>OZ014558.1:19083622-19735669 GCA_963966155.1 Clivina fossor | reverse complement strand
GCAATTCGACGAATATGTCGGCAGCTGTACAACACATGCAGTCGACGTCAAGTCGGGGCAGTCCGAATGTAACGATTAGTCCGAATCTAATGGCTCAGTATAACTTGAACGGATACCGTATGGCCGCGCAACAATCACCGGGAACTGTTACCAGTTATATCGCAAATAGTGCGGCGGGATTCATAAATAATACATCACAGATTCCGATGCAGATGGGCGTAATGAATATGGCGCAAACACAGTACCAAGATCCCGCTGCTATTCAAAGACAACAGAATACAATTTATACAACGTATAATTATATTAATGGCAGTTTAATGCAACCACTCAACGGAACGATGCGACGATAATTTATTATTATTTTTTTTTATCAAACTTTAATGACAAATAAAACGTATTTTTGACACGTTTTTCAGTAGGCTGTGCGTGCTTTCTTTGATGAACATATACATATATGTGTGTGATGCAAGATAGAAAGCGTTTTACAAAATTGAGTTACGGTGTTAATTTCTTTTTCTATAAGATGTAAAAACAGTGGTGTGTGTGTACATACTTAAGATGAAAACATTTTCAATTAATTTCGTTGTTATAAACACTTTTTTAATAAATATATTTATATTACATGTAAAGAAAGTTAGATTTTTTTTTTGATTCGTAAGAAGAGACATTTTTTTTGCAACTGTTTTATGCGCAGTTGTTTCATTTATATTTGTAAATAAAATAAATAAATATATATTATATATTAAAAAAAAATAATAGTACTGTAGGGTATGCGTAACAAAAAACAGGGATGATGAGGTTCTATTAAGTTTTTTTATATATATCGCTGCACAAAGTATTTTGCTATTGTTGAGTAAAACAATATTTTTAAATGAATGAATGCGAGTGTTTTGTTATATATGAAATCTCAAAAAATCAAAAAAAAAAACCTATAATATGTATAAAAAAAAAATGTTCTATTTAAGTGTTTGTACAATTTGAACCATCTATTTATCAAAATGAATATTTTACACCTAAGTCTAGAGTTTTAGAAATAATTGTGTAAAAGCACTGTGATTAGAACACTTATATTATTAAGATTGTACAATTATTTCATTTGACGAGTAGTAAGGCATATTTTTTTTTGCATTGTTCATTTTTTTTTACTCATATAATGCGTAATTATTTTTTTGCTTTTATAAAGAACAGTTGAGAATCTACTTGTATATTTTAAATAAGAAAGAGAAATGTTTTTTTTAATTATTATTTCAAATAGTACAAACTTAAGAAAACAAAATCGTTTCTGTATATATTTGTGACATACTTAAATTATAAGAATACCAAATAAGTTTTTTTTTCGTATTGAGTGTCCTTATTAATTTAATTAATGTTTTTAGAATAGTTATTAAATGTTATCTTATGGGAATTTGAATATTTAATATAACATCTGAAATATATTATTTTTCTTTATTGTATATGTAAGTAGAGACTTAGAAAATCTAAGCCTAAAATGTCTTAACTACTCTATTGCAAAGTGATATTAATAATATTGATAGTGTGAGTTGTAAATATTAAATTAAAAATAAATCACAATTTTTATTTCAGTTACATTTTTTGTATGTGCTTTTTTATTAATAAATCATTACAGTTTTATATTTATTAGTTTTAAAGTGAAATAAAATTATTTTAGTTAATACCATTTTCAATATAGCGTATAATATATGTCGTATAATCAATGAAACTAGATGATTTTCTTTATGAGAGTATGAAGTTTAAGGTAAGTATTTCTTTTCTTTATTATTGATTTGTAAATAATTTTTGTCCAAAAATTATGAAAAATTAATACAACTAATGCCATCTACCAATTTATAACTACAAGAACATAATTATATATTTACTGATAAAACCGCACCAAGTTGAAAAATGTCAACTACACTGGTAAAAATTTGTATCGCCCTCTGTGCTAGTTTGGGGTGAACTAATTTTTACTAGTAAGCTGGTAAAGATTAGTTCATCTCAAACCGCCAGAGGGTGCTACAAATTTTTTTTACTAGCTTACTGATAGATATATGGCGACCTCTGGCAGTTTAGGGTGAACTAATTTTTACTAGCTAATTACTAGTAATATAACAGTGAAATGAAAGCCAATATAACTTCGTTAAAATGTTTGATTCTTGCAAAAAAATATTTTTGTTTATCAGGATAACATGATGTTTGCATTGCAAACATCATGTTATCCTGATATACAAAAAAAGTCAAAAAAATATTCTTGTTTCTCAGGAAAAAGTATCAGGATAGTATCATTTAAATTTTTCTTGTTTAACTGAGAAAAATATCAGAACAGTTTTGCACTTAATTAATAAGGGGTGTCCTAAAGGGCTTATTTTAGAATATGTTGTAGTACATACTTGTTTTATCATTAATTACTGTTAATTACTATTAATCTGTAATAATCTAAAATCTTTAATCACAAATATCTCGAAAACGGCTGGAAATTTCGCAAAAATAACAAAATTTGCACCTCCCCTAACAGTCCAACACCCCTATAAACCAGATACGTACTACAACATATCCAAAAATCAACCCCCTACGACACCCCCTTATTAATTAAGTCAACCCTCAAAACTGTGATAGAAATACAGAAAAAATCTCAATTTTTTATGAAATGTATTTTTTTAATTGTGAAATAAAGTTGTTTAAAACAGAAAGCCAGTTTAACATCGATACATTGCAGAAATGTATAAGCTATGGGGTTTTAACGAAATTTGTATCAGGAAAGCGAGAAATGCAAGATTTGTATCAGGAAAGCGAGAAATAAAACATTTTAACAATACACATCTTGTTTTCTTGATCCAAATGTTGCATTTCTCGCTTTCCTGATACAAATTTTGCATTTCTCGCTTTCCTGATACAGATTTCGTTGAAACCCCTTAGCTTATACATTTCTGCAATGCATCGATGTTAAACAAATTGCGAGTATTTTGCAAACGGCTGCAAATTTCGCAAAAATAACGAAATCTGCTCGGCAACACCGTACGAGCCCTCGACTATTAATTATTAATGTTGGCAAAAATAACAAAATTTTCCGCGTTTTACAAATACTAGTCAATTATGGCCGTACTACAACATATCCAAAAATCAACCCCCTTCGACACCCCCTTATTAATTAAGTCAACCCCCAAAACTGTGATAAAAAGTTATAGTGCCCTCTGAAGATTTGGAGTGTACTAATTATCCTAGATACGTAAAATTAAAATTATTTTCTGATGATGTACGTTGAGTATTAATAAAAATTAATACAGAACTATATCCTAAAGACGTTTAATATTAAAATAGTTACTATTTCTCAAAAATAATTTATGAATTTTAAACCGCTACTTTTCTGACAGATTCTCACATGGTTTTTAGTATCATATCATTTCATACATTTTGCTTTATATGGTGGATTCACATTACTGATGGAATTTTGGAAAATTTTATAAGAAAAAAAATTCAATATATATAATATATATTTTCTATAAACTAATTTATTACATATCTTTTTTATACACAAAACATACAGCATTCAAAATATCAGTCTTACAAATATCCATTTACAACTTACGTAGAACACAATAACTATCGACAAGATAAAGATATTATATATATATATTTGTCATTAACATGTGTTTATTTACAATCGTAAATGCACATTACTTGAGTCACACGGCCTAATCAAAATGTTCACTAAAATATAGACCCATGTAGAGATTCAAAACGCATAATTCTATTTACAACAATATTGATAACAAGAAAAAAAAGGTATCACTTCGTTTTACAATTCATATTATTTAACATACAAATAAAATATTTTTTGTTCATAAAAATGACGGGCATTAAGAATATCTACAATGTAACAAGGAGTCTAAATTAAAAATGGAATACATTATACACGGTGATATTATATATATATATATATAGTCTATTTTAACCAGTCACAAAATTAAATTAGAGGAGAAAGGAGGGGTTTATGTTAATAAATTAACTTTTTTGTGCACAATTTAACAGGTGTAGGTATTTTCGATTTAATTGTAATGCAGAATTATTTGGTGACAAATATAATAAGTGAATATTTCTTTTTTTTTTTTTCGATAATTATTTTTCTTTCAAATTGCACATTTATGGAATAAAAGTACAGATCAAGATTGTCGATTCAGCACCAATATCTTGGAAATTTTGTCACATTTTTTCAGCATTTAAAATGATTAATATCTCGAAATACAATTGTACTTTTTTTTTATATAAATTTATCTTAATATATAAAAAAAATAACAAACGTTTTTCCGAAAGTTATTTATGAAACAATAATAATAACGACAAAAGTTTTTAAAATTAAAGCACAAAATGTATAAATGCATTTCTGTAGTTGAGTTTTTATAAACATTTTTTAAAAATTTATGATGCTATCTGTGATATTGTCAAACAATTTTTTTTTTTAATATATACGGGGCTTATAAAATTGTATCTAAATATAAATTCACAATATATATATATTTTTTATATAATATATCACACATTGCAATATCGCTACGTTCTACGTGAAATTACACACAAGACTGAGCATTCGCCGTTATTTAATTATTTCATTTTTATATTTAACGATAAATTTGTCCGAATATGCCAACGTTACAGAAATTGAAAGATACAATTTTGTAAGCGTAGGTACATTTTATTCTTAAATATTAAATATGTACAAACTTATGGCTAATATTTCAGGTAATTATGTACAATTTTCAAATTTTTTGTACAATGTTACAACTTGTGTTTAATTTTTTTTATTTAATCTAAAAATAAATTGTTGAATAATTAACTACTTATATTATCTTACTAACAATTATTTCAAATTTTTTATTTATAGATAATAGACTTATCTACGATTCGAGGTTAAGAAACAAAGTGTAATCGGAAACCATCGAAATAAATATTTAAAGTATAAAAATTGCAAAAATTTTAAATATTATTCTGCAACTCAAATAAAATTATACTTTTATGGAGAAATAATTATTTGACATTTAGCTAATAAAGTATTGATTATTTGACAACTTGTCAAAAATATTTTTAACTATAAAATTGACAATTTATTTCTATTAATAAGTAAATATTGAATTTGCAGAATAATATCTGCCCATTTTATAAGTGATTTTGTTTTTAAGTTTAGTAAAAAGTATATTACCTCATAAAATTTGCAATTCTTAAAAGTTTTTAAGATAATCAAAATTGTAATTTAGTTAATAGAACATTATTGTCAAGTTAGAAAATGAAAATGAAAACAGTTTTGGTGAATAATGTAAAAAGAAAAAAAAAACAAAAGCTGTAGCATTCTGCAAAACAATCGAAGAAACCTTATAGCCTAAAACACAAACGTAGTAAACACTAGACGATTTTAATAGTTGTGTCTGTATCAATTTTGGATAGTGTCTTTTTCACTCTAAGCGCTGTTAATCGTACAGCGGGACTTTCATGCCAGCATTCAACCATAATTTTCGAAAGTGTCTGTAGCACATCGTCCGATTCCCATCGGAGTGGTATTTGCGGTCGAATTTTCTTTATACAAACGACCGTTTTCATATCGTCGAAACTGGGATCACTTGGTACACAATCATAGTATGGCAACGCGTAATCATCGGCCGTTGTTATTTTATCGCCAGTCACACAACGTCTCGCCATCTCCCACAGAACCAAACTCAACGCGTACATGTCTGCTTTCTTAAAAGCATCGAAATTCGTCGTATTTATCGTCTCGTCGAGGACTTCGGGTGCCATGTATCTTCGCGTTCCAACTCTCGTATTTGGAGCAATATCGATTTCGTCCGTATCCGAAGCGTATCGTACAGCAAGACCGAAATCTGCAATAGCACATTGTCCATTTCGTTTCACCAGGATATTTTTGCTTTTGATATCTCGGTGAGAAATTGCTGGTTTTCCTTTCGTACCATAGATTTCCGTGTGCAGATGTGATACGCCGTTAACGACCCCCAATGTCATTGTAAGCAATGAATTTGGATCCAGCACGTGATTTTGTAGATAATCATGTAGTGATCCATTTTCGTGATAATCTGAGATTAACAACATTTGCGTCCACGATCCGGTGCCCTTAATATCAGCTGCGATAAAACCTAGAATGTTTTCGTGTCGCATAAGAACAGTTTGATAAATTTCCGTTTCTCTGAACCACGATGCTTCCTCCGTTGTGAAGAAAACTTTAACAGCAACTTTCTCGCCACGCCATTTCGCTAGCCAGACTTCACCGTACCGTCCCTTTCCGATCGACTGTACCATTTGGATTTGTTTCGCAATGGTACTCTGTACGAGTTGAGGTAGCCCGGAACCGGAACCGCTTGTCTGTTCAATCCAATCGTTATAGGGACCGTTTGGTATGTAACCGCCGCAGTTGCGTTGGTTCTTAATGAGGTACAATTGTTTGCGTTGATCTTCGCGTTTCCGGTAGCGTATGTAGACGAATGTCATGATGACGAGGAAGACTGTTATGCATATGGTGAGTGAAACGATAAGAGCGATATAGTGAATGTTTTCATCGAGGATCATATCGGTTGGATTTGGTGTTGTCGTTCGTTCTTCGTATTGAGGTTTTAGATCGCGGTTGCAGAAATCGGACGAATTGCAGCATTCGATTGCCTTGCCTCGGAAGTGAGGTACCATGTTGCCCTTACACTGCACAACAAAAAAACAATAAAGAAATTAGTAAGTTTGAACTATTTTTAGTTTTGCATTATTATATACAAATTTTCCTCTTCCTTTATATATACCGGGTGTTCGTTCGTCAAGTTCGTATGGGCGTTTAACATGTAATTTCGATAAATTGCGATATACTACTTTCTCGAGTTAAATTCGGAGAAATACTTAGAATACTTTTTGATAGACAATAAAAAATTCTATAATTTGGTTTTAGTTTTAATTTGCTAGCATGTGCCCGTTTGGGCGCTAGAATTTTTTTTTGATTTTTTGTTTTTTATTTTTTCTCTCAAAAACTATGAGGTGTAAGGAAAATAAGCATGATATGGAAAAATACGGAATAATGAGTACTATAATTTAGTGAATAAACCATTATTCTACGATGCATCGTTTAGTAAAAAAAAAATTGAAAACTGAATTTTTGAAAATTTGACAAGGAATACCCTTGGGATTTTTTCAAAATTTTCTGGTTTGGCAGGAAAAATGAGGTAGAGAAAAAAGTTACTTAACTATTATATAGCTAATTTTTTTCTTTATTTTACTAAATTTTTTCAGATTTTTTTGAGCAAATTTTGAAACATGTTATTCGTTCTTACACATGAAAAAAAGAAGAGATGGATTTGTAAAAAAGTGCATGGAATAGAGAGAAATAATGGTCCGTATTCATAGCCCCTTTTAGAGTACTTTTAGATAAACGTGCGTATATTTTAAAGTATTTATTTTAAAAAATACTAGAACTAGCAATATTTATGTTTTAAAATGTTAAGCAAAAAACAGTTTATATTTGATACATAATAAAAGTAAAAATTAATATTGAAATCTTGATTGCTTTTAAATAAAAGTGCTCTAAAAGGGGTTATGAATATGGGCCATTGTTTTCCGTGTGAACATATTATTAAAAGATATCTCTTAACAAATTATGACCGTCTTGAGATTAACTTTAAGATTTTATTATTAAATTCTAAATAAATCTATTTATTTATTATTATTATCTCAAAATAGTTTTAATTTATAACTGCGAATGTTTATTATAAACTTAAATAATAAAATATTGAATAAGTATAGTAAGGAACTTGAAAACTTGTGATATATAAAAAATAATTATAATATTAAATAATCGTCATTATTTTTTCCATAAATTTCTAATACTTTTTAATTAATACGAAAAATAAATTTATAAATTTGAGTTACCAAATGTAATCCCGAATTAATTAACTAATAAAAATACAACATAGCTTATTAACCAAATATTGTAAATTTATGTAAATAAACAAAAGCTGATTAAATCGTTAAGTAAGTATATACTAATAAAAAAAAAAACTTCATGCAAGAATTTTAATATTTTCAGTTAAATGTTAATCAAGATTTATATTAAAGTAAAACGTCATGCTAACACATCGAAAAAACTTGTCTTGCAGATAACTGCAATTATTTTAATTCCTAATTATGGAAATTTAATGTTTTATCACGACTACAAGATGTTTACTATTTTAATTTTTTTATATTTATAAAATACATTGAAATTTTAATGAAAATATCGTCAGGTGTAAATTTTAGTTATCAATTTAATTTGAAATAATTTAACAAATGATTAATGTCTTAAATATTTTGTTTCCGGGACATTATATTTTTTGTATTTAAATAATATGAAAACTACGTAAAAAAAATTGATATAAATTAATGTTTAATCCATAAATTATAGCGAATATAATATTTATGGCTAATGGGACCAAGGTAGTTTGGTCAGTATGTAAAATAATCATAACAAAATATAAATTGTAAATTTCTGTTTTATTTATTAACAATTTAATGTTCTATCCTCACCGAATTTTAAATTTGCGTTTAGAATAATATTATTAATTTTGCAAAAATAAAACACACAACACTGTTGTTTATAATTTAAATATTTGACTTTTGACATGGCCTAAGTATTGCATAATTTTATAATTTCGTTATTTTAACTAAAACACACAAAGAAATATTTGTGAAATATTTGCTAAATGAGCTAATAAAAATATGTAATTAATTAACACTGATTGCAATAAAAAAACGATTATTAATATGTTTACATATTTTAGGAATTATATCACATGTTTTACTAGAATAATTACTTATAAGTTCCTGTAAAATGGTTCGTATCTACAGCTGTTTTTAAAAGTGATTTTTGATTGAAAGTGATTATTATATATCGATTGTCCGTAAATTTTACAAAAATATCGTTTTCATTTTCATTAGAAATGATTTGAGCTTTTGTATTTCAAATCCAATAACCTATAAATTTTTACATATTTGAATTAAATTCGAAATTTAATGATGTGCAATAAGTGCAAAATTTATCTGTAAAAATAGTGAATAATAAGTTTTAATTTGTACATGGTTTAAACTTATAATGAACAATATAAAAACATAAATGACTAGATTCGTTTTCTTGGTTATAATAGATTTGTTCCAACTAATTTTAATTTAATAAAGCACGTTTTTAACACGGACTAAAAAGTATAAAATAATTTCTCCTAGCCCTCCATACAGATTTATAAGTAATTATTAATTTTTTTCGGAGTAAAATAATGCTCTTTTTAAATTTGCCTGTTTAGTGTAACACTATTTATCCTTTTATATATTATTTTTTTTTGTTTTTTCGAACAGTATATAGAAACATTCAAAAACCACCAAAAAAAAATCCTCATTTCCTTTGATAAAATTCCTACCATAATAATTATAATAAAAACCTTAAAACTTACTTGCATGAATCCGCCATCGCCGGGCGGTAGACATCCATAGGTTCGTTCCGGTTCCGATAGGCCAGTTTCCGGATCGGTAACTTCCTCGATAGCACTGAAGCATACGCCACGTGTATCGCACGTGCCATTCATTTGATTCTGGGGACAGTGGCCCTCGCAGTAACATCTTCGTACTACAAAAAAAAAACAATTCTTATTTAGATTCAACAACTTTATATTGTTTTTATGTAAACTACAGAAAGAGAGAAAGAGAGAGAGAGAGATAAAACAAGAAGACATAAAACAAGAAATTTCTATACACTAACACTATCTGGTGTTCCATTTGGAACATACCAAAAATAGTGTAAAATTTACACAGAAAATGTCTGAAAAAATACGCTTGCTGGTGATACCAAAAATGGACAATATATTAAATTAACACAAACATTATTTCCCACTATTGAAAAGTGTTATTTTTTTTTAACACCAAATCCAACAGATTTATTACTGTGTAGTTTTAAATAAAGTTTAATAAATAATTGTAAAAGTTAAAATATCATTCAATATAAATATATGAATAATAAAAAAAAATGTACAAGATGATTCATTTTCCTTGTCTCTTTATGCATTGTTAGTGATATTCAGGGTGATTTATGACGTTGGGGAAAAACTACACCGGATGATTCCTATGAGTAATCTAAATGAAAAACTTCAAATAAACATATGTCAGGAAATGCTTTCTAACGGAACTGTAGCCGTTAGAAGTGAATTACATGTAACATCAATAGCCGGGTCCACACCGGGCGCACGGGCTCGCGCGGCAGCCTCGCGAGCCAAATGCTCGGTCGGTGTGGACGTGCCTCGGGCTGCCTCGGGCGCGCGTTGCCTCGGCTGAGCGTGCCTCGGGGTCGAGCCGTCCGCTGTCGGTAAACGGGACGCGCTCAAAGGTGCCTCAGTGTGCGCTGTTCGTTCGATGTGGACGGTGGTTTCAGCTCGCGAGGCAATTCTACAGATGTGTTGTTATTTCGATACTCGAAATAAGTATTTCAAGCTGCAATAAGAGTCTCCGCTTGCTAAAAATCTTAAAGTAATTGAAACTCGTTCTCGTACAGTGATTGCCTCTCTATAATTTGTATCGCACTTTTTAATTTTCTCAGAGACTAATAAACATAAATTTTCAAAATCTTGCAGGGACATACGTGTAAAATTATGTATGGTTTTATCATATGTCAAATCTTTTAATAATTTATTTCCGTATTGATTACGATGCGCATAAAGTTTTTTAATCCAAAAGCGATTTTTTTTAAAACGTGATTGTTTCCTTTTTTTTAAACAATAAGCTATTATGAAAGTAGCTGCAGCAGAAATTATACGACTGTCCATGTTGGATGCTCGAGGGCTTTTGATGGCTCGGCCTGCCTCGCGAGGCTCGCCTCTGTATTTCCAGGCAAACTACTGACGCTGCCTCGCGAGGCCATGCTCGCGAGCCGCACATCGAGGCTGCCGCGCGAGCCCGTGCGCCCGGTGTGGACCCGGCTAATCGCGTTAACCTTATTTATTATATCAAGAAAAAAAACTAGTCATAAACTTCTGAATAATTGTAAAATTACTGATTGATTTTCTAATATTTTGTTTAAGCACTAGTAAACCAATTTACTAGTTTATAAATTTTTGAACACACATAAATAAATATTTAATAAACAATTTACAATAAATAAAAATCGAAGACAAATTTTGTCGGGACGCACTAAGTCATAACTAGTAAATTGGTTTACTAGTGTTTAAACAAAATGTTAAAAAATTAATCAGTAATTTTACAATTATTCAAAGTTTATGACTTTTTTTTTCTGATATAATAAATAAGGCTAATGCGATTGATGTTACATGTAATAAACTTCTAACGGCTACAGTTCCGTTAGAAAGCATTTTCATTTAGATTACTCATAGGAATCATCAGGTGTAGTTTTCCCCCGACGTCATAAATCACCCTGTATAGACGTCATGCAGGCTAACTTTTTAAAACAAATTAATTTGAAATTGTTTCAAATGTTTTTTTCATAAAAAAAATTAATAAATTTTTAAAAATTACTCAATTCAAAATAGTTAGAAAGTTAAATATAACATTTTTCACATTATTTATAATATTGCAATAAAAATCAAGTTATCTATTGTCAACAAACGAATTGACACTAACAATATTTATTATGAATGAACTTCAAGAATAATTATACGTTATATTCCAAGGCTGACTTGATGGAAAGTGGGTGGTTTTATTGTCAATTTTTTTTTTCTTCTAGATAGTTAACTATACATTCATTTTTATTATAAAGCTATGATAATCTGTCCCGGATTTTATATACGATTTGATCATAAATCTAGTAACATTGTCTATCTATCTAATCAGGTTATGCGGCGATAACTGTGTTGTGCTGCAGCAGTAATGCAGGATACCTCGTTCGGTGTTAATTCTAAGAAATGTTTTTATTACATTTCTAGAGCACGTGTTTTCATTGTAGTCTTATTACAATAATAATATATCAATTATTGCGAAAGATAACTATAGATTTATTAATGTATGTTAGGTTATATAATACTTTTGTTACAAGAAATTAAAAGACAAATATATCAAAATAAAACACTGTGTGTTATTGTTATTTTCACTGATTTAAATAAAATTTGGCTTCCTTTATTTAAAAAAAGTGGCTATTTATACATACGGAATGTATTGACTATTTATACATACTGAAAAAAAAAATTGGCTATTTAGGGTAGGTTAGGTTAGTAGGTTGGTTTAGGTTTTTTTTTTTCAGTATGTATAAATAGCCAATTGCGTATACATACCGTATGTATAAATAGCCTCATTCTTATTTAAAAAAACTTATAAATTTCATGATCTAGTTACTTGTATTTTATTATCTAGTAACCTATGTTCTGTTTATTTACTGTAAATGTCATTTGTATCTTTTTTTCTACTACTACTACTACTACTAATAATAAATATTAATACAGAACTATATAACCTAATGCCGTTTTATTTTAATAATATTAGAATTTATAATTCCAGGAAATAATTCCCAATTCCCGAAATAACTGTAAAATAAATACAAATAGTAAATGAATACAAAAATATAGTGAAACTTAAGTGTGCCATTTATCACTAATGCCTGGTTTACACGTAGCCAGTAATTTAGTATAGTATAATAATTTAGTAAAGTAAAGTTGTTGTTTACATTGGGCGAGTAAGTTAGTACAGTATGCTGAAAAAGACGAGCCAATACAACTGTCCATACACAGCCAGTATTTTAGTTAAATCGTTTAGTTTATGTCGAGTAGACGTATGTTTTGTTTATATAAATATTGGCAGTGTATTGTTTACTTTGATTATGAATCATAAAAAGGACAAATTGCAAAGTTAGCTATTCGATGAAACACTTTTTGACAGTCTTTGACAACTAATAACTTGACTAAACATACGGGATTCCCGTCCACACATACGTTACTCGACCGAAAATGTGGTGGGAGAAAGCTACTCGCTCGAAATGTAAATCGGGCATAATGCTAGATTGTAAACAGAGAGAAAGAGTCGGAATTAAACGTAACAGAAATAACTAAACTGTCAGGCGTTGCACAGTAGAGCAAATGTATTTACATATTTCTAATTGAAATTGATCAAAATTAACAGTAATTAATTCACAATTTCAAAATAAATTGTAAAAATCGTATTCCAAAAGTCTTTTTATTAAATAAATACAAAAATATATTGCTTTTATGAAGGATTTAAGCTTTAATATATCATAGTTAAATCTTTTTTCACATGAAAAGCTTTTCTCATGTAAATTAAGATTGCTTAATGTGAATTAAGCGTTTTTTCCCCGTAAATTAAGCTTATGTCAAGTAAATTGAAACACTAGAACCAAGTTATATCGATCAATCAAACACAGAACTATTCGATATTTCTTTATAAAGTATTTCATAATTACTTAGTTTTAATGAGTAACTTACCACCTAGAGTGTTTTGTAATTAATATGCAAAATGGTTCAACAGTAATTATTTTTAAATTTTGCTTACCATATTTGACTTTTACAGTAAATATAATATATTAAAAATAAAGAATATATCCAGTATTTGAGTATTAATATCAGGAAGACCAAGCCTCGGTCGTTCAAGTAAGACTCTCTTATATACATAGTTATGAATTGTTCATTTATAGTAATAATTATGCTAAGATAATTAATTTCAGTACCGTAATTACAAATTTTTCCACAATGCTCGCAATTGTAAAACGGACCTTCTTTATTATAACCATTTAAATAAAACTTGAAATTAATATGATATTTAAAATCTGTTAAAAGCAGGACATAGATTTGTCAAATAACTATTATTCTGGCTCAAACTACATACCGTGGCATCTCGCAATAAAGGCAGTATAGAATATTTTGCACAATTCTATAAAAATAATATATTTATATCAGTTTTTCTCAAAATTAATACCCCTATATTATTACTGAATACCTTCAATTATAGAAATATATAAAATAAAATCAATAAAAGATTCATTAAATTATGTATGAATGACTGAAGATGTAACATTTCAAAACAAATTAAAAAATAAATACGAGAAAAATCGAACCAAATACGGCGCTAAAATTACCATACATCCTTGGCCACAAACAGATCAAAGCAATCCGTTGTTGCAATCGTTCAAGTTTTTCTCAGCAAAATACTAATAAAAAACCAGAATCGTATAATATTAAAAACAAACAGATATCGGTATAATTGTAATAAACGTAACATAAAAACGACAACTGTCAATCGAACAAAGCCAACACGGCGATCAGTGAATCATATGATTAAATGAACGAGAAAGGCAAAATATTTAAAAGATAATTGGCAGTTAGTTTCACACGACCTTTAGAACTATTTCACTTTTTTTTTCCTCCATTTGAAATTGACTTGCATTTCCCGAGGGCTTTCAATGCAAAGTTGGCTTTGAAAATATTATATACATGTATATAGCTTTCTCTGTATTCAGGCGAATGTACGTAGGCTCGATCTAAAAGTAATGCTTCTTAATAGTCCAAGCTAACGCATGTATAAATTGTATGATTTCAACATAGTTAAAAATCTTTCAGAACTCCTTATATTAAAATAAAAACGATTTAGATTGAAGTTCTATTTAATAAATTATAAAAAGTTTGTAATCTAGTTACTTATATTTTGTTACATGTTTCTATGTTAAAATAAAACGGCTTTAGGTTGTAGTTCTGTATTAATATTTATTAATAATCCACGTTTCGACGTACTCAACGTATATCTTCATCAGAACAAAATGATACAAATGACATTTACAGTAAAAACAGAACATAGAAACAAGTTACTAGGTAAGTACTTAAGTAATAAAGAAGAATAATGTCTTTTACCCTCTTTAACATGCGTTGCAATTTCATGTGTAGAAAATAAGGAACTTTAATATTTTTTCTTGATAAAATTCTGCCTATTTTATCGGCAACATTTTTCACAAAAAGCAAAGAAGCGTAAAATTTAATTAAACACAAATGCAAACTAAAGCTTTTTTTTATTTAAGTTCTGTAGTAATATTTATTAATAATCGACGTTTCGACCAATCAATATTAATAGCAGATTGATAAGAGAAAGAAGAGAAATTTATAAAGAAAAAGATAACATCAATCGTTGAATGATTTAAATAAAATTTGGCTTCCATTAATTAAAAATTTATAAAAATTTCATGATCTAGTTACCTAGTAACTTGTTTCTATGTTTCTTAATTAGTGTAAATGTTATTTGTATCAGTTTTCCTGATGAAGACGGAACTTGAACTTAAAGCAGTTTTATTTTATATAATGAGATCTGAAAGATTTTTTTACTATGTTAAATCTTTTGATTTTTATATACGATGAAGATGAGTAGGAAACTCATTATTTAAGTTTGTAACTAGTTGACTATCAAATAAAATATATCAATTCGGAGACTTAACTATTTGAGCGTGCCTCCGTAATCTATGTTACTGTTTGTCACATATTTTGTAGGTTATAAATCTAATTGAAAAGAATAAAATTTGTTGTCAAGAATATATGAAGTTTTTAGTTCATTTCGTTACAGTGATTATTTATCGTTATTAATTATAGAGGAAAGCGTATTTGTCAACGTTATAAAACAGTGATATATTATTATAAAATATTAAACTGCATATGTATGTATTTATTAACGAATAAAATAAAAATTGATAGATATTATTCATATAATAGCTGGTTTTGTTACATATCTGACAAGTTTTCAGAAAATTTTAAATAGTTGTATATGCTTGCAGCAAGCTGGTTTAAACTTTTGATTTATTATGAATATAACATTTGCTATGCGCGAGATTATTACAAGTTATTTAGAGGCAGCAATTTTATGGAATTATTTTCTTGGTATTTCAAAATTTAAATCTAAGGAATTAAATAGACATATTTGTAAGATAAAATGCCGCTTATTGAAATTATAAATAATAATCTAATCATTCTAGTATTGTTATCATACTTTCACGAAGAACGGATCAGACGTATACAACTACTTAGGAAAAATATTGTTTATAGTAATCATGACTTCAGTTTATGTTATCATTTTTGTTTTTTTTACGATTGCTTTCGTCTACGAACAATAAACTTTTTTGAATATATTTTTATTTCTATCTTGTAATTTAATAGTCTGCATTTTTTTTTGTTTTACGAATATTTCGCAACAGAGATATATTTCGAAAAAATGTACTTAAAAAAATTTGCGAAACAAGTTATAGCTAACAACTTTTATTTGGAACATTTTTCAATACGGTTAAATATTTTTTTTTTATAATTTTTTGTATTTTTATGATAGTCTGTAAATAGGTGGCATATTTATGTCGACAGTTTTGTTTTTAGTTACCATGACCAGTAGTCCCAAAAATACCCAACCTGACATATAGATGGCGGTTGTTGTTTGAAAAGAATGATTATGGTAGAAATTACCAATCTTATAAAGTCATCAATAGTGAACGCTCTCAGTGAATTTATGGAAAAAAATTGGTCGCCGTTATGTGAAGCAATACTTTAATTTGAAGGGCTTCAGTACAACCAATATCAAAACGGAGCTAGATTCTACTCTGGGGGAGTAAAATATAACAGTAAAATATTGGATGGCAGAGTTTAAACGTGGCCATAGGGGTTGCCAAGACGCACATCGCAGTGGTCGACCAAATGAGGTGACCACGGCAGTAATAGTGAAGAAAAATCCACAAAATGGTATTGAATAGATACAAAATCATATCTATTCCATAAATTTATTTAATACAATGACGGTCGGTTCTGTGATTGGCCACATCAGTTTTTTTTTTTTAAATGCAACTACACAAATTTTTCAACATTTACCATAACTGTCATTTGTATCATTTTTCCGGATGAAGATGTACATTGAGTACGTGGATTATTAATAAATATTAATACAGAACTTCAACCTAAAACCGTTTTATTTTACTATATCTATTTCAGAATAGTTGACTTGGTAGTAAATACAACTAATACAAATTTTTCAATTTCAAAACAAATTAATAAATAAGTATGTTTTAAAGCATTAATTAAAAATACGTTGATGTAGGTAGTAGAATTTAATTATAGTATTTTCCTATATATGTACAAGATATCTAAGTAGAAAATAAACAAAAATAAAATAAAAACAATTTATTGAATAAATTTTCATAGTTATAAAAAGCTGACTTAGGATGACGAAGTAAAAGAAAAATTCCCGTTCATATCTGTCATCCAAAACGTTACATAAATATTTATACAACAAAGTTAAGTTCGGAAAAAAAAAATGCAATATAAGCAACTTCCAATTATTTTGCACATTCTATATAATTACAAATATCGTACAAATTTGTGTACGTCAATTTCGCAAACTAATTTTACATTAATTAAACACAAATTACTTAATGATATAGTAGAATTTCCATGTAAAGATTTTTCCAATTTATTCATAAAGTCACAAAACATTTGAATTTGATTCTTATTACAAATAAATTTATCGTCAAAGTCTACTATGCTTAAATAGTTATGTTAAAATGAAACGACTTCAGATTGTAGTTTAGGTGATACTTATAATAAATAAACAAAACATAGCGACAAGTTACTAGGTAACAAAATACAAGTAACTAGATCATAAAATTTAAGGAAGTCAAATTTTATTTAAATCACTGCCTTTCAAATAAAATTTAGCTTTCTTTAATTAAAAATTTATAAATTTCGTAATTGTATTTATTATCTGATAACTTCTTTCTATGTTCTGTTTATTTACAGTAAATGTCATTTGTATCATTTTTCCTATTGAAGACGTACATTGAGTAAGTACATCTTCAACATACTACAACAATCAAAATCCATTTCATTTTAATATAATGAGTTCTGAAAGATTTTTTACTATATAGTAAATTTTTAGAAATCAAATTAATTTGTTGAGCCGCGATAAATATTTGAGAAATGAAAATAAGTCAGATGGAACGTATTTTTGTTATCAGAAATTTATTATGTCACATCTAACTAGTTTGGTTTCTACTATATATGAATAATGTTTTACGTAAATTATAGTATATTTAGTAGCATGAATACCAAGTATAGATATAATAGCTAACGAGAATCGGAACTCAAGTGACAGGTTTATTAGACACCTGTAGAATGACTGTATAAAAAATGGTAATTTCATTCGAAGTACTACTTAAGAATTTGATGTTGTAATTGAAACATAATTGGTTAACTTATAAGAATTTTATTAAAAACTATATCAAATTTAAATATAGTTTAACTTCTAGAGAGACGCATTGTTGAAGTAAGAAAAGCGGAAAATTGTGAAGAAATAGGTCTCTTGAAATTGAACTTACTTTTTATATTTTCTCAAGTCCAATGAATAAATGGTGTCGTGCCACTTGCGTACAAACATTATTTAGTGTCACTTGCGTACAAATAAGGGTCAAACCCAGGTAGTAAAGCTAGTTAGGCCGAGTGTCAGATGCGTACAGCGGTTTGGGAAGGGTCGGTTTGGAAAGGTCGAGGAAGGATGAAGTCCTTCTGGGAAAAGTTTATGTAATTATTATTACAAATTTAACATCACGAATTTAAGCATAATTTATCATAATATAGTAAAAAGTAACGAAGTTGGTAAACGATATGAATTTATTTAATATTAATCTACACAAATCAAATTTAAACCAATAAATATAAACTTGGTCAATTTCAAAATTAAATACTGACTTGATTATTTGTAAAAATTATGTGCTATGATATTATAGCGTATTATAAATATTATATTTTGACCATAAGCACAACTCGACCCTTCTCAAACCGCTGTACGCATCTGACACTCGGCCTAACTAGCTTCACTACCTGGGTTTGACCCGACCCTTATTTGTACGAAAGTGGCACTAAATAATGTTTGTACGCAAGTGGCAATAATTAAAAATTGTAAAAATATCCGTAAAATTTTACATAATATTTCTGATATAGTAAAAATTCTTTCAGAACTCATTATATTAAAATAAAAAAGTTTTGTGTATACTTTCAATTAGAAATCGACGTTTCGATATATTCTATGTAAATCATCAAGGAAAATATGGTTTTACATCATGACTCAGTGCAGTGATCTAAATTAGCTTCGCCCTTATTCATATTTGTCTATGGGAGGTATCATAAATGTGAACAAGATAAAAGTTATGTACTAAAATAAGAATTCTGGGAAAGCAGAGTTTGTGCCACACTTTTATAGATAATAATAATATGTATAATAATAGTTTTCTGCAATTAATTTGGCATTTTATTGCCAGTTATTAATATATTTTATTATATTTACTTCTTGAAAATTAATATATAAACAAACTGATATATAAATTTTATTATTTTGTTTTTATACATATATATTATTTTATTATGCATTATGTACTATTAATAATTTCATTCATAACTCTAATATAATATGAATTTCTACATAAATATTTTGTTATTTTTTCAACTTGTTCATGAAAATAAACTGTTTAATATTCATACATAATATAAACGTAATAAAAAGTTATTAATTTTAGTAAGATTAATAATCAGATGACAGATTTTTTTTTCGTTTAACTTTCCAAATAAAAATTAAATATTTTAAAACTTATGGTGGAATTCTAAACAAAGTTGTAGGCATAATACAATAGAATATATAGTATTTTTCTATCGAACGAAAAATTGTATTTACTAGAAGAGAAAAAAAAAACATTCTGTAAAGCTGTAGTTTTGTTCTGAATTTCACATTATTATACATTAATTCGAAATTATAATAGGTATTTCATTCAAATTTATATAAAATAATGAAATATAACTGTTAGTGACCACATTGTAAAAAATGAATGTAAATTTACATTGATAATAATAGTAATTTTACTATATTTTATATTGTAATTTTTATAAATTATTGTAAACTAACCAAAAAAATTTATAAAATTACAATAAAACTATGATTATCAATGTAAATTTATATCAATATTTTACAGTGTACCTATTAAATTTATGTGTTTTTATGTATAATTTTTTGATATAAAAATTTAAATGTATATCTATGTCAAATTAACATTTTCTTGCGTATTTCAAATTAATGTTACAATTCTGCGCATTTGTAGCAATACAAGATATTCTGTCTTGTCTATGAAAAGAAGAATTCTATTTACTAGAAAAATATAACACTAGGGTTTGTATTACGAGCTCGATTTTAAATTTTGTTTTAACTAATACCGGTTTTAAAACGTAACAAGACTAAACAAATGAACTAAAACTGAAAACCGAGCTCGAAATACCAGCTTAGAAGTATTACAAAATGTGCAGAGAATTGTAGTATTAAAATAATTTGAAAAATGTAGAAATTTCAAATGATTAAAGCAAAATCGCAAATAAAAACATTTGCCTATCTGTAATAGTTTTACATTCTCGAATATTTACAATACCAGATTTCCACCAGATGGTACTGAAATCAGCGTCAGCCAATTTAATTGATAAATAACGACACTCCAGATGAATGTAATTTGTAATCGATATGTGGGCAGTTAAAGGTCAGAGGGTCACAAAATAAAATCAATTCTCCGTACATACAATCGGCCGACGATTATAGTCACAATGTGTTTGTGTGTGTGTGTCATGACAAAAATATTGTTAGGTATATAATGAAAAAAATATCTCTTTTCTTTCCTTATGTGCAGGTGTTTTAAAAGTTCGTAACATTTAAGTAAATGAATCATAATAGGAAAGATTTAATACCCGATATCAAAGCAGGCTTACAATAAAAACAAAACACTGAAACATGCGATGGCAATATGATTGAAACGCAGCAGGCCGTGAGAAGAATGAGAGAGATAGAACGAGAAGAAGAAGAAAAAACAACTGAACATCAATTTGTTTCTATGACAAATGAATTTTCATTTTGACAGATGAATGTTTTCGAACTAATATGATACATACACTGTTTGTTAATGTTAGAATATGTATTTGAAATATTCTATTTCTAATTTTTTTCTAAAAATAATTTTGAAAACACAAAAAGAAACACAGAAAATGTTACATAAATAACAACTATATTTTTGAAAAGTGGAACATTTAAATTGTCTACTAAGAAAAAGCACGTTTTAATTATTTTAAGCATACAGGAGTTAATATAGATCACGAGTCTACAAACTCTTTCAAAAATGGGCTATGCAGAAGCTTTTAAAAATCGTAGATATTTTCTGAACGAAGGAAAATTAGTACAAATTTTGTACATCGGATTGTAGTAGTTTTTTGATGTAGTGATTTTTTATTGATTTTATAAGAAATATAATTTTTAAAAATATTGAATTGATTATAATTTATATAAAAAATTTAATTAATTTGTATACCAGATTGAACAAATAATTTCTCCCTCGGTTCTAAAGTTATATTTTTTTTAATTAATTACTTGCAGAAGTATAAAAGAAAAATTACTGTTGCTGAAATAAGATTTGTACGTGGGATATACAGGGTGATTTATGACGTCGGAGAAAAACTACACCGGATGATTCCTATGAGTAATCTAAATGAAAAACTTCAAATAAACATAAGTCCGAAAATGCTTTCTAACGGAACTTGTAGCCGTTAGAAGTTTATTACATGTAACATAAATCACGTTAGCCTTATCTATTATATCAAGAACAAAAAACTAGTCATAAACTTCTGAATAATTGTAAAATTACTGATTGATTTTCTAATATTTTGTTTAAGCACTAGTAAACCAATTTACTAGTATATTAATTTTTGTACACACATAAATAAATATTTAATAAACAATTTACAATAAATAAAAATCGAAGACAAATTTTGTCGGGACGCAGTAAGTCATAACTAGTAAATTGGTTTACTAGTGTTTAAACAAAATGTTTAATCAGTAATTTTACAATTATTCAGAGTTTATGACTTTTTTTCCTGATATAATAAATAAGGCTAACGCGATTGATGTAATAAACTTCTAACGGCTACAGTTCCGTTAGTAAGCATTTTCGGGCATATGTTTATTTGAAGTTTTTTATTTAGATTACTCATATGAATTATCCGGTGTAGTTTTTCCCCACGTCATAAATCACCCTGTATTGTGATGCTAGAAGAAATTGGATGTAGAATTAATTGATTTACTAGACTGCAAAATTGACAAAAATTTGTCACGACAGTTGCTGTAAGTCAATTAAGATAATTCAGCCATCTTAAACAAATATCTAATGATCGTTTGGTTAAAATAATATATGTGAATGATATTAAAGATATGTGTTTGTGTGGATGTTCGATGAATAAAATGAGTAGGTATGATTGAGAGTTTTTTGCGTGAGTGATTATGTTCAAGTGGTAAGCATGTATAAAAAGTATTATAAATATGGATGAAACGAAAGTTACATGATACTAATTTCTGCTTACATAAAAAGAGTTTGTGTCATATTCTTACGAACAGAATTAGATAAAACAATATTTTTTTCTATAAGAAGAAGTCAAGCAAATAATTACAATATTATTACAACATAGAAAAACAAAAAAAAAGTTACGTATTGGGTCTTTAATCTAAACGAGACATCTGCCTAAATAAAAAATAAAATAAAAACTAAATTAAAACGAACTTACAAAAAGAGGAGGGAACATTTTAATCTTATTAAGCGTAGTGCATAGAGCCGTATAATTTTTATTGCGATTTTATGATTTCCTTTTCAAATATTCATTCAGCCGAAGATGTTGGCAAGCCTTAACTGTGACTACTCCAACTTTAGCTAACTTCACTTCAATTTGATTTGGTCCATTTGTGTCTATATCCTAATTATAGGCTTTCGTTAGAAAATTGATACACATAACCTTATTAGGAAGAAATTAGAAATGATCTTAAAGATATAATAATTTGAGTTATACTATGAGGACTGATTGAAAAGTATATCTCCGATATTATATCTTCGCGTTAATTAATAACTGATAACATTGAAACTAAAATCGCCAGGTGTCCTATTTTCGACAGACCTACAATTTCAAATAGGGGTCTTTTGTCCTACATTTAGGTTTAAAACATTGTCAACATGTTTTTGTCAAGGATAATTTAAAAATTCTTGTAGGCACATTTGCCTGCCAAAAATATTACATATTTGGTGATATATTTTACAAAATTTATCATCTGAGAATTCTGACTGTCTGACCTGTATTGTTTTACTACGAGCTTTATAAAATCTGGTAACCCTATTTTTTTTTTAATATTTTAATAAATTCAAATTTTATTTAATTACGAAACTTTAATGGTTCCGGAAACATTACTTTAGTTGTTACCTCGTACATAATATGTTAGTGGTGATTTGTTGATAGTTTTAAAATTTGATTGCCTAATAAATATATTATGTATTAAAGATGGAAGACAGATAGATAATTGTAGTACAGTTAAAATATAGACACAAACTGTTTCTCGTGAGATAAGTTTGGTCAGATTTATGATCAAATTTTCATGACTTTTTTTTAATTTCCAAGTCAAGTTTGTTTCGGAGAATTATACTGCAACAGATCTCATTCAGTCCATTCACACTTTTTTTTTAATTCGTAGTTAATTCTGTTTGAGGATTCCGTTTTAGCGATTTCGTTATTCGTCTATTCAGGTTTATCAAATAGGTATAACATAATTTTTGTAAGTAATATATAAATGGACATGTTCAAAATATAAATAATCGACGTTTCGACGAACTCAACGTACATTTTCATCAGGAAAAAAGATACAAATAACATTTATAGTACCTAAATACAAAAAAAAAACATAAATACAAGTAACTAAGGTAACAAAATAAAGAATTAGATCTAATTACTTATTTTATTACGTACCTAGTAACTTGTTTCGATGTTCTGTTTATTTAAGTTCGTCGAAACGGCGATTATTAACAAATATTAATACAGAACTATAACGAAAAGCCGTTTTATTTTAAGATAAATAATGGTAGGTGTTATTCTACTTAAAATATTTTCTATATATTTGAAAGATACTGATCTAAAAACTTTACCAGAAAATAAATAAATTTAAGTTTAAAATAAGTCATTAAAACAAATCCGAAATGTCTACATGAACATTTTTCCTCAAACCGTTACCTAATAAAGTAAAAATTTGTCAACACTTTATTATAAATTTTCCTTGCGGTTATGAATGAAAGATAAAAATGAACATAAAAATAAATTTTCAAGAATGAAATAACGATGCCGTAACAGTACACGTACGTTTAAACAAGGAAATTATATTGACTGTTAAGTAATATAATATTGTCAGCGAGATACATGTAATATTATAAGTATCACACGTGTAATATCGTAATTATTGACGACAGTACAAAATATAGTGTGTATAATACATACATTATATATGTATGTATGTATGTTATTATATATTATTTATGTTTCAATATTTACACATGCTTCTACATTCAGTTTAGATATTTTTAAAACGTAGTTTGTTAACTTTACTAAACTTATTTATAGTGCAATTAAAAATAAATGCTCCATTTTCAATAATATGTATTTTGTTTTTGAAATATTCGTTTGTCTAGTCAAATATTACTAAACGCTTACGCTGGAATACTACAAGTTCGATTTTCAGATGTTTTAGTACATTTGTTTAGTCCTGGGGTCTAACAACTACCAACATTACTAACAATATTGTTCTTATTCGTAAATTTTGAATTTGTGTTTACTTTAAGATGTATTTATATAAAAGTTTTCGTTAATAAAATTGATTTTTCGAAAACTTGCTATACTTTTTTTGCAATATATTTATTTACTATATATTATCTACACTGTAAAAAAATAAGAGTAATTTTGCAGACCAAAATAACAAGCTAATATATTTCCTTGTTTTATTTTTAGCATTATGTAGAAATCAAAAGTATCTGACAAAGCAGAACTTGACTGATATTATTACTAAAATTGTAAAATTTACTTTTTAAATAAAAACATTATTATAATTATAACCCGAAAAGAAAAATAATTTCCTCAAATTTTGTACAACAGATTGTACAAATTTTTAAGTATAATTTTACGGATTTTATACGGAATTTCTAAAACTGTAAAGATTTTAGTCGAGATTTTACATGAATTTAAGAAAACTTTCATTGATTTTACCATAATTTCAAAGGATTTTACTAAGATTTTTTAAGGTATTTTAATTAATTTGTACACCAGATTGTACAAGTGGTTTCCCTCTCGTTATAACCAATTTGTAAATTTACTGAGTGTCTGTGATAATTAAATTTAAAAAAATTAAAGTTATATAAACATTCATCTTTATATAGAAAATAATTGAAGCATATACTTATAAAACTGAAGTAAAAAAAATATATGTGCTTTTTATTATGTAAACAGTTATCTTTATATAGTAAATAATTGAAGCATAAACTTATAAAACTGAAGTAAAAAAATATATGTGCTTTTTAATTACAAAAAATATATTAATGACTGAACCCAGAGGAAAATCATTTCCACAAATTTTGTACACCAGATTGTACAAATTTTAAGTATGACTTTAAATTTCACCATGATTTTAAGGGATTTTCATTAATTTGCACACTAGATTATAAAACTGGTTTCTCCAAAAGTTAAAACCGAAAGTAAAACCAAGCTTGAAATACCAACCAATGTTTTTCAAAATATTAAAAGTTGGTACTCGAAAATGAAAATCATTTGTACAAAAAACATTTTTATAGTCGGTACAATGGAATTTGGGCTGGACTATAGGCTCAATTTTTGGTTATATTAATTTATTTGTTTAGTCCTAATCTTATAACAGTTGTTTTAGTTTAAAATCAGTGTTTGTTAAAACCTAGGGGGTAACCAGTTTCTCAAATTGTGTACACCAGATTGTACAAATTTTTAAACGAAATTTCCATGATTGTATAAATTTTTACGTGATTTTAAGGGAATATTTAATTGATTTTACAATGACTTTAAAAAGGATTTTAATTAATTTGTACATTAGATTGTACAATTGGTATTGGTTAAAACTAAAATTAAAATAGAACTTAAAATACCAACCAATATTAAAAGTTGGTATTCGAAAATGAAAATCTCCGTAGAAAGTAGCTTATAGAAAGTATAACATAAAATTGTTTACAATTCCAATAGGGTAGTTATAAGTCTTCATCTTTGTGTGCAAGTGTGGAGTTTTGGGCAACAAAACATCAAAATAATCAATTGAACAAAAACAAAACATTTGATATAATTGAATCAAAAACGAACTTTTTGGTTCTCTAGATTTCTATACGTTGCAGTTTGAATGACAAACAAAAAATATACATTATTATTGGATATAAAAACCAATTTTTGGGTCTATTCGGTTCATATCTGTAAGACCTGTAACGTTACAGGATATTTTGTCTTTTTCTATCAATAGAAGAATTTCATTTACTAGAAAAAGACAAAATATTTTGCAACACTAATCTTACAAATGTGAAACGGATAGATGCATTACTTTTGTTTTCAACATACCTGTACAAACAATAGTTATTAGTTCGTATGTGTAATGTATTATTTTACAATAAACATTTCAAATAATTCTCTATACGATTTTAACCAATATACAAATGGAATTTTAATCTTTCGAAGAAAAGCAGTCGCAAATATTGAGTATTTATGTAAACTGACCAGGTGTATTATTAAAGTAATTTATCCAAACGTCCTTCATAATCGATAAATTACAATTAAAACTTAACCAGTAAGAAATAACAACCATATGATACCGTGCTCAAAGTACACACATACAACATATATATAAAGAAAATACATATACAAAACGACAAAATATATATATAAAGAAGAAACTAACCAGGTAAATCTTTTTTCCGCAGTCGCATTATAACACTGTGTCAGTTCACTCGAAGAAATATTCATTTGTTTTCTCGATCTCCCTTGCTGCCACCACACACTGCAAACAGAGAAACAACACACTATCACCAAAACAAAATTTTAAGTCACTGTACGATAGCGGTGTAACCATAGTATTTGAGCGCGCGAAATGACATACGAGAGAAAACTATCTCACAACCGTGCGTGTGTGTCTGTCACGTTCTAAGTCTCAGCATCAACTAGCAGGATGAGATTACAGGTTGTTATGTTATAGCAAGCTGTGAAAAAACAAGTGAACCCCGCGCGCTCCCAAGTAGTGGGGGAGCAGCTACGCTATTGTACTATACCACACAACAGCGCGCGGAAACAAGTTTTGATTCGTGCGCACAACAACTTGTCACTATTCAGCAAACAACTCCGCAAAAACCTATTCAAATTTATTATCTAACACATGCATCGTCTAATCTATGAGTTGTACTATATTTTAATGCGAAAAACAATTGATTAGGGTCGATTAGAGTTGGCAGGGAATCGAAGCGAAACACTCGAAATTATTTTTCGACTAGCTTGGATGCAATATAAGTTATGCGTTTTCTCAGTAGGCTGTTTTGCCCCTCTGCGCTGACCAAGTGTGAGCCGGTACAAGATAAGTGTTGGGCATTTTGTAAGGTTGGTATAAGGGTGAGATTTGTTCAGCACGACCACTTTGTAAGGTGTGAACTGAACTGCACAGATGTTTTCGATTATTATTTCGTTTTTTTTTTTTTAGTCACTTCTCCCGAATGGTTCGTGTAGTCCCAAACTTGTAGGTTGGTCTATAATTCAAAGCGTTTTATGACAACGGTATAGGGTAATTCTGTAATTTATGTTGACTTTTTTTTATATTATTCTATGGCTCGAGATTTTTGTGGGCATTCCTATAAATAATGTATTCTCTCCGAGATTTTTACTTCTTTTTTAAGGATTAAATTTTAAAGGTTTTATATATTTTTTTTTAGTTGTAACTTTTATATAAAGAAATGAATATTTTTTAGGGGTTTAAAGGTTGTATAAAGACAGTGATTTTGACATTTATATATGTCGTAAATATTTTTATTATCCTTTTTTCGATTAGCTTATATTAGTTTTAATACATGTTTCTGATAATTTTGAAACTAAAAAAATATATAAATTAATTTGTTCACAAAGATATATATATATATATATATATATATATATATATATATATATATATATATATATATATATATAATCATTCCAAAAATTGAAACAACGATAGAAAATCAGTTTTTTTTTTAATTCTAGTACCGAAATGACTCACTTTTGATATTATGCGTAAAATGTATAATTAACTTGAAAGTGATCTAGTTATTTAGTATATATTTTTCTTCAAGCGTATTAAAATATTGGTATTATGTTACTATATTGCCTATGTAGAAGGAGGTTATTATGTTACTAGTGCAATATAAATAATATACATTATTATACAGCAGTTAGTTATTATATGGGTACACCACTGGTGGCAGCATCAAACATAACTACTACACCGTTAAATGTATCTAAACTGACATCTTCGGCGGTCATATTGAAAACTATTACGTTAAGTTATTTGACAATTTCATTGTTTATTTTCACTTGAATTTGAATATTGAAGCCTAACTTGTCAGCAATTGCATATTTTACCAAATAAACAAGGGCAAGCGTATTAAGTTAATTGACAATTGAATTGTTTATTTTCGCTTGAATTTGAATTTAATTATTGAAACTATGTGAAGAAGTGCAAGAAATGCAATGTACCGCCCAGGGTGGTCAGTAATTGTATATTCGACCAAAGAAAGATTAATTCTCACAAATCACGTAACAAATATAAATAATATATACATATACATACTATTCTACAACTTGAAGTATTAGAAAAAAATTCGACAAAAATATATTGAGTAGTTTATGCAATAAATGTATATAAACAATAGATTTGCCTACATTAAGAACTGTTATCTCCGATGGCTATATTAAAAATTATTAAGTCAAATTCATTGATAATTGCATTGTTTATTTTCACATGAATTTGAATTTTATTATTGAAAACGTACACTGCCAGAAATTACATATTCGATTAAAGAAACATTAATTCTCACAAATGATGAAACAAATATAAATAATATATACATACTATTTTACAACTGTTAGTAAGATTAAGGGTTAATTGATATGTATTTTTATTTGTTTTTAGTTTAGTTTTGTATGGAACGCTAAAGAAAAAATAGTATATGTCATTTGGATCAGAATGCTCTTTTTATGTCTCAGTTACAAGTACCTAAGGCTCACCATAATAAAGACCGCTTTCTGCTCCTCGTAATATAATATACTATTTTCAATATTCGTACAGATAAATGATAAATACAAGCACAGATTGTAAAAAAAAAACTATAATTTAAATGACATATTGGGTAAGACACATCATTTTCATTTCTGATTGCAAAACATGCATTTTATCAATGAACATTGTAAAACAATATGTAAATTAATTTTCAAATACGTTAGAGCTGCGCCTGCGTCTGCCTATTTCTAATTCAACAAATTCTATATTGCAAAAAAGCAAAGAAACTTGTATAACACCCACGCACCAATTCTATATTTGGATTTTCCTGAATTTAAAATAATGAATTATAGACACGTTTCTATACAAAAAGCACGCCATATTATAAGTAAGTTTTTTTTTATCTAAAGTTTAACACCCATCAAACGAAATTAATTACTATGATAAAAATTACTTCCTTGAAAACATTGCATTACGTTAAAAAAAACCGTTGTTTTTTTATCAATTATAAAATCATGTTTTATAGAAATTTTTTTTTGCGATTTGACAAAACAATAATAATAAAATTTGTAATTTCTATTATTTATTTATTTGTTATGTCGGTAATCTATATACTAAAACAATATAAAAGATAATATAATAATGATAGCTATAAATACTAAAAAAATATTGTTATTAAGAATTATCAGAAATTGCAAAAGTTTGATAAACATTTTTCATACAGTTGTAAAACAATTAGCAGTTAGTAAATAAAATTATTTCATAATAAACTATTAAATATTTGTGATAATTTTGAAATTAACTCTTTCATTACGGAACTATTTCCCACCTACATGTTTTTAATAATAATAATAGTAATCAAAACAAAATTGCTTTAGGTTAAAGTTCTGTATTAATATAATAAGTTCTGAAAGATTTTTTACTGTGTTATAATAGTAATTATTTATTGCTTAACAGAAGAACCATTTACAAGGTTCGATCATCTTAATGAACGTTTTGTTCAAAGAATTTATATGATTGATTTTAAAGGTATACGTTTACGTGGACGTTCGATGACTAGTTGGAGTGGTATGATTGTGAGAGTTGCTTACGTGAGCGAATGTTTCCATGTAGTAGGAATAGAAAAGCATGTATGAGAGATATAATAAATGTGGATGAAGCTAAAGTTGCTTGTCTTGGTAAGAATGTTTGGAGGAAACTGATTTCGGTATAATGGAAAGAGTTTGTACTACACCTTTTTTGGGTTCATGGCGTGATTATGTATTATTATATATATATATATATATATATATTGAAAAAAAACCAAAATAATATGTTTTGAAGCTAATATTTTTTTTTCCAAATTTCCAAATTACTAACATGTATTCTAAAACAAATTGCATAATTAATAGTTTTAAATATTAAAATATGTACCAGACCTCATAGGTAATATGTAAAGAATGTTCAGCAACACGTTTTGGAACTTAGTGGAGAAATTTCTTAGAATTGTACAGGTAGATCTTATGATTAATGTATTCACACCTACAAATCATCGTTTAGTACTACACGCGTCTCTTCTTCTCCTTCTTCTGGATTTTTATTATTAAAAACGACAACAACTCAGGACTTTCCTGATGAGTTATGTTGAGGTTCATTGTAAATACGTTCATAAGCCTTCATCTTACTTTGGGCTTATGAGATATTATTGTAATAAATTAGATTCTTTTGTTGAGGATTTGTGATAAATATTCGCCATATTTTTTTGGAATTTCCTTTTTTTAAAACATTATCGAATTACGAATAAGTGTTATTGTATTGAAATGTAAAGACGATAATAGTAGAAATGTATGTGTATTTTATATTTTTTCTCTTTTTAAATTAAGTTTTGGAAAATCTATTTGTCCAAAGTAAGTTTTTAGTAAAAATATTAAAGTGTTAAAGTTCTATTCTATTTTATATTAAAATTCGACGAGAAAAAATATATACAAATGACATAAACAAAACAAGTTACTAGATAACAAAATTTTATAATTTATTAATTAAAGGAAGCTAGATTTTATTTAAATCAATGCTTTCATACTGATTGATGTTATCTTGTTCATTGTATATTTCTATTGCTTATCTTATTAATCTATTATTAGTAGTATTGGGTCTTGTAATTATTTTAGTAACTTCAAATTTTGCATCATGAAAATTTTTGTCGCATGTTGTACGATATCGAATTTATCTAGATAGTTTAGACATAATGACTTCTTATGTTCTACCTGTTTACGCATGCGTCTGTACATTTTATTCTACAGTATGTCTGAAAAAGTTGGCAACAAATGGGCAATTTTTTTATTATTGATTTTACGACAAAAAGTCATTTTTTATAAAAAAGTTCTGCTTGTTGAATAAATAAGTTTACCAACAGAAAATTTAAGATTAAATGTACAGAATGTCTCTAAATTAAGATAACATGAAAAGAGAGAAGTATCATTTACGTTCAATAATTTTTCCTGCCAAACCAGCTGAGTTAGAAAAAAGTTACTTAGCCATTTTTTTCTGTATTTTACTGAATTTTTTCAGATTTTTTTGGACAAATTTTGAGTCTTATTTTGAAAAAAAAATTTCAAGGGTACATTACTTTCAAAAATTAAAAAAAAAAGTTTTTAATATTTTACTTCTAAACGATGCATCCTAGAACAATGGTCCTAGAATAATTTTTGTTGACTTTCTTAATTGATTGAAATTTTGTATTTAAAGTAAAAAAAAATGCAAAAAATGGTACTTCTCTTTTCATGTTATCTTAATTTAGGAACATTCTGTACATTTAATCTTAGATTTTCGGATGGTAAACTTATTTATTCAACAAGCAGAACTTTTTATAAAGAATGAATTTTTGTCGTCAAATCAATAATAAAAAAATTTCACATTTGTTGCCAACGTTTACAGACATACTGTATATATCATGTAAAACGTATTAATTTTGTATATTTTCCATATACAGTTTGTACAGAGTTTTGTAAAGAAAAATGTGTCGTATACTATTAGAAAAATAAAATCTTATAAAACCCAAGCACATAATTGGCTTATATTTAAAACAAAACATATCAATTGGTGTTTAATTATTTCTTAATACGTCAAACGAATAAGTCCACCTAACACCTGGGGCACGTGCTATATAAGGTTAAGTGTCAAAAAACTAATATGGCTAGCATTCGTGTGTGTGTTAAGATTTTCTCTGTATGATTAGAAAGGAAATGTAACTGTGTAAACTATTTGAATAAGTCGTGGTGTAAATAACCATATGTAAATAACATTCTGATGCCATATTTACACTAAATATAAACGCTTTTCTTACCACACTCGTTAGCACTATATTATATACATTTTATATAGTTGGTATATTCATCTTACAATTAGAGATATTTGCTTTGCAGCAGTTGTTATGCATTGTATATATCTTTATATAGAGATATTGAGGATATGGACAATAAAAGATTACATATTTCATTCTTTTATGATAATGGAAGAAATAATATCGTTCACTATGTAGATCAGTGTTTCCCAAATTGTGAGCATCAGCGACCCGAGGCAACGCGAAATATTACATAATTTTGTTTCCATTTTCAATTCAATTCCGCGACATTTAGCGGAGCTGGTGCAAACCATTTAGTTACTGTAATTGAATTTGTTCAATTAATTTTTTTTATGATCTAAAATATACCTATATACTCGTATTTTTATGTATTTCTAGTTTAACCCTACACTGTAAAAAATAATAGCGAAATTACAGAAAAATAGTATTAAAATTTTACTATAAAAAAGCTGTAATTTCATTTTACCATAAAAACTCTGTATTTCTACCTCAAAATTTTGTAATTTTTACATAATTCATAATAATCACATAAAGTAAATAAAGAATGAATGATCTAATAAATATGTAAAATTGCTTCCTTTCTGCAAATTGCATCACATATAGGTACTTATTGTAAAATGACATATTGTTCGAATATCTTCTTAAATTATGTAAAATTACAGCTTGCATATTAATATCTGTAATAATTCATGAAAATAATGATATTTAGTACATATTTTGGATAATAATACTAATAAAATATTTTAGGGTGAGACTATTTATACATACGGTATGTATACGCAATTGGCTATTTATACATACTAAAAAAAAAAACCTAAACCAACCTACTAACCTAACCTACCCTAAATAGCCAATTGCGTACAAATACTGTATGTATAAATAGCCAATTGCGTATACATACCGTATGTATAAATAGCCACTTTCAATATTTTAAGTGTAGGTAATTCATTCATTCATTTCAAAATACATTCTTTATGTAAATTTAGAAATGTATGTAATTATATCAACAATAATATTACAGAACTAAACAAATTTTACCTATTTATGGCAAATTCCTGATAGTAAATTCTGTAAATTTAGTAAAAGAGACTTTACTAAAAAAACTATAATATTTCATACTTTTCCATCTCATTGTTTATAATATTATAATATAGTTTATAATAGTTCTGACATTATGTATTTTTGAACAATTATATAAAATTACAGAATTTGAGTAATTATATAATTTCTTTTTTTAGAGTGTGGCAAAAAATTATTGCCTATTTTGTAAAGTGTACTTGTTACAATTGAGAAAATCTGGATTCAGCAAAGGCGCCGGAAATCGAAATAGTTTGGGAACCACTGGTATAGATAATAATAATGCGGTTTCTTACAAGTAATTTAAAGATCATTAAATTTACAAATTACATTATCGATTAGACTGAGGATAAGAAATAGATATTCATATATACTAATTCAGTAATCAATAACAAATTGAATTGTATTGTACAATCATAATGAAAAGCAATCAAATTATAAATATACAGTAATAAATTTTAAAAATACGTAATTTTTATGGTTTTATGGGTCTATTCGGTTCAATCTGTAGCGCGAATGTGTTGTGTTTTTCTAATAAATATAAATCTTTTATTTATAGAAAAAGACAAAATATTCTGTAACGCTACAGATCTTACAAATGTGTACCGAATTGACCCAAAAATGTGAAATCTGCATAAAATATTCGATTTTCAATGCGAATTTACTTACAAATTTTTATTCTGTTAAAAATTATGTACATTTGGTTCAAAGTTTTCAAGATCAGATTTACTCTTTGCGAAACATTAAAAAATTTTATCTGTAATTTAAATTTAATCTGCAAAGAATTGTGTCATCTGAACAAAATAGACTATTTTCAGCCATTTAATCATATTAAAAAATCCGCACATAGCCCAATCTGTGCGCAATCTCCAAAGAAGTACCTCAGCGTTCTAGACTTTAAATGTGCATACAAAATTTTTAGTCACGTATAAATTATATGTTTGATACATTCATTCATATGTAAATACATACCATGTATCCAAAAGAGTGTGACACAAACTATTTCCACTATGCCGAAATCATTTTCCGGTAAACATTTCTATATTTGCTTTATTTACATTCATGATATCCCTCATACATGCTCCAAACGGACGTATACCTTCAATATGGACACATAAATTCTTTTTATGTAAATTATTATTTCTTTTTTATAAATTGTTTAATTATCTATTTTTATTTGAAAAAATTAGATTATTTATCTCCCTTTCATTTGAAATAATTTAATTTCAAGTACCTATGTGGACGAAATAATTATTAGAATTATCATCTAATTAAATAGACAACAATCTGAAATTGATAAATTCTAGTGACAAAAATAAATTTTAATAAAACATACCTAAACTAATTGTTGTTCGTATCAAATTTAAGCGACGCCAGACCTAAGAGTTTCTGTATTGTTACAATTTCTTTTCAGGGTTTCATTTGTTTTAGTCATGGGGCTGTGTGTGTGTGTGTGTGTGTATGTGTGTATAGATCAATTCAAATCATATATAGAATGATTTCTCTTTGTATTAGTGTATGCATGTACATATATGCATATATGAATAAAGTTTTTTTCTTGCGTAAAAGTGTTAGTATGCTTCCCGCAAATAAGTTTGCGGTAGGTACAAGTACTTCAATAAATGAAATCGGATAACGATTTTATTCGCGCTGATCGGATTTTCACGCCGCGTAACCGGTTCGACGGTGAACAGGTACGGATTAAATTTAAATTAAACGTTTTTAAAACAGATATTATTTAGTTTAATACTGGAAATTATACCATTTATGGTTAAGAATAGATGTCTGCTATTAATTATAATTAAGTAAAATTGATCGTTTAATAGTATTAATTTTTTTTTATCGTTTTAATAAATTTATTTTTGGTCAATAAAAAAAATTGATCGATGTATATTTTTTTTTTTTGATTCCGTTATGCTGTCACTATATTTTAGTAAATGTTTTGTTTCTCTTTATTTATTTTTTTAATATATATTTTTAAGAAAGTGGCTATTTATACATACGGTATGTATACGCAATTGGATATTTATATATACAGTATTTTTACGTAATTGGCTATTTAGGGTAGGTTAGGTTAGTAGGTTGGTTTAGTTTTTTTTTATTTTTAGTATGTATAAATAGCCAATTGCGTATACATATCGTATGTATAAATAGCCTTATCCAATTTTTAATAAATATAATATTATATAATTAGATAATTTTTTTAGTTTGTTGTATATTTATCTAAATTTATTTGAAATAGTAATTTTCCTTCAACAACATGATTAAAGTAATATTATTAAAAATATCATTTAATTAAAGCGTGAGCGGAAGTTTCCAGTAGTAGGAATGAAAGAGCATGTATGAGTGGAATTATAAATGTGGATGAAGCTAAAGTTGCTTATTTGGATAGGGATGTTTGGAGGAGACTAATTTCGGGGTAATAGAATGAGTTTATGCCACATCCTTTTGGGTACATGGCGTGATTGAGTATGCATGTATATAATTAAAGACACAAATCAGCTAAATTAAATAAAATAGAAAATTTGTGTGTGCAACCGTAGTATATTTTTTTTAGTCAAATATATCTACAATATAAAAATGTGATTACTTGTAATCCAACATGACCTGTGTACATGCACTCAATATATGTTACACATGGTTGCTAAAGTATGAAGTAAGAAAATGTAACGAATTGCGGCTCTGCCTTATCTCGCAATTAACGTAGCAGTTATACGTTTACGCGTAACACCGGTAACCGCTGATGTGACAGCATGACCAGACGCACTGGGTAATTGGTAACTGGCGTCCAATGCCTCCGTTCGTTATTCGCTTTTGTGACCAATTGCTTTGCCAATTGCCAGGGCACCATTACCACATATCGCCTAACCTCACATTCACCCCCCCCACCCCTCACCCTCCCATCACAATACAACGTATCGCATAGAACAAACCTTTTTTTTTCTTTTTTAAACTTAGAATTCTAAGAACCTTATATTCCCTCTTAGCTCTTTTGAAATGCGTTTTGAATAAAATCTCGTGTTTTCTTAGGGCGTTAATTCTCATTTAAAATTGTTTTCGTATCGGCGATAGCTTACACCTCTCAAATCTCGATACCGAAGAATGTCAATGGAGAATTATGGAAGTAATGAAATTTCGCTTATCAGCAAATGGAATATTCTCGCCTCGGTATTGTTGTTATTGTTTGTTTTAGAGCTTAGTTATAGTTTCTTTTCGATTTTTTCTAACGCTTTTGTAATTTGCACTTTGTTTCAAATTTTATCGTAGCATTTCTTTGGCGTCACTTTTCTGATTCTTTTTTTTTTGCACGGATATTGCACCTATAAATTTATTGGACATGGGTTCAATGCATATGCTATATAGCTTTATATGATAAAATAAAACAGCTTTAGGATTAAATTCAGTATATATTTTATTTAAATATCAATGTTTCGACATAAAAAAAAAAAAATACAAATATTATTTTTTTCCCGATGAAATTATACAAGAACTAAATCTTTTTTTTAAATTTTAATACAATGAGTTCTGAAAGATTTTTTACTATAATACGATATTTAGTAATCTTCAGGCTTTCACGGCTGGTATCCATTGAATTTATAGAATTTTCTAGGCTGGTATATCGTGGTCAATCTATCCTCGTCACAGACGTTTCGTCATACATCGTAGATGGCATCTTCAGTTTTTGGTGATTGAATGACAGTTTTTGCTTCGCAATCTGGTATATATACCTATATCCTCCGCCATCCTATACAGGTGCCCTTACGACATTGGCCGATTTTTGCTGGCTTAAACTTTCCAATCGTTTCAGTTTCCGTTATAGGTTTTACCACGTCATTGGTCGCTTCTGGTAGGTTCATACCTTCACCGTCAAGAATATTTCAGATTTCTGAGCCGAAACTGTCATTCAGTCACCCAACAGTAACGAGAGTAAATTTCTTGGTTTGTCAAATCAATTTATATGTTATATTAAAAACATATTAATAATTAACATAGTTAAAAAAATCTATCAGAACGCATTATATAAAATAAAACGGCTTTAGGTTCAAGTTCTGTATCAGTTTTCCTGATGAAGATGGACGTTGAGTTCGTCGAAACGTCGATTTTTGATAAATATTAATACAGAACTTAAACCTAAAGCCATTTTATTATATATTAATAATTATCCATAATTAATTTTCAATAAAAATTACAAACGATCTTCATATTTATTAAAACATCGTATTTATTCAACATAAATCAATGTACATAATATTTCAAAATAAAACAAGTCTACTTAGAGAACAGGTAATTCATTTTTATTTTAATATAATTCATTTTCTTTTTTAAAATTTACAACATAAAATAAGTAAATTTAGAAGTTTCACGGCAAATAAACAACATTTACTACCCAACATCATCAAGGTCAGGCAATAACCAATTGAACGTCGATTTTCATGGCCCACTAGACACAATTTCGAGCATAGTAAATCAAGCGTACCCATAGCGTTCCGTTTCACAGACAAACGATTGATTTTAAATCATAAAAAAAAAAGAAAATAAACCCACAAAGATGATTATTTTCTCCTTCAACACTTACAAGAAAACTTAGTTTAAAACATCAGATCAACCATACATATACACACTGTAAAAAAATTAAATATTATTTCAGCAAAACAAATTTTCTATAAAAATAATATAATTTTGTAATTTTAAGTAACAAAGTATTATAGGTTTTTTTTTACCGAAGAAGTAAGTAATTACTTACATAAAACATACGTATGTTATATTTATATAATTTTAAAGTGCCGGGAATCGAACCCGGGAGAGTCAATACATTTTCTTTATTTAAAAAATAACTAATGATTAATTAGTCCTTTGTAATAAATATATACGGCGATTGATGCACTTAAATTCACTTTAAAACAATTTTCTACGCTAAAAATATTTAATTAATATTTATATAATGTGAAAATTATTCTTGAAATATCTGTAAATAATATTACATAAATTTAATATCAAAATTTTCCTGTGACGTTTGTAAATTTAAATATTAAACTGGTATTATTATTATATCAAATTATTTTACTTAGAATTACAAAATTATATTATTTTATAAGAAATTTTATGGTTTTGCTGAAATAATATGTAATTTTTTTACTATGGCTTTTATACAAAATGGCAATTTTTTTTACAGTGTACGTGATATATCTGTACATATTTAACTTGAACCTTATTCAAATTAGATATTTGAATGTATTATAGTTAGCAAATTAAAAAAATTTATTTTTGTTCATTAGAAATTTTTATATTATAAAGTTTACTCTAGATTATAAATTATAATGTGCCTTCAAAGTTTCAGAGGTTCAACTCTATACACTGTAAAACACTGATATACATACATACACAATCACGCCATGTACCCAAAAAAATGTGGCACAAACTCTTTTCATCATTCCGAAATCAGTCACCTCCAAACATTCCTATCCAAACAAGCAACTTTCGCTTTATCCACATTCATAATTCCTCTCATGCATGCTCTTTTACTCCTACTACTTGGAAACTTCTCTCTCAATCATACCACTCCAACTACTCATCGGACGTCCACGTAAACGTATACCATCAAAATCATTCAAATAAATCTTTTTAACTAGACGTTCATTAGACATTCGCTCAACATGTCCGAACCATTTTAACTGACTAACACCAACTTTTGCTACAACATTTTTTTCAATTTCACACTCATCATACACTAATCTATTTCGTACCAGATCTCTCCTATTTACACCACATAACCCACGTAAAAATCTCATTTCCACGGCAGTCATTTTCCGTTTATGTATTTTTACAGAAAAAACGTTAATTATTGCAGTAAAAAATACAAAATACTGCCATTTTACTGTTAATAGTTATGTATATTACATAAATATATATTACATTTTTTACAGTGTAGATAAAAAAAGATGTATTTCGTAACCTGATTCCTCTATATGCCTAAAATGAACTCGCCAGCCAACACAGAAACATCGAAGCAAATGTAAACACAAACGTGTATATAAACAAAACATCTCTCTCTTATTAATATAACAAAACGTTATGTTGTGTTCCCTATCTATATTTATGGTTAATCTAATTTTTAAACCAAAAAATAAAAAAGGAAGAAAAAAGGTAAGCATCGATCCGGTAGAAGTGTCGCAGACCGAAACGCACCGAATAAAAGCGAAGTGGTATAAGAAAACAAGTGAAAAACGACCAATAAATATGGAAGAATTTTAAAATTCGAGATGGTGTACTCATACCGGAACGATTTTAATTGGGTTTTTAAATTGAAAGACTGCTAGGGCTTGAATCAAACAATTGATGATCGAAATACGAGTCGTTATTTGTTGATATAATGAGGTGGGGGGAGGGGGGGGGAGGAGGAAATTTGAAAATATTTTTTCAGGTGACCGACCATATTGTATTGTACAATCTTTTTCAGTAGTTAAATGGTTTATCAACCTTTCTGTTTTGCACTTCTGATAATTATGTTTATCGAAAACTTTATAGTCGAATTTTGCAGTTTGTTGATTTTTGATATTTAAGGGTGCGAACAACAATTGGTGATTGGCTAATACACAAAAGCATAAATTTTATTACGACATTTTTTTCACTTTCTATACATAGGTACGGTGTAACTTGACCATTTTAGCTTTATCTTTTGGTACTGATGATGAAAGTTTAACTTTCAAAATACGTATATAGCTTTTTTAATATTATTGTTTGTGGTTTAAGGGAAATTATTTTATTAACTGTTCGCCACAGTAAAATCATATTTTAATATATCATATATAGCAACAAGATATTTTACGGAATCTTAGGTTATTACGGAATTAATTAAATAAATTCAACAATAAAAACCAACCAGAATCGATCAATGGCGTGGCAAAACCTAGAACGATAACTGAAGGTACAGTCCGATTGTATTGATCCAGCCAGAATCGGCCAATTGTGTAATGTCACCTGTAGAAGATGGTGGGAATACAAGAGCAGAAATTGTCATTCAGTCACCAAGCACTAACGATGTCATCTATGATGTATGATGAAACGTCTGCGACGAGGATAGATCGACCACATCATGCCAGCCCAAAAATTCTATAAATTCAATGGATACTGGCCGTAATAGCTTGCAGATTACTAAATCCAAGATAAGAACATTATTTTCGTAACAAAACAAATGATTGTATTATTCACTCTATAAGAATTACTACGTGGAAAATTAAAAAAAACAAACCTACATAGTTAAATATTTCAGTCTCATTATCTTAACAAATTAGGTTCACATATTAGAATATATAAGCACGTAATATTATTTAAACTAAATAAACAATAGATAAAGCACACCTCCGAATCATTGTTCTGCATATTTTCATGTTCAAATGTCGCCAACTCTTTGCAAACTTACTAATGGTAATGTAAAACGCGAACAGACAAAGAGACATGTTCTTATAAACGTCCGAGATGAAATTTAAAACATATACATATACATATATATATATATATATATATATATATATATATATATATATATATATATATATATAAAAGCAAGCGTGGGTTGTTTGGAAAACCAGGTGTGGTCGTTGCTAGGCAACATAAACTTATAACCATACCAACTGACTTGGTTAATCTTTCAACATAACACCATAGGAATGAAACAATTAATGTTTTGTTTATTACGAATAATATTTTTCAACACATTGATAAAATATAGTTCACAATTGACGAAATAAAAATTATAAATTTGGTATAATGAAGCTGTTTTTATTCTATTATCAATTTAGAATCTGCGATAAAAAGTTAATTTAAAACATATATTTAATTTTCATTTTCAAATTTATGTTCAAGAAGTCTAGCATAAATGATAAAAAATTGTTAATTTAGCGCCAACAATTCGATGTCAAACAAAGATAGATAATAAGAAACAGAAAGAGAGCATATTATGTAATTTGAAAAGTATAATTTTTAAAATTAATTAATCTCAATAAATATATAATTAAAAAAAAAAATTTCAAAATTGTTACAAATAAAGTAAGTTTAACTGAAATTATTTTTTTTAATTGTTAAATTTGACCTATACCGGAAGTAACACTAGTACTTCCGGCTAGTATATTTTTAGTTTTTAGCCAATCACCACAAAGTCCCGTAATAAAAATTTTCAAAAAAAAAAAAATTAAAAATGTTTTTATATGATACATGCATTTTGGCGGATATATACCGTCAGTTTAGTACAGAACTAGACTAAGTCTATTTTTTGTTATACAGAGAGATTTTTAAGAAAAAGTATCATAAAGACATTGGTCCGTATTCTCACCTCACTTTTTCGTGAAAAAGTGCTTTTATCAATAATTTGAAAATAACTTTTTGCTTCTATTTTTCATCAAATATATATATATATATATATATATATATATATATATATATATATATATATATATATATATATATATATATATATATATATATATAGTTTTTCTAATTTTGATCATTTTTGTTATATTTGGTATTATAAAATTTAAATAAACTATTATACTCGTAATATGCTTAATAAATAATTTTAAGTAAACGTTAAAAGTACTTTTGGCAAAAATCACTTTTATAAATAAGGTGAGAATACGGGCTTTTATTATTAATTTCAAAATAACTTTTTTCTTCTGTCTTTCATCAAATATCAATAGTTCTTCTATTTTTGATAACTTTCATTATATTTGATATTATAAAATTTGAATAAAGTATTTCAAAATGCTTAATAATTAATTTTAAGTAAATATCAGAAGTATTTTTGGCAAAAATCACTTTTATAAATGAGGTGAGAATACTGGCCATATATTTTGTAATAGAATTCTATTATAATTATATAAGTTGTAAACCAAATTACATTTTTGTATATACTGTAATCATGTGTTTTCTCATACGTGGTAAAATAAATTAAAAGAAAAATTAACGCAAAATTAATTAACGTTATAGAAAACCTTTACTAAAACGATAAATAAAAATAACTTCCCCAAAACCAAATCATAATTTCCATTTTATAATTACCGTAAAGTAAAACGGTAAAATTCTAAAGTATAGTTAGTGTTTGTGAATAAATTTAATTCAACGTAACTTCATTAATTTCAGAAATTATAAACGGTATATAAAATTAATTAGTTTGAAAAGGTAATTTCTTTGTATTATCGTGTTTGACTTTTTATTGGTACCAGTTTGTGAATCAGTCGCTCTTTCTAGTTTCTTTTTTTTTTTATTTTATTTCATTTCAATTGCAATAATAGTCTTAGTATGCCATGGCCAGCGAATGATAAAAATGGTATTGGAAAATGCTAAATCGGACAATTAAATATCCTTTCTTAGAAAATTCGATTTTCCCACGCCAGTAAATGTTGACCATTTATAGATTTAAAATCAATGCGTTTAAGTTGTTTCAAATGCCCATAACAACAAAGTTGGATTGTCTTGTTTTTTTAACACCTTAACTGATTTAGTTTAAAGTTTATTGAATTTCTGAATTCATCAATATTTATTTATGAAAATATTTCCAGTAAAAGATAGATTCTTACATACATACATACATACACAATCACGCCATGTACCCATATGGGTGTGGCACAAACTCTTTTCATCATCCCGAAATCAGTCGCCTCCAAACATTCCTATCCAAACAAGCAACTTTCGCTTCATCCTCATTCATAATTCCTCTCATACATGCTCTTTTATTCCTACTACTTGGAAACTTTCGCTCACGCAAGCCACTCTCTCAATCATACCACTCCAACTACTCATCAGACGTCCACGCAAACGTATACCATCAAAATCATTCAAATAAATCTTTTTAACCAAACGTTCATTAGACATTCGCTCAACATGTCCGAACCATCTTAACTGACTAACACCAACTTTTGCTACAACATAAAATAAACGATAAATAAATATTCATAAATAAATTACAGTTAAAAAAAAAACTATTTTTCCCACGACTCTATTATAAGTTTTTCATGAAAAAAGAAAAAAAAAACAAACAAAATAAATTGAAACTTTTTGCTGATAGAATACAATTCTGTATATAGTGGTAAATATCCATGGTTACAAATGACGAAGCGAACCTGGGTAGAGTATATCTGAGAATTTTCTAGATTCTACTCCATTTATAGTCGTAAATAAAACTCATCTTACTCTATCCGTATTGGCAATTTTATATCTCTCTATATAAGACATTGGTATATAAATGTGAGTCTCACAACCATACCCAATATGTGTTGGAAATGCGCATGCGTATGCTAGCATGCGTATACGCATGTATGTGCACCGTATATATATATATATATATATATATATGATCTTTTCCGTTTCTTATCTGCCGTACTCAACAAGTTTAATACAGCTGGAGGTATTCGCGTTTGTAACATGGATTTTTTAGACGTTTTTCAACATTTTTTTTGGGAACTTTTACAACAAATACAGTAACAACAATTATACCGTTGGAAAGTGTATTTATTGAAGTTTTCATCAGTTTTTTTTTCTTCAAAAAAGTCAAATTTTCTCTTTAAAAAATGGCGTCAAAGTGATCAGATCAAAATTCAGATTTGCAGATTGGCAGATAAAACTCGCGATCTATATTTTTGAAACTAAAACCAATTAGATGTTAGTACTTGTAACACATGTAACTTTCGTTGGAACCTACAAAATGTATAATTTTTACTTTTTCAAAATAGCGGCCTTTTAAAAAAAATGAGTAAATTTAACCGTTTTTTTTTTAGTTTAGGAGTAAAAATTATACATTTTGTAGGTTTCAACAAAAGTTACATGTGTTACAAATACTAACATCTAATTTGTTTTTCTATTTTTTATTTTAATAACATTTGTTTATAAACATAGTAATAGTAATAATTAAATATAAACAAATACAATAACCTGTATATTTATATTAATTTTCGTTTCCACAATAATATCTGTTCCAAATTTTTCCAATCTTTACAAAATTTCCAAGATCACAAATAGAAAAAATAAGATATTTCAGGTTAAGTAGAATATCTTGTATATTCAAATTTAAAAATGTGTTTACTAATTATGATGTGCTAAGTAACCATACGTACTAGAAAAAAATTACCAGCGAATAAAGAAAAAAAACCTGATCAAATTTCAGAAAATTTGCATACACGTATTTTTATTTAACTATAAATAAAATTAATGATCATAAAACGGTGTCACAGTCATCATCTAAACTATCCACGTGACAAAATTTCCAAATGCTGAAGAAAATCATAAACATGTATCTTCATATTCGAAAAATATTTAGACATCCGAAAAAAAAAGAATAGTATATCTACACCCACAAAAATTGATTAACAAAAAATATATATATACAAACGACGGTAGACGTAATGCCAAATTTAAATTCTTGCATCGATAATCAGTCAAATAAATTTACAAGATACGACCACGTGCGCTGTGTCAGGTCCGTACTGATGATAATTTCACCTCGCTTATAATAATGGGTGTTTAAATTTATGAAGATAACGGCACTTAACATTTTTTCAATATGCAATTTGGATGTAACCGATGAATACATTTTCAATTTATCCGCAATATAATCAAACGATTATTTTCGATGTATTAACATACTATTTAAATTAATTTTGAATTGATCGTATAAGAAGCTGGTATTTAATTTTTTTTCCTTCATTCAAAATGATAATGTGATTTTATTTAATTAAATTAAACGCGAGATTTTTGATAATGATTTTTATTATAATTTTATTCGGAAAACAAATTTCGTATATGGAGAATTTTTTTCAATGTGTCGAAATATTTTACAAATACAATAAATATTTACGGCTTAAAAATAATTAAAAATTAATAAAAAATCAATAAAATTTTATAAATTATGAATTGAAAATATTTGAGTACATACTGTGCGATAAGCATTAATTCAAAAATGTATTTTAATATTTGAAAAATTAGTGATAACCGATAAATATGCATTTTTAATTAATATATTTACATTTATTAAAATCCTATTAACAATAATGACTTCTACCTTTAAATCTTTCTAATTAAAAAGATATAATTAATTAATGCCATATGACAAATTTTCAAGGTGTTTTATGTAATTATTGTGGGCACTAGTAGAATTTGTCCTGATAATTTAATTGAAATCTGTTAGAATTGTCATAATATAATCGAATAAAGCGCCAATATATGTTTGTAATGTATATGTGCATCCAAATTTATCCAAGTAATCATAAGTTATATTAATTCTCAAGTTTGTTTATTGTACTCAATAAATTTAAATAAATTGTTTAAGATAAATATAGATTTAAATATTGGTTCATACAATTTATTATAGAACAATTAAAACCTCTGCTAAAACGTTAAATCAGATTGAGTATTAAAATTGAATTTAAAAAAAATATTCTCCTAAAAGTTAACATCAGTGTGCCGAATATAAAATTATGTAATTATTATAAATACTAGATTTTAGTTTTTTAAAAATATCATTTAAAAGTGGGTAGTTACTGAAAAAACAAAAACGGCATTAAAAAATAAGTCTGAGGTTTTCAATGGATATAAATAAAATTGAACAAAATGCTTGTACAGTAAATATGTTAATATTGTTACAACTAAAATCATAACAATAATTTCGAGATATGTAGAGCAGAGTGTGACTTCAATTTCAAAAAATAAAATCTGAATGTTTGAGAACTTCTGATCGGTTTGTTAAAAGTCACAAGAGTATCAACTTGTTCAGTTTGTTTTACCCATCGGAAAACCTGCGTAACTAGTTCAGTTACCGTGTGCGCGCGGCGCGGGTTAAGCTCACGGTTAACTGCGCGTTTTTCTTACCGCAACTTTCCGCTTATAGTAACGTTTCAACAATTCGCATTGTCTCCACCATACACACACCACTACACCTTCAACTTTACTCTCTCTCTCTTTCTCTCTACATTACACTTGGTACTCACAACATCCCATATACGAACCGTACAGAACTTACAGACAATATATAAAAACCGATGTATTTATACGAGTTCTTGGTTTGTTCCGACAAGCAGACAAAAATTCACACATACTGATTGTATAAGGTATATACGTATAAAGGTGGCTTAATACTTAATATGGATATGAAATATTGTGTTCATATCTTCATGGGATTGTGTTGGTTTTACCTTAAGTTCATACGACCATATGGTCGCGATTTACATCATTTTTCTGGTCTGTGCGTTGAGTTATCGCATATGTAATGGTAATATGAACGTATATGACTATAAGAAAGAATTAAGTATAGATTTTTTTTTTAAATTAAATTCCTTATATAAGAAATAAATTTATTAGGGTTTATGAAATATGGTTGAAATAAAAATTAATGAAGATTATGTTATTTCGCAGAGATAACATGAATAATAAAATAGTAAAGATGGATTTTAATAGATTAGTGCAAAATATGATTAAAAATATTGATTAACTGGCTAATGTTCGATCTTATGTTAATAATATCATGCATAAGTTAAATTAGTATAAAAATTACAACATACTCTATTTTTAATAATTCATAATATAATTAATTCGAAAAGGAAATTAATTTTAGAGTTTTAAATATGAAAATTAAGTTATAGGTATTTCATTCTTAAAAATAAATTAACAAAAACATATTTGAAAATACAGTTTATATATATATATAAAATTTGTGTTTAAATTATTATATATTTAAATAAGTTTATTTTATATTTCAGAAGAAAATTCTGTATCATCAAAAAAATTAACATTTATTTTTAATACTGAGAAAAATACCGGAAGAAATAATAAAATAATAATAATAAATATTACAAATTTGATCATTGTATATATATATATATATATATATATATATATATATATATATATATATATATATATAAATACATTATTATATAGCAATACAGAAATCCGGAAAACCCAACTAATAACAATAATTTATTATTTCCTATTAAATCATTTCCGTTAAATGATTAGCTGAACAAATAAATAAATGTTTAGTTACAAATTTCAATTTAACGTTGTTTCATATTTAAATAGTTTTCTATATATCACAGCTAAAATATTGAAATAAATATATAAATCCTTACTGTATTTTTTTTTACATAAACTTGTCTTCAAATTTTGCAAAAAATATTAAAATATATAAATAATAAAACAAATTTTTAAATTTGATCAAATAAACAACACATTGATGTATAATGATTGTACAACTAAAAAAAAATAATTGTAAAACTAAATATTAAATCAGTTACAATGGTAATGGAAAGAATATATCGTCTCTCTAAAATTAGAAAACTAAAACATTTTAGCACAATCAAAATAAAATGAACACATCAATTAGGAATCTCCCTTAATTATATTAAAATTCTAACACCTTCAAATAGCTAATTTTTATAACCATGTATCATTGTAAATTTCAATGAATTGTACGTATTTAAATTTCTATTAATAAAGCATGTAAAAATGTACTACCGGTATATTTTGATGTATACATTTATATCAGGGCAAGCCATGCAATTATTGATTAATTTAATGGTTCCATGATATTTCCTATGCATGTACAATCGATGACAATAAAAATCTATAATTATATATATATATATATATATATATATATATATATATATATATATATATATATATATATATATATATATATATATATATTTGAATTACATTATACTTTTCAAGTTTATTACTATATAATTTATTTAAGACTGCAAAATAAATCAACAAACAAGAATATACGACAAATTACAAAAAGAAAAAAGTATTATAATTTTTATAATATATATGTATATATATTATAAATTAATATTATACAAAATAATATAATAAAAATAATTATTTTGTGTTTTATTTTTTATAGTAAAATTATACAAATATTCTAGAAATTAGTTTATAAAAACAAAAATTATCATGTGTATCATTTTTATTATATAAATGACTAGCCTACATATGCATAAACATTTTCGTTAAAAATAACGGTTCGTTAAAATGAAAATTCTTGAATTCCGTAAGAAATCTTTCAGTCACGACTATCCGTAGCTGGGCCGTATATTAGCGAGTTATGAGTGTATTAAAGAAAATAAAAAAGAACAACTAATTATGTTCTAATTTTAATTTCCATCCCTAGCTGTGTAAAGTACTAATAATAATCATATTATATTATTGACTATTAAATTATTTATAGCATTAACTATGTGTACGTGAATTGAAATATACATTGCTCGTAAAATTATATATAAGTATATATTTTTTTGTGTGCAAATATTCGAATAAATTTAGTAGGCTCTTAAATTAATAATTATACGAATAATTGCGATAAAAATTATTATGTGTAACTATTTTAACAATGTCGACATAGAAATCGGAATGTTTTAGTTTTGCTAAAATTATCACAGTACAATGGTCCGTATTCATAGCCCCCCTTTTAGATAAAAGTGCTTATATTATAAAGTATTTATTTAAAAAAAACTAGAACTGTTTTTAGCATTGTTTATATTTTAAAATGTTAAATATAATAAAAAGTATTTAATTTAGAAAAATAGTTTATATTTAGTTTACAGTAAAAGCAAAAATTAATATTGAATTCTTGACTGCTGTTAAGTAAAAGTGCTCTAAAAGTGTCTACGAATACGGGCCATTATATTTTGTACCTCTAAATAATTATTGTATAGTTTGTAACGAAATATGTTAAACCAACAAAAAAATTTGATATAAATTTCAATTAAATACTATATAATAAAATATATAAAAAAAAACTTTTTAAAAACCACGCTTATATTTAAATGCACTAAAAAAGAAAAATTAATTTTTTCTTGGTTATCCAAAATTTTTAGAAAGAAATAGTAGCGTGGAGCGCCAGGAAACTATATATTTCGCAATTATGATTAACTGCTCCACGCTTTTATTTCTTTCTAAAAATTTTGGATAACCAGGAAAAAAAATATTTTCCTCTTTTTAGTGCATTTAAATATAAACATGTTTTTTTTAAAAAAAATTTTATATATTTTATTTTCTGCTTTTAATTTTTCTACTGTAATAAAATTACATGCAAAATTTCAGTGAGATCAGATGATAGGAAGTGATCTAAAAATTGGTTCTAAGATTTGACCGTGACAAATGGTGAGCTAATATAAGTGTTGTTTTTTTTTTGTTAAAATATTGTGTTGTCTCCTGGAATAAAACTACATGCAAAATTTCAGTGTGATCAGATAATAGGAAGTGGTCTAAAAATTGGTTACAAGATTTGACCGTGACAACAGAGTGAGCTAGTGTAAGCGTGGTAAAAAATACAATACATTAAATAATATATGATAAATTCAAAATGTTTACGCCGAATTTTAATTCTTCGAATTGATTATTTCTCAGAACCAAGTTATTAATAAATAGATTTAAATTTTAGTCATTTTTAGATATAAAAGAACCGCAAAACCTAAAATAAATTAATTAGATAATTTTTAGAAATGTTGCAAAAAATTTGTAGAAATGTCATATTATAAAATATTAGTTCTATATTTTTTGTTGGTATAAAAAACAAGCCTTCCTAGTAATATTAGGAAAAAAATATTATTTATTTTTAATATATTTTAGTTTTCTTAAATTAAAATTTCTTGTTTTCTTAAATATTGTTTAATGTAAAAAGAATTTTCCGAAAATATAATTATGTTTATGTAACTGTCCAAACATCAAATGTAAATAACTATAAAAAATTTAAATTAAACAAATGCTAAATTATAATCTGCACCCAAATCAAAACGAATAAAATTGTTTTTAAACTTTTATTAATTATAAAATAAAACTGCTTTAGGTTAAAGTTCTGTATTAATATTTATTAATAATCAACGTATTCAACGTACATCTTCGTCAGGAAAAAAGATACAAATGATATATACAGTAAATAAACAGAACATACAAACAAGTTACTAGGTAACAAAATAAGTAACTAGATCACAAAATTTATAAATTTTTAATTAAAGGAAGCTAAATTTTTCACACTGATTGATGTTTTTTTTCCTTTATAAATTTCTATTATCAATCTGCTGCAAATATTTTGATGGGTCCTGTAATTATTACAGTAAATGTCGTTTGTATCTTTTTTTCTATTGAAAACATACATTGAGTTCGTCGAAATGTTGATTATTAATAAATATTAATACAAAACTACAACCTAAAGCCGCGTTATTTTGTATTAAATAAAATAAAACCATATTCACTCACAAAAATGATGCATTTGCATTTGAACTAATTCAATTATAACATCAACAACATCAAGCAAATGCAAAGTTATTTCAATTTTTATTTTAACCTACAAAAAAATAATAATAATAAATATGACAATACAAATGCAAATTTAAGAGAAGAAAGAGATCTTATTCCTACGTGATGTTGCAAAAGCATTTTCGTTGAAGGCATACACAAACATTATACCCACTTGCTAAACATTATCATAATAGAAATCCTCTAATATTCTAACCGTTACTACATTCAGAAAAAAAAAAAACAAACGCATATACATGAGATACGTAGGTGGCTATGGATGCAGAAATGCATATATATATATATATATATATATATATATATATATATATATATATATATATATATATATATATATATATATATATATATATATATATATATTGTCCCCTGCACCAATGCTGCATCATATGCAGGTGTGTGCTCTCTGTTGGGTACAAAATATAGTATAGTCACATATATAGAAAAACGGAACAATACGGTTTTGCACCTGAGTATTTTGTACTGTATGTGTCAGGTTTGTTGGCTGCGAAACAAGAATTTCTGTTGTTACTTATTGAGATTTTATGCCTAATATGTCATCTGTTAGTAGGGAACATCCTGTTATTTGTAACCAGTGAAATAAATTTTCATACACAATCATGGAATGTGGCACAGACTTTTTCCACTATCCCGAAATTAGTTTTCTCCAAACATTCCTATCCAGATAAGTAACTCTAGCTTCATCCATATTCATGACACCTTTCATATATTTTCTTCTTTCTTCTATTTCTACTACTTGGAAACATTCGCTCACGCAAAACACTCTCAATTATATCAATAATATAAAAGTGTATTTGAAATAACTGACAATAACAGAAAAATAAAAGCTTTTTTCAAAAATATTAAATCTCTTTGGTACAATTTCTACAAACATCCTATAGTTGAATTCACGAAGGTCTGGCTTTATTTAATAATAAATAAATATTAAAATAAAACGACATTAGGTAATAGTTTTATATTAACACGTTCGCGGACGTAAATGCTATAGCATTCATTTTCATAGTGATGCAAAAAGACATGAATGCTATAGCATTCAAATTTTAGAACCGATTTTTATTCATTTAATTTTAAGTTTTTGTAATTAATATACATTTCAAAGTAATGACCAACTGATTCATTAGATGCTTTCATTTTTTTTTTTTATTGTTTTTTATTTTTTTCATTTTTTTTTTATTTATTTTTTTTCAGATTTCGAAAAGTACAATTAGTTTCAAAAAAAATTGCCTGTCTATTTTTGTAGCTCACTGAAATATTTACTGTCCGTGAACGTGTTAATATTTATTAATAATCGACGTTTCGACTAATTCAACGTACATCTTCCTGATGAAAACGTATGTTGAGTACAACCTAATGCCGTTTTATTTTAATGTAATGAGTTCTGGAAGATTTTTTGCTATGTTAATAAATAAATGTAATTCAACCAACTTCCGTACTACTGTTTGTCACTTTTTTGCTAATGACGTGTGTTCTTTGTAGTCAAATTAACTTATAGCATTGAGCATGTAGTAAATCACAGACTACGTTGGCGCACACTAGACTGTAGATACGGGTACCCTCTAACCGATAAACGAATAGATTTTACTGCGGGAATGCTATATAAGAAGTATTTTCAACATTTTCATGTCATTTCGACATTTTTAAGACTATGAAATCCAATATTTCGGCGAAAAAACATTAATAATTTTTTCAAAGTTACCTACTATTTATATGTAACATATTTTTCTCCACTCTCTACATAAGCTGTATTATTTCACGGAGATGTGCTTTTTACCACTTTGACTGCAAGGAAAAGTGGTATAGCGTTTGGTACGATGTCTGTAACATTTTCAAAAAATAAAAAATTGTGTATAGAAATCCTTCATATAGTCCCTAAATGACGAATCTGAACTTAGTTTATGTGGGTGTATGTGTGTGCGTCGTCAGCTCGCTCGCTCGCTCGCTCGTAAGTCAAAATTTTGTGGCCGCAACTCCTCCTAGACGGTTCAACCTATTTTAATGAAATTTTCAGGATAAATTTGCCTAGTTCCCAAGATGGTCATGTGGTTTTATTTTTTTCCAGTGATGCCAACTTTCCGAGAAAAAAATTACTAAAATTTGTAAAAAATTCATATTGGCTACATTATTTATTCGATTTTTATCAGATTTTCAGAAAAGATTTCCCTAATGCTCCCATTAATTATATAATTTTATTAATATCCAGTGTTGTCAACTTTCCGAGAAAAAAATTACTAAAATTTTAGAAAATTCATTATGACCACTATTTAACTGATTTTAATCAAATTTTTATAAAAAATTCTCCTAGTGCCTAAATAAATTATGCAATTTTAACAAAATACAGTGTTGCCAACTTATCGAGAAAAAAAAACACATTTTTTTTTTTAAATTAATTGGGGCTACATTATTTATTTGATTTTGATCAAATTTTGAAAGTTTCTTCTAGTGCTCACATAAATTATAATTTTATTAAAGATATTGTGTTGCCAACTTTCCGAGAAATGTCAAAGTGGTCTATATATGGGTTTACCCATATACTTCTAATCTTGTTTATATATGGATATGCAATGCATCTCAGAAATAAATGTACTTAGCAATATGCAATGTGTTTAAACCATCCATCAATTTTATTTTAATCACATAAAATAAATTATGAAAAAGGCTAATAAACCTTCCTGAATTCAACTATATAGAATTTAACTTGAAGTAGACACCAAAAACCGAACACCTGCTACAAAATAGTATCACATGTTTTATTCTGAACGTTATCTTTTTCAAACCGAAATTCAAACTCATTTCACTTAAGATTTAGTTTCGTATATATTGTTATGTGTACTGAATATAATATAAGAAAAGATTCTTTTTCTCGTTGTTAAAGAAATTTCACCTTTATACCTCTTCTACAAAAGACTAGGGATGACCCAAGCTGAGATCCAAGGCCTGCCCGGATCTTTTGTTACCATTTCTCTTTTGTATATACAGGCAAGATTATAATGAAACTCTATAAAGTTCTCTGAAAGATTTCTCATTTCAATAGAGTTTCGATTCTTGGACACGCTCAATCGCGCGTATTTTTTTTATTATTATTCATCTTTGACTATTATAATAATAATAAAAAAAAAGGATTTTAAATTTATTTTTTACTGTGTCGTACTTGATTGGGTAAGATCATATTTTAGATGTGACTGTCACTTTTTTCTCTCGAGTATTGTAAGGCTTTTGGTAGATCTTTAGTTGTTTTTTTTTTTTATTAACGATTCATTTGTGTAATGGAACGATATTTTTTTTTTCCGTTGGGTGTCCGTTTGAAAAATGGATGGGCTTAATGACCAGTACAAATGATAATGTATTGGGCGGTAAATGAGAAATTTTTGTTTACGAGGAAAATCCACGGACACTGGCAATAACTTGGACGCAATTCAAAAACGTTGAAATTTATAGCTGGATGGTATTGTATTCTGCATAAGAAATTGAGTATTTCATATATTTCTATGATGTAATCTTTCAATTGTCATATATGGACAATCAAAATATTCTTTTACTTGAAAAATATATCAGCTTTATACGTTAATATATAAATCTTACTTTAAAACTAACGTTTTTAATATTAATTAAAAACGTAAACATACTTTTGATCTCCAAAATTGGGTTTTTATAATAGAAATACATTTTTTAATAAAAAAAATAATAATAAGTTATAGTAGGTACATAACTATTTTAAAACCTTTTTATAAATTTTCTTACTATATGCAATTTTGGGAAAAAAATATATATTTGAACTGAAAATTATTAGTAATTTTTCGCTTGATTTTTCCCAGAAAACACTGTGTTTCCCAATCAAATAGTAAATAATTTCATAAGAATTTCCAAAATAGTTATACTATAACTTACTATTATTTATTTTTATTAATATATTTATTTCTATATAAAAACCCAATAATTACAAATTAAAAGTATGTTTACTTTTGAATTAATAGTAAAAACGTTGGTATTAAAGTAATATTTTTTCAGTGCACAAGTTTTTTCCTACATATTGTTGGCATTAATAGTATTATAATAGGATGAAATTTACGACACGAACTGCAAACGAGTGCCGTAATTCGTGAGATAAAGCTATAATCATCGTGTATCTTCAACTGTACAAAATTGCACTTTTTTATATTTTTTTGTTTAAATTTCTTCTTGAAAATAGCTTTCTTGATTTTGATAAAATGTAGTAAATCTAATGTTTACAGAAACGTACAGAGAAGCGATTTATCTAAGTTTCGATTTTGAAAAACTCATTTACAATATAAAAATTTATTTTTGAAATTAATATTTAGTATAATTGGAAATAATAAATATAATGACAAATTGCTGTTATATAATTTAATTACCATAAAAACATTGCCAAATTTATTACCATGGCATTATTTCAAAAAGTTTAAAATATCCATTCTATATTATTAAAAATGTAATTCTTAATTATCTAAGAAATTCAGCCTCCTTTATAACAAGTGAAACTTAGATTTTCCTGATTTTAATTATAATACAATAATTGCACTATTACTTTTTTATAAATAACCACAAACTGTTGAATAATAATTGACACTCTACTGTAAAAAATGTCATATAAATTTATATAATTTTACATAACTATTAACAGTAAAGTAGCAGCAGTAATATTACATTTTTACTGAAAAAAATACATTCATAGAATATTTAAATTTACATTAATTTTTTACAGTGTGTGTTGTACAAACCTATTTTGTAATCTCATCTTTTTTACTACTTTGACTGCAAGGAAAAAGTAGTATAGCGTTTGGTACGGTGTCTGTAACATTTTCAAAAAAAAAAAAAAAAAATTGTATAGAAATCCTTCATATAGCCTGTAGATGACGAATCTGAACTTAGTTTATGTGGTCGTCAGACAAAATTTTGTGATCGCAACTCCTCCTAGACGGTTCAACCAAGTTTTTAAAAATTCATATTGGCTACGTTATTTATCCGATTTTGATCAAATTTTCAGAAAAGATTTCCCTAATGCTCTCATTAATTATATAATTTAATTAATATTCAGTGTTGCCAACTTTCCGAGAAAAAAAAAATACTAAAGTTTAAAAATTTTATTATGGCCATGTTATTCAACCGATTTTACTCAAATTTTCACAAAAGATTCTCATAGTATTCATATAATTTATGTAATTTTAACAAAATACAGTGTTGCCAACTTTTCGAGAAAAAAATTAGTAAAATTTTTAAAAATTTATTATGACCATTTTATTTAACCGATTTTAATCAAATTTTCATAAAAGTTTTTCCTAGTGCCTACATAAATTAAGCAATTTTAACAAAATACAGTGTTGCCAACTTATCGAAAAAAATCACAAAATTTTAAAAAAATTCATTGTGGCTACATTATTTATTCGATTTTGATCTAATTTTCAGAAAAGTATGTCCTAGTGCCCACATAAATTATAATATTATTAAAATACAGTGTTGCCAACTTTCCGAGAAATGTCAAAGTAGTCTATATATGGGTTTACCCATATACTTCTAATCTTGTTTCTTGTACGTAACGATGCATCATCAATAAATATTTGGCAACAAATTAATGAACATAAAACACGCCTACATATCCGCACAGTAAATAATTGTAATTACAGTTATTTGTAATTAAAATCCGGAAACTATCGGATTAATTATAATTAAAATATAATTAATAACGCAAATATCATATTACCATAAAATAAATAATAATAATAATTCTGTTCTAATTTCTACAAAGTTGTAAACAGAAGTAGTATAATTTATCTACTATTTACTAACTTAACCGTAAGAAATAAATTAAGTACAAGACGACATATTCGTGGCAATCACGGAAGCCCAAATAAAATATAATCAACTTTTATTATTATCGTAGCTTCTAGATAGATTTCAATCTTTATAAGGAATTAAACCGCTTCGCATTGCCTTTACATTAAACTTTAAAGACAAGAAGAAATCTTTTTTTTATATAAATAAAGTTGTTTGTGCTATATTAAGTAAAATCCATTTTTGGTAATGCTACTGTCGTTTTTTTTTTTTTCTTACGAGCTCTCTTTTCTACCAGTTTGAATTACAAAACCAATTTTAGGCTTAAATTATCATTTTTCTTTTTGTTAATTACGCTTATACGTATGGGTTACGTAATTGGAAATTTTGTTTTTGCTTAATTACATGTTACTTAAAATGTATGCAACCATATAAAGAATATGTTGTATTGCAATGCGTATTGCATATACAGGGTGTAACAGAATAACTATTCCTAATTTTAACTGGAGTATCCTGGGCTCAGAATATGAAGATTTGACCCAAAACACTTAGATAAAATGTGGCTCCTTACTGAGCTACAGGGTGTTTTATATAAAAATTTAAAAACGATTTTTGCCCAGTACTTTAAAACTATTTGACGTATCCTTATCATACTTGGCAGGAAATGTAGGTACCGTACACCATACTAAATTATGTTAAATAAAAGTTTCTGGCTACTGCCAGTGGCGTACAACAGGGGCAAGTGAGTGGTTGATCCTTCCTAAATTCTACGCCACTGGCGGAATTGTCATTTTAGCACAATTTTTCGATTCTCTAATACTTGCTGTGTAAAAAACATACTCTTCTTTTGTAACGATAAAGTCACTGTTTTTCGAGATATTTAAAGTTAAACATAAGCTGCACCCTTGGAATTTTTTCAAAATTTGCTCAAAAAATCTGAAAAAATTCAGTAAAATAGAGAAAAAAATTAGCTACATAATAACTAAGTAACTTTTTTCTCTAACTCATTCTGATTTGGCTGTAAAAATTATTGAAAATAAAAAAAATAAAATGCAAAAAATATTAATTTTCAATAATTTTTCCAGCCAAACCAGAATGAGTTAGAGAAAAAGTTACTTAAATATTATGTAGCTAATTTTTTTCTCTATTTTACTGAATTTTTTCAGATTTTTTTGAGCAAATTTTGAAAAAATCCCACGGGTGCAGCTTATGTTTAACTTTAAATATCTCGAAAAACAGTGACTTTATCGTTACAAAGGAAGAGTATGTTTTTTACACAGCAAGTATTGGAGAATCGAAAAATTGTGCTAAAATGACAATTCCGCCAGTGGCGTAGAATTTAGGAAGGATCAACCTCTCACTTGCCCCTGTTGTACGCCACTGGCAGTAGCCAAAAACTTTTATTTAACATAATTTAGTATGGTGTACGGTACCTACATTTCCTGCCAAGTATGATAAGGATACGTCAAATAGTTTTAAAGTACTGGGCAAAAATCGTTTTTAAATTTTTATATAAAACACCCTGTAGCTCAGTAAGGAGCCACATTTTATCTCAGTGATTTGCATTAAATCTTCATATTCTGAGCCCAGGATACTCCAGTTAAAATTAGGAATAGTTATTCTGTTACACCCTGTATAGTAAATTGTAATTTTATGAACTTAATTAGATTTCTTTGGTACCCATATTACTAATTATTATAACCTAATATCTATCTTATATAGAGATATTAATTTTATAAATATATATTTTAATGATATATTTTTTAATAAATGAGCATTTGTCTGTGAAATTTTGAAAAGGTATCACTATTTTATATTAATGGGAGTTAAATTTTATTATTATAATAAAAAAGATTGATTATATAAATTCACTATTTTTATTTACAATTAGGATTGGACTGATTTTAATAATGCTGAAAACTTTGAGAATAAATATTAAATATATGAAAATATTAGGTGCTCTTAACTACAAATATTTTAACATTTAACCATGGAAATTTTGTAAGTTTATTTATCAACAGTTTGTAAATAATTACAAAATTGTATATGAAATACCTAAGGCGTTATCACAATTAAATGTAAACAAATGTTTGCTCCTTTACTATATACACTGTAAAAAAGTTACATAAAAATCGTAGTAAAAAAATTACATATTATTTCAGCAAAACGATGGTTTACATAAATTTTCTGTAAAAATTTTGTAATTTTAAGTAAAATAATTAATTTATCATATGTTTTTTTTTACCAAAAAAGTTAAGTAAACTTACATAAAATATACGTATTTTATATAAATTTTCCTATGATGACTGTAAATTTACATATTAAACTGGTGTAAATCAGTTGACCGAGATTTTTATGTAAAATTAACGATTTTTTTTTACAGTGTAGAAGGTAATTCCTTCAATTTAAGAAATGATGTCATGCTAAAATATCTTAAACTGTACTACACAAAATTTAACAACTGATAAATTTTATCAAACTTTAAAATATTTACTAATAGACAAAATAAATATCCGTTTGCCATAAGTATACAAATAATAATCTGAAATATGATAACGTCGCAATTTCTAAACATTTTTTTTTTACATCATTCATTTTTATCACATGTTTTTTTCCTACATATTTTCTCGATCAAAGTGTGAACGCCACACTAATATACAAACGCCTTGAAAATCAACTTCAATCTACGAGACAGCGCAGCGCGAGTTTATTTCTCGTCACGCGGGGCAAGAGACCGGGTTTATTTTGACTGGGGCCCCTGTCTGTTACTCACTCATACACACACACTCATATATATATATATATATATATATATATATATATATATATATATATATATATATGTATATATATACTTACGTTCTAGTCGACTACGGTGTGAAATAGTAACCGTTTGTTTTAAAACATCTCGTTATCGGGTTTTTGACTTCGAAAGAGAAATAAATATACTGCGGAATTGCATACTTGGCTGCTTAGTTTTTTTTTGTTTCTTGCGACAAATAGTTGACTATCGTGATATGTTTCGAATTCCTCGGTGAAACACTACAAATTAGTGTTAGCGATTGAGATATATTTAAGACTGGCTAAAACTATGTTTTGTAATAGGATTATGATTACAAAATATGAGAATTAAAAGTGTTCATTAAATTTTCTTGACACTTGAATCTAATTCAGACTGCCGTTTTAGTTTTACGCACAAGCACAAGAATTTGACCAATCCATACGCTTAGTATTAAAACTAAAAATGTGTCGTGTGTTTGGATTGGTGACAAATTCTTATGCTTCTGCGTAAAACTACAACTAAAAAGGACAGTCTAAATGAGACTTTACGTATAATTAAGTGTCTAGGATTTTTACAATTTTAAGACAAATTCGTGTTAGTAATTGCGATATGTTTAAGACTGGCTAAAACTATGTTTTGTAATAGGATTATGATAACAAAATGTGTTCATAATATTTTTTTTGACACGAATGTATAAGTGCATTTAGAATTTTTACAATTTTAATATGTTCATTAATAGAATTCTAATTTTGAATTATTCGCTGATCACCGCGAGTCAAAATATTGCATCGATAGCTCTAAATTATGGATGAGGCAATTTATACATACGGTATATATACGCAATTGACTATACATACTAAAAAAAAAAAACCTAAACCAACCTAACCTAACCTACCCTAGATAGCCAATTGCGTAAAAATACTGTATGTATAAATAGCCAATTGCGTATACATACCGTATGTATAAATAGCCACTTTCTTAAATTATTGTAACAAGGGGGAAGGGAATCGTAGCTTGAATGTGGATGAAGCAAAAGTTACTTGTCCGGATGGAAATGTTCGAGTTTTTGCCACAATTTTTTAAGAACAAGGCGTGCTTGTGTGTGTATGTATAAAAATAAATCCTATTTTATTAAAATAATCAAATTAATATATTGCTTTTGAAATATGAAATCTAATAACAATGGCCGAAAATATATTTTGTGGGCATTGGTCATATGAGGATTTATAAAAGTGGGTAATTTTTCGTGTGAGAATTTATCACTGTGCGTTATTTTCGGTGTGAAATTTTTTATTTGAGCAAAATTCCGTGTGAGATGTTTTCGTGTCAACACTTATGATTGTGCGTGTGCTTTTTTTCGCCTGAGCATTCTTGTACGTATATATCTGGTCACGGTATTACGCATTGATCACGTAAAAATGGATTCGTCTCAATGATTTTGGTACAGGAATGTGAGTAAAATACGAATAATTGCTTATCACTAAACTATCGGAGCATGTACCAAGTTAGACGCGCGATTAAGAGACAATAAACGGCGTTAATCGTCTCTTAATCGCAAAACTAACTTGATACATGCTACTATCCTATATATTTATAAATTATTATCTAACAAAAGCAAAAAAAATATAGTTAAAATACCATATGGTTGATAAACATATTACCTAATAATATTATTAACACGGTAAAAAACTTTCAAAATTCATTATATTAAAATAAAACGTTTCTAGGATGTAATTCTGTATTAATATTTATTAATAATCGACGTTTCGACGAACTCAACGTACTCATCAGGAAATATAGTACAAATGACATTTAAATAAAATTTGGCTTCCTTTAATTAAAAATTTATAATTTTTTTTTATCTAGTTACTGATTTTGTTATCTAGTAACTGTTTATTTACTGTAAATATCATTTGTATCATTTTTCCTAATAAAGACGTACGTTGAGTTCGTTGAAACCTCGATTATTAATAAATATTAATACAGAACTACATCTTAAAGCCGTTTTATTTTAATAATATTATTCTTACAAGAATAATTATCTGTATGCTTGTGTGATTTCTTGGAGGATTTCTTTATTCGTATTGCAATCGCATGTATATTTTATCTTTATTGAAGTCATGTATAATTCGATAGATTATAAATAAATACTGTGTGAAAGTTTATATGATGTTTATAACGTATAAGGTATGTGTAGTAAAGCAAAGCAAAGCAAAGTAGACAAAAAAAGAAGCGAGTGATTGTGTCTGGGCGTTGATGCGTGTATGTCATTTTAGCGATCTAGTTATTTGTCTCCGATGTGATATGTTATCGCATTAAATGGCGTCCTAATATTGCTGTTAATGTTGTTCTACTGGCGCCTTCCTACGTGTTTTGCTTTCTCGCTAAGTTGGCAAAACTGACGACGCATTATAATGTAAACATTTGCTGGTGCTGCTTGCTTGCTTGTGCTTGCTGACTTAAGCAAATCAAAAACTTCTCATTTTTCACTTTTATTTGCTATATAGTATTGTTTGTTTTAAAAATATGATATATTCATAATATTTTCCTTCTTCATTTTTATTTATCATTGTTTGTGCTAAATAAATATTCAGTACAAATAACTGAAAGTTATCTTTCTTTAATTGTACTGTTAATTAACGGGGGGGGGGGGTGTAAGCAATCCACCCTCACACTTTCAAAAAAATAATGTATTAAAACGGTTTTCCAAAACTTTTGGCAGAGTAACAGCGACCAATACAGAGTTAGTTATAGAGCAGGTAAAACATACAGATCGGCCAGTAAAAAACTAATTTCAAACTTTAAACGCGTTTTTGTCGAAACCATGATATTCAACATTGTCCCGCCGAGATCTCTGAAACTATCCATTCAATTTACTTCTCTTTAAGACGTAATTATAGACAATTAAATGCTCTAAAATAATACTAGTGATATATTTCTTTTTTCTATTTTTTATATGCTTTACACTGAAAAAGAAAAACACTTTTTTCAATTTTTCGAAATTCAAAAAAATCCGCCGTATCATAATAGATTTTTTTTATTTTAATTTAATATTTTAAGGAAACTTTTGTATTATGTTTCAGAACTTCCCGGGGGACGAGACAAATGGCCAGGGATTTTTGACAGAAGTTGACAAATCCACGCGTAATATCACAATTTAAAAACATTTTTTGACATAAAAAAGGGTGGTGTCTCCCCTTAATTAGTTTGATTTGATAATTAATTTCCAATTTAAAAATCTTAAAAATAAATAGAATAAAAGTGGAACCTTATTAAGTTAGTAAATAAATTATATAAAAAAAATTTACTTGACAAGAACTGCAAAAGAAAAAGTAGAAAAATTCTACTGCAGTTTTCTTCAACTGATATCTGTTAATTGTATATTTTACATTTTAATATGACATTAACATTTGTAAATTATAAAATTTCAAAATTTTGATTAAATTTTGTATTGTTATGGGAAACAAATATGTTTAATCAAAAATAAAATAGTTTTGAAAATAGGTAAAAAAATAATTGCAAAATATAAACAAACAAGAGTTGTTGAAAATCTTGTATGAAAGAATCAAATTATGAGCTGAAAACATATGTAATAAAATTGTAACCAATGTATCTAGAAAAGAAAAAAACAGATTTAAAAATAATTTGCTGAACAAACAGTCTTAATATACGAGAATGTATTTATAAGAAATATTTAAAATTCTGCTAGCAAGTTTAACAGAAATAAAACCTAATAATTCTATCATCAATATAATATGCAACCATCTGTAAAAACAACATGTCCGTTCATCGGATGTTTTTTTTTCCATCTCACGTTCCGTACGTGACAAATGCGTATTTAAATAAGGAAATTGAAGAATATCACACACCATATTGCATACCGATTCGAACCAAACTAATGTTTAGTGAAAAAACAAATGTTCCTAGATGATATATGCATATATATTATGATGAATATAGAAAATTTAACGTCAAGAGACTTCACATGTTATTTTAGGACAGTTCTTCAAGCGTGGCAAAGAACTAGTATATGCAACATGATGGCATGGCCGTTGATAGAGAGTATATATGTCTACTTTAACTATACTTGTGCTTAAAGTTAGGTTAGGTAGACGTAATGTAAACTTAGCATGACATAAGATAGACAGACCGTATGTATTTAGATTTTTAATTGTTGACAAACGTAAGTTATTAATGTCAATAGTACTAAATGTTTTTGTTTTGTAAATTCAAAAAGTTATGTTATTTTGACTTTAAACATTTAAAAACTATAATTGATAACATAATAATTATAATATGCTATAACTTTTTAATTTTTTAAAATAAAACTGCTTCAGGTTCAAGTTCTGTATTCAAATTTTAAATTTCCGTGTGAAGCACAATATGATATTGTTAAGATTATTTGCTAACGTCATATTTCAGCCCGTAAATTATTTCAAGGAAAATTAAAAATAAATTAAACTAATTTTTATGTAGAAGTTCTTCAAATCACTTAAATTTTCGATATATGCACAAAAACTAAACATTTTTTTTGCAAGTACCCTATTTCTAGGCAATTTTTGGTATGTCCAAATTGCGGAACATCAAATAGTGTTAAATATATTTTACTGTGTAATCTAAAAATTCTTCAGGCGAATGTAATAATTTTTGTTAAATTGACATCTGCAAATGTTATATATCAGATATTCTTAAACTTATTGTTTGTCAAAAAAAAAAAATCAAATAATTTGCAATATTGTATTAGTATGAAAATTATTAATACTATAAACAATATTTCGTTTATGTATCGTATTAAGATTATATAATTATAACGACTTACTGTTTAGAATATGATTCTTGACAGAAGCAGAACTAGACTCACCTGGAACTAAAAAGAAACACTCAATTAAAACCATAATTCATTAACATTATATTAATATTTATACAATATTTTGAAGTTAAGCTAAACATTGTAATATTATTTACAGATATTTTAAGTAAATTGGTTTACTAGTGCTTAAACAAAATGTTAGAAAATCAATCAGTAATTTTACAATTATTCAAAAGTTTATGATTGTTTTTTTTTTTCCTGATATAATAAATAAGGCTAACGCGATTGATGTTACATGTAATAAACTTCTAATGGCTACAGTTCCGTTAGAAAACATTTTCGGACATATGTTTATTTGAAGTTTTTCATTTAAATTACTCATAGGAATCATCCGGTTTAGTTTTTCACCGACGTCATAAATCACCCTGTATTTTATATTGAAACAAATATTCTCTAAAATTATATTTTAGAAATTAAAACAATACTAGCAGTTTTAGGATCTACATTCGTAACGAATGAAAATAAAATAATGTTCATAATTGTATATATTTAGAACAATTGTAGGGGGGGGGCAGTGATCAAATACAATAACGGCATTAGTTGATAAAAGAAAAAAGACCAAATGAAACGTAACGAAACGAATGAAAGATATGAACATCATGTATGCCCAATTTATTTCAATTATCCACCGACCATGGAGTAATCATCTCCCTTCATTGTTGAATTATAATAATTGTTTCTGATTTGAATTTCCTGTTCAGAATAAGACGATGATCAACCTTATTTAGTCCCGTTCCGCATCAATATTAATAATCACATCATCAAAATCATTCATAATGAACAGTGCCGAGAATATTTAATTACGCCTAGCATATTATATTGGTTCGCGATAGATTTTCGTTTGAGATACTCTGATATAAACTATTAATACGTAGGTTTTGTAATTGAAAATTGAATGTTATTCTTCGAAATATGTTATAAAATAAACTATGTTATCTAAAACAAAGAAATTATAAAAATAATATAAATATAGTTATTTCCTATAGGAATTTCGTTATGATAAAAATGTTTCTGTTAGAAAAATAAAGTTATTATCCAGATAGTACCGTGGTTTATAAAATAATAATGATTTAATTTCTAAGAATTTACCTTGTTAACATATACATTAACACATATTTGCATGTTAAACATGTCGTATATTATTTGTAATTAGTTTGCTAACAGAAATATAATGTAATAATGTTATTTAAAAAACTTGTATTTACATAGAATTAATTTTTCATTCTTTTTCCATTTATAATAGTATTTATTTTAATTTAAAGATATGAAGGGATCACAAGTTAATAAATATAAGTCGATTTTATTCAAAGTAAAAGTTTTTTTTATTCAACATTGTACTAAGCAGCACGCTTCAAAAACCGGTATATTTAATTTTTTTTTTAACTTTTATGGTCCATTTACACATATCAGTGACGTATCCGCTCAGTTCCGTGAAGTTATATCAGTATCAGTGATAAATAATATCGTTGCTTTGAATTTTACTTACGTGTCTACACATGTCCGGCACCGTGCCGTACCTTCAGTGTCATGAGGCTTCCGTACCGTGATTTTGTTTTATCGTTGCCAGCGATTTTTTCATATTTCACTGACGTATTCTGGTTGAGTTTATAACAAGTGCTTAGCAGCTTTTAAAAATGAACAACGAAAAACTTATAGAATTGGTTCGGAATTATGTTATAGCTTTTATCCAGCGGCTGTCCTGTTTTTTTTTTATATAAAGTTCTATTTTAGTAAGCAATATTTTGAAAGCAAACTGATCAAATTGTACGGATATGTGTGAATAAGCACCACGGATACGTCACGGATGTCACTGATTCTGAACTAAAGCGGTACTGACACGTCACTGTTATGTGTAAATGGACCTTTAGAAATGAAAAAATATTCTTCAGGCTTTCACGGCCGGTATTCATTGAATTTGCTTGGCTGGTATGCCGTAGTCGAGGTCCGTATTCTCACCTTTCTTGTTTACGAAAAAGTGCTTTAATTTTTACTTTAAAATAAATTTTATATCTACCTCTTATGAAATATGAATAGTGTTTCTATTTTTGATAATTATTTCTTTTTATATCTATTACAAAATTCAAATAAACTATAAAATTGCTTAATAATAATTTTCAGTGAACGTTAAAAGTAATTTTGACAAAAATCATTTTTAAAAGTGAGGTGAGAATACGGGCCAAAGAAATTATTGTTTGTGATTAAGCAGTTTTTTTCTTTTTAATTAAAAAAAAAAAATTGTAGGAGTGCACTTGAGTTACTCAGAGTTACTGATACTTAAAGAAAAGAAAAAATCTATGCTGCAATGAAACCCAACATAAAATTTTATCAAACAATCAGTATTTCATTAAAATACATCAAACCGTTTTAGATTTTTGTCCATATAATCTTGAGGAACATGTGTGCATTTGACGACGCGACGGGGACAGTCGTTAACAAATCGTGTGTAGGTACAAAACACTATAAAAACCTGAGTAACTCGAAACTCGTTTAATCCGACACGAAAACCAACTTCGACAATGATCAAAGATAACCGTGGTTATAACCAACTGTGCTATAGCGCATATATATATAACACCTCTGCGCCGCGAACCTTTAACTCTTCCGTCCAAATCCGGTGAGGTGAACGAAAGAAGAAGAAGAAGAAGAAATACAATAAGATTTCATCGAAAGATGAACGGCAAGAGAGAGATCGAGTTGTTGAAAAAGATTCTCCTTTTTCCGAGCCTAAAAATAATTGGGTTCCTTATATCGTGCGTGCGTGCGTGTGTGTGTGTGTATTGGCGACCGTAACTGTCCAATTAAAGGTGATGTGAGGTTAGGTTTGCTTTTGGGAGTAATGCTTGACGCATTTATATGTCGTCCGTGCACAACACACACACACACACACACATACATTCGGTATCTTTATCTGTTGTATGTGTGACGGGAGGACATTTGTTTTATTTTTATTTATGCGCCTGTCTGCGAATGTAATGCTTGTGAAGTCATACCTACATGCATTTTCTATGCACCACATACAGATTCGGTTTAAAAAAAGATTGTGAAAAAAAAATTGTGGCTCGTCTTTGTAATAGATAAAATAAAACGGCTTTAGGTTTAAGTTCAGTATCAATATTAATTAATAATCGATGCTTCAACGAACTCAACGTCCGTCTTCATCAAGAAAACTGATATAAATACAGTAAATAAACAGAACATAGAAACAAGTTACTAGGTGACAAATAAGTAACTATATCATAAAAACCACTGAAATATAGTAATAACTGGAATGCGCACTGGCCGCTCAAATGCGAGCCGAGAGAGATAGCGATATACGGGGATTCGCGTCTTTGTCGTATAGTCCGTTCAAAGAGTTTCTATTGGCGTAGCATTGCTACTACATGATAACTTAGATAGCTATGAAAAAAAAAGAATCTCACTGCTATATGTCAAATTAATATATCAAAAATGATAAAAATACGTTTTATAGAGGAATTCCCCAATAAAATCTCATTACGTATCGTTTAGCCGATGCATTTAGCTACAATTTAATATGCAACAACAAAAGATTGTCGCATTTTTACCGCAAGAAATCGCATTTGAATTTCAAATGCGCAGAAGTGTAAGACAGTATTAGAGATCCCTGTATCATCTATCTCTCTCGGCTCGCATTGGCGCTACTAGAACACATAGGCAGTGCACATTCCAGTTATTAATATATTTCAGTGATAAAAACAAATATTTTTACCTAGTAACTTGTTTCTATATTCATTTGTATCAGTTTTCTTGATGAAGACGCACGTTGAGTTCGTCGAAACGTCGATTATTAATAAATATTAATGTAAAATTTAAACCTAAAGCCGTTTTATTTCATAATAAATTAATATACAAGTAAATTTACTTACATTTTCGGTAAAAGTAAAAATATAATGTGGCAAATTAATTATTTTACTTAAAATTACAGAATTATATTATTTTTAAAGAAAAACAGTTTTGTTGAAATAATATATATCAGTTTTTTCCTGATGAAGACGAGCGTTGAATATCGTCGAAACGTTGATTATAAATAATTTTAATACAGAACTTAAACCTAAAGCAGTTTTATTTTAATATGTAATTTTTCACTATGGTTTTTATGTAATATGGCAATTTTTTTTTACAGTATATGTATGTAAAAATTAAACAATAAAATCTAATAAATATAAAATTTTAATAACTGTAGAAATTATTATGATTATTATTGAGAATGATTGATTAATAGACAATTTCCGATATTTTGTTCGTATGTACTATTATGCAATATTACAAATATTTTTAAACACCTACATACTTACACATACACACATAGTATGTATAATAAAGTAATATTCAATTATTTTAATTATGAAAGATTAATTGGTTTCCGCAATATTAACCATGATAATTGCCGTATATTGATTGGTATTCTACTGATATTTCATTAATCACTATTTATAAAATACAATACATAATTTTAACTATTACTTTTAGATTTCATAATTTATTTTCCATAAAATTCCCGTTGTTTCGATGATTTTAAATCATCAAAGATCATCATCCCTATCTGACGATGCTCTACTTTTTGCAGACGGCGTCTCATGTTACCGCGACTTTGGCATTTGTGAAGTAAACAGATTCGGAAGACACGTAGACGAACCATGAATCGCTATACTTCTCAGAATAATTGTGTCAATGTTTTTGACAATTATTTTAGTATCGTCGAATTGTACACCATGAAATAAAATGCATACGTAACTTAATTGTAAAGCTTTTTACCACTTTGACTGCAAGGAAAAAGTGGTATAGCGTTTGGTACGGTGTCTGTAACATTAAAAAAAAAAAATTTGTGTATAGAAATCCTTCATATAGCCTCTAGATGACGAATTTGAACTTGGTTTATGTGGGTGTATGGATGTGCGTCGTCAGCTCGCTCGGTCGTAAGTCAAAATTTTGTGGCCGCAACTCCTCCTAGACGATTCAACCGATTTTAATGAAATTTTCAGGATAAATTTGTCTAGTACCCAAGATGGCCATGTGGTTTTATTTTTTTCCAGTGATGAAAACTTTCCGAGAAAAAAAATACTAAAGTTTTTAAAAATTCATATTGGCTACGTTATTTATCCCGATTTTAATCAAATTTTCAGAAAAGATTTCCCTAATGTTCCCATTAATTATATAATTTTATTGATATCCAATGTTGCCAACTTTCCGAGAAAAAAATTACTACAGTTTTAAAATTTTTATTATGGCCATGTTATTTAACCGATTTTACTCAAATTTTCACAAAAGATTCTCCTAGTATTCATATAATTTAGGTAATTTTAACAAAATACAGTGTTGCCAACTTTCCGGGAAAAATTACTAAAATTTTTAAAAATACATTATGACCATTTTATTTAACCGATTTTAATCAAATTTTTATAAAAGTTTATCCTAATGCCTAAATAAATTATGCAATTTTAACAAAATACAGTGTTGCCAACTTGTCGAGAAAAAAATTTTTTTAAAAAAAATTCATTGTGGCTACATTATTTATTCGATTTTGATCAAATTTTCAGAAAAGTTTCTCCTAGTGCTCACATAAATTTTAATATTATTAAAATACAGTGTTGTCAACTTTCCGAGAAAAGTGGTCTATATATGGGTTTACCCATATACTTCTAATCTTGTTTATATAAATAATGAATATATTTATCAGAAATAGAAAAATAAGTAAAATAAAATTGCTTTAGGTTAAAGTTCTGTATTAATAATAATTTATAATCACCGTTTCGACGAATTCAATGTCTCTGTTAGAAAAATAAGTGTTCTGTTGTTGTTTTGAATATAAAAATAATAAAATTTTGACACGGTATGTATAATCTCAAATAAAGTGAGGTAAAATTTACTATCAAAAACATATTCAAAGCGTAACATATTTCTAAAATATTATTTCATGTACCCGTTGCGTTGAATGAAAAACAAAAACCGCATAATTTCATAACTCATTTGTTCTTAATTTATACACCTTCTGCTTGACAACCAAAACATTAAAAAACAAATCAAACATAACATAGCATAGTAGCGAACAGGAAAGAAAAACACACACACACACATAATACGTATCCGAAATGTCTCGTGTGTAGGCGTTGTCCATTCTAATTTTATCATCGTTCCCAATTAAATAAAACACCTTCATATCGGTATCAACAACACTATTAAACATACACAACACTACAACACGATATTTTCAGACATGCCGCATCAATAATCTTAGTTACCTGCGCCTGTACACACACACACAAAAAACCCCAACTTCTCATACCATATATTATACATATGTATGTATGCATATTTCGAGATCAACTTTTTTTGTTTGTTTAGATTTTTAATCTTCTTTTGTTTTCGTTATTTCATATACTGCCGATTCGCGACAGTGTTTTATTTAAGAGAACCGAATTGGGCGCGAATTTGACACCATCGGGTGCGATTCGTTTTTGTTTTATCGCACGGGAATTTGACGATGGTAAAAAACACGTGTTTTTGTTTAGCGGTAAGGCTGCTTTACAAGATGACATCCAGATAAACGTTATTCTCTTGGATTTTCTTCTTTTTTTTTGGTTGCTTTGGTGTGTTAATGGTGTTCCCGGTCTGTTTTAATGCGATACGATTTCTTAGAATTTTCAAGTTTATTTTGATTTTGTTTTTTTTTTACTTTTTTCGTTGAAGGTTAACAAAATAACAATGGTGGTTTTTCTGTAAAGACGCTGAATTTTAATATTTTTATTTTATTTCGTAGTGAATACATGCATCTTTTTTGCACGCTTGTCATTTTTCTCGTATGTTACAAGTAATTTTATTTCTTATAAAACATTTATAATACAATTATTTGCTAAGTTATTGACACAAAAATACAATCGTGTATCGCTGTCAAAAAAATATATAATTTTAAAATAATTTGTAATTTTTTTGTAACATATATTAAATAATAATTTGTGCATTTATTTACAAAAGAAAATTCTGCAAAAATTATACCGAATTTATTTAAAAAACAAACCAATTTTCGTTGGATATTATTATATTAGTAATTAAGTATATAATTTAATAAAGATTTATTGAATATTAAAAATACAATTAATTCTAATTTATCATACTTTCTTTTTGTTTCATATTTTTGTTTAATTTCATTTCCTTTTAATTTAAATTCTAATTCAAGTAATTGTAATTTTGTTAAAAATACGAAAATTTCTTTTCATTATAATTTTTATGATAGTTGTTTTTCTTCTTCAATTTGTTGACATTTTCTCATTGTGTATTTTTATAATTTTCTTAAAACATCACTATTTTATACTTCACTGTGTAAAAGTTTAAATTTGACACAAAAATAAAGTGAGTAATAAATATCAAATCACTACTAATTTAAATTATTTTTTTCAAAATAACATAATAAAAAAATAAAATTATATTAAAATAAAACGGCTTTAGGCTATAATTCTGCACTAATTTTTATTAATAATAGACGTTTCGACGTACTCCACGTACATCATTAATACAGAACTAGCTGTTTTATTTTAACTCGAGTTAATTTTTGTTCATAAAGTGAGTAAAAAATATCAAATCAATACTAACTTAAACATGTTATTAAATTATTTTAGTGTTTACTAATAAATTTTATAAAACGCATATAAATTTTAACTCGAGTTAAATTTAATTCAGTGTGAGATAACTCGCGAGTTTAGTGTTAAATTTTACACAGTTTTTTTTAATGTTTATAAGTCCACAATTTCAATCTGTAAATTTCTTAAAGCGTACATTTAAAAAAAAATATTTTATACTATATGTATGTATATACAGTCAGCTTCTCCGGGGTCTTATATCTCTTGTTAAAGAAACACTAATACATAACATTTAAGAGCTTTTCAATTTACATTTCAGCAACGCAATATTCCATTTAAAAAAATCACTATAACAATAATAATAACGATAATAAAAAAACCTATAAATATGAAAACATTAAATAGTGTAAAATTACTTTTTCTCATTTAGTCCGAAAATTTGTTGTGTCTGGTATTCGCGCTTATTGTTCGCATATTTTCATCTTGATTTTTATGTTCTTTCATCTGTTCAACACAGCACAGTAAAATGTTCGTAATAAGTTGGTGTCGTGCAGGTATAATTGCTGTGGCTATGCTTGCAAGAAAATTTGCAATTAGTCTATGTTTTACGGTTGGATTGTGCTGACAAACAGCGTATTTTGCCTCCGGTATGGCTTACCTACATATATATATAGAGTGTAAAACGGGCCTTATGCTCATACACACACTCATAGAAACGTTTTCGTCTCAGGTGTTGAATTATTATTATTATATGAATTACTATAAAACGTGCTGTTGCGTTGCCCATATGGTACACACGCAAATGGAATTTCATTTTATTTCGTTCTTATTCATATTACAGAAGTAAATTTTAATGGTGTTGTGTAGTTGCAGCATTAAGGTACAAAATGAATCAAAAAAGTAACGACTTTCAATGTCTATTTTCACACTTCCATGCTAATTGCAGGTTGAACTACAATCTTGTTTTTCTAATAGACATAAAATTTGATGAAAAAAAAAACATGGTAACAGTATAATTATATTTAAAGTTTTATATAAAATTTGTTAATATTTACTTAAAAGATAAAACTAAATTAATAATTTTACAATTACATTTATTCTGAAAAAATCACCACGTTTCTAAACTATATTATATGTAAATAATTTTATACAAAGCTTTCAAAATAGTTTATACTAATACTATTAATTACAATTATTCTAAAATAAAACGGCTTTAAATTGTAGTTCTGTATTAATATTTATTAATAATCAAAGTTTCGACGAACTCAACGTACGTCTTCATCAGGAAAAAATATACAAATAACATTTACAACAAGATTAGAAGTATATGGGTAAACCCATATATAGACTACTTTGACATTTCTCGGAAAGTTGGCAACACTGTATTTTAATAATATTATAATTTATGTGGGCAATAGGAGATACTTTTCTGAAAATTTGATCAAAATCGAATAAATAATGTAGCCACAATGAATTTTTTAAAAATTTTGTGATTTTTTTTCTCGATAAGTTGGCAACACTGTATTTTGTTAAAATTGCATAATTTATTTAGGCACTAGGAAAAACTTTTATAAATATTTGATTAAAATCGGTTAAATAAAATGGTCAAAATAAATTTTTAAAAATTTTACTAATTTTTTTCTCGGAAAGTTGGCAACACTGTATTTTGTTAAAATTACATAAATTATATGAATACTAGGAGAATCTTTTGTGAAAATTTGAGTAAAATCGGTTGAATAACATGGCCATAATAAAATTTTTAAAACTTTAGTAATTTTTTTCTCGGAAAGTTGGCAACACTGAAAATTAATAAAATTATGTAATTAATGGGAGCATTAGGGAAATCTTTTCTGAAAATTTGATCAAAATCGGATAAATAACGTAGCCAATATGAATTTTTAAAAACTTTAGTAATTTTTTTCTCGGAAAGTTGGCATCACTGGAAAAAAACAAAACCACATGACCATCTTGGGTACTAGACAAATTTATCCTGAAAATTTCATTAAAATCGGTTGAACCGTCTAGGAGGAGTTGCGGCCACAAAATTTTGACTTACGACCCAGCGAGCGAGCGAGCGAGCGAGCTGACGACGCACACACATACACCCTCATAAACTAAGTTCAGATTCGTCATCTAGAGACTATATGAAGGATTTCTATACAATTTTTTTTTTTTTTTGAAAATGTTACAGACACCGTACCAAACGCTTTACTACTTTTCCTTGCAGTCAAAGTAGTAATAAATAAACAGAACATAGAAACAAGTTACTAAAAACGTACATTGAGTTCGTCGAAACGTCGATAATAAATAAATATTAATACAGAACTATAATCTAAAGCAGTTTCATTTTAATATAATCAGTTCTGAAAATTTTTTTACTAAAAAACTTATAACAAAATTTTAAAATATGATTATTGAGATTGTAGTAATTTTTACGGATTTTATTCAAGATTTTTACATGATTTTAAAGAATATAAAAAGATTTTAATTAATTTTGTACATCAGATTGTATAACTAGTTCTTCCTCAAAATAAACCTAATGTTTCAACTACAAGTATTAAATTTCCCTTAAATCTTGTTCAATGTCTGCATATCAATCTTCAAAATTTCATCCTAACCAACTTATATTGTCTCTCTATTTCATTCAAAACTTAAACAATGACATCTTCAACTCCTACACCGAAAATTTTGAATAGAATGTGTGTAACCATCATTGAAAATATACCATCCATAAATCACTTTCTTTCCACATAGCGCGATTAACGGATATTGTAATTAACCCTACATTCACACACACACACACACACGCACACACATAAACACCAACACACACTCATCCATTATTTTGTTGTCTATCAAGCAAATTTAATTGATTACAGAACCGTATAGCTATCGTACCTCAGTATCAAACCACCCACATATAACTATCGGCCATATTCACCTAGATTGTAATTTTCACCCACAAGCCACTTTAGTGTCTTTTATAACAGATAAAATTGCTTTACGGTCGGTTTGTTGCCCCCCTTCCCCTTCCCAGTTCCCCCTTGGTCCATGCTTTGACATGATTGTAATCTGGCTAGATTTCTATGGGTGATTGTGTGGTAAGAAATATAAGAAAATTTAAAAAATGAATAATTGGAAAATAGTAGGCGTTGATGGATATTATTATTATTTTTCTTCTTCTTCTCGAAATGTTAATGTTCAAGTGTAGAAAATTTTAATGTTACGGTATATACTTGAGAATAAAAATGTACAGGTTTTTTTTTTATGTGAACAAATGTGATAAAATCTATGGTTTTTAATGTATTCCTGTACAATATATTTGTTAACATGTGTTGAAAATGTTCAGCGTAGATGTTATATATGAGATAAATCAAATGACAATAAAATTTAACATGACTTTTTTAAATAAAAATATTTGTACATTTTTTTTATGTATTTGTAAACAAATTTTATTAAAACTTTAGCTATTTATTTGTATGTCAAAATTAAAATATATATATATATATATATATATATATATATATATATATATATATATATATATATATATAATGAAAAACGCAAAATATAAAGTTATAAAAAATTATATAGCGTCCCAAATAGTTTGTTTCATTTGTTTTGAGATAATAAAAAAGTTTTTGCATTTAATTTTTCATTAAATGCTTTTATATAAATTTTATAAAAAATAACAGTAAATATATAATAGCAAAAATCTTTCAGAACTCATTATATTAAAATAAAACGTCTTTAGGTTGTAGTTCTGTATTAATATTTACTAATAATCGAATTACTCAACGTACATCTTCTTTATTTTTTTTTCCTGAAGAAGATATACGTTGAGTACGTCGAAACGTTGATTATTAATAAATATTATGTTTAATTGAATTTGTCTAGCGAATAAATTTTTTAAATATAATTTGCATATTTGGTACGACAGCCCTAAGAGAACCTTAACACAAGAACAAAGTAGTTCCTTAATCATTCATTTAGACACCATTCTAAACCATGGTGTCGTGTCATTTGCGTACGTGTTAGATGCGTACAAACATTATTTAGTATCACTTGCGTACAAATAAGGGTCGGCTCAAGCCCAGGTAGTGAAGGTACTTAGGCCGAGTGTCAGATGCGTACAGCAATTTTACAAATAATCAAGTTAGTATTCAATTTTAATATTGACCAAGTTTATATTTAGTGGTTTAAATGGTCTCCCAAGATTAAACCTAACCTAACCTAGCTAGTACCTTCACTACCTGGGCTTGAGCCGACCCTTACTTGTACGCAAGTGATACTAAATAATGTTTGTACGCATCTGACACATACGCAAGTGAGCCTATTTCCGAAACCATTACAATTATATTAATAAAGCTAATTATAAAAAATTATATTTTTACAAATTAAAATAGTAATTTATAATAAGTAATTTCACAAATTGATATTGTAAAAAATAAAAATTGGAAGCTATATAAATATCGTATTAATATTATTACTTTGTAAGTAAGCTTCTCAAATAACTTTAGATACGTAGTTCTACTGTTTTTAAAATATATACAAATATGAAAAAACGCCATTTATACAGGCATGCTGTAAATAACACAATTTAACACAGCAGGCTATGAAATTCAAGAAAAAATGTCTTCGATTTTCATTTGACTGCCACCTACGCTGGTAATAATGCCGTTGTAAGATTTTAATACCAAGTTCCTCAATTTCAAGTTACAAGTTTTTCCTAATTTGGCGTCCATATCTTTTTACACATACTGTATTTATTCGAATATGTTATTATAATATACGGAATGTTAAAACGGCATACGCATATAAAAATATCATAATAATATTCAAATACAAGAAGTTAATGAAATTCAATAAATATTCCAACTGTTTATTTATAATATTGTACTTACGACAAGCATAATATTTTTATTTGTTTTGTCTAAGTGTTGTTGTTGAATTAATCAAAAAAGATTTGTAGAAAAATTCCGTTTCTTTAATGTTCTCCTGTTTTCAAATTTGGATAATTTAGTTTTATTGTACAATGTTACCAATGACGACTAGATTCGTGTTTTGAAATATTGGAATTTTTATTTGTATTATGGTAAAACAAATGAATATATATTTATATTATTCAAATTCATGTATTTTTTATTCGAAATACAGACATAAAGTTTTATTAACGAAATTTTCAAACATCACATAGTCGTGGGAGGGAGGGATAAACACTTCCTCAATTTTATACACAAAATTGTACAAATTTTAATTATGATTGTTGAAATTGTAGTGATTTTTCGTTGATTTTACGGATTTTATGCGAAACTTCTAAAATTGTAGAAATTTTATACAAGATTTTTATATGATTTTAAGAAAATCTTTAATTGATTTTAAAAGATTTAATTAATAAGATAATTAATTTACTATAGTATATGTTGTTTTTTACCGAAAAAGTAAGTAATTACTTACATAAAATATACGTATTTTATATTTATACATATAATGACTGCTGAGGAAATGAGATTTTTACGTGGGGTATGTGGTGTAAATAGGAGAGATCGGGTACGAAACAGATTAGTGTATGATGAGTGTAAAATTGAAAAAATGTTGTAGCAAAAGTTGGTGTTAGTCAGTTAACATGATTCGGACATGTTGAGCGAATGTCTAGTGAACGTTTGGTTAAAAAGATTTATTTGAATGATTTTGATGGTATACGTTTGCGTGGACGTCCGATGAGTAGTTAGAGTGGTATGATTGAGTGTTTTGCGTGAGTGAAAGTTTCCAAGTAGTAGGAATAAAAGAGCATGTATGAGAAGAATTATGAATGTGGATGAAGTGAAAGTTGCTTGTTTGGATAGGAATGTTTGGAGGCGACTGATTTCTGGATGATGAAAAGAGTTTGTTCCACACCCTTTTGGGTACATGCCGTGATTGTGTATGTATGTATGTACAAATTTTCCTTAAAATATTTGTAAATAATACATTTTGCAAAAATACTGAAGTTTACATATAAAACTGGTGTAGTGTAAATCAGTTGCCTCAGAATTTTGTGTTAAAATTACCGATTTTTTTACAGTGTACTCTACCACCGTACTCTACTAATGTACACTATAGGCATTAGCAAGGTGCATTGTAATAGTAATTACTTATTTTAAAATAGTCTTTATTTCCGTAAATAAAACAAGTAGTCAATGAAATGCAGATACGAGCTAATATTACGCATACAATTCTTCTTCATTTTCTATTTCACTACCGCACTTGGCACTTCACGTATATCTTTGATGTATCTTAATTAAACTTGGCAATACAAACTAAGCATCGTTCACGTTACAAACGGACAGACATATTTTCGAAAAATTACATACCGTAACCAGTGCCGTCTTAATGCACTGGCCCACTGGGCATTTGCTCGGGGGCCCCACGAGCATAACGGCCCCACACTAATATGTGTATGTCAATTGACTTGCCATTAATAAAAATATATTTGAAATTTAAATTAATTCTATGTAAAATAAAGTTTCGATAAAACTCAACGTCCGTCTTCATCAGAAAAACTGATACAAATGATATTTATAGTAAATTACAAAACATAGAAACAAGTCACTAGGTAAATTTTATAGATTTTTTATTAATGGAAGCTAAATTTTATTTAACTCAATGCCTTCACAGTCCTTTTCAATTGCTTCTCTTATCAATCTGCTGTTAAATATTGATGAGAAACAACAAAAATTTATAAAGAAAAAAAAACAACATCAATCACTGTAAAGTCATTAAGTTAAATAAAATTTGACTTCCATTAATTAAATATCTATAAAATTTTATGATCTAGTCACTTATTTGTTACCTAGTGACTTGTTTCTATGTTTTGTTATTTACTGTAATGTCATTTGTATCAGTTTTCCTGATGGAGACGGACGTTGAGTTTCGTCGAAACGTAAATTATAAATATATTTTAATACAGAACTTAAACCTAAAGCAATTTTATTTTATATAATGAGTTCTGAAAGAATATAAAGCTATTTACATTTCATTTCTGTGAGTAGTTATAGTTATCATAGGGCCTTAACACATTGGTTTATCCAGTGGCCCATAATGCTGTTAAGACGGCTCTGACCGTAACATATGCCCTGGTCCTTGTAAAATTTGTCTACGATTAAATGTTATGATAGTGAGATGATACGCAAAGAATTTCACCTTACCTTTCGTCGACGAAAAGGAAATTTATATTTAAAACAAAAATTGTTGGTTCATTCATAATATATATGTATATATATTTTTTATTCATTCATTATAGTTAAATTACTTTAATCATGAGAAAGTTTTTTTTTATTTTATGTTAAAAACATTGTCATTATTTTATGTAGTTTTAAGAAATTATTATACTTATATAATATTATTATTTGACGTAAAATATGTGTGTGATATCCTTGTTTAAAAAGATTATAAAAAATTATACAAAAAAAAATGGTAGTTGACAACTAAGGTTAATGTGAATACAAGTAATTTTTAATTGTTATATTTAATGATATAAAAATACATATCTGATTGAAGATACAGTATGTACAAAAAGTAACATAACGTGTCAATATTTACAATATTTAGTCTTCTGATAAGTTGACAAGAAGTTTCAAATAAAAGTTTTAAGCAGTAACTTGGAACAACAAATTTTAAATACTTCTAAATATAGAGACTGATTTATTTGGAAAGAGTGTATCATAGTTAATATTTTTTAAATGACGCACCCTGTATATTTTTCTAGTTTTACATAACATACATACACAATTACGCTATGTACGCAAAACGGTGTGGCACAAACTCTTTTCACTATCCCGAAATTAGTTTCCTCCAAACATTCCTATCCAGACAAGCAACTCCAACTTCATCCACATACATGATCTTCTATTCCTACTACTTGGAAACATTCGCTCACACAAACAACTCTTAATCATACCACTCCATCTTCAAAATTATTCACATACATTCTTTTAACCAAACGTTCATTAGACATTCGCTCAAGATAAAACATCTAATGCAAGAATAGAAAATTACGTTTTGATATATTGATCTAATCTAATTATTTTTTTTTGTATTTCGTGTATTTATCTGTTCTTATCCATTGCAGTTTTAAATTATTTATCTAAATTTTATTTGAAATAATTTAACTTCCACTAATTTGTATATAGATGAAATAACTAATGTTATTGAAAATATCTGATTAAAATTAAAATTTATTCATCTAATTCAAATTAAATGATGAAGATGGACGTTGACTTTCGTCGAAACGTCTATTTTAAATAAATATTAATACAAAACTATAACCTAAAGCAGTTTTATTTTAATATAATAAGTTTTGAAAGAGTTTTTACTATGTTAAATGACATAACTAACTTATTTATTTTTCTCTCTAGACATTTTTAACACCTCAACTTTTTTATATATTCTGGTTTGACAAAATTCAGTTCTATTCCATTTAGGGCCAGTATTTTCAATTGTATTTATTGTTAAGATAAATAAAAAATCATAAAAATGTATCCTCAGAATAAATGACAACATTTTTATTGGGTAATTTGAAAATTATTTCAAGAATAAATTTATTCCAACATTTGGAAATATTGTGCCTTAATCATCTAAAACCAAAATCATTATTAATAAATCCTACATGTTCAATTTACACTCGAGGCGACTACCAAACTACCTAACAACTACCGTTTCAAATATTTCATAACAGTAATAAATAAATTTAAATTAGAAACACACACACATACTGTGATGGCGAAGTATCAAAAGATTCGTTCAGACAGCGCTGTTCCTAAGATATGCTAAATGTTCTTTCAAGAACAGAAGCATCTACATAACTACACCTTTAGCTTCTGGCTAGGCTAGTTTTAGTAGCCGCGTATATAGTTAAAAAAAAAAAAAGAACTTTAGGCATTAGACGAAACTAGACATACAGACAGTATTAAATAGTAAGAGAAGACAGAAATAGATGCGTTCCGTCATAAGACAAGACTTACTCGTTCTAAGTTCAAACGAAATAACGCGCGCTAATGTAAGTTATGAAGTAACATGATTGACTTGGCTGCTATGTTTAGTTAGGCTACTTGCAATTCATTTATTTATATATAGGAAAAATCTTTCCTCTTTTTTTTTTTTTAGATGTGATACATCTGCATTTAAATATATTTTTAATATGTTGTAAGATCAGATTGGCTAATAGTAAAAATATACCATATCCGCCAAGAAGTCGGCTACATATGGAAACAAATATTATTAAATTTCACATTTGAAAATAGCAACAATTAGTTTCAGCAACTTTTTCTTTTGAAGAGAGGAAGATATTTTGGCATAATATAAAAGAAATTGTATACAAGCTTATACAGAAAATACATTTTTAGTACTCATATAACTTTCAAAGTTTGACAGATTTTTAAAATTTGTCATTCATATAATTAAAAAAAAAATATTTAAACGACATTTGAGAGCTTTGTATTTTGAAATACACTTTTACGTAGTTTACAAATCTGCTGTAGCCAGTAATGGGCAATATTGCTCCCTTGTGGGAAATTTAAGATCCATGGTGGGCAATAATAGACATCACGCTAAAAACAGTTGATTCGTATTACTATAACCCTAATTCTTGCTAATCTGTAAAAATCTCGGATTGTACCCCATTTTTTCCACTCCGTTATTTCTACCAATACTTTTCTTCCACCAATTCTTTTTCCCACTAGACATTTTTTCCACCAATTCTTGTTTTCACTAATTTTCTTACCAAACTTAACCTAACCCTAAACAAGCCTAACCAAACCAAAAAATTTGGTGGAAAAAAGTATTGGCGGAAGAAATGGAGTAGAAAAAACGGAGTGGAAAAAACAGAGTGAAAAAAATGTCTCCCTTCCAAAATCTCGATATGTTAAATTTTAGGATGAGGCTATTTATATATATACGGTATGTATACGCAATTGGCTATTTATACATACTAAACTATTTATACAACCTAAACCAACCTACTAACCTAACCTACCCTACCCTAAATAGCCAATTACGTAAAAATACTGTATGTATAAATAGCCAATTGCGTATACATACTGTATGTATAAATAGCCACTTTCTAAATTTTATATGATTACAGTACCACCTTATTTATTATATGTGATGACAGTTGGTAATAAAATAAAATAATATTTTCAATAAAATCTCAAAAAAATTATCAGCTCACTAGAACAGTAAATTTTCTTTAATAATTTTTTTATATACTAAAAAGTGATGTCCTATATCTAAAAAAAAAATTGTTTTGAATAAAAATAATAAAACATTTCCGTTAATATCACTATACAAATCATATAATTACTTATATATACGAAGAGTAAAAAAAAAATTAAAACAAATTTCAAGCGTAAATCTTAACCTCCAAAACAAGAACAAAAATCTACCAATTAAATAACAAACATCCTGTCTTTAGTAAGCCAGCTCTTTACTTTTACAATCTTCAAACTACACTTAAGCAAACAGCGACCGAACCAATATTTTCAAAAAATAAATCAGAAACCAACGACAATACAAAAAAATCAACAAATCAAACATAAGACATATACTGGGTGTCCCATTTTAATCCGCCACCTGCAATAACTTTAAAATCGTGCATCGGACAAAAAAATGTTTCGGATAAAAAGTAAATGGTTTTGAGGGGGACATTTGATGCAGACACCCTTGCCCCCTCTGGACCCCCTGAGGGGCGGGAAAGGGGGGCAACTTTGAAATCTTAAATAGAACACCCTATTTTTTATTGTAGATTCTGATAGGCCATTAAAAAGTATGTAAATTTTATTTCAAAACTTTTTTTTATCTTTGATAGATGGCGCTGCAAACAGCATTTTTTTTCTCAGTTTATCAATCTTCAATTTGAAAAAAAAAAGTGTAACTAAGTACGATATTCAAGATTTTTTCAGTTCTTTGGGAAGAGGGGGAGCAAGGGTCACTGCATCAAATATCTTCCTCGAAACCATTAACTTTAAGTTAATGGTTTCGAGAGGTATAACTTTAAGTTAATGGCTTCGAGGGGATATCTGATTCAGTGACCCTTGCCCCCCCCTCTTCCCAAAGAACTGAAAAGAACTTGAATATCGTACTTAGTTACACCTTTTTTTTCAAATTGAAAACTGATAAACTGAGAAAAAAAATGCTGTTTGCAGCGCCATCTATCAAAGATAAACAAAAAGTCTTAAAATAAAATTTACATACTTTTTAATGGCCTATCAGAATCTACAATAAAAAATAGGGTGTTCCATTTAAGATTTTAAAGTTGCCCCATATTCCCGCCCCCCAGGGGGTCCGGATGAGGCAAGGGTCTCTGCATCAGATGTCCCCCTCGAAACCATTTACTTTTTATCCGAAACATTTTTTTGTCCGATGCACGATTTTAAAGTTATTGCAGGTGGCGGATTAAAATGGGACACCCAGTATAATACAAGTCCTGTATATACATATATATATATATATATGATATGCAAACATTTGAGCATCGACGGTCATGTGATACTGTTCAAACAGGTGAACATCTGCGAATTTTATGAATGAGCACGTATTTAAATACAACTTGAACGTAAAAAAACAAATCTCTCGCTATAGATATGAGTTGTTCGATGAATGCGTGGGCTACGAGTTCGAGACCCGACGCAGGTTTAATGCAATGCATCGTGTGGGCATTAAGTAGTGTCATTTACCTGAGAACATCTCGCCCCCATTCATTATCAAGGTGCGATTACGAGGTTAGACAAGACTTGCAACTGTATATTACGGTCGAGAAAAATATGTATTTATATTTACCGTTTACGCTATTAGGAGACCTTATTTTCCGGTTAACATATGCACAATTGCACAGGTAATTTGGAAATTTATGTATTATTAAAATAAAAAAGTTTTAACACAGTAAAAAATGTTTCAGAACTAATTATATTAAAATACAAGTAACATGGCTTTCTTTAGATTGTAGTTCTGTATTAATATTTATTAATAATCGACATACCTACTCAATGTACATCTTCATCAGGAAAAATGATACAAATGACATTTACAGTGAATATACAGAAATAAGTTACCAGGTAACAAAATACAAGTAACTAGATAATAAAATTTTATAAATTTTTTATTGCACAATATGCGTTAGAAAATCTTTATAATATAAAATTCGAAAATACTGTAATAATTGCAAAACCCATCAATATTAATAGTAAAATTGATAAGACAAGCAATAGAAATGTATAAAAAAAAAAAGAAAACATCAATCAGTCTGAAAGCACTAATTTAAATAAAATTTGGCTTCCTTTAATTAAAAATTTATAAATTTTATGATCTAGTTACTTATTTTGATATCTAGCAACTTGTTTCTACCTTCTGTTTATTTACTGTAAATATCATTTGTATCATTTTTTCCTGTTCGTTAAGTTCGTCGATTGTTAATAAATATGAATACAGAACTACAACCTAAAGCCGTTTTATTAAAAAAAAAAAAACTTTAAATTTATCCAAATAATCTGTTTTTGATAATAAACGAACAAGAACATAGAAACAAGTTACTAGGTAACAAAATACAAGTAACTAGATTACAAAATTTATAATTTATTAATTAAAGAAAGCCAAATTTTATTTAAATCAGTGTCTTCATCTTTTTCTTTGTAAAGTTCTATTGCTTTATTTATTAAACTACTGTTAATATTGTTGAGTCTTGCAAATCCATTTATTTGCAAACGTCAAGCAAAATGACAACACAAAAACAAATACTCCTAATTATTTTTGTAATTTAATGTAAACGTACAATTTAGCAAAAATAATCATTGTTGCCAAGTATAGCAAAAATAAATACAAATATCAAAATATAATATATAATTAGTACTTATTTGTTTGTAAATATAACAAAATATCACTGATAAACAAATTTACAACATTAAATTTTAATTTTAAACTATTTAAATACTGCCTTATACAAAATTAAATGCAAATATATTTCAAAAATATATTAAGAACTTTTGTTTTATTAGGTTTGTCAACAACATAATGAAGAACTTACGATAAACGGACTATAGTTATATTACACTTACTATCTTTGAATGTAGATTAAAATATTTTTATTAATTTGTTTATAATTTATGATAAAATTATTAATGACCGTGTCATTAAATATAGCATCAAATAACATATTTATCGATCGAATTTTACTGGTATTTTGAATTTAATAGAGTTATTTCAATGCCCACGTGTAATAACGTTTTTTCTAAATGATGATAATAATTTGAACATAAATTTTTCCCTTGCGCCTTAAAAATGATTATGAACAGTTTTACACAAATCATTTTAACGTATAGTCATTATGCATACACGATATCTGCATGATGTCTATTTAACATAGAAGTTATGTTACGCTATGTACTATAAATTATAGAACATAATATTACCTGAAATCGTGTTTTATTTACGAAAAAATATTATATTATTATCACCTGACGTTTGCATATATTTATTTCTTTATTGACAACATTCAATTTTTATTTTTATTTTATAAGTATACAGTATGGTATGACTGTTTATACAGGGTGTTTATGGTCTTCTCTGTATCCTTTTAGGGGGGGGGGGGTCGATAGTATACTTCAAAAGCAGTCGATAAACCTGAAAACGCCTTAGTAAAAGTCGTAAGCGAGATGATAATTCGTTTAGTATTTATATTAAACGAGTAATTTGTTTTAAACTCTAGTAATCTGTAAACAGATAATTATATCAGGAGTGAAATAACTGGCTGTAAGTAAATTAAAAATATATATTTATACGGTCAATGTAAACAATTGGGCATTATTTATAATGCCCGGGCAATTTAGAAAGTGCCCAATGGGATGTGACAAAATGATAAATTATATAGAAAATATTACATTGCCCGGGCATTATGAATAATGCTGGAAATCGAGTGGGCAATTTGAGAATATTTTTATGAAAGTGGCTATTTATATATACGGTATGTATTGTATACGCAATTGGCTATTTATACATACAGTATGTTTACGCAATTGGCTATTTAGAATAGGTTAGGTTAGTAGGTTAGTTTAAATTATTTTTTTTCAGTATGTATAAATAGCCAAATTGCTGTCAATTTATTAAAGTGATCAGAGAAATAATAGCAGTATTTATAATGACCGGGCAATGTAATAAATTATCCTAGATTGTCGTAGACAAATACAAAATTATTAAATTGCCTGATTTTATCGGTCATTATTTATAATGACCAAGCATTATGAAAACTGCCCTAAATAATCAAATTGACTGTAATATATATATATATATAAATATATATATATATATATATATATATATATATATATATATATATATATATATATCAATCTCTAAATTGTCCTGCACAAATACAACATTCTTTTTCAACACTTTAAAGGTTTTAAAACGTCCTCAATAAAATCAAATCCTTGGAAATCGTTTCCAAGGCTTCACAATTCTATAACTGGATTAATGAACCAAAAAAAATCATTAGAAAATAAATTGATAAAATCCAATTTAATTTAAATCGCATTAAGTTCCTAACCATTACACTAATCTTAATCCACGAATTAAATTTAAATTTATTAACTATTCATAGAACATTATATTCCAATTATCATTTTTCGTCATCTACTTTATTAGTTAATTAATAATTATACAGTTTTCTAATTAAAATAAAGAAATATTATCAAAATTAATTATTAAAAAAAATTGCTAGCGACAGAGGCGTGAAAATATACCACGCCCACTACATTTTTATTAGCCATTTTTCTAACAATAATTTTCTGAATATTTCAGACCATATAATAAATAAGATTTCTTCAGATGTTTCTGGACAATAAATTAACAGAGATAATAAGTTAAAAACACACAGCTTAATGAGGTACGATACTGAATAATTAAAACTGGTGTCGTTTTATGTTAATTTTCCCTACGCCTTCTAGTTTTTTTATTTTCTTAATTTATGTCGTTTGTACCGAGAGTGTTGGAAAGAAATTTTCTGTTTAAATAAGTTAATAATATAAATAAAAAAACAAATGTACGTTCTTATCTCGTTGAACAATCGCGAAAATGTCGTTTTGTATTAGCAAAAGTGCGTTTTGATGCGTGCTTTAACGTTTTAATTTATCGCCTACTTCGACATACATATTGTCTATCATGGTTGTTTTGCTTACCTTGAAGTTTATTTGCTTATGGTTTTTAATTATTTTTTTTTTGTAAAATTCCATATTTGTTAAAATAAAATTATTATGTGATAATGCTGGCTTATCTTGCTATTAAATTATTTAAAAAAAAAATGTTTTTATACAATTATGATAAATTTATCATAATATTTAGGTGTTATTGTGCTTGTTCTATAAATATTTTTGTAAATCACTATAAAAAATAATAATAAAGTGCAATTGTTATTGTTTTGCGCAAAAATTACATTTTTTTTTTAATTTAAATACTTTATGTTTGGAAAACACTACTGAAATCGCAGAGCGAATGTAGCTTAATGATTATTAAACTTTACAGTTATTTATTGCAAGTAGTAAATAAAAACCTATCAAAAACAAGATAATTATTGGATAAATGGATTAATACATACACAATCACGCCATGTACCCAACAGGGTGTGGCACAAACTCTTTCCATCATCCCGAAATCAGTCGCCTCCAAACATTCCTATCCAAACAAGCACCTTTCGCTTCATCCACATTCATAATTCCTCTCATACATGCTCTTTTATTCCTACTACTTGGAAACTTTCGCTCACGCAAAACACTCTCAATCATACCACTTCAACTACTCATCGGACGTCCACGCAAACGTATACCATCAAAATCATTAAAATAAATCTTTTTAACCAAACGTTCATTAGACATTCGCTCAACATGTCCGAACCATCTTAACTGACTCTAACACTGCAACTTTTGCTACAACATTTTTTTCAATTTCACACTCATCATACACTAATCGTATTTCGTACCCGATCTCTCCTATTTACACCACATACTCCACGTAAAAATCTCATTTCCACAGCAGTCATTTTCCATTTTTAAAAAATTGTCATAATAATGATAACGCGCATGTGCAGCAAATCGAAAACGAAAGCCGTGTGTCTAGAATTGATTGTGATTATAATTGAGATAAATTAAGAATTGAGTTAATGTTTACTAAAACGTATCGTGTGTCAAAGGTATAATATAGCATTTTTAAATAAAATATACAATACATACACACTTACATTATGTACCCATAAGGGTGTGAAACAAACTCTTTTCATTCAAGTAGAAATTATTTTCTGCCAAATAATTTTCGCTTTATCCACATTCATGATACATCTTATACATGCTCTTCTATTCCTATCACTTGGAAACATTCGCTCCCGCAAAACACTTCCAATCATACCACTCACCAGAATATATACAAAAAATTCATAAAATTCATGAGTTTATCATGACAAGTCAAATAAACAAAATGCATTGACTTGTCGTTGTGGCCGTGTAGCTCAGTTGGTAGACCAGTAGGCGCGAAACCTAAAGGTCCCGGGTTCAAACCCCGGCAGGGCCAATGCATTTTTCTTTAATTTAAATTGTCTAATGTTTAATTAGATAAATAAAATATAAAAATAATGGTGTTTAATGCAAAAATAAAAATAGTTAAACATTTATACCAAAAAAAAATTATAAAATAAAAAATTGTTTAATTTTACGAAGTTCAACAGTTCAAATAGATTTGAAATGCAATAAAATTTACAACCTAATGAACCGGCATTAGAATTTGTGTATATGTGTATTTAATTAAATTCGATAAATAACAATTTTTTTCTCGTCAACATTTAACGAAGTTAACGATGAGCAGATCAAAATCAAAACTATTCAAAAACCTCCAAAATTCGGAACACGCCGTCTAGGATCGTTATGCAGTGTCACCTTTTCAAAAAAAAAAAAAAACAAAGTCACACCGCACCGCCAACATTCCGAAACAATTGTCACTAACAAATACAGGTCTGTAAAAACAAGCACAATACAAGATATCCGAAGATTTTATTTCATGGCGTTCGAAAAGAGACGAGATTTTTATCCGCGTCGCGACTTTTCGTTCGTTTATTTCTTCTTATACAAGGTGTTCCAAAAGATTCCTCTACAGTCTACAATAATACTATTAAATATCTTACAATTTTGTTTATAATAAATAAGGAATTTGGAAGTTTATTAAGTAAAATTTTTGTTCTGCAGATGTTTATAAATCAATCCTTGCAATTTTTCTAAGATCTAAAACACGCCGACAAAATTTGGCGAGAATTTTTTCAATATTTTGGTTATTTAATTTTCTAATAATTAATAGTTTTAGATTCAATATTCAACCACATAGACATAGACAACACCGAAAAAAATTGCAATTAAATATTTTTTTTATTTTAATTAATTTAAAATAATAATAATTTTATATAATTTATTTATTTAATTAAATATTGTTATCTATAACATTTCCTTATATACATGTAAATTAATTAAAATGAAATTATTATTTCAAACAAATTTAAATTTAGGATAAATCAACGAACACATATATAGAAATATTTTTATATATTAATATTTTTTTTAGGATGCTTTTTTTAATTCGCAATAAGTTAACTTAACTTGACGTAATAGTTTTCACAATATGGCCGCCGAAAATGTCAGATTAAATATACTTGAATATATAGGTATAGTACAGGCAGCTGTAGGCCAGTGGTATCATGTCAGACTCGGACTCTAAAGTTATTTGATTCGCGCTGCGTTCACACCAGATTAAAATAAATATTATTTCTAGTATTAAAATCTTGTGCCACTGAACTAATATCGGCTGGATCTGAGTGATTCGGAACCCATTATAAACTGTAAATCCCTTGCTTGACTGTGAGCTAACGACTCGCACCATTGATAATGCAAGTGAAAATTGTTAAGAAACTATGTGTTCAACTTCTTAAGCATATAGCTCCTATGTTCCTTTTAGGAATTACAGAAACTGATGTTTATTTAATATGTTTAAAGAAGGCTAAAAAATCATCTATTCTTTTTCAAAATAAAATAGTTAAAACATTAACAATATCTAAAGTGCATTATTTTTTGTGCGCCACTAATATTAACATCTCAGTTATATAATTTTTCATTAATATATTTTCAAATTTTATTCATTGAAAAAACCAAATTTTTTAAGACATCCTGTATTTACCTTCTTCATCTTTTCCTTCTTCTTCGTTGGTGTATCGAGTTTGTTTTTTTTTCTGATCGCCATCGGGCAACCACTAAATTTGACGCGCGATTTAAATTTAATGGAATTCAAGACAGCCGTTTCTTTTGTCACGTTTGCGCGAACTGCTCTGACAGAACTGCAGCCGCGGTGCAGGAATAAATAACGTCGTGAACGTCGTGAACCAGAGAAAACAAAAGACGAAACATGTCCATAGCTAACTTTTCGATATTGCGAACGTTTTTTGTTCTTACTCTGATTCGCGCTTGTTTTTCTGTATGCGCGAACGGAAATTTTCTACTTGAACGAAGAGAATCATGATTCTGTTTCAATATGCATTTGTTTTTTTCTTGTTGTTGTGTTTTCCGTAACAGAATTTTTTATACTTGCAAAATTATTATTTTGTTGTTTTATTCGTTATGGGTATTGTAAGATTTGAAATAAATTGATATACACGGCTAAATTATCGAAAATAATTGTTTCATTGTCATTTGTGAACTGGTATGATTTATGTTTTTTAACAGGTCATAGATGATAGTCAACTATTACTGCACTGTAATATTCCGTGGATAACAAACTGTGTGAAACTAGATGGATAATATATAGTCTACGCCACGAGAAAGTGGCATTGTGCAATATTAAATTTAATTAGAATAAATATACAAAAAAAAAGAAAAAGATAACATGAATCACTGTGAAATCACCGATTTAAATAAAATTTAGCTTCCATTAATTAAAAATTTATAAATTTTATGATCTAGTTACTTATTTTATTACCTAGTATTTTTTCTTTCTTTGTTCTGTTATTTATTGTAAATGTCTTGTATCTTTTTTCCTGATGAAGACGTACGTTGAGTTCATCGAAACGTCGATTATTATTGATAAATATTAATACAGAACTATAACCTAAAACCGTTCTATTTTATTATACAACTCTTTATTTTTGGAATATTCATGTTCTGTGTTCTATATCACATCTGAATCATTCGTATTTGTTACTTAGGATATAAGAACTATAAGCTCATTCTTTCATGACTGACACCCTATGCTGACATCCGTACGCAGAAATCAACATACACATTAAATACAAATATAATATTACTAATTAATCTATTAAATCTTAGTACACTATAATTTTTAAAAGATATTTATTTGTAATAAAAATATTTATCTACAACTGCTTATATATTTTTAATATTGTACTTACTTATTCAAATCTATGATGTTAACAACTAACTAACTACAACTGTCATTTTATTACTTTGACTGATAACTGCTGCCATCTGGCGTAGAGATATTTAGTTTGTTGATGTTGCCTAGTAACAAAGCGTGCGTACGGAAATCAAGTTAATAAAGATCGTTTCTTTATTTCCCTTGGTTAATAATGACTAATATTTTATTAACCTTGGTTAATAAAGACTAGTATTTTATTTCCCTTGGTCTATAAAGACTAATATTATTTATCTGATTTTATATATATCATGACCGTATAACAAAGCAGTTGTAGATAAAAATATTTATTTAATAAATAATAATAACAAAAAACATTTATTTGAATAACAATAATTTTAAAATAAGGATGGGGCTATTTATACATACGGTATGTATACGCAATTGGCTATTTATACATACTAAAAAAAAAAAACCCTAAACCAACCACTAACCTAACCTATACCCTAAATAGCCAATTACGTAAAAATACTGTATGTATAAATAGCCAATTGCGTATACATACCGTATGTATAAATAGCCACTTTCTTAAAATAAATCGGCTTTAGGTTCTAGTTCTGTAATAATTTATTAATAAATCGACGTCTCGACGAACTGAACATGGATCTTCATCTTTTTTTTTTATTCTACCGTTTTATTCTAATATAATGAGTTCTAAAAGATTGTTTTATTATGTTAACAATAATTTTCTATACTCGAAAGAAAAAACTTTAGTCATTATCTATAAAGAAATCGTTATAAAAGCTGCTTTAAAAAGTTTGTGATTTCTCATACGATCGATTGTTATGTTAGTCTCAATAGAAGAGCTTGTATGAGAGGTAGTATCATAAATGTGGATGAAGCAATATTTATTTATTTAGATAGAAATGTTTAAAGAAAAATAATTTCGGTATAGTGTGAATAGTTTGTACCACACCCTTTTGGGTATATTGGTGTGATTGTGTATGTATGTATGTATAATAATACCGTAATTCTACGTCAAAAATAAAATACTAGTGAGCTATTGCAAAAACCAATTATCTATATTGCAATTTTATTACGAACTATTATTTAAATACAAGTTGTAACGTTTGATTATTTGAGATAATAGTCAGAACAGAAATATTTCTATAAGACAACCTTTTTCTTATGTCTAATTTCATTAGCATTTAAACGCATATAATTCTTTCTTCATACATGACCTTTTCGGAAGCGAAACAAAATTTTTATTTAAAACCTTTCGCACAACATATCTGCGTTTATTAGACAATTACTTTTACTGTTCATATCATGCCAGAAGACAATAAAAAGATTTCTCTTCTATCAGTCAAGCATGGCAAAATTTTACATGTTTTATTTATATTATTTTTTTTTATCAAGTAATAAACCTAATGTGAAACAACAAAGGCGACACAAATTATGGAAAATATGTTGGACATATAAAAAATATATATAAATATTGAAAAAAATTAATTTGAAATATATAAAATGTCAAGGAATACAAGCATATTGTATTGACATTATTCTAAAATTATTTTATATAACTTTTTTTTAAATAACTCATAAATTTTCATGGTTTGTCATGATAATACAAATTTTCTGATAAATAATTATTTATTTATTTAGTTACACCAAATAGGTAACCGCCCAATTAAATGGCGGACTTATAAAATATAATACATAAATTTATCTAAAAAATATTAAGAACATTTCAATGTGTAAATGATTAAGAAAAATACGAAAAGAACTTATTAAATGAGACATATGATAAATGGAAAACTTTGTTGAAAGTTTAGAATGAGGAATAGGTAGATAAAAAGTATTTGTACTTCTTGTAGAAGAAGGTAGAAGAAATTGTAGTTGAGAGAGTAGTGCAGAGTCATTGTTGAAATAATAATTCTGCGAGATTGTCAAGTATGAAATTGAAATAAAGAAAGTAAGGACGAGTAAAAGTAAGTATAGGAAGGATACATTGACATTCAGTCACCAAACACTGTTGAGGATGCCATCTATAATGTATAGTGAAACGTCCGTGACGAGGATAAATCGACCACGGCATACAAGCCCAGAAAATTCTATAAATTTAATGAATACCGGTCGTGAAAGCCTGAAAATTACTATTGCAGTACAATTTGTCTACTGTTGTTCAGTTTTAAAAAAAAATCTTGCCACTTAAATATCATTTTTATATAATTCACATTATTATTATTATTATCTTTAATACCAATTTTAAATAATACAATAATTCTAGAGATAAAAGTAATAAATAAAATGTAATTGTATAGATCTACTATAATGATTCCAAAATGAACAGCATAACTTCAAGAACGAAATAAAAATCTGATAACTGGAGTGAATTTATCGAAAATTCGTGCACTCATTTAAAAAAAACGAAAAACCAGATCTAGAAACAAAAACAAAAACGAATCGTCCCCAAAAAAATACCATCATCTAATTATATATTTCCAAATGAATAATTTTCATTGTACGACGTGTATGCCAATGTTATTTATTAGTTTTAACTTCAATTATCGTAGGAATTGATCTGTTAGGTTGCCACCCCTGGGCCCGGTTAATCAACGGCAGGACTGGTTTTAATCTGATAAGTGCTGCCAACCGAACCGAGAAAAATTGAAGAGTGCAGCACACCAAGATGGACGAGAGACAAAACGTAATATAAGAAAAAAAAAAGATTTTCTTCGTTCAAGAAGACGAAGAAGAATGGAAAGACTATATACATTGCATATACACCTTCGCTGTGAAGGTGGCGTGTGATAATTGCTTCTTATAAGTAACGCGATTTTAACAGAGATATCTGCGAGTATATTTTTTATTATTATTTTGTTTTTATATGGACTTATAAACAATGTGATAATAAAATTATGTTCAGTATACTTATATACATTAATTCGGTTTTATTAGTTAATTTTTTTATACTGCTTTATCCGATATTGTATAAAGCTTGAATTACATTATACTTTTTTCGTCTAGATTCATACTAGATTACTAGTTCAATTTTCATTCAAGTTTTGTTCAATTTTCATACTTTTTTCACAATCGGTCGTGTATTGTCGAATTTCTTCGATTTTTTCCGATGTATTGCCAGTACGCCAACTTAAAAATATAAAGTACTTAATTTGACAGACACTGAAAAACACATTTAAACAAAAATGGATACATATAAGGTTGGTACAATTACGTGCGCATGCGTATAATGTATCTAGTATGAAACTTGAATAGGAAAATAGAGCATGTTGTATACTAGGAAACTTGAAAGAAACTTGGATGCAAAAATCTGATTTACATTATACTAGAACTGACTATCTGTACTTGAACGAAACTTGAACTAGAAACCTAGTATGAATCTAGACGAAAAAAGTATAATGTAATTCAAGCTTAACGTAACGCTCTCAAAAAACCAGTACATCTCAAAATAATTCAATATTAAAATAATTCTATTGTGATACAGAAGAAAGCAAACATGTATGTGTTAAAATAAAATAGCTTTAAGTTGTATTGTGTATTAATATTTATTAATAATCAACGGTCAACGTACGTCTTCATCAAGAAAAATGATACAAATGACATATACAACACACGTTAGAAAATCTTCAAAAAATTCGCAAATACCGTAATAATTGCTGGACCTATCAATATTAACAGTAGATTGATAAGAAAAGTAATAGAAATTTATAAAGAAAAAGATAACATCAATTAGTGTGAAGGCACTGATTTAAATAAAATTTGGCTTCCTTCAATTAAATTTTTTTTAAATTTTATGATCTAGTTACTTGAATTATGTTACTATCTAGTAACTTGTTTTATTTACTGTAAATGTCATTTGTATCATTTTTCCTGATATAGATGTATGTTAAATATGTCGATTATTAATACATATTAATATAGAACTACAACCTAAAGCCGTTTTATTTTAATATAATAAGTTCTGAAAGATATTTTTACTGTTAAGTATTTGTAATTTAAAAAAAAAAATTAGCAAATAGAAATAAACTTCTGAATAGTATTTCTATTTTAGATATACTTTTTATATCTAATACAAGGCCCTAAAATCAATAGACCTTTTTAAAATGAAATAAATTTTTCATTTATTAATAAATTCACATTTATTCTTTTATAAACAGAAACACATTTCTTGGAAAATAAATTTTATTTAGTTTTGAAAATTTCATCCTTTAAATGGTCTAGAGTCTTTTGGGCCATTTTGTATTATAAAAAATCAAATAAACGAATTAAAATTGCTTAAAAAGTAATTTTAAGTAAACGTCAAAAGTAATTTTGACAAAAATCACTTTTAAAAGTGAGGTGAGAATACGAATCAATGCTTTTACTGATCGCTGTACAATACAATATACTCGACACTGAAACAAACTTGTAATATTTATAAAACTATTATACTCCCCCTGAATCCGCCACTGCACCTACATAATACTGAATGAATACATAATAATGTAAATAAGCAAGTAAACATAAAAACATCTTTTGGAAAAAAGTTATTAATCAAATTGAATATAGTTTTTTTTAAAAACAATAAATCAACTTAGATTTGACACAAAACAAATGAAGTTACACCTGTCTAATATAATAGGCTCATAAAATTAGTAAAGCATATGACTTTGTACATCACTGACATATCTATTTACAAATGTACATACAGATTCATACATATACAGAATGTATGTCGACATACATGTATGTGTGTTAGTATATGAACTGATCTAAAAATGGCAGTGATTTCATATGTAACATCTATGCGATATACGTTATAGTTTTCTCATCATCTGGCTGAGGCCCCAGGCTCCTGGTTTGGTATAAATAATTATGATATAAGACTTTCTGATCTCAGACGATTTAATTTTTCTAAACGAATGTAGTTATTAATGCTAAATTGATTGAAAATTTCCGAGTAATGTATTTCTTTTATGAATTATTATTTTATTTTTTTATAAGTTACGTTTTATCTACATACACTGTAAAAAGTTCTATGAATTTAAGTAAACATAGCTGAAAAAAATTCATCTCAGAAATTATATTAAAATAAAACGACGTCAGGTTATAATTCCGTTAGTATTTATTAATTGATGCTTCGACGAACTCAACGTACATCTTTATCAGGAAAAATGATACAAATTACATTTACAGTAAATCAACACAACATAGAAACAAGTTACTAGGTAACTAGATTATAAAATTTATAAATTTTTAATTAAATAAAGTCAAATTTTATTTATTCACACTGATTGAAGTTATCTTTTTCTTTATAAATTTCTATTGCTTCTCTTATCAATCTAATATTGATGCAATTATTATAGTATCTTCAAATTTTACATCATGAAGATTTATCAGAGAGTTTAGAACATTTTTTCTCTGTATTTGCCCACATTAATAAAAAATATTTATTCACTTATTTTGAACTCTAGTTTAACATTATTTTCTACGAAAAATTATAATAAAACTCCAAGGTATCTTTGTTACCCATAACTTACATTGCAAAATTACAGAAAACTTTTTACAGTGTAGTTGAATATGAATGAATTTGTTTGTTCCTGATATATGATAATATTTTTGATATTATTTTGCTTCTTTTTAACGGAATATTCTTGTCAATATTATATTAACTTTAAATTGTATTTTAAGCAATATTTCGTTAATAAATAATGAAAACTTGTTAGTAAGAAAATAATAATTGTATTTTATGAAAAAAAAAATAAAAACAGAAAATCCTGATGTAAATAAAATCAATAACGTACGTTTCATCAACGGCCGTCTCTAAAGTTTACATTTTACACACTATGGACAATATCATTGATGCTGTTGAAATCAGATCAGATTTATTATTATTTTATTATTAATTGTGTGTGTGTGTGTGTGTATGTGTGTTAACACTTATCTTTTTTAAAGAAAAGGCTTATTAGACACGTGACTTCACAATTTGAAAACATTTTCTGCCATAGCAATCCGAAAATGTAATTCAAATGTACCGTAATAAGAATAACATATAAAAAAAACCGGGAAAATTTGCATTATTAAATTGGAAAATAGTTAAATTTGATAAATAATAATTAATAGACGGAATTCAGTCAGTTAAATATTTTTTTTCAGGACTAGCAAAATATGTTTTGCTGATGTTACATGTGTGGAACATGATTAGTGTTTAATATTATGTAACGCAATATTATATACATAACTTAGTCAAAAAATTAAAAAAATTTAAATAATTATTTTTCCATGAAAAAAATTTCCAAACTTTGCTTATTTTCAGAGCGCTTAAAGTCGTTTCAATTAAAGAATTTATTATAAAAACGACTTTAATGTTAATATAAAAATTAGAACAACTTTGTTCAGTTAAAATTAATTTTAAAAAACAGTAGAATATTTTTTGTTATAAAATTCTAAATCACTGTCGAAAATTTTATCAATACGAATATTTTAGATAAGAAATATAATATCTCTATTAATAAAAATTTATTTTGATTATAATTAAATTAAATTTGAAAATTTATGAAGTGAAATTTAAATAGGTTTTTACATAAAATAAAACGTTATAACAGTCAAAATAATTTCGGAACACTAATTTGAAATGACATAAAATTTACATTTTTTAATTTGATTTAAAAATTATAACATTACCAATCATACCACTCTCAAATTTATGATATTTATTAAAAACTAATAGTTTAATAAATTGGAAATTTTATAATAACGTAAATTAATAAAAATGACCAACGAAGTATATATTTTAATTATCAAAAATATAACAATAATAACATAGTAAAAAATCTTTCAGAACTCATTATATAAAATAAAACTACTTTAGGTTTATTTACTAATTAATAGTCGACGTTTCGACAAACTATACGTCCGTCTTCATCAGGAAAACTGATACAAACAACATTTACAGTAAATAACAGAACATAGAAACAAGTTACTAGATAACAAATAAGTAACTAGATCATAAAATTAAAAAAAAAATCCCCTTTTAGCTGTGCGCGTTTGAAAATAACAGATTTTAGTTCTGGAGAACTAGGATAGCCCGTTAATATGTCCCAAATGGGACTAATATTTTTTACTGTGTACTTATAACACGATATTTCAATAAAATATGAAAAATTTGTTACAACCAAAACAAATAAACATATCTAACATTAAAATCTATAAAAAATCCAAATAATCGACGTTTCAGCGAACTCAACGTCTGTCTTCATCAGGAAAACTGATACAAACGACATTTACAGTAAATAACAGAACATAGAAACAAGTTACTAGATAACAAATAAGTAACGAGGTCATAAAATTAAAAAAAAATATCCCCCTTTAGCTGTGCGCGTTTGAAAATAACATATTTTAGTTCTGGAGAACTAGAATACCCCGTTAATATGTCCCAAATGGGACTAATATTTTTTACTGTGTACTTATAACACGATATTTCAATAAGATATCAAAAATTTGTTACAACAAAAACAAATCTAACATTAAAATCTATAAAAAAATCCACACATACCACAACAATAAAATTAATTTTCCCTATCAAAAAAATAAAAATAAAAACGCAAACACTTATCGCATAATTCGATATAAAAACAAAAACCCTAGAAAACAAGTCATGAACCTCATTTTTACGAAACGTATCATCGAAAAATATCAAAAAACAAAAACCGGCCTGGCTACCACAGCACACTGCGCGACTAAAACGGAGTGTAGGTACGTATTATAATGTAAAGAAAAAGCGAGATTTCTATGCTGGATATTGTATGGTAATAGCTAAAACACATTTATGCAGCCAGAACCAACTTTAACAATATACGAGTAGTATATATAAGTTGAATACAGAACAACGTGAAACCCACATAAGATCCATAGCGCAGAGGCAGCAGTGTTTTAAAAAAAATCTATCCCGTATACAAGGTTTGTGGTATAAGACAGTGCATCTTGATCAAGACTTGGTATACCAGAGACACTAAACATGTTTTTGTTATTATTTAGTGCTGCTATTGCCGAATGAGTAATGTTTATTTATATGCATAAAATATATATAATTTTTCAGAACTCATTGTATTAAAATAAAAACTGTTTTAGGTGCTAGTTCTGTATTAAAATTTATTTATAATCTTCAGCAGGAAAAACTGATACAAATGACATTACAGTAAATAACAGAACATAGAAATAAGTATGATATACCTCTTGAACCGTGCATTTAATAAATATAAATAAATAAATTTGTAAACTACTATTTCTACTACTATTCTACTATTCTACTACTCTACTATTATACTATTCTACTATTTCTACTAACATAAAAAATAATAATTATTATTATTATTATATTATTATTTCCAATGTACAGATCAAATTGAAATATACATGTCCAAAACTTAAATGTGGTTTTTAAAAAAGAAATTGTTTCACTCTATAATTGGTACAAAAGCTCAAAAGAGTTAAAATGTGTATGATTACAATACTTTCCTCTCCATGTAACGGTAGGTAAAAATAATTACCAGTAAAAAAAATTATAGTATTTTTACCATGTTATATGTTTCTGTTGTTTATAATGAACTTTTATTAATAAATAATAATAATTTCATTCACTTACGATTACTTCCAGAAAATCTATAAATTACTGTAATTTGCTGAAGACTTACCTGAAACAAAAACAAAAAAAAAATTAGTATCACATAAAATTTAAGAACAAAATATATATCTATTATTATTATTTATAGTAAAAAATTTGATGACAGTGTTGCCTATATATATTATGTCAAAATTAAAACAACGTGTTTCATTTGAAAATTTATGTTTAAGAAATATTTTACTTGAAATTAAGTTTAAATTATTTATTATTACAAATTGGTATAAAAAATATATTTCACAACCATAATGTAGGAATAAATGAGCATTTATGAGAGGAATTATAAATGTGGATAAAGCGAAAGTTGCTTGTTTGGATAGGAATGTTTGGAGGAGACTGATTACGGAATGATGAAAAAAGTTTGTGCCACACCCTGTTGGGTACATGGCGTGATTGTGTATGTATGTATAATGTTTATCTTAATTTAAATTTCAAAATGTAAACATAGCATACTGATAAACTCACAGATACATTGATAGATGATAATACGAACACATTGCACTGTTCGAAGAAACACTATGACTTTTTCTCAATTTCAGTAATTGAAGCTTCAGATAATTTATAAACAATCTTAGTTTTATATCTCAATAATAACTACCACTTGCTCACCATAAAATTAAACTCATTTCTAACTAGTAATTTACTTAAACGACTACATTTTAACTACACTGTCAGTAAACAGAGTCAAATAAAAAAAAATAAGAAAAGAAACACACATACGCAAGCACAGACTAAAACTAAGTAAATAAAATAATTATTAAATATAAAGCTAGTCCCAATATATTTCATCCAGTGTTCGTTTTATAGCCAATTAAATACCTGTTGATAGCTTCTATACAACTCGGGAGAGATAATTTTTCATTCGAATATTTCATAAATTATTATCTAAACATGACATCAACATTGCACAGAAGCAAATATCTAATAATAATAATAATTGCCAACTTTATAGAGAAAAAACTTTATTCTTTTCAAAAACAAAATAAGTATATACACGGTATCCACAGAGACATGACGTTATTTTACCAAGAAATATGTATTTTATGTCCTTTATTTCATTTTTAATTTATATATTTTTTTGCTAGTTGTTTTCAGTAGCCATTTATCATTTTTTTTATGCAAATAAATTACTGATTAATTACATTTAGTGGTCAATTAAAATAAATAGACGTTAATTTATAATAGACTTCCTTGTACAGTGTTAGAAATTTACCCAAAAATATACAGTGTGATTGAATTACATGAAATTTTTAATCTTCAGGCTTTCACGGTCGGTATCAATTGAATTTTTACATTATATTTTATGTAATTTTACTTACTTTTCCGGTAAAAAAAATACATATATAATATGGTAAATTAATTATTTTACTTAAAATTACAAAATTATATTATTTTTACACTAAATTTATGTAAACTACTGAAATAATATGTAATTTTTTTACAATGGTTTTATATAAAATGGCAACTTTTTATAGAGTGCAGTTACAAGTATCAATTCCATTTAAATTAATCTAACTATATATCGACATTTTATCATGTTTATCAATTTTCTTTTTTCAATAATTCTTTTTCAAAGTGAAAACAGTGACATCTGTTAGCAATTTAATTAAAAACAATAATTACAACTATCCAATTAAGTTTTGTTTTATTCGTATTTTAGCATGAATTATTAATGTATATTTCTCTATAACTAATTATAACTATTAAAGTTTCTTTTTAAGAAATATAATTAAGAAACTAATTTCCGGATTTTTATAATCTACCTTGGGTGATCTTGTATTAGATGAAGATGCTTAATAATTTATAGAGAAAAAAAAATATATTTCTCTCATTTTTCAAACCGCATCATTAGAAAACAAAAATAGGTTGAATAAAGTAAAAACCGTAAATTAAAATAATATGAATTATTTGACAGATGGCAACAAAGTGTTGTTTCAAATTATTTTTTATTTGCAAAAAAAAAGCTAATATGCTTACACAATTTGATTGATAATTTCCTTTTGATGTTCAGAATAAAATCAAATTTATTTATTTAAACTAGCAAAAAATTTAACCTATAAAATCATATTTCCTTTCCATTAGAAAAAATTGTAACTTTTTTTTCTTTTGAACTATGTTTTAAAATATTTAGTAAAAAAAAACAAAAATTCCAGAGTTTGTTACAATGTTTACTACATTTTATAAGATATTTATTGATATGGTAAAAAATCTTTCAGAACTCATTATATAAACTATTAATTTATTAATATTAATAAGATAAGCAACACAAATTTATAAAGAAAAAGATAACATCAATCACTGTGAAGGCAATGATTTAAATAAAATTTAGCTTTTAAATTATGATCTAGTTACTTATTTGTTACCTAGTAACTTGTTCTTATGTTCCGTTTATCTACTGTAAATGTCATTTGTATCTTTTTTCCTAATGAACATGGACGTTTAGTTCGTCGAAACATCGATTATTAATAAATATTAATACAGAACTTAAACCTAAACCCGTTTAATTTTATTATAATGAGTTCTACATAGGTAAATATGGTAATGTAATATTAATATTATAAGATATGATTGAAGAAAAATTACATTCAACTTAACAAAATGAAATAAAACTGCTTTAGATTCAAGTTCTGTATTAAAATTTATTTATAATCTTCTTGATGAAGACGAGCGTTGAGTGTTGTCGAAACGTTGATTATAAATAAATTTTAATACAGAACTTAAACTTTTATATAATGAGTTCTGAAAGAATTTTTTACTATGTTAACAAAATGCATTTCTGCAAGTAATTTAAAATATTTCACCACATTTACTACGTACATATATATCTATGGATAATAACAGTTCTAAATCAACAAATTAGATGTAAAAAATGATCTGCATAACTTACACATTCCAAGATAAATGTAAAATCCATTAAAATTTGTTACAATCAACACGAAACAAAAATAAACGAACCAACAATTTGCGAAATCAAATTGACTCGAAGGCAAAAACTAAACATTTTACAATTTACAGTAAAAATTCCCAAGCGTATGTAATTAACAATTATCCACAATTCAACACACACATGTAATTACGCAATAACACAAAATTAAGACCAATAATTAAGATAAGCCTTCTTATAAATATTATATAGACAGATACATGAACTATATACTTAAACACATTAGATTTACAACTTATTCGATGGAGATACGATAATATTATGACAATATTATTATTGCAAAACAGATCCATTATATTATTGCTTAATAGAACATTTTATTATAACATTTATAGAATTATTTAAGAAGTCAATCTTGTTCGTATAGATATATTATATAAGAACTATCGTATAATATATATGATGATAAATACGATTTAATGAATCGTGAATAGTTTATATTTAATATTAGTGATGGAACAATTCGAATGAAAAATAATCGATTTAATTGAAATCATTCGAATTACAATTGAAATCATTCGGATAATGATACGTTTACAATTTTACATGTAATATATTTATTTCTTTTATAATACAGAATAAAATTGAAAATAAATAAATAAATAAACAAATAATAATAATAAAATATCAATTGCACTATTATATATTAGTCAAAAGCAACACTTCTATCAGTAGTATACATAACTTCAAACAGCTGTCATTTAACATTTGCAGGTTAGCATTAAACATAATTTTTCAAATTTTTGAGAACCAAGATGAAATCGTAGAAAGATGAAACTTGCCTATTCTGAAATAGGGAATGAATCTATTTAAATGACACCACTCCCATTAAAATCGGTTCAGGGGTTTAAGAGGAGATGCTGGAAAAACATACATACAAACATTTGACAATTAAGGAGATTAATAATTTATAGAAATTTGTGCATACACAAAACAAATCAATTTATTTCTATTTCTAACCAATTCTATTCTATTTAAACACCAATATATGTAATTAAATTGAAATTATTACACTTTTCTGTAAAAATTGTTATTGTTAATCTGGTTAAATATTCAATTAAAAATAAACAAAAAGTGGCAGATTTCCATAAAAGTATATGTATACAAAATAGATTACAACATTGAAAAACAACTTTCGAATAAATAAAAAATTTCTAGCCTTAAGATTGTCTTGCAATTTTATAATATATTTTGTATATTTTTATGAAAATTGAATGATTTCAATTTAATTCAAAATATCTCGAATGATTTTCATAATCGAATCATTGATTATTTTTCATTCGAATTATCCCATCACTAATCAAGGCTTGAAGAAAGAAAATTATAGAGAAATATTGCCTTTTTATTCCTTTACCATTCTGAATATTCGCGTCTAGAAACTTTTAGAACAAACACTTATGTATCTATTATAATTATTATAATATTATTTGAAACACGTCGATATATTCAGTTTTCTAAACACACCGCCACTCGAACAATTATCATGATTTAATGGCATTTAATTAATGCAGCGCCATGCGTTTGTCGGATCATAAGGTAAGTTATTCCACGCAAATTTCTAATTAGTATTTATGCGAATATTGTATTAGAGAGAGGAAAAATAAAATAAACAGGTACAAATAAACAGTTTTCCATTACAAGGAATCATTCAATAGTTTATGGGAAATAACGTGAATGTAATTATTATCATTATTGCCAAAGACATAATTAACTTATTGAATAAATTATCTTTCAAATGTTTTTTTTTTTTTAGTTTAGTAAATAGTATATTATGTTACGAGGAGCAGAAAGCGGTCTCTAACAATAAAAAAGATTTTTTTTCTTCATGCGTTTCAAACGAAACTAAACTAAAAATAAATAAAAATATATACCAAGTAACTTTAACAGTTGTAGAATAGTATGTAAATGTACCTACTATTTACAAATCAAGAATTATTAATTAGAATAAATAGCTTACAATAATAATAATCAAACATTATTTAGCTTTTTAGCTAATTAATTACATTGTAATACAAATTTACACAATTATAAAAATTAAAGGACATCCACTACTGTAACATAATTTTTACATAATTGGTGTGACATTTATAATTTATCAAATTATCAACTGAATTAATTATTAACTTGCAGTAACTGCATTAAAGTAAATTCTTTTAATTTCAAACTTAAAAGTTTTTAATTTTTTTGAACCTTTAATATATTTCGGCAATTTATTATATTCAAGTAATTCCATTGTGATATATTATTACTAGTAGTACAATAATTCAATATTTCAGCGAAAAAAAAAACATTATTCATTTTTTTTTCAAAGCTATCTACTATTTATATTTTTTAAATGCGATATTTTTACGCCATTATATTTTAAAAAACAAGTAATGTACTTTTCTCCTTTCTCTCTCTACATAAGCTGCATTATTTCACGGAGTTGCAGACTGCCACTCAAATACTTCGGAAGTAAACATACATACATACACATTCACGCCATATACCCAAAAGGGTGTGGCACAAACTCTTTTCATCATCCCGAAATCAGTCGCCTCCAAACATTCTTATCCAAACAAGCAACTTTTCCTTCATCCACATTCATAATTCCTCTCATACAAGCTCTTTAATTCCTACTACTTGGAAACTTTCGCTCACGCAAAACACTCTCAATCATACCACTCCAACTACTCATCGGACGTCCACGCAAACGTATACCATCAAAATCTTAACTGACTAACACCAACTTTTGTTACAACATTTTTTTTTCAATTTCACACTCATCATGCACTAATCTATTTCGTACCCGATATCTCCTATTTACACCACATACTCCACGTAAAAATCTCATTTCCACAGCAGTCATTTTCCGTTTATGCTTTTGCAACCAAACCCAACATTCACTACCCTATACATCAACGTAGGCACCAAAACTGCATTGTATATACTCAAACTTGCTTCTTTGGAAACATTTACATTCCTAGCAAAAATTCCCAAAGCACAAAAAACCTTACAAGAAAGTTTTTCAGATATTTTTGTCAATTTTCAAAAATCGTTCATAGTGTTATCCGTATAACAATATATCATCGCCAGAAATAACAAACGTTGAGCGAAAATAAAAATAATTATGTATTTTGCACCTGCAAACATTGGCAACAACGCAACTGGAGCAAATTCTTCAGGTACGTTTAATACCATCGAAAGAATTTCAGCTAACGGCGAAAGATATTTCTGCTTAGTCCAGCAACTCTTCAACTGAACACCTTTCATAATTCACACACGAAAAGTTACTCTCATCTTGCGAAGTTAGTACAGACTAGACGAAATAAAGGAAGTTTGCGGCCAAAATGTACTTAGCACTTTGCCAGAAGTGGCTAAGACCCTAAATCAGTCAACGCACACACATACACACGGCTCGGATTTATTATGATTTCGAAATTTATGTAGCGTTCGGATTTTGCTCGTATTGGTTTTAAGATGATATTAATGTGTTTTTCGTCTACGTAACTTACGTCATACACTTGAAGAGAAAAACTTCGGTTTCCCGAAGCGCACTTGTTCCTATAAATTTCGTCCGCTGTTGCTGCAAAATCTTATTTTTGGTTTATGATGCAAAACTGATTTATCTATTTCGACTAGGTTTTTTTTTTTGTTTTTGTCTTTGAGAAAAATTATTCCGATAATTTTAAAACAGAAATTATGATTTATTCACTTCATATGACCGGTTATTTTAGTTCCATCAATTTAAAGTAATATTTCTGAGGCCCGATTTCATAAACGCTGTTTACATTTATTTTATAAGTAAATGTATTTAACTGTACAGATTTCCGAATTAAAAAGAGGGAATAAATTTAAGGATGAGGCTGCTATTTATACATACGGTATGTATATTGGCTATTTATACATACGGTATGTATATTGGCTATTTATACATATTAAAAAAAAAACCTAAACCAACCTACTAACCTAACCTACCCTAAATAGCCAATTACGTAAAAATACTGTATGTATAAATAGCCAATTGCGTATACATACCGTATGTATAAATAGCCACTTTCTAAATTTAATGTAATTATATTAAAATAAAACGGCTTCAGGTTCTAGTTCTGTATTAATATTTATTATTAATCGACGTTTCGACGAACTCAACGTACGTCTTCATCTTTTTTCCTGATAAAGACATACCTAAACCAACCTACTAACCTAACCTACCCTAAATAGCCAATTACGTAAAAATACTGTATGTATAAATATAAATAGCCAATTGCGTATACATACCTTATGTATAAATAGCCATTTTCTAAATTTAATGTAATTATATTAAAATACAACGGATTCAGGTTCTAGTTCTGTATTAATATTTATTATTAATCGACGTTTCGACGAACTCAACGTACGTCCATCTTTTTTCCTGATTAAGACATATGTTTTCATATTATATTATGACATTAACTTATTGTGAAAAACATACAGAAATATTTATACCTGTACTTAAGGTTCATTCGGACTACACCACTTATCACAAAATTAGTGTTATATTTTAGACATAATGCTATTAATTCTAAACTACACTGTTATAAAAAGTACGGTTTGTTGCCATAAATTTATATATAATTTTATATAACGTATATTTTATGTAAGTTTACTTACTTTTTCACTAAAAAATCATATATAATATGGTAAATTGATTATTATTTTACTTAAAATTACAAAATTATATTATTTTTACAGAAAATTTTTGTAAACCATCGATTTTGTTGAAATAATATGTTTTTTTTTTACTATCGTTTATATTGCAACTTTTTTTACAGTAGAGCAACAGCATTAATTATCTATTTTATACAGCTGTGAAGTTGAAGTTTTTCAAACAGTTACGAACATTATAAACAAAATACACATATATTACAAAACGCAATATTCAACAGAAGTAGAAAATATTTATTATAAAACAAAATAAAATTTGAATTCCAGGTAGCGATCATATCAGTAATATGATACGTTGTTTTTTTAAAAAGAACGTTTTAAATTTCAAGCGTCAACATATATTAATTTTTTTTTTAACATATAAAATTAAAAATAGTAGAAAAACAGAAGCGCCAAAATGTCATATTGCATTAGAAAAATATGCAGTATGCAAACTTGTGAATCAGCTTCTAAAACAATATGCTAATTTTTTTAGTTTGTATCGGATAAAATACTTTCATAATAAAACTGTCAAAAAAATTAAAATTTATAGCAATTTGTAAGTAGATATGTATGAATGTCTAGACGAAATAAATAGTAAATATTTATAATTATATGAAAATTAATTAAGTGAAAAGTTCGTACAAATTTCGGCATTGATAAATATGATAATTATTACATATAATTAAACACAAACATGAAAAGATAAAAATTTTATGTTGCTGTTATCAATTTTTAGATAATGTTTTTTGATTATAATAGTTTTTTTTTTTTTTTTCAAATATCTAATCCATTTTTATTTTTACAAATACAGTATAAAAGAAACCGCACAGAAAAAAATATTAGGAAATTTCATAAATACTTATAACAAATAATTTTTTTACAACATATTAGAGAAAATATTTTTGTATGCGGTAGAAAGGGACCACATAAAAAAAACTCGCACTTATAAAATATAGAATTATAGTTAACATTCCAACTAAACGATTTGGTCATCATAATGAACTAATTTAAATTAGTTACAAATTGAAAAAATTTATTGATTTCGCCGGGATTCGAACTCGGGTCCTTCGTCTTTCGCGGACGACACTCTAATCAACTGAGCTACGAAATCACTAGTGTAGTGATTTCGTAGCTCAGTTGTCCAATAGAGATTGAATGTGCATTGTCAGGATTGTCAGGAAACTGTTGATATCAAATGAACATAGCGCGTGAAAGCGCATAGCGCCTTATAGTGTACATATCATGTACATATGTACACTTATAGAAAACATTACAACATTATAATGCCAACACCGTTGGAATTCACACCGCATAAAAAAAAATCGCACAATTGTAGTCGCACAATAAAAAATTCGCATAGAAAAGGACCGCATAAAAACAGGTTTGACTGTATTATATTAAAGCAAGAATCATGTTGGACAGACAAGTATAGAACTGATTCTGCTAGATTAACAGAACATAATGTTTAAGCCATCCAGATAAATCTGCTATTTCATGAAATGAATATATACATACACAATCCCACCAAGTACCCATAAAGATGTGGCACAAACTTTTTTTACCAAAGCAGAAATAAATTTTGGCCAAATATTCCTATTCCGGCGAGCACCATTTTTATCCAGAATAAATACAGTTATGAGAGAGATTCAATATCAGTTCGTGAGAGAAATTAAGATTCCTTGTGACTGAAACAAGCATTTAGACTATCAGTCGTCAATCTCCCCTCCATTTCCCGTGATTGAAGCTCGGATTTCAAAATATTTGGAAATCAGTCAATCCATTCATCAGTCCATCAGTCTTGACCTTATACCTTCAATGTATGATCGTGTAAGACCGGCTTTATAAAATCAAAAGCAACAAGAAAAAAATTCTAGTTCCACCTTTAGCAATACGTGCCCACGTTATGCTTCGTTCACGATTAGCATAGGCCCGGGCGTTTTGTTATAATACCAGTACCGTATCGAGTACAATTCACCATGCCGCGTCGTTCCTTTGTTTTTACAGTCAAAGCGAGACAATATGAAGACCTCAGTGGAATAATGACAAATACGATAAATAAAATTAACTTTGTTATATCACTAAAAACTTTATTCTCGTAACTGCAGTTTCAATCTGTTAGGCCATCGTCAGACGAATACAGACTGTCTGTATTCGTCTGACGATGGCCTAACAGGTTGAAACTGCAGTTACGAGAATAAAGTTTTTAGTGATATAACAAAGCTAATTTTATTTATCGTATTTCCAAAATGTATTACAAAGCTACGGCTAATCAAGTTAAATAAATGACAAATACGTTATCTTTATTAAACTGAATTTCTTTCACTAGTAGAAAGTATGTTCAATCACATACTATTTGGATATTTATCTCAAACAGTTCATCAAATATTCAGGGCATTAAACCGGTAGAATAAACCGGTTGACCGATTTTACCGTGATCATAACCGATATTTTAAAATCGTTAAAAACTAATAACTTTTAATTTTAACCGATATATGAAATTATTTTTATATAATGTATATTTTTTTACCGAAATTTACAAATTTTAAATTTTGTTTCCAAAAACGGCGTCGGCACACATTCATATTAAACAATTTTCGAGAGGAAAACCACTTGTAAAAATCTGATGTATAAATTTATTAAAATCCCTTCAAATTCTAGTAAAATCATGGTAAAATCCATAAAATCATTAAAAATATTCTAAAAAATTTCTAGTAAAATCCTGGAAATTTCGTATTAAATCCATAAAATCAAGAAAGAATGACTACAATCTCAACAATCATTATGTGAAATTTGTAAAAATCTGGTGTACGAAATTTGAAGAAGTGGTTTCCCCATCAACAATTTTAAAGCAAATAAACAAAATTAGATTTTTATATCTAAATTAAGAAAAAAATATCTTATAACCTATAATATTTAGATATACTGAAAATAAATCATGATAATTGTTAATAATTTTCCTATATAACAAATACTGTTTGCCGACAGTCATATCACAAATGATAAGGGAGATATTATAATCATACCAAATTTGACATATCGAGATTTTTACATATAAGAACGAATTAGGCTTATAGTAACATGAATCAACTGTTTTTAGTGTGATGTCCGTCTGTCGGGTCTGTCTCTAGACACGTATAGAGCAAATCTGGCTGAACGGATTGTTATAAAATTTCATATTTAACCGGAGAGGAGTGATAATTTACTGATGTCACTTTTATTTAGAATTAACAAAAATTACTAAACAAGTTAACTAACAACTTTTATTTGTAACATTTTTCGATGCGTCTAAATAATTATTTTATAATTGATCTTATTTTTATGATATATATATATATATATATATATATATGATTCTATAAATATGTTTATGTCGAAATAGCTTTGTTTTTAATTACCATGATGGCTACAGTAGTTGTTATATATATTTTTCTATTTCATAAATTTATTTAAATCAATTCTGTGGTAGTCATAGCAAATTTTTTTAAAATATATTTTCAGAATCTTAACGGTTAAAGAACGAAAACCCCTATTAAAATATGGCTCTTAATATTGGTTAACTATTACATATTGCAACTATTACACCATTTGGAAACATCGGACGAATATTCGTCACCGATTATTCCTAATCTATAAACAACATTATCTAGAAACTTAATTGTCGTATTCCTCACTATTCCACTGAGATCAGCGTTCTATGGCCCTGCATGATTTACAAAACTGCATCCCCATAGAACCTGCGCATGATGCGTGCTCACGTATCCCGTAGTATGTACGTGGCGGCGCGTGAATGCGTAACACACCGATTAGTGCCTTGTATGGACACGCGCAACACGCTAGATTGGTATTAGAGGTAGGAGAGGCGTAGGGTGAGGTGAGTGAAAAGGTGTTTTAAAATAAAAGCGAATCGTATTTGACCGTTTTGTGTCGAAGCACGATGCTCGGATTCAGGTTTATTATTGTATTTATGTTTTGTAAAAGTATAGTTTTACATTCGTGCATAGTTTTATTTATTTTTAAGAAAGAAAAAAAATAACATATGTATTTAATGTTTTTTTATGAAGTGTGAAGGCTTTTTGCACGTGATAAATAATATAAATATTGAAAATAATGTTTTTATTATTTTTATATAAAAATTTGTTAAAGAAACCGACTAGTTTCTTTATTATAAATATAATTTTCCTTATGTTGACTTTTAAATAAATTATTATAATAAATTTTGTGAATCGGGAACGAAATAGATTAGTGTATTATGAGTGTGAAATTGAAAAAAAATGTTGTAGCAAAAGTTGGTGTTAGTTAAGATGGTTCGGACATCTTGAGCGAATGTTTAATGAACGATTGATTAATTGATGAATAATTGTGAAGCTATACGTTTGCGTGGACGTACGATTAGTAGTTGGAGTGGTATGATTGAGAGTGTGGCTTGCGTGAGCAAAAGTTTCCAAGTAGTGGAAATAGAAGAGCATGTATGAGAGGAATTATGAATGTGGATAAAGCTAAAGTTGATTGTCTTGATAGAGATGTTTGGAAAAAGTTGATTTCAGGTTAATGGAAAGAGTTTGTGCCACATCCTTTTGGGTAAATGGCGTGATTGTGTATGTATGTATATTTTTATAACAAAATAAAATTGTTTACATGATTTCATATAATAATAAATTATTTATCATAACTCATTTTTACCACGCTTATATTAGCTGACTCTGTTGTCACTGTCAAATCTTGTAACTAATTTTTAGACCACTTCCTATCAGCTGATCTCACTGAAATTTTGCATGTAGTTTTATTCCAGGGGACAACACAATATTTTAACAAAAAAAAAAATTGACATTTAAAACCGATTACAAGATATGACAAGACGACAAGACTAAAAAGCAGAAAATAAAATATATAAAAAACAAAACTTTTTAAAAACCACGCTTATATTTAAATGCACTAAAGAGAGAAAAATAAATTTTTTCCTGCGCTCCACGCTTTTATTTCTTTCTAAAATTTTTGTATAACCAGGAAAAAATTTATTTTCCTCTTTTTAGTGCATTTAAATATAAGCGTGGTTTTTAAAAAGTTTTGTTTTTTATATATTTTATTATAATAGTACATATTACATGTAAAAGAAATTATATCTAATAGTGGTAATCTAAACAGACCTAAAATAGCGATACAGTATGTTTTGTCTTTTTCCTGTAAATAAAATGTTAAGTTCTGTATTAATATTTATTAATAATCGACGTTTCGATGAACTCAAAGTACGTTTTTATCAGGAAAACTAATACAAATAACATTACAGTAAATAACAGAACATAGAAATAAGTTACATTTTCTTAGACACATCGTATATAATTCCCTCGTATACTGCATCTCCGTGAAATAATACAGCTTATGTAGAGAAAGAGAGAGAGAGAGAGAGAGGAAAAAAACACGTTACTTATATAATATTATGCGTAAAAATATAGCATTCAAAAAAATATAAATATTAGGTAGCTTTGAAATAAATAAATGTTTTTTTTACCGCCAAAATATTGGATTTCATCTTCAGAAAAATGTCAAAAGGATAAGAATATCTATCATACAGCATTATCGCAGTAAAATCTATTTATCTACCGGTTAAGGGATACGATTATCTATAGTTTAATATGCACCAACTTAATATTAGCTACTTTCTATAAAACGAAATGCCTAATAATAATTATAACAAGCGTTCGCTGTTTATATTACAGTATATCAGAACAAATTTAAATTTAAGAAACACTCTGTATATAGCAAGAACATATAAATAAAAATTATATCACATAATTCATTACACAAACAACATAGAATAACACAATTGCTTATCAAATATTAAAAATACAACTATATAACAATTTTTATTGTAAGTACATATATAACAGTACCCTAATATAGCATGGTATAATTTGATTACAAGTGCCAGGTAACTATAAACCATTGGTACGCAAATTTTTTATTGGCACTGATATGGATTAAGTATTGGCGCCACAACTAGACTACTGAACAATAGTAAATTATAAACAAAATATCGGAAAATATAAATCCACAAAATTAGTTAACAAAGAAAAATAATAATAATAATAATAAAATAAAACGGCTTTAGATTGTAGTTCTGTATTAATATTTATTAATAATCGATGCACTCAACGTACATCTTCATCAGAAAAAATGATACAAATGACATTTAAAGTAAATTAACAGAATATAGAAACGAGGAATAAAGATAACTTCAAATTAGATCATAAAAACAGTGCGCAAGCACAAAATATCATATTTTTTAAGGCTGTAATAGAATATAATAAGCTACCAAATAATTATAAGAATTTTAATATTAAAGAATTTAAAAAAAATGTTAAGATTTATTATTTAGCGAGGACAGAGGTTAATACCACTTTAGAAAGTTAATATAAATTTGTATTTTTTAATTTTAAGTGATTTGTTCCAAATTTATATGTAAAATACATGTTTATAATTTTGTTTTTTTATATAGCAAAGAGCTAAAATAAAGTTATATTATTATTATTATTATTATTATTAAAGTTACTAGGTTAGTAAAAAGAAATTCAGAACTCTTTATATTAAAAGAAAATTGCTTAAGATTAAAGTTTTGTATTAATATTTATCTTCCTGATGAAGACAGGCGTTGAGTTCGTCGAAACGTCGATTATAAATAAATATTAATACAGAAATGATGATAATGATCGCAAGATCGAAACGCGTCGTAGAATAAAGAAAAAAGAACTGTACAAAGGAAAACAAAAAACAACAATATTAATACAGAACTTTAACCTAAAGCAGTTTTAACATAGTAAAATATTTTTCAGAACTCATTGTATTAAAATAAAAACTGTTTTGGAATAAAATTCTGTTTAATTATTTTATAAAAACGACGTTGCAACGAAACTGAACGTTCGTCTTCACCAGATTAAAATTTAACCTGATGAAGTCGAGCGTTTTATAAAATAATTAAACAGAATTTTATCCCGAAACAGTTTTTATTCTAAAGCAGTTTTATTTTAAATTACTAGGTACCAAAATAAATAACTTTAGGAGTAAGTTCTATATAAATTTTAATTAAAAATCGACGTTCCGACGTACGTCTTCATCAAGCAAAATGATACAAATAACAGAACATGGAACCAAGTTACTAGATAACAAAATAAGTAACTAAATTAAAAAATTTATAAATTTTTAATTAAAGAAAGCCAAATTTTATTTAAATCAGTGCCTTGCACAACTGATTGATGTTATTTTTTCCTTTGAAGATTTCTATCGCATTTCTAATCAATCTACTATTAATATTATTTAGGATAATTTATCCTTGTATCTTCAAATTTAATGTAATGAAGATTTTCTAAAGCATGTTACAAGAATTACTTCTTCTTTATACATTTCTATTGCTTCTCTTATCAATCTACTGATAATATTAATAGGTCGTGCAATTATTATAATATCTTCGAATTTTAGATCGTGAAGATTTTCTAATAAAAGTTGTGCAAGAGCAGATTTACCTGGAGAATTTTTTTTTGTTTTGATTTTATTATTATTATTAACATAAGAAGTCATCTTATGTTAATAATAATAATAAAATCAAAACAAAAACAAAAAATTGAAAACTGTGAATTCGAAAAACGATTAATATTCAAAACCATAAATCAATCACATTTACAATGTTTTGCTTTTATTTCTTTATTTAACCGCAAAAATATCTGTGAATCTCTGCATTCCATAGCCTGCTAAATTTGATATCTTTGCATGGTTATACTATATATATAGTTGTGGAATGATACAATCAAAATTTTAGTTGAATCTTTTAGAAATTAAGATTTATTTTATAGATTAATATAAAATATATTTCCTCTTAAAGTAAAATTTGTTCACCTATAAAATTTTGCTAATTTAAACTATAAGATAGTAAAAAATCATTCAGAAACTCATATAAAAATAAAACGGTTTTAGGATATAGTTCTGTATTAATTTTTATTAATAATCGATGTTCTGATGTACTTTATGTACATCATTACCAGGAAAAATGATACAAATTTATAAATTTTATAATCTAATTACTTATTTTATTGCCTAGTAACTTGTTTCTATGTTTTGTTTATTTATTGTATATGTCTTTCGTAGAATATTAATAAATATTAATACAGAACTACAACCTAAAACCGTTTTATTTTAATATAATGAATTTTGGAAAATGTTTTACTATGTTAAATTATAATTATTTATGTTATAATTAAATTATAATCTAGTTACTTATTACGTAACAACGTAAGAAAATGAGTAACTAGATCATAAAAATTTTTGTAAATTTTTAATTAAAGGAAGTCAAATTTTATTCAAATCTGTGCCACTTCACACTGATTAAGATGATATATTTTTCTTTATAAATTTCTATTGCTTCTCTTTATAAATCTGCTTAATAATAAATAATAAATAATTACAGTATATAATAATAAAAAATTGCAAGACCTATTAACAGTGAGTGATAAGAGAAGCAATAGAAATTTATAAAAAAAAAAGAGATAATATCAATCAGTGTGAAGGCACATAAAATCTGGCTTCCTTTAATTAATTTTATGATCTAGTTACTTGTATTTTGTTACCTAGTAACTTGTTTCTATGTTCTGTTTATTTACTGTATTTCATTTTGATATCCGAAAAACTAATTATCCGGATATTCGGATAATTTTGGTTCTGGTTCTAAAATTATCCGGATTCGGTTCCCAGACCTACTATATTCCAATATTCAACACACAGAGTCGTTATTCCAGCCTTGTGCATCGGTCCTAACCTAACATATCTTTCTCTCTCTTGGAAACTCGTTTCCCCGATAAAATCGGATTAAATTTAAATTAAACGTTTCTTCTTTCTTACAATATACCCCCCCCCCCCCGATCCCTCCTGGTATGTAACCACACATTCATAACCATCCAAACTTGCCCGGTACGAGTTTGTCCGAGCAAGATAGAAACTATGCCCAAGTAATATGATCGGAAGAGAGACGGAGAATGAGTATGATTGCCGACAGAGATGAAATTTATACCGGTAAAGGCGCCTGAAATTTGGTATTCGAATCCCTTGTACATGACGCGCGGGCCACTATACAAAAACTCATATGTGTGTCTGTGTATGTGTTCTCGAGAGTGTTGGCTACAAATGAGTGTTTCTCAAACTTTTTTTTTAATAGTAACAACCAATCAGTGTCTGCAATTTTGTAATTTTTCCTTCAAGAATAAAAATAGCCATTAAATGAAGTTACGTAATGAATTTACGATAAGTTATATTCCATTTCTTTTTTTATATACGATAGCTGGACTGTGCACGCATTTCTATTTTACCAATAATTGATGACGTTTTGTATGACGTAACTTCATTGAATGACTATTTTTACTGAAACTTATTATTAATTTTTTTTTAAATTTTTAAATATCAACATAAAACGGCTTTAGGTTGCAGTTTTGTATTAATAATTGTACATTACAGTAAATAATGTAATGGCATTTATATTATTTATCCTGATAAAGACGGACGTTGAGTTTCGTCAAAACGTCGATTTTAAATAAATATTAATACAGAATTTTAACCGAAAGCAGTTTTATTTTAATGTATTTATTATGTAATAATTTATGATAAGCTCTATGAATCGTAGCATGTTTCATATACATCAAAGTAAAATTTAATAAACAAGTAAATTTACTCACAAAGAAACAATTTAAAGCAGCGTTTCCCAACCTTTCTGACTTGCGGAACCCTTTTTAGAATCAATTTCTGTAGCAGAGCCCCTTATATCTTATAGTCTTATAAGTAAATTTTTTACTAGTTACTGAAAAAGGAGGGTAGATAAAATGTCATAAGAAAACATAAAATAATCTTAAGCGTTTAATGAGACTTTTGTGGTTGTACTTTTTTACACAGTTTACTTATATCTGGTTTAATCGATGATAATTGCAGGCGAATATCTAGTTCTGCATTTAAGCGCCCCTGCACTCGGACACCATTCAAATTGGCAAATTTTAGTTGAGAATGTAATTTTCTGTAATCTTCTTATTTTAATTTTTATTTCCTTTATATTGTGAAACGGATGCGGAGCCCCTGAGACGTGCACGCAGAGCCCTAAGGGCTCCGCGGAGCACTGGTTGGGAAACACTGATTTAAAGAAATAACTATTAATAGATTTACCGATTTGTGAAGTAAATTTATTTATTATTTATAAAATCGGGCCTTAAAATATTTGAAATGAATTTTTGCTGAAAACTTCAACAAGTGTCATGGACCCCATAAGAAATTCGCAGCATACAGTTTGTGAAGCACTGACTACAGTGTGTGGTAGAGAGGTAGCTGGAATGGTCAGGCGCCTTCGATCCTACCCCGATGCACGCCCCCCTGACTCCACTGTCCAGTCGAGTATGTGAATGTATGAGTGTGTAAGGTGCATAAGGAGACCATGGTGCTACAGCCATGGACTTGGAGACTCCATGTAACTGTTCAGTGGATGCTAACACTTACATGGGGGCTATTTTACTTTAAAATATTAAGTTAATAACTAGAATTAGATCATGTTGTTTAAATAAATATGAAAAACATATATAATTCAAACATAGTAAAAAATCTTTCAGAACTTATTATATAAAATAATAAAACTGCTTTAGATTCAAGTTCTGTATTAAAATTTATTTATAATCATATAATCTCTGCTTCATCTTCTTTTTTTTCTTCCTGATTAAGACTAACGTTGAATTTCGTCGAAACGTTGATTATAAATAAATTTTAATACAGAACTTCAACCTTTAGCAGTTTTATTTTATATATATAGTTCTATTTTTATAATATCTTTATTATTTTGGCCTATAAATGTGAATGAAAAAAAGGTACTTGTCTAGATAGGAATGTTTAGAAGAAACAAATATACATACGAGTACATAATTTATTATTCCCTGTTTTTTTAACATTCAGCTGACAAACTCATACAATAATATTTATTAAGTATGTCTCAGATTTACCCGGAAAATATTTTTGCAATTCATATATAGTACGTTTACATTTACAGTGCTTTATTTTTATCAATCATTGAGTTTGTATTTTTAAATTGTATTTATTTTCTCTAAATGTTTAGAAATAAATTTAATAATTAATATTAGAGTGTAAAACAGAATCACCATTCTCCTATAGCTACATAAATTAAAATACAAAACATTTCAATTTGCGGGAAGATATCATATAAACATACAATTATTGTGTAATGCCACATTCTCATGGCGTAGACTGTATAAAGTGTTTCCATGTTCTGTTATTTACTGAAAGCGAAAGTTGCTTGTTTGGATAGGAATGTTTGGAGGCGACTGATTTCGGGATGATGATAAGAATTTGTGCCACACCCTTTTGGATACATGGCGTGATTGTGTATGTATGTATGTATGTTATTTACTGTAATGTCATTTATATCATTTATTCCGATGAAGACGTACGTTCAGTTTCGTCGAAACGCCAATTTTAAATAAATATTAATACAGAACTTTAACCTAAAGCTGTTTTATTTTAATATAATGAGTTCTGAAAGATATTTTTTATTTTGTCAATTTAAATATCAAATATATTTTTATTAATAGCAAGTCAACAGACATATACACAGATTAATATGGGGCCCCTTGGCAAATGTTCAGTGGGTCCATGCGTTAAGACGACGTCTGAAAAATGCAAAAACAACATCCCATGAACAGTTAATGCTCGTAGCGAGCAAAAGCAAAGGCCCTATTTCTTTCTAATGAATATCAGATGGAAAACGAACCCGTATTCTTCTAGCGCCACCACCAGCCAATTACACACACACACAACAACCTCAACAACGTGAATTCAGCAACAGGTCAACATCGACTTCAAAAGAGGTTCTGCTTATATATTTGCCCTATCTCGCAGCGGAGCACAACACATCCGAAGAAAACACACACCAAACAACCCAACCATCATATGAAATATTATAAATGCAGAGCCAAATGTTGAGATGCTGTCACGGTGCGGTTTCGAATCTCAGTTTGGTTGAAAAATGATTAACGCGAACGTATATGTCTTGCGCGCCCGGAGAGAGAGAAGATGACGGCATTTGGACACGGTGAAAATTAAAAATTCGATAATAAGAAAAAGAAATACGTTTGTTACGGTTCCTTGCCTTGACCAATTCGTAAAATGTATTATTGTAATTTGTCTTCAACTTTTTCGACTTTTTAACACTTTTTTTTTTGTTTAGTTTTTGTTTTTTCAATTCTTCATTTGTTTTGTTGCAGACTTGCGTTTGTAACTCAGATTAAACATAACTAGACTAGTAATATTGCATTTACCACAATACATGGCCTTATCCGATCATTTGGAATGCCATGAAAATGACTGCTGTGGAAATGAGATTTTTACGTGGGGTATGGTGTAAATAGGAGAGATCGGGTACGAAATAGATTAGTGCATGATGAGTGTGAAATTGAAAGAAATGATGTAGCAAAAGTTGGTGTCAGTCAGTTAAGATGGTTCGGGCATGTTGAGCGAATGTCTAATGAACGTTTGGTTAAAAAGATTTATTTGAATGATTTTGATGGTATACGTTTGCGTGGACGTCTGATGAGTAGTTGGAGTGGTATGATTGAGAGTGTTTTGCGTGAGCGAAAGTTTCCAAGTAGTAAGAATAAAAGAAGATGTATGAGAGGAATTATAAATGTGGATGAAGCGAAAGTTGCTTGTTTGGATAGAAATGTTTGGAGGCGACTGATTTCGGGATGATAAAAAGAGTTTGTGCCACACCCTTTTGGGTACATGGCGTGATTGTGTATGTATGTATGTATTTCGACCGAAGATTGATATTCTGATTGAAGATGTAAGGTCAAAACTGATGAACTGATGAATGGATTGACGAATTTCCAAATATTTTGAAATCCGAACTTTAATCACGAAAAATGGAAGAAAGACTGACAGTCTGAATGCTTTTCCCAGTCTTAAAGTAACCGCTAATCTCTCACGAACTGATAATTAAATCTCTCATAACTGTATTTATTCTGAATAAATATGGTGTCAATGTCAACATGGTGATCAACGTGTTAAAAAGATTTTTATCCGTACGGTAGTAATTTTTATAGTCATCTAAAGCATTTATTGTAAAGATCTCACGTAGCGCAGACTGTCAGTTGACTGATAAGTGTAGGGGTTTCGTGATTGAAGTCAAGAATGACAGTTTCATTTTTCAGTCAGACTGTAAGAAAAAGATAGTAAACAGCGGAAAAGCCACGTGACATATCCTTTATAATTCTGTCTTTATTTAACCCATGTGAAATATTTGCTATCGCACACACGTTTTACATACCAAAAACTGTACACACGTTATCAGTCTAGTTATGTTTAGTTTGAGGTTTTAACACTCTTTTTTATTTTTTCAATTCTTCATTTGTTTTGCTGTAGAGTTGAGATTGTAAGAAGATGAGATTTTTAAATTAAAAAATTGTCAATTTTATGAATAATATGAATTATTGTCGTATTTATCTGATATTTTGTGTTGTTCAATTTACTTTGCTTATACACTTGGGTTTTTAAATTAACATATTGTCAATTTGAAAATGCATTTGTAGATGAAATATTATTGTACTTGATTTACAGACAGCCGTAGGCCAGTGGTAGTGCGTATCGGACTCAGATTCTAAAAGTCTCTCTAGTTTTTAGAAATTTAAATTAAATATTTCTGTATTAAAACCAGGGATAAATTTTGAGAGATTTTTAATTTTTAAGAAAATAAGATTTTAAATTAAAAAATTATAAAATGAATTACATCCATTGATGTAACCATGCATACTAATATTGATTCTTTTGTTTTTATAAGTTGTTCATTTATTTTACTATAAAGACTTTTGTTTACCCATTTGTTTTTTTTTTGTAAGTACTAAACAGTTTATGACCAAAATGGAATGTTAAATTTAATAAAATATTAAACACAAATTACCTTTTAAAGTGGTTATGAATAATATAATGTAAATTATTGTATTTATTTTCAGTTCTTCAATTGACTTGCTTGAACAGCAATAAGATTTTATAGAAAGAATATTTATAGAAATTAAGAATTATTGTTGTATTTTCAAGAAACTTGTCTGAATATATAACTAAATTATAATGTATGGACTTCTTCATCTTACATTCAAAATTGAAAAAGTTATTATAAGTCGTATAGAGACTGAAAGTCTAGACTGCATAATCTTGGTTAAATCTAAAATAACATAATGTAATCTTAAAATACTCTTTAAGATAAATTTTTAATGACTTTTTCTGTATTAACAATATGTATTTAAACACAGTTTCCAGAATTCGATTTTTGATTTTTCCCACCCTGACTTGGAAGAAAAATAAAATGGCTTTAGGCTGTAGTTCTGTATTAATATTTATCCTAATGAAGACGAACGTTGAGTTTCGTCGAAACGTCGATTTCAAATGAATATTAATACAGAACTTTAACCTAAAGCAGTTTTATTTTAATATAAGTTTATTTTTAAAATATTTATTATGTGAGGATATGTGATTTAATTTCAGAAAATTAAAATTTAATTATATGTTATAAAATATTCGTTTCTTAAGGGGGTAGTACACTCTGCAAGTTTCAAAAAATCGATTTTTTTTATTTTGGCTTAAAAAATTCTTTGGAGTGTCTACTTTATCGTAAACTTTACCCAAAGTTCATGAGACACTCCGTTCCAAAGTTACAGGCCGAAAAGCGAAGCCGTGTAGCACACTGAAGGTATGTAAACGAATTTGATGAAAAACTGGACTCAAAACTTCAATTGCGATTATCTCGAGACCATGTTTTCAAAGTTGGCGGACATCATAACTCAGAAACGGTTCGTTCGATTTGAACGCGGTTTAAATTTTTGAATTTTACACAATTTTTTCTGTCATCGTACGTAGCCGTTTTTCTTTATCTTAAAAAATGGCTCTTCGGTGCAAGCTTTTATGTCTATTTTTGCGTCCGAAAACCTGATTTTTTTTTAAAACGTTGTCAATTTTTCATTTTTCAACATAATCAAAAAATCCTACGTACGATGACAGGAAATTTATTGGAGATTAAGGGAAAAATATCGATTTTGTTCGAGCTCCAACGGTGCGGCCTCTATGATGTCCGCCGATCAGCAGGTTGCCATCAGAGGTGCCACGCTGCACCTGGTGTAGCGGCCGAAGGAGTTGCCCAATGTAGGCCAAAAAATTAATTTTTGTAACCGAAGAACGGTAAAATAAACGTATGTATTCCATTTTTGTCATACATTTATAGTTATCTTTTAAAAATATCCCGAAAATCACCTTTTTTTCAGGCCGACAGAGTGTACTACCCCCTTAATTTTAAAATAATGATCCAATTTTGTCTAACAGCTTCAAAATTGTCTAATATAAATTTGTGAAAATGTATGTAAATTTACAGACCTCAGTATATAACAATACATATGTATGTAATATTATTCACAGATATTTCAAAAAAAAATTTTACATTACTTCAATATTTATATATAAATAGTCTGGAAAAATACTCAAATATTTTGTATTATTTATACAAATACAAATAATACAAAATGTTTTAGTATTATTACAGATTTTTTAAATATAAATACTGAAGTAAATAATATTACATACATTTTGTAGAATTATTGACGTAAGTAAATTTACATATTAAACTAGTGTAAATCATTTACCCCAGATTTTTATATAAAATTAGCGAATTTTTTTATGTTTAAAAATATATTTTACATAAACTAATTTCATATTTCGAATTTGTTCTCAAAAAACGGGTATAATATTTTCGGTTAAAAGTTACCGGTTTTTAAAAATTTTAAAATATCGGTTAAGGTTACGGTTATCGTTCCTAAAATATTTACAAAAAATATCGGTTAACCGGTTTATTCTACCAGTTTCAGGTTCTGTTTAAAACGCAAGCTAATTTTAATCATTTTCATATACTGTCATATCTTAAGATATTTGTAATATTAAAATTTCATCGATATTTTTTTAAAGTTTGTAAAAATACTTCGTAACTGATATATCAATATTATAATTTTCGATTATTACCTGATAAACTTAAAAAAAAAAAACAATTAACTGAAGATTAATAATTTAAAAATTCTTTTCATGGCGCATTACACAAATTTTTAGAAAATTATAGGTTAGAGTAAAAAAACATATTATCGCGTATATACAAACCTGTCATAATTACACATCTCTTAACCTACAATGTAATAGAAATACTTTATCTATTACTTATGTATGTATGTATGTATTATATAGCTTGTACATATATTAACACCTTCAGTATATGATTATGCATACTGGTATAAGCAACAAAATATTTTTCAAAATTTATTTTGATAATTAAATTTACAAAATTATTATAAAATTATCGGAATATGTAATCTTATATTATTGAAAAAGCAATTATACAAGTTGTTTGTTTGTCAATTTTATTTTGAAAACGGTTTCAACGAGTTTAATGAAATGTGGTGAATATGCTTTTCCAGGTGCATAGAAAGCGATTTAGCTAGATCTTGACTTTGGAAAACTTATTTACAATAAAAACTAAACTTATTTTAAAATAAAAAAGGCTTTAGAATTTAGTTCTGTATTAATTTTTATTAATTATCGACGTTTCTACGTACTTTAAGTACAGAAAGCGATTTAGTTTGATCTTGACTTTGGAAAAAATCATTTATAATAAAAAAAAAAAACTTAGTTTAAAATAAAAAAAACTTTAGGATTTAGTTCTGTATTAATTTTTATTAATTGCCGACGTTTTGACGTACTTTACGTACAGAAAACGATTTAGTTAGGTCTTGACTTTGAAGAAATCATTTACAATAAAAACAAAACTTATTTTAAAATAATAAAAACTTTAGGATTTAAATCTGAATTAATTTTTATTAATTATCGATTTACTTTACGTGTAGAAAGCGATTTAGTTGGTTAAAAACTCATTTACAATAAAAAATAAACTTATTTTAAAATAAAAAAAGCTTTAGAATTTAGTTCTGTATTAATTTTTATTAATAATCGACATTTCGATGACTTTACGTACATCATCAAGAAAAATGATACAAATTACATATAGAGTACGTCGAAACGTTGATTATAAATAAAATTAATACAGAACTAAATCCTAAAGCCTTTTTTATTTTAATATGAATTTTGAAAGACTATTTCAATTTAAAGACATTTCTCAATCAAACTCAACATATTCATTTTGAAACTTTCAAAATAATTTCTATATTTATAGTAAAATTAGTGCACATAAAGTCATCCATAAATACTCAACAATTATTATTTATAACCATACTTCCTTCTCATTAACCGTTGGTTCTATAATCCACCATCATAAAAAAAACAGCATATGACTAAAAATTGCAGTGTGCCAAGATTTCCTTCCCCTCTTTTCAAAAAAAACAAAAAACAAAAAAACAATAAAACAAAACAACTGCTCAACCTCTTTCTCCAGTCAGCTATTTCCTGACATTATAACGTAAAACCGTGGAACGTTATGAACGGGCATAGAGGAAAAACGGTAATACAGATTTACGTACGTAAAATCTTTTGAAGTAATTAATAACGTGAAGCGAGCCATTAGCGTCAGGCGTGCCAACTATAAACGAACAGCACGGATTCATTCTTTTCCGACAATCCGCCCGCTACGTTCACAAGGCGCCACTTTTACGCAATCAACTACGAATAATTTGTAAACGGTGTTTTTTATTTTTTATTTTTAAGAAAGTTGCCAGTAGTATGCGTGTGGCGCTATAGTTGTATAATGTAAATAGTAAAATAAAGTGTGTTTGATGTGTAATAAAAAATGATTTTTATATATTTGGAACTTTTATGTTTCTGGAACAAATGATGTTAGAGAAACAGATTTTACTATAATGTGCAGTTAGACATAAAATGAACAAAATTCTATATTTTTAAAATGAAAACTATAGATTTGTACAACTAAAATTTTACGTTTAACGAAACTTAACAATCTTTGAGCAGAAATCTATGCATATTGAGGAGATTAGAAAACAGTTGACGATCTATTATAAAAGTTTTGTTTGAAATTATTTACTATTTGGTTTGGAAATACAGTGTTTTCTGAAAAAAAATATTTTTCAAATCAAGTTATATATATTCCAAATTGTATAGTAAGAAAACTTATAAAATGGTTTCGAAATAGTTATATACTATAACTTACTATTATTTATTTTTATTTAAAAGTTATTTCTATTATAATAACCCAATTTTACAGATCAAAAGTATATTTATTTTTGAATTAATAGGTATAAACGTTAGTTTTAAAATAAGATTTCTTTCAGTGCATATATTTTCTTCAAAATATTAATTTTAATTTTATAATATAAAAACTTATTTATGTTTTTGTTTACGATTTCTGCATTATTTCTATAAAATTATTAATTTGTCTGCTATTAATATACAGTGGAATACAAGAAAGCTTATGAAATTTTAAATAAACTAAAGTTTTTTTTCTAAATCTCATAATATCAAAATAAAACAACTTTAGGATTAAGTTCTGCATATATTTTATTTAAAAATCGATGTTTCGATATACTCTACATTATATATACACATACATATTATTTTTCCTGATGAAGATATACGTAGAGTATATTAAAACGTCCATTTTTAAATAAAACATATACAGAACTTAATCCTAAAGTTGTTTTATTTTAATATATTGTGCCATTTAATGCTATATCGATTCCTGAAATTTTAATTTTTACTAGTTGTATTAAATCTTCAATATTGAAAAGTCATGGAGTACACAATATTTTTGTCAAATTTATATTATTCTATGACCTTCTATTATTTTCTTGTTCTCCAGATATAACTAATATAAATTAAAAAACATTAATGTCATTTTAAATTTTTTTAAAATTACCAAAAAAAAATATACAAAAATCTAAGGCCCAGTTGCACAAATCATTGTTAAATATTATAAAAGTTAACTAATTCGTTAATGTGACAACTGACCCATTAATAAGGCGATTCCAAGACAGCTGACAATCTAATTGGCTAGATAACTTATTAATTAAGTTCACAATGCTTTGTGCAATCGAGCCTTAGATTATTGTGCATTTTTTTTAATCTAAACCATTTTGAAACATTTCGTACTATAGATAAACCAAACACAAATCTAATATTGTGTCATAATAACATGATGCCAAAACGTAGAAGATATTTTTGTAATTTTTAAAATATATTTATTGTCTCTACTGTTCGTTTTGCTTGTGATGCAATATTTACGTTTCTACATCTATGTTGTTTATACATGTATATATATTTTTTCTATTTTTCTTTGTCTGTGACCTGGTCTCCAGTATAAATCTTTCTAAATAGTAATTTTTTTGAAGTTTCAAAAATATCATACGGATGTGATTGTAATATTCTGAATAATTAATTTTGACAGAAGAGTTATGACTTGAAAACTACAGTTAATATTTTAAAAGATAAACAATAATTTAGATTTAACCTATTTCAATTTTTTAAAAGCATAATTAAAATTTATCTCGCTGTTTATGCTTAACAATTATATATAATTAATTTTGTAATATTGTCATTTTTGACTTTTGTACTTCAAAATACATTAATATTGCTTTAAAATAAACACTTCTTAATTATATACAGAAATCAGAAAGATGTGGAACATATATTTTTGAAAATATTAGCCAATTATAATTTCAAGAAAACTTTCCATTGGTTAAATAAATACAGGAAAAATTCACTCTATCGTTCCACATTACTATTTTCCCATATCATTTGTTAAATTTTTCCTAGTTTGATTTATAAAACAGTTTATATATCGCATAACAATAATAATTCTACTCGTAATGTAACAATTTTTCGCTTGATCGTTTTTGGAAATCTTGAACAAATTTCTAATGAAATTTGGTGGAAATAATATATGTACGTGATATTAAAAATATATAAATAAATATATTAAAAATGAGTTGTCTTTTTGAAAAGTATTAAAGGGGGTTGACATCTTCCTGACAATTTCAAAAAAATCAAGTTTTTTGCATTTTCTGAAAGCATATAGTGTATAAAATAATGTATTAAAACGGTTTTCCGAAATTAAAATTTTTTACGGAGTTACAGCGACCAATATAGAGCAGGTAAAACATACAAATCGGGCAATAAAAAATTAATTTTACACGCGTTTTTCTCGAGGTTTTCAATCTTGTCCCGTCGAGATCTCGGAAACTATCCATCCGATTTATTTCGCTTTAAAACGTAATTGTAAAAAAAAATTCTCTAATCTTTTCTTCCATTTTTTTATACGCTTTAAAAGTAGATTTTTTACAGTGAAAAATAAAACACTTTTTTCAAACAGCCGTCATTTTCGTAATTTTTTGAAATTCAAAAAAATCCGCCGTATCATGATAGATTTATTATTTTACATACATACATATATACATACACAATCACGCCATGTACCCAAAAGGGTGTAGCACAAACTCTTTTCATCATCCCGAAATCAGTCGCCTCCAAACATTCCTATTAAAAACAAGCAACTTTCGCTTCATCCACATTCATAATTCCTCTCATACATGCTCTTTTATTACTATTACTTGGAAACTTTCGCTCACGCAAAACACTTTCAATCATACTACTCCAACTACTCATCGGACGTCCACGCAAACGTATACCATCAAAATCATTCAAATAAATCTTTTTAACCAAACGTTCATTAGACATTCGCTCAACATGTTCGAACCATCTTAACTGATTAACACCAACTTTTGCTACAACATTTTTTTCAATTTCACACTCATCATACACTAATTTATTTCGTACCCGATCTCTCCTATTTACACCACAAACAGAGTTTTTTGACAGGGTCTGACAAATGCACGCGTAATATCACAATTAAAACTGAGCGTTACTGGAATCCTAACGCTTTAACAAATCAGTAAGTTAGAAAAAAAATTAAAATAAGTAATACTATAAATATCACATCCAATTTGATAGAGTACAAGAAACTAATTTCAAACATCACATCCATCAATCTATTCAAGAAAATTAAAGTAGATTTACACTGTACAGACAGGACAATTGCACAACAGGGTCACGCTTATTTGTCCATAATAAAACTATATTAACAAGAAAAAAATCATTAACTAACACGTCAAAAATTTCAAACCAAATTAATCATCATCACCCAAATTCAAAATTAAAGTAAAAAAAAGCAACTTTAAAAAGATTTAAATCCAAGTGAATTAAAACCATCTCCCGAGGGCATACATAAAAACAGTTGCTACCTTCCACAGCCACCTAGTAAATTTGTACGACGTAGTGGAACATTTCCCGAAGATATACAAAATTAATAGTTCCATTAAAATTATAGACCCTCTTCCGAGCAAATGGCTCGTCGTTTAGTCGGCCAAACGGAGCCGACCGACTTGCAGTCGGTCATTATTTCAAGCGTTTCCGCGCACCCCACAAGGTCACAGTCTAACTTAGATAGCGTATTGAAAAAAAGCACCTAAGATACCTGGTGTAAGACGGTAGCGATACTGAAATTATTATCTTGCTCTGGTATAAATACAGTTAATTAACATAGAAAGTTGTATTATGTAGGCGATGGAAAATTATATTCACAGAACTTTATAAACGATCTATATTTATTATATTAGTAGGAAATTATGTATAATTAATATTTTACTTGTTTCTTAATTAATTTTGTTAAAAATTTATTAAATGCACAGCGATAAATATAATGATAATAAAATAAAATAATTTCGCGTTTATAGCATTGATCTTTTTAATTGATTTTCAACATTTTTTTTGGGAACTTCTACAACAAATAAAGTAAACAATAATTATACCGTCGGAAAGTGTATTTATTGAAGTTTTCAACAATATTTTCTTTTTCAAAAAAAGTCAAATTTTCACTTAAAAAAAAATGGCGTCAAAGTAGTCAGGTTAAAATTCACATTTGCCAATAGTAGCAGATAAAACTCGCGTTCTACATTTCTGAAACGAAAACAAATTAGATGTTTGTACTTGTAACACATGTAACTTACGTTGAAACCTACAAAATGTATAATTTTTACATTTATTTTCAAAATGGCAGCTTTCTCAAAAAAAAGTGCCTAAAATTGACCTTTTTTTTTGGTTCAGGAATAAAAATTATATATTTTGTAAGTTCTAACGAAAGTCACATGTGTTACAAGTACTAAAATCTAATTTGTTTTTGTTTCAGAAATGTTAAACGCGAGTTTTATCTACCACCATTAGCAAATCTGAATTTTGACCTAATCATTTTGACGCCATTTTTTTATAAATAAAAATTTGACTTTCTTTAAAAAAAAATATTGCTCAAAACTTATAAATACACTTTTCGATGGTATAATTGTTGTTAAAGTTCTCTAAACAAAATGTTGAAAAACACCTAAAAAATTGATGCTACAAACGGGAATACCTCTTTAAACCACAAACATTATAAACGTATTTCAAAAGCTAAGCTTTCATCATCAATAGCGAGAGATAAAGCTAAAGTCCTAATCACTAATCTAAGTTTACATTAATACTCAACGTACCTACCTAGTGCTCAAAGATCACAGATCTGCGATCTTTGTTTCAATTTTAATTTTCAAACTGTATTTTCGAAATATTTTTTTATGAGCCCGCATCCTGTGGTAAATAGTAATAGAGAACAATAAAGGCTGTTAATAAAAGTAGAGGATCCTTTAATATAGTCTATCATAAGATAAATATTCCATATCATCATTAATTGAATTTAAACCTCGGTTTATTACAATTTATTAGTTCACTAGATAATGGCTACTGCTAACCAGTGCCGTACACAAATTTTTTAATAAAAAATGTTTTTTTTTTTTTGTAATTCGAGCAGCCAAAAACGAAATAAAAATATATTGGAAACACACTACTGCACTAAAGTTAAGCAGTTCAATTTCTTATTATTTTTACAAAAATTGTGAAGAAATAAGACTTTTAATACTATGTATATACATACATAATTACGCCATGTACTCACAGGGTGTGGCATAAACTCCACAATCCCGAAATCACGATGTATGTGTGATTGTGTATATGTCAAAATAATCGAAATTAATGCTTGAGTACTAACAATAATCCAAGTTATCACGTCCTTATATTATATTTCACACTCTACCTTTATACGCATTATTTGTTGGAAGACGCTTATTTGCGTAAATTTTACGTATGTGATTGTAGACCCTTTTCGACTTATCAATTACTATATAATTTTGATAACACTATAATTAACTAAACAACTTTTACAGATAGCTTTTTTGTTACTTGTGTGACATTTATTATTAAAAACTTTTATATTTTGACATACTTTTCATCAAATAATGTATTTTTACATTATATATAAAACCATTCAAAAAAATTCTACTAGCCCTGATGAAGGCAAAATAGTTTGTCGAAACGTTGGCCTTGTAGTTTATATTAAAAACATTAAAAAAACTAAAATCTGTCTATTAATAATTATATTATATATTAAATTTTAAAACAATTTATAAATATTTATTTTTTTTATCATTTTTAAAACCGATTAATATCGATTTAAAAACTAATTTGTGTTCGCATCAAATTTTTACATAAACATAATTTATCATGAGTCACAAAAATAATGGTCTAAATTATTCTCAAAAATTTTAGCAAAACACGCAAAAAATACCTCGTGGCTAAATAACGGTTTCGATATATTTTTTTCTCGTAAACTTACCGTAAATATAATCATCTTACAAATAAAGGAAAATTTAAAATTAATGATATTTAAATTTAAATATATATCTCTAGATAAAAATGAATCAAAGCACTATAATTTCTTTCTATATATATTTATGTATGTGTGTGATATAAGTAAAGGTTCATCGACATGTATTTTAATTCTATTTTCATCTAAGAACAACATAGGATTTATAGAAAATTAAGGCTTTGGAACGCAAATTAAATTGTTCCGTTTTTCTACTACGTCTATGTATATACATATATACGTATATATATATGAACAGTTTATTTTAATGACTATACGAAGAAAGAACATATAAGACGATCGAGTATAATTTGTAAACGTTAAACTTTATTAACATCTAGATTATTCAATTAAAATCAATTAAATTATTTGAGAATTATTGAGTGATCTTGAAAGTTACGTATACGTATAAATATTGTCATTCATGATGTCTTTGCAAGTCATAAAACTGTTGATATAAATATATATATATATATATATATATATATATATATATATATATTATTTATAACACTGAATGTCAACAATAAATAAATATATTTTTATCATTACATTTAGAATTACGTAAAATGAACTCAAATTTCCAAGAAAACTAATCAATCTTTGCTTTATATCTTGTTTTCAAGATTAACGCTCACTAAAACACGGCATATTTCTCTCATCTCCAGCGTAGGATTGACCGTAAGGATGGAGGGGGACGGTTTTTTATTAACTCTAAACAGTTAAAAATATCAAGATTAAAATTTCCCAAAATTTGCAAAAAATCTTAGGCCCGTATTCTCACCTCATTTATAAAAGTGATTTTTGTCAAAAGTACTTCTAAAATTCACTTAAAATCATTTATTAAGCATTTTAAAATACTTTATTTAAATTTTATAATACCAAATATAATGAAAATGATCAAAAATAAAAAAATTATTTACAATTAATGAAAAACTGAAGCAAAAAGTTATTTTGAAATTAATTATAAAAGCACTTTTTCACGAAAAAGTGAGGTGAGAATACGGGCCTTAATTTCTGCGATCTATCAGCGCGATCTATCAGCGCCATCTATCACAAACTAAAAAAAAAAAGTTTCAGCTAAAACCTATATAATTCGGGGTGTAGAATCCGAATCTACAATAGCTTTTTTGAAAACATGAAACAGGTATTTTTCGTTTGTCGATAATACGTATATTTCTAGAGTTATTTGACCGTTTCCATACTATAGCTGCTGCACCTGTATACATAAATATGGTAAATTAATTATTTTACTTAAAATTACAAAATTATATTATTTTTAATAAAATATTTATATGAACAATTAGTTTTGCTGAAATAAGTAATTTTTTTTATGTAATTTTACTATAAAAAGTCAAGAGTAATAAAAATGCCTTGTCATATTGTGTAATTTTACATAAACTGCAATTCTACAGAAGTTGTGATATTACCGAAACTTTATTCTGTAAAATTATGTTAAATTATTATGTAAAAATGTTATTATAATATAATTATAATCAAAATTTCAGTGCTACACAAGTAATATGGAAAAATACATAATATTATCTGTTGCAGCACAAATTTACATAAACTCTCGTGAAATTATACAAAAAATTTATAAATCTATTTTATTTTATCTAATATTTTAATTCCATAATAGTTTTATGAAATTTATAGAATAAATGTGGTAAATGTGCATTACAGAGAAAATTATATGATTTTTACTATGAAAAAACATGTAAATTCATAGACGTTTTTTTACAGTCTAGTTTTCATGTATGTAATATACAAACAGTGTACATAATGTGCGTCAACCTTTACGATGGAAACACTATGAAACTACAGAAATTTCTCATTGGTACAAACACGATCTAGTCAATGACAGATAAAGCCAACCTTCAATTGTTTACTCTAAAATACTAAAAATAAAACAAAACTGGTATAGAGTAAGTTTCTAATCGTAATAGTATGAATTAAAATTCGTTACGTACTATAATTTCCGCTATTTTAACACTCGCAACTTAAACACAGTGCCAGTAAACTGATAATATTATATCTTCTTCATATAGATTTTTTTCCCTTTTATATTATTATTCTTTCTACCTGCTCTGGTTGCTTAGCACGGGCACAAGACTCGTTTTTTTTTCTCTTTTTCAAAATGAAATTCAGGCATCTCTGATGGCATCTTCGCGCCACAATGGCACCAGCTGTAAATAAAACCCTGCACCCTTCCAGGCACGAAATATGAACGCATGGCCAACTAGTATTTTGATAGTTGTTGTTTTTTCCTTCTTTTTCTAAAGGTTGGTTTGTATATTTATTTTCTTTTTTAATTGAACATAACGTTAGTGTGCTCCGGCAATAATTTTATGCATTAGTTATTCATAAATTTAAAGTTGGTGTTACACAAAATGTCAATCGAAGATGGAAAATAATTAAGTTTTACAAATTGAATTTGAATATTAAAAAGATTTAAGTGGTTTTACATAAAATTTTATATGTATCCGGTGGAACTATAAATAGATTATACGACTTTGATTAAATTAGACAAAATTTTCTTCATTACTAGAATTTTATAATGATTCATTTCAAACTTATATTCATATATAATTTAATCCCATTTCATTACATATTGTGCAACAGTTTTATATATTGTTAACCATGAGAGTAATGCTGCGTTGTCATAGATACGAACCCACTAAAAATATTCTAATAAAACTAAAATAGTTAAATGTTAAATTAAACCGTAGATTCATCAAATTTCATCAAAATCGTGGATCGTTTGCAAGATAAGTTTTATTAAATGTTGTAGCAAAAGTTGGTGTTAGTCAGTTAAGATGGTTCGGGCATGTTAAGCGAATGTCTAATGAACGTTTGGTTAAAAAGATTTATTTGAATGATTTTGATGGTATACGTTTGCGTGGACGTCCGATGAGTAGTTGGAGTGATATGATTGAGAGTGTTTTGCGTGAGCGAAAGTTTCCAAGTAGTAGGAATAGAAGAGCATGTATGAGAGGAATTATGAATGTGGATGAAGCGAAAGTTGCTTGTTTGGATAGAAGTGTTTGGAGGCGACTGATTTCGGGATGATGAAAAGAGTTTGTGCCACACCCTTTTGGGTACATGGCGTGATTGTGTATGTATGTATGTATGTAAATATATAATTATTGCTCGATTAATAATTATAAGATTTTATATAAATTTATAGACAAAATTTAGTAGGTTTTACAAAATAATACAATTTTCTATAATTATTAAAATCTATAAAATGTTAAAAAAAATGTACAAAACTCTAGAGCATTATCACAGAATATTTATCTATAATTTTATAAACCTATAAAAACAACTACATAAACAAACATACTCGAAATTTAACCCTTTATCTAACAAAACCCAACATTTACAACCGAACTTTTAAAAAACCAAACTTCAATTTATCGATATTAAATCTCCGATAAAACTCGTAATCCCACTTCTGATCTTCAAGGAAAAAAAAATCTATCGTTCTCTCCAAGCCATAGTAACCTAACCTGGCAGTGAATTCCACTTATACAATCCAGCTTAAAGACCTGACGTAAACCAAGAACTGAAAACGACCCTGAACGACCCTAAATACAACTCCCGCCGCACGTCTCAAACACCGCGCGCCCCAGCAATCCTCAGCGCGAGAGAGAGAGAGCGAAGGGGGGCCCCCATTGTTGCAGCCGTCACATGAATTTGAAACGGTGTTTCTTATAAATATCAGAATCAAGTTGTGCGGAGGAGATTTTTGAAGCCGTAGAAATAAGCTGGGCGCTATTGTTATTGAGAATAGATAGGAAAAAGATTCTCATTTATATCGAGGTGTTGGGACGCGGTTTTTATATAGTGATGAAGATTCTTTTTTCTCTCGATGGTGTTTTGTTTTGGTTGATTTGATTTTTTTTTTGTTATATAGTTGGATTTCTTTGTTATTAACGTTTTTGGATGAAATTGAATGGATGTCAGTTACGGATATTTTTCATATTGAAAGTGACAGATTAAAACTTGGAACTAATTTTAAAATATGATTTCAGTTGCGTATACTTTTGTTATTTCAAATCAAGCAACAAAAAGTATCATTATTCTTTACACAGAATGAGATTTTTCGTGCGTTCGTTTTGAATTACTCATTTATTACTAGAAATAAAGAAAAACAGTTCAAATAACAGTTTCTTCACAGAAAAAATTAATTAAATAGATATTTTATTTATTCGAATTAAATAACTAACTTGCAAATGATTTGTCTATTAATTAGATAAAATTTGTAATGACATTAGCTATTTCATCTACATACAAATGAGTTGAAAGTAAAGACGGGAACCGACTTGTAGATGTACAAATTAATTAAGATCGCTTAAAATCTTTATAATATTTTCTAAAATCATGGTAAAATCTAGAATATATTCTTAAAACTCATCTAAAATCTCTACAATCCTAAAAATTTCGTATAAAATTCGTAAAATCAACGAAAAATCATTACAATCTCAACATTCATACTTAAAATTTGTACAATCTGCTGCATAAAATTTGAGTGTAGTTTTCCCCTTGGTTAAAATCAAATTGTTATTTCAAATAAAGTTAGTATAAATTATAGAAAACTGCAGAAAATATGATCGAACTAGAAAAATATATCTAATTGCATTAGATGAATACACCAAACGTAAACATCTAATATGAACATATGATATAAAGCTGAAAAATCATCTATTTTTTTAACGAAAACATTAGAAAAATCTAAATGATCAGTTATCATCTTAGTTACAGCCACATTTATAGATTCCTATATTAATTTACGTGATAAATATCTTCATAATAATTTGTTGAATTTTGATATTCTTATTTATGCTTGCCAAATTATTTAATTTTAAAACTTGTTTTGTTTAAAACGTATCTATATATTATAATAAATGTTTATGTTTAGTTGTTACTGTGATTTTATGTGCATAAAACGTCAATTTATTTTCTAAAATAATCAAATTTCTAATTTAATATTTCTTTGAATTGATTCATAATTGATATTATATTCTAACTTCGAGACTTCTACACTCTATCTAAACTTCTAATGATATTCAAATAATATTAAATAAATTAAAAAAACATATCATCCAACAGGGATTCGAACTCGAACTTTTTAAATTGCTAGTCAAACACGTTACCAATTGTGCTATCAGGTACCACAATAGATATCAGAATTATTTTCATTATACAATCATCAATTTTTTTTCTTGTGTTATTTAGCCTATATTCAAATATATACATATTCAAATTATTTTCAGCTAAGCGAATTAATTTAATAAATATACTTGCATAAACAAAAACTTTTTTTAAATTTATTTACTGTTCTTATTTTGTATACTCTCTTAAAAAAGTGTATATAATAAACATTATAATTTGACTGCTGTGGAAATGAGATTTTTACGTAGTGTGACTAGGAGGAATCGGGTATGAAATAGATTACTGTATGATAAATGTGAAATTAAAAAATAAATGTTGTTACAAAAGTTGAGCGAATGTCTAATGAACGTTTGGTTAAAAGAATCTATATGAATGAATTTAAAAGTAAACGTTTGCAAGTGAAAGCCCGATAAATAAGTTGGAGTGGTATATTTGATAGTGACTTACGCGAGCGAAAGCTTCCAAGAGCATGTATGACAGGTATTATGAATGTGGATGAAGCTAAAGTTGTTTGTCTGGATTGGGATGCTTGAAGGAAACTGTTTTCGGGATAGAGAAAAGAATTTGTGCCACATCCTTTTGGGTTTATGGCGTGATTGTGTATATATGTATGTCATCTTTTAAAACTAAGGCAAGTCATTACCTATACCAATGGATTATACTTGAAAAACTTGTATCTTTATACATCTAAATTCAAATATCCTGCACATTAATTTATAAGCTTAAATTCCAAATTAATTTTATAAATAAATATACAACTATATATTGAATTATCAACTACATTAACAAAAAAAACATATAAATTTACATTAAAATTATATACATACGTAAATCGTCTTAAAAATATGTGCAATAAATTATTATTTTACATTCACAACACATGTAAGTGAAGTATTATTTATCTTACTTACATTTCCGTTTTCTCATTTCGGTGATAAATCGGCCGTAAATTACTGGTAAAAAATAGCACTTTAAGAATTATTGTCTACGTTTTCATTGAAAAATTACCAAAACTAAACCCCACAGTATAGTTCAAACAACTATATATTAAAAATTTCAAATTTATATCAGTTTTTCGATGTAGAAATATCATATTGTATTGATACAATTGACTGATAAGACAAACTAAATGTAAACACAGTCTCAATAATCTTCTATCTACAATAATAATAATAAAAAAATTCATGCGTAATACTATACAACGATTCTGAAAGGGACATTTATATTTAAAGATAAAAAGAAAAAAGAAGAAGGAAAAAAAACTGGGCCGAATTTGTGAATACATATAGTTATACTTGAGGAGATATGTAAATATGTATATATGTATGTAGAAAGAGATAAGATTTTATTTCTATTCTTAGAATTATTTTCATTTTACCAGCTAAAATTACAAAACATTTATAGTGAAGTTAAAAATAAACATTTTATTGTAAACATGAGTTTCGAGTATAATTTGGAACAACTTGAGATGATAAAAAAAATATTATACGCATTTTCTCTATCTCAATTCATAAAATATATTTTAACATAGTAAAAAAAAATAATTTTTATGATCTAATTACTTATTTGTTACCTAGTTACATACATACATACATACAAACATACACAATCACGCCATGTACCCAAAAGGGTGTGGCACAAACACTTTTCATCATCCCGAAATCAGTCGCCTCCAAACATTCCTATCCAAACAAGCAACTTTCGCTTCATCCACATTCATAATTTCTCTCATACATGCTCTTTTATTCCTACTACTTGGAAACTTTCGCTCACGCAAAACACTCTCAATCATATCACTCCAACTACTCATCGGACGTCCACGCAAACCTATACCATCAAAATCATTCAAATAAATCTTTTTAACCAAACGTTCATTAAACATTCGCTCAATATGTTCGAACCATCTTAACTGACTAACACCAACTTTTGCTACAACATTTTTTTCAATTTCACACTCATCATACACTAATCAATTTTGTACCCGATCTCTCCTATTTACACCACATACCCCACGTAAAAATCTCATTTACACAGCAGTCATTTTCCGTTTATGCTTTTGCAACCAAACCCAATATTCACTACCATATATCAACGTAGGTACCAAAACTACATTGTATATACTCAAACGGCCTTATTTGGAAACATTTACATTTCTAGCAAAAGTTCCCAAAGCACCCAAAACCTTACAACCAGCATTTACTCTCCTTTCAATTTCACGATCAAAACGACCATCTCTAGACAACAAACTACCAAGTAACTACCTAATAACTTGTTTCTATATTCTGTTAATTTACTGTAAATGGTCATTTGTATCAGTTTTCCTGATGAAAACAGACGTTGAATTCGTCTAAACGTCGATTATCAATAAATATTAATACAGAACCTAAAGCTATTTTATTTTAAAATATGTTATATAATTATAATATAATTACTTATTTAAATTAAAAAAAAATTAGTGTACCACGTTTTTAAAACAGACTAAAAAATATAAAATAACTTCTCCTAGTCCCATACAGATTGTCTTGAAAATTTTGTGATTATGTGAATTTTTAATAGCTATGTTAAGATTTTTAAACGAACTACGTGGAGCGCAACGACATCTATTCCCTACACTTCTTATTATTATCTATTACATTTTTTTACTATGATTTTTATGTAAAATTGCAACTTTTTTACACTGTACAAACCTAACTTTATTGAACAACTAAAAATAAATCCTACCACATCATATTTGATAGTTAAACTTTGATATCAACAAATTATTTTTTTTTATAACTAAATAACCATTTAATATAATAAGTATACCACACAAAAACTATATTATAAAATTCTGATAACACCAGCAAAGCGGTTTGAGAGGTAACAACCGTCAAGTCGTGTTCAATGCATCAAGAAAATAAAAAATCTAATTTATTCTGAAATCTCACTCGATCTTCATGAACATAATAAAAAGACCTAATAATAATAAAAGCAATATATATTCTTCCCCGGTATACCTGTATCATATTTTGACGCCTCTACGCCCGAGGAAACCAATTTAATCGCTCACTATAATCATCGACATACGTTACACACTGTACAACAGATAAAGATAACCACAAGAATGCCTAAGCGTTGGACAAAAAAAAGAGAGATTAAAAAAAAATCTGTGGTTAAAATGTCTTGTAATAATTTTACAATATATTGCTTCTGAAATAAATTTTGTGCTCCATATATTTTTATTTCTTTTTTATTAACTGAAGAAATTACGTGTTTCAAAAATCACTCATTGAATCAAATTTTTTACTATTTTAGAAAAGAAAAAAACAATATCTACCTATATTTAATTTTTTTAAATATATACTATTAAAAATAATGTAAATATGATTGATATATTTTTTAATCGTACTCGAAGGGGCAAAACCATTTTTTTTCAAATTTTGTACACCAGATTGTATAAATTTTAAATATAATTGTTGAGACTGTAGTGATTTCTTGTTGATTTTACAGATTTTATACGAAATTTTTAAGGCCCATATTCTCACCTCACTTTTAAAAGTGATTTTTATCAAAAGTACTTATGACGTTTACTTAAAATTACTTATTAAGCAATGTTAATTAATTTATTTGAATTTTATAATATTAAATTTAAGAAAATATATCAAAAATAGAAATACTATTCATATTTGATAATAGATAGAAAAGTAAACATTTATTTAATTGCAAAAAATAAAAGCCCTTTTTCATAAACAAAAGAGGTGGGAATATACATGATTTTAAGAAAATCGTTAAATGATTTTAAAGGATTTTATAAAACTTTAAAGAATTTTAAAAAATTTTACCTAACTAAAAGATTTTACTAAGATTTTTAATTAATTTATACATAGATTGTACAAGTACTGAAATGTTTGATTTCTTTCAAGAATATTATTCAAGCATATATTGTTTCCAATAAAATCACTCTACTTTTTCCAGAACTATACAATAAAAAAATACTTTTAATGTGAGGTTAATGATATTTGAAAATAATTTTAAATTGGCAAGTGCATAGTTTCCTATCAAAAACAAGGTACCTTAAAAATGCCGCTTATTTTACGATTGTGATAAAGTTTTAAAAAGTTGTGATTGATCCAAAACCAAGAATTATATGGACAATATAACAGAGTTGTATACCAAGTGGTAGGAATAGAATAGCATATATGAGAAGTATCATAAATATAGATGAAGCAAACGTCTACTTGTCTAGATAGAAATGTTTCGAGAAAACGAATTTCGGCTTAATGGAATGAGTTTTGTGGTACACCCTTCTGTGTACATAACGTGATTGTGTATGTATGTATTATTCAACAAAAGTAAAAATGTTATTGATTTGACATTATTATCCACAAAAAAAAAGATTAAAATATTAATTGCCAGAAATAATGCTGATCTGTTCGATATAGTATCAAAAAAACTAATTTTTCAATAATAATTATTCATGTAAACTAGAAGAACAAGGTTACTCTACTAGCAATTTATGATTACTAAATAAATTTATTTTTATGCTGTCTTTTTACAAAAAAAAGTGCTTTTATTTTCCACTTTAAAATAAATTTTTACTTCTACCTCTTATCAAATATGAGTAGTATATCTATTTTTGATATATTTTTTATATCTAATATTGTAAAATATAAATAAACTAATTAAAATTACTTAATAAGTAATTTTCAGTAAACGTCAAAAGTAATTTTGACAAAAATCACTTTTTGAAACGAATTAAAAACTAATAACAATTTTTCTATTCTATTTATATATGATTTTTTTCTTATATTATAGCTGAGTGAGTAGTTCTACGATATTAAAAGTCTCGTTTTTACGATATTTGACTAATTATAATACTATAAAGATATAAATAATCTGTGTCCTTTTAACCTTTTTGGCGCCTTGATTTAAACTATGCGACCACATATATTACACACTATATTATTTTCTACAATAACAATATTATAAATAAAAAATATAAACATGTCTTTAAGTAAGATTGATTATGAAAAGGATATTTCAACATTCAGCGCAGCTGTCATTTGCAATTCGGATTAAAAATTGAAGTTTGTGACAAGATTTAAGTTTCACTTCCTTCGGATGTAATTACCTAGGTATTTTATTTATAATTTAAATATTATCAAATTAATAAATATTCTACAAATACTACTATTCAAAGTATTGCAATTTTTAAACGGAAATTTATAAATAATATAAAAATAATTCTAGAATTTTAACGGTCGATTTCATGATAAATATTATAGTTTAAATCAACTTTAACTCGACAAAAAAGCAATGATAAATTAGAAAATTGAAAAGTTGAAAAAACAAAAAAAAAAGTTTCATTGATATAATAATAATTTTGTCAATAGAATTTAAAATCGATGCTTTATTTATGAAACTGATCGTAAATACTTTGGTAAACGTATTCAGAACAATTTTATTCCAGTAAATACTGCAACATCTTGCAGTATACGCATTGCGACGCTTAAAAAATTGCTAAAATTTGTCCTTGCCTAAAAACTTAAATTTAATTTCAAGTGTAAGATATTAAGGGGGGATACCATCCTAACACTTTCAAAAAAATCTTTTTTTTGCATTTTTTTGAAAGCTTATATAGTGTGTAGAATAATGTATTAAAACGGTTTTTCAAAATTCGAACTTTTGGTGGAGTTACAGTGACCAATACAGAGTTGTGTAAGAGCAGGTAAAATGTACAAATCGGTCAGTAAAAAACTAACTTCAAACTTTAAACGCGTTTATCTCGAAAACATGTTTTCCAATCTTGTCCCGCCTAGATCTCGGAAACTATCCAACAGATTTTCTTCACTTTAAGACGTAATTATAGATAATTAAATTCTCTAAAATGATACAGGATATCTTTTTTTTGTAGATTTTTATACGCTTTAAAAGTTAATTTTTTTACATTAAAAAAAAAATCAATTTTTTTCAAACAGACGCCATTTTCGTAATTTTTCGAAATTCATGGTAGATTTTCTTATTTTACTTTTAGAATATACTAAGGAAACTTTTGTATTAGGTTTCAGAACTTCCCGGCGGACGGGACAAGTAATCAAGGAGTTTTTTTGACAGGGGGCAGACAAAACCACGCGTGACATCACAATTTGAAAACATTTTTTGACATAAAATTTCAAAAACTCAGTTCAAATACACCAATACCTCACTTTGCGTCGTGGTTACGTTCCAAAAAAACACGACGCAAATTGAAACGACGCAAAGTGAATTATGATTTTCTATAGCAAACCATGTAAAGATCGAAGATAGGTTCCAAGGTTACAAAAATACTACTTTTTAAAAAGAAAATTGAACAAAGTAAACATTTAAAAAACAAAAATAATATAAAATTTTATTACATACATACAAAAAACAAAAAAAAACAAATTCAATTAAAACAAAATAAAATATTCAATTAATTTATAAAAACAAAATAAAAATTAATCTCTGTCTGATGAGTCCATAGTGGCTGTTGTCGTAAGTCGGCTTTCTTTCACAAAAAATTCGAACCCAAAACAACGCAACTTCGAAAATCTAACGACGCACAGTGAAAATTAGTACTAATTCAGCAGCGACGCAACTTCGAAAAAACGCAAAACGAAACGACGCAAAGCGAGGTATTGGTGTATACCGTAATAACATATAAAAAACATAGAGCATTTACATTATTACTTCTTTATGAAAAAATAATCCCAAACTTTGCCTATTTTCAGAGCGCTCAAGGTTGTATCAAGGTTGTATCAAAAAAATCATCTCATATGGTTAAAAATGGATTTGAATTTCTTATTTAAAAAAAAAAAGCAATTGTCAAAAATAACGTTATGGGCGTTGGTAATAGTTTTAAATGAAAAACCCTGTATGCATTTATCTGCAAATTAAAAAAAAATTGCAACACAAAAAAATAATAATAATATTTAAAAGAAATGATATCATTTTTTCCACATTCAACTTCCCAATTATTACAAAGTATAAACTCATCCAAAAAAAGAAAAATCATTACCAAAAACTAAATACACACGTCGAAAAATAAACAAAAAAAAATCAAAAGTCCAACCCTGGACGTGTGAGGTGTTGGTGTTATATTAATTGCGCCTTTTGACACGGCGCGGCTCCAGACAGGTACTTCGAAATTTCGTTTTTTTTTTCCTCTCATTTCTTATTCTCTTATTTTTTCTCTCCCGAGTTTTTTAAAACCCCGCGTGTCTGCATGACTGACCCGTGAGCACGGAGCAAGATATAAGGTCACGTGACTGCACGGCTTAACATTCGGTGTGTGTGTGTGTGTATGCGCGCGAGTGAGTGAGTGAGTGAGAGAGAAAGAGATGGGGGAACAAATAACAAAACACGATCAAAGATTACAGTCAGAAATTTTCATTTTACGTGTTACGTACAAACGCAAATTGTGTTTCCATTTGTCCTATTTTTCAATCACGATGTAGATTTTTTCCCGAAATTTACATATTTTTATTATTCATATTTCGTATAAAACAAAACTAAAAAAAAGTCGTAGTTGAATTTTTCAAATATTTGGAAACTGAAACGTATTTATACTTATTTATAAACTGTAAACAGTAAATATGTATGTACATATTTTCATGATTAGTTATACTTACTTGAATTTAAAAAAAAAAAACAAATTTGAATACCAATGATCAACTTTTTATTTTTTGTTAAAAGAATTCATATATATTAAAGGTGTACATTTACATAGATATCCGATGAGTAAATAGATTGACATAATTGAATATTTTGCAAGAGCATGTTTTGAAATGATAAAATTAAAAGAAAATGTATTGATAAATTCTGAATAGAAAGTTTTGGCAGAAAGGGATTTCTGTTTAAATGTAAATAGTTTGTGCCACACTCTTATGAGTACATGACGTGAATCTATGTATGTAATAATATTTAATTTGCATGTTATCTTTGAAATACGTATATAGTTTAGATATATTTTACCTATGGCATATTAACAATTAGCAACTTAAAATATTCAAGAACAATTTTATGTAAAATTTATTTTTTTTGTTTGTGAAATAAAAAATATATATCTCAATAAAATCTTACTAATAACATATCGCTCAATTTACTTTATTTTTTCCAATCCAATCAAAATCAAATAATTAAAGTTTTGTATTCAAATAATTCTAAATTGAATCATTTATAGAAGACACACATTTCTAGAAACAGAACAAATAATATCATTGCACACTTGATTTAATTTTATACAGGAATCAAAACAAAATATTTTATATATCTGTACATATAAAAATGTAATTAAGTTTTTAAAAACATACAAAAAACATTAATTTTAAAATTGTTATATTTACCATTTGTGATTTTTATATAATTTTTATCGTTAATTGTAAAATCATTTTTAATCCTTTAAAATTAATCATATAAATCGGTACAAAACATTATATAGTTTTCGTTCTCTATGCATATTTGTAAACACCAATAGTTTAGCATCTTAAAATCAATAAACATTCAATTACAACATTATTATATTTGCAAATTGTTGATTTTATTTCAATTATTTAAAATTTAAACTGTAAATATACATAATTTAAATCATATTGCACATTCCATCTTAATATGAACATTGATAAAATATTTTCTTATTGTCAATACGGTAGTAATAAAACCAAAAAATTGCACATTGCAAATAAATGATGTTTGTATAAATAATTAAGCAATGATTTACTGTTAATAGGTATATAAACTTCGGTATGCATTGGATAAGAACACAAGCATGTAACACACGTGAGAAAATTAATAATAAGAAATAACGTTTTTCTTTTAACATCTTATACGTATTTACATTGAAAGTAAAATACAATCAAAACAAATTCAAATATGATAATTACAGAAAATAAGATATAATCTAAACAAAAAAAAATAATTTGCAAGCAACCCAAGATCAAGTTTTTTGCAATGTATATTGCATTCGCTTATCAAAAGATTCCCTAGTAAGTAGTAAATGTCATGGAAGTTGGCGCCAAAGATATACAGAAGCTGTGAAAAAACGGCCGTCTTATAAAACGCAAATCAACAACAGAACCAGATTACACAATTTTTTAATTAATCCCATACGTACAGCAACACACCAATTTGACATTCCGTGCATTTTATAAAACCAAGACCGACTTTATAAATACATAACCTAGTCGTAAAAAAGACGTATGATTTTTGCGAGATGTGGCGCCACTGGTACACTCTTGTAAACTGACAGATTTGATAACAGGTTTTTTTTTTTTCTAAACATGCGTATATTTTTTTATGTCCTCCACTACATTTGTTTATTATTTACATACTTTATCACTGTTTTATGAATGACGGATGTCAATTTTATTCATAAGTCAATGTTGCTCAGTATAATTTTTATTACATTATGCGCTAAATATAAACGCACTAGGTTTTATTAACAAACTATGGATTGTAGATATTAAAATAGTATTTGCTACTTTTAGACATAATAAAAGCAAAGAAGAACTAGCGTGGGTTGTGAGAACATTGTACTGTATTTCACATACGTAATATAAGATGTCAACAAATGTGAACTTGGTCATTTAAATGTAAACAAAACACATGTGACATTTCGTATATATCTCATTTGCTCGATTTATTACCGAGCAAATAATGCAATTAGCACTTAAACTACATGCTGCTACTGATTAATCGACAGAAATAAAATCTGTACAACACAGACGTAGATCGTCCAAGATTGATGTTGCATTCCAGTTGGGGATCGAATGCAGTCACCGCATTAAAAACAATCCACGGGCCGTTCAACTTGTAAATATAAATGTAAAAGTACTTACGTTGTTGGACTAAACTCGAAGCAATCCCCAGATTCGATGAATAAACACTTTTTATAACCGATTCACGAGAATCGGCCATTTTACCGCACAGGTTCACATCTACTGCTCTGAAATCTTTACAAGCGCAGACGTAGGCTAGTTCCGGGAATACGCGAGCTAGCACACAAGGACGCATAGACATTACTTCACAGCCTTGTGCTGCCACCTACTACCAATCCTATGAACTGTTGCCACATTTTAACAAATGAATAAAAATTTCAATTGTTTTCATTTAATTTATAACTATAAATAAAATATATTTAATTAATAACAAATAAATTAAAAAAACTTTTTTAAAAACCACGCTTATATTTAAATGCACTAAAAAAAGGAAAATAAATTTTTTCCTGGTTATCAAAATTTTTTAGAAAGAAATAAAAGCGTGGAGCGCACTGAACTATACATATAACGGGAAAGATTATACTAAAATAAATTTTACCCTCACATGGAGATTAAGTTGGTATCATTGCGAAACACATTTCTATACTATTAGCGCGTAATTTTGAAAATAATATTTTATTTATTTTGAATTATAATAAATATTTTAAGAATTTAAAATGTAAAACTTAAACAGAAGCAAATTGATTAAATTAAAGTAAAAAAATTGTTTAGTTTAAACTTGTTAAAATTATATAAACTGTACAATATCTAATCTAGCTAAATTGTGTCAGATGTCGCCATCTGGCTCTACTATTTGTAACTAACATTAAGTTCTTTTTGGTTCTATCTATAGCCGGTATGTTGCACAACCTAGCTGTCACTCTGTTTTATGCTGTCAATGAAATATCTACTCGTTTATGTCGGTAATCTAATTTAAAGCAACAAAAGCTGAACCAACAATAAAAATGTATACCAAAATTATAAACAAGAATAAATTACAGATTGATAATACCAACAAATCAATTGTAATATCACTAGAATTGTGTTTCGCAAGCTTGCCAACCCATCAATATGGCGGGCACCATGTAGGGACACATAATGCAATGTGATTTTATATGTGATCGTCATTCCCGTTATATATATAGTTCAGTGGTGGAGCGCCAGGATGATTAAGCGCTCCACGCTTTTATTTCTTTCTAAAAAATTTTGATAACCAGGAAAAAATTTATTTTCCTTTTTTTAGTGCATTTAAATATAAGCGTGGTTTTTAAAAAAGTTTTTTTTATATATTTTATTTTCTGCTTTTTAGTCTTGTCGTCTGGTCATTATTCAATTGTTAATTGAACAAAAAAATAGTTCATGTGACAGATGTCATTAGTTGTATTAAAAAAATAAATATAAACGTGTCATATCTTGTAATCGGTTTTTTTTTATATATAATATTGTGTTGTCTCCTGGAATGAAACTACATGCAAAATTTCAGTGAGAACAAATGATAGGAAGTGGTCTAAAAATTGGTTACAAAATTTGACCGTGACAACAACAGAGTGAGTTAATATAAGCGTGGTAAAAAAATAAATTCCAATATCTGATTAACATCGACATTATTGTTCACAAATAATTAATAACACTAGCCGACACGATTTTTATAACTGACTTAACAATCTCAAATTTTAGTATTTTGCATTGTTTTAATTTATTATAATTATAATTAGAAAGTTCCATTTTGAAATTTAATATAATAAATTGAAAAATAACCCACTATGACAAAAAATTAAATTCCCAAAACTACAAAATGAACTAAAAGTAAAGTTAAATACGTATTTTGGAAGGCAAGCATTTGTTATTGATGGTAGCTTCAAAAATTTTTATTTTTTGTTTTAAAATAAATTTTTACTTCTACCTCTTATCAAATATGAATAATATATCTATTTTTCATATTTTTTTTAAATATAATATTATAAAAGTCAAATCAACTAATTAAAATTGCTTTCAGAGGTGAGGTACTTTTAATTTTGTGGTTTTGGAATTATTTTTTTATTCGTTTTTGTGGAAATAATTTTTTTTATTGATTTCAATAAATTTTGAATACATACCTTTTAAACTTATGTATATATTTAAATAAAATATAATTATTATACCTACATTTACTAAAAATAATTTTTAATTTATTTTAGACAATATACCTAATATGTTTTTTCAGAAGTAAAATCTCAAGATTCAATTATAAAATAAACCATAAATGATTAAAAATCAAAATTTAGATAGCATTTATTTGCATTTGATATATAAAAAAATTAATTCTACATACAGCTATGTAGAAAATTCTTATTAAAAAATTCATAAAAACAGTTAATTTGTGTTAGATGTAATAAATAAAGAAATAAATGATTTTTCAAATCGTCTTATATTGTAGTAAATAACAAATTAAATATTTGTTCGAATAATGTACAAAAAAAGGTTTAGAAAGTAAAAGAATAAAAACAATGAATTATAAATTTATATTATTTATTAACGTCATAATCTATTTCTTAGCTTTCGTCGAAGCTTGTTGCGCCTTCAATACTTTGACGACAATCTTTTGCTCTTCGATTAAGAAAGCACGAACAATTTTTTCTTTGACGCACTTGTGACACAAAACACCACCGTATGCACGGCGCACTGTCTTCTTACGACGACAAAGGCGGGATCGTTCTTGTGGCCGAGCCGGCTGAATACCTCTCAATTTATCTTTGCATTGACCGCATCTGGGTACCTTTTTGGTTTTCTTAAGGTATTGATAAACTAATCTACCACCAGGAGTACGAACACTATAATGTAAAGAAAATTAAATTAGTAACAAATATCGATAATACATTTATTTATTGTCACATTAATCGATAAAATATCAGAAACTGAACGAATTGGATGTCGTCACAAAATAACACTTTTGTATTATATCAGGACTCTAGCCTATACTCATCATGTAAATTATTAAATAATTAATTAAATATTCTGAATTAATATATTTTGTAGTGAAATTCAAACGTTATACTATTAGAGCATGTACATGCAGATAACCTAAAAATGACAATAACAAATGCTTTCTCAAACATAAAATTGCCAATATAATTTTAGACAATTATTAATATCAAAATAAAATTTATAGTCAAAACTAAATGAATTTAAATATTTTACTTACACTCGTCTCCTGTTAGATTTGGTATTGTAGGACAAACGTCGGCGATATACCAGGCGCTGCACCATTTTTACCTAAAATAACACAGAAAAATTGTATCACTAACTAAAAAATATACTGGTAATCGTACAACTAAAACAATAATGGAATTAAAAAATAGTTTTACTTTAGAAATTAATTTGTATTGAAATGGATGATTAAAAATATAAATATCGCTACATGTTAACACGAACCTGGCAGTTTTACGGAAAAGGATGCCTGAAAGAGAGTATACTATGCGTTTGCGCACAACGCACATATTGCCATCTGTTTCAAACAATATGAATTATATTTGACAGTCAGGTGTCAAAATGGCTACATTGTTTGAGAATTACGAACAACAATATTCTGTATTGACAGCTGATATAACAGCGCAAATTGGTCGTTTAAATTCAAATAATACTGGTAAGTAACAATAAGACACTAATTTAATTAATTTTATATTACCTATAACGATATTATTTTGCAGAAGATCGACGCCAGCTGATAAGTGACATAGATAAACATGTCGATGAAGCACAAGAATTGGTAAGTTAAATAATGTATATTTAATAATATAAATATTATCAATAATTTAATTTTGATAGTTGGAACAAATGGAACTGGAAGTTGTTGAGCTTGAATCAACGCAACGGCAATGGTGTAGATCAAAACTTGACTGCTACCGAACTGAACTCAAACGATTGACATTAGAATTTACCAAAGGAAAAACTGCAAAAACTTCCGGATATGATTCGGTTGATGAATACAGTGACATTCATTTACCGGAAGAACAGAAACAAAGATTATTAGATAATTCTGAGAAAATCGAACGTTCTCAAAGACGATTGGAAGAAGGATATAGGATAGTATTAGAAACTCAAAGCATCGGTACGAATATTTTACAAGATTTAGATCATCAGCGGGAAACAATACAGAAATCGAGGTCGCGGGTAAGCAAAACACAAAATTTATGTGATCTTTTTATTTAATTATAAAAATATTTTAGTTAAGAGATGCAAATGAAGACTTAGGAAAAACTTCCCGAATTTTAAATGCCATGTTTCTACGATCAATTCAACAGCGAATTATTTTATTTATTGTGGGAGCTTGTTTATTAGTTGTGATTGTTTTAGGCGTTTATTTATCGTTTAACAAAGCGTAGTAGCAATTATTAATACTGCACTAAATATTTAAATGTATTTTTATTTTAAAATTTATTCCGATTTATTTAAGACTGATTTGTTTAATTAATTATTATTAATATTATTTTAAGATGCTTATAGAAATAATTGTTGACAATGTTGAAATAATATTTTATTGCGATGTTATCTAAAATAATACATAAATAAATAATACAATATTCATTAAGTAATCGCAATTATAAACATATTTTACACAGAAATAAATTGTACAATAAAATAAAGTGAAAATTTAAAGGGAAAACATGCTATATTATTATTATTTGTAAAATAATTCGAATTTGATTATATAAAAATTATTTTATAGTATTTTTTTTTGTAAAAATCACGCATGTTTTCCGTGACAAATTTTCATTTTGATGACACAGAAATTTGTGTAGGAACTCGTGAAAATTAAAACATTTTTCCTCCTTCACCGTATTGTATAAATGTGCCCGAAAATTCTTTTTCATGATTTATATAGCAATAGATGTATAATTATAGTTATTTATTTAAATTGGTGAAATTGCAAATATTGTAAAATGACTTACAGTGTTAAAAAATAAATAAAACATGTTCAACAATTCTATTTACAAGTTTTTGTTTTTTTATTCTTTTGAAAAAATATTACTAAAAACCAATTCAAGTTTCACTTGTTTTTTATTTACATTTTATTGTGTAACAAAAATTTACAACAATTCTCAAAAAATGTTTTTGTACATTTTTTTTCTAAATCCTAAAGTCTTTCATGAAAGTCCTACGTATCTAAATATTGAATAGTTTTCATTAATTATGTTTTGTGAAGTTTATAAATTATAATTGACAAGCTGATAGATGCGAATTTTTGTTTTCTTTAAAAAATTTCTAATTTATATTAATTTTACTTATTTAAAATATTGGTTTAGAAACATCGTTTCTTCCAAAAATCATTGTAATTCACTGTCTTATTATATCATTTAATTGAAATATAAATTAGTTTGTGGAGTATTAGTTTTAAATTCGTATTTATAAGTACATTGTAAAAATAAGAAAATGATTTATATTGACTTTTGGATAGATACGATGCGTGAAATATACTAATAATAAGTATGTTTTAATTTTAGGTACTTTAAAATTCTTTATTGCAAGTTCCAGCTTTATCACAAAAAAGTTTAACTTTTTTACTGCTTACCGATTTCATAACTTTATTACAAAACCGGTTGTAAATGAAATTGATAATATAATTATTGTGATTAAGAAATAGATTTTTTTAGTTTCATAATTTATCTAATTCAATTGTCGGATTTTGTCAAATAATTAAATTTAAAAACCGACAATTGTTTTGAATTAAAATCGACTAGAAATGTAAAACTCTGCAAGATTTTTTCCTATCCTCTTCTATACCTAAGCCAATTTGTTTTCTGTAAAAAGAAGATACATTTCTGAAACTGTATCTTAATAATTGAATAATTAAAAATTTCCTAATTGTTTTGTTTCTAGCAGAAAATTAATGTTCGTAGTTCCATTTTGTTGTTTTTTAAATATTGTAGATTATTGAACAGCCTTGGTTCTACGATAGTTTGCTGTACATATCTTCGATTTGTGGTTTGAAATAAGATTTGATTTTTGGTCGTATTGATTTTAATGTTGGCGTCAATAGACCGTTTTGAACGCTGAACGGATCTGGATGTAAGTAAATATCTTTCACCTGTAAACAAAACAAAATGACAATGTTATTTCATTAAATTTAACTCAATAAATTTCAATGTTTAAAAGAGACTAAATGAAGATAAACTGTTACCTGCTCGAATGACTTCAGATCGGCTTCTTTGCCCCACGCTACCATGTCGTCGAAGATTAATTGTTTTACTTCGGGATGATTACATAAAACGCTTAATGTACCTTGAATTTGATTTTCAGCTGCCCAACATTTTATCACGTCAACATCTGGTACTACAATGCCGACAATACAGGACTGAAACAAAATTTCAACAAAATTAAAAATATAATTATGATAAATTACCGAAATGTCATAAAAACAGACAAGTTATTTTTCATCACATATTAGAATAATATTTTTTGTTTAATTACTTATAGAAAGTTTAACCGACAGTAACTGAGTAATTGAATTATTTAAATTATTTATTAACTGATGCAAGTGTAACATGGTAAAAATACACTGAACTATAATTACGTAAATTACTTTAAATAAAATAATGAATTACTGCTTGATTACTTTTTTCGTTAATTAATAATAAAATATGCAAATATTTTATTATCAAAATAATTTATTGTTATCCCCGTAAAAATTAGAGCTCGTATTCTCATAACTCCTTTTAGGTAAAAGTGCCTATATTTTAAAGCATTTATTTCAAAAGAATTAGAACTGTTTTTAGCATTATTTATATTTTAAAATGTTAAATATAATAAACAGTATTTAATTTATAAAAATATTTTATATTTGATACATAATAAACGGAAAAATTAATATTGAAATCTTGATTGCTTTTATCTAAAAGTGCTCTGAAAGAGGCATTCACAGTCCCTTTTAGTTAAAAGCACTATTTGTTGTATATTTCAAATTGTTTTATTTTCTATTTTCAATTAACAAATATATACATACACAACCACACCTACCCAAAGGGTGTGGCACAAACATAATTTAAATTATATTTGACATTTCTAAATATGTACAAAGCTAAATAGAATTATTGAATTTGAAATATTCATGAAATAGTGATTTTATCTAAGTGTTTCTAAAAGGGACTACGATTACGAACCTTTATTTTTTTTAAACATACTAAAATACACGTTCAATTCATTATTTTTCACATTCTTATACCGAAATACATTAACTTATTATTTGATTATTCGATCGTAAAGTATTTCTGCTTGAACATGAAGCATTGGTTAATTGAATTCAAAGATATCTGGTAATTTTTATTCAGCATCGATTACTTAGAGTTACTATAACAGTAACTGTTACCCTATCTTTTTGATATACAGAATAAAAAAGAGCAATTATAACTACTAGAATAATCGCAAGTTACCGCTGAACCGATTTTGATGAGAGTGATGTCATTTTAATTGGTTCATTTCATATTTGAGAATAGGCAAATTTCATCTTTCTACGATTTCATCTTGGTTCTCAAACATTTGAAAAATTATGTTTATAATGCAAATGTCAAATGACAGCTGTGTGAAGTTATGTACATTATTGATAGAAGTGTTGCTTTTAAGTAATATATACTAGTGCAATTGATATTTTATTATTATTTGTTTATTTATTTATTTTGATTATGTTTATATGTTTTATTACTATTTTCGACTTCAAACGTGACCCTTTAAGGGTCACGGGATTCCCTAGTGGTTTTTTTAATTGGAAAAATATTCTAAAACTTATAAATTCTTAGTTATGTCATTGATAATACCGAATATTGTAACAACATAACAATCTATTATTAATTAATAAAACTTACTTTAAGTGATTCACCGTGCACGAATACTTGTTGGACGTACTGCGATCGAATGTAGGCATTTTCAATTTTTTCTGGAACGATATATTCACCTTGTGACAGCTTAAATATATGTTTCTTCCTATCAATAATCTTCAGTGTTCCATTCTAAACGAATCAATCAATCAGAAGAAGTAGAAAAACAAATCAAATATAGAGACAGATGATTGAATGAATTGAATTTAAAATTTACCGCTTGCCACATTCCAATATCGCCGGTATGATGCCATCCGTTCTCATCGACGGTTTCTCGTGTTCGTTCCGGATCTTTATAATAACCGATAAAGACGTTCGTACCTTTAACGCACACTTCACCTTGACCTTTTGATGCGTAATATTCCATATCGGGTACATCGATCAATTTCACCGAACAGCAAGCAACTGGAGGACCGACATGTTCCGGTACGTGATCGCCTTGAACGGTCAACGAAATGGGGGCACAGCACTCGGTTTGACCGTAACCTTCAACAACCTAATTTAACAAAAAAAGATGAGCACCACTCTGATTTAGATCTTTACGAAAATTCTCTGCAATTATACACATAATAGTAGAGTTTTTTTCAACAATGTTCTTATCTGAACTACACTTAAACTGATCTGATCTGAAAATAAACTGCGCTGTTTTAAAAAAAAAAAAACATCTTTTCTCGTTCTAGCAAAGCGATGGGCTCTCTGTTGCGCTTGCACTTGAATTTTTAGTTAATAATTTCTAATTATTAATTTATTGTTGTTATATTCTTGTTATTATTATTATTTTTGTTTTATAAAAATTATCAGTTTCGAATAGAAATGGCGAAAACATGATTGTAAGTAAATACTTGTAGAACCAGACAAGTTAATTTTTACATCTGTTCCGCTGTTTCGCCATCCCACAGCTGCAAATTCATTTTCTTATATAATGTTTACAATAAATTGAACAACACGGTTGCAACAACCAACTTTAAAATGTTCAACTGCACTTTATGTGATCCGAAATTTTCTTGGCGCTCGAGAGGCAAGGGGGGAAGGTAGCACAGATCAGTTGTGGTGTAGTTACAAATTTTCAAAAAACAGTTCTACGTTGCCGGATCTGATCCGAGGAGCTTAGAGCTTGTCGGTCAGTTGAAAAAACACGACTATTATAGCATTTTTTTCTAACTAGATAATTTTATTTAAATAAATTTAAGGGCTAGTTGCATAAATCATTGTTAAATACATTGGGTGCATATTCATAACTTCTTTTAGAATAGTCATAATGTCAACATTAATTTTTGCTTTCAAATTAAATACTTTTTATTATAGATAACATTTAAAAATATAAATTATTCTAAAACCAACTCGAATATTTTTAAATTAATAATTTAATATACAGTGTGTTGACTTGAACTGTCGTACATAGGGATTTAGCATATAAAATCAGACATGTGCGATTTCCTGCTTCCTAAATTATTTTACAAAAAAAACCTTATGATAAATGTTTTAGGGTATACTTTTCTGCATGTAAATCAATTACTAAAAATTTTTTTGGAACCTTCCTAACGTCAAGAATTAGGTCTAAAGTTGTTAAGAAATTGACTGGAAAATGGCAGTAGCCGTGAAATTGGAACAAAAAATCAAACAAATGCTAATGCACGGCCGACTAATGCCATTTTCAGTCAATTTCTTGACAACTTTAGGGCTAATTCCAAAAAAAAATTTGTTGATTGATTTACATGTAAAAAAGTGTTTCCTAAAACATTTATCCCTAAGTTTTTTTTGTAAAATAATTTGGGAAGCAGGTAATCGCACATGTCTGATTTTACATGCTAAATCCCTATGTACGACGGTCCAAGTCAACACACGGTATATGCACTTTATCTAAAAGTACTTTAAAAGGGGCTATGAATACGGATTATTGTAAAGTTAACAATTTCATTAACTTAACCAATCAATTAAGCGTTCCGAAGACAATTAAGCACGTATTATGCAACTGGCCCCAAGTTATAATTTATTACTATACAGATAAATAAATTATGTAATAGAATAAAATTACATAATTGTATTATACCATAAGGCCAATTATTATCTACTAATCCATTTATAAATAGATTTTAAAAATTATAAATTAGTTAAAGAATTATCAATTCGTGTGCTATCGTATTATTAAGTATTTAAACGTAATTTAAAATTTAAAGTATATTGATAATATTTTAATGTAAATATAAGTTTTACATACATTGGATCAAGGTAAAAGTGAATTATTTACTTAATTGTATATGTAAATGATATGAATATCTACCATTCATATTTTTTACATTGTTCACTATGAAACTAATAAATAATGTATGATCAATAGAAATAAAATTAGTTATTGTAAAATAATTAATTAATTAATTATGTCTATTATAATACATTATAATAAAAACTATATAATCCGATTACTACAATGAATTGACAAATATTTAATAATTGCATTGTGTTTTACATCTTTTTCAGAAGTTCTTACAAACAATGTTTTTATTCTTTGACTGATACTATTTTAAATCTACAATTTTACTTAATATATTATAACCTACAATAAAACATGTGACATATATTATTAAACCATTCTTCGGATGTATAAACAATTTTAATAACTTAGCTGAAGATGATCATGCTTAATGATCGAAACGTCCAAATAAAACATTAATTAAATTACAATTTAATTATTTTAACGATCCATACTGCTTATCCTTCCAAAGAAAAAAAAAACTATATGATTTTTTTTTATATTCTTTTGTAATAATTGAAGATATCAACAAAGATACAGTATTTGAGATACTTGATTTAATTTAATAAAGCTATACTTTTATAAAAAAATATAATATTTTTTAGAATTTTGTAATTAATATATAAACATCTTATAAATGCAATAGAATATTTAACTTACTAGACAACCCAGTGCACATCGAATAAAAGTAAGTACATTTCCAGCAAGTGGTGCCGAACCGACTAACATAAGTCTTAATCGTCCACCCATTCCTTCTTGGACCTTCCTGAAGACTAGTTTATCCCAGAAACTATTGTTCCTAATAATTCCCCTAAAAATGACATCAATGAATTCATATTTATTTGCAAATATATATAAACACTGAAATATTTGTGGTGTTAATCAATATATGGAACAATCTTTTAGAGAAAATAATTTTGATATGTATTCAGCGTAGAATTTGAAGAAGAACAATATTACTCTCGAAACAAATCAAAATTATTTGTATCAAAGAAAAATATTTAAGTATTTTAATTTTTTAAATAAATATTGAAAATTAGGGAATACCTTTTGATTTCACTTTCTTTGGCGTTAAACGCCATATTGAAGAGCATTTTCTTGACAAAGCTTCCCTGAATCTCCGATTGAACTTTATCGTATATTCGGTTTAATATACGAGGTACGGCAGGAGTAACAGTTGGTCGTAGTGCTTTCATATCATCTGACAATCGACGAATATCACCTGAGAAATAGCCAACTGATGCGCCCACCAAAAACATTGCATTCTATACAAAAAAATAAAATAAAACCCATTAGTTGTTTTCCAGACAGCTCAGATCTTTATTAAAAATGCAAAATTAAGTAATAATTAGAAGCTAAGATCCGTTTTCATAGTAAATACTTAAACAAAACAAGAACAGTTTTATTTATAATAATTGCAGGTAAATTTGTATATTTGAGTGGAAACATAAACATTTCTACAGAAGTATATTTTAATATATATACAATATTGTTTTGGTCCCTATTTTAATGCATAGCAATGAATGTTGAGTTTGGCTGTAGAAACATAAAAGGAAATTTTTGCGTGGAGTATGTAGTGTGATTAGAAGAAATCGGGTATGTGAGTGATATTGAATATTTACGTTTGGGTGGACGTCCGATGAGTAGATAGGGTGGGGTATGATTGAAAGTGTTTCTAAGTGGTACGAATAATAGAGATAAAGCAGGGTGTATAACGGAAAGTTGAAATAAATTTCCCATATAATTCCCGCTTTTTTTCCTGCATATTTAAAAAAATTCCCGTATGTAAATATGCAAATTTAACGATAAAGAAAGTTAAAGAAGTGTTAAATCGAAGTTATTTATTGCATATACTATATATATATATTTATCAGCATGGAACATGAACTATCGCAATAATCGAATTATAATTCCATCTTCTTTTTCTTTATTTCTTCTGAAATTATATGTAGATCTTCCATCATCGATTGCTTCCTTCGTTCTAAATCCTTAAATATTACAAATTTTTAAAAAATTCACGCACAACGAAAAAATTCCTAGCATAATTCCCGCTTTTTTTCCCGCGTAGCAAAATTCCCGTATAATTCCCGCTTTTCCCGTTTTTCACGCCCGTTATACACCCTGGATAAAGGTATCACGAATGTGGATAAAAAAAAGTTACTTGTCTGTATAGAAATGTTTGGCCGAAAATAATTTCGGCATAGTGCAAAAACTTTCTGTCACACTTTTTGAGTACATGGACTAATTATGTATATAATTGTACCATTAGAAGTTAGAAAAGTTGACAAAAAGGCATCGCAATAAATGCTTTTATGTCGACTTTAGTTAAAGTGTTTACTTATAAAAACGGACTGAATTGTTTATTTTCAAATAAATACAGTGAAATAAAATGAAATGAGATGAAATTTAATGTAAAATTGGTGCATATTTTCCACTTACTTCACAGCAGCGTTCAAGCATATGAGCTAGAGGTAAAAATGAGATCATGACATCATTTAATCGTGGCCGATGATCGCCCAATTGTAACGTTACGGCACAGACTGATGCGACAACATTTTGATGTGTTAACATAACACCTTTTGGATTGCCGGTTGTACCGCTCGTGTAACATATTGTGCACAAGTCTTCGGCTTTTGGCGGCTGAAATCAACATAATCCACAATTAGATTTGTAAAGAAAAAAAAAAGATTTAAAAAGGTCTTAAGCTTGATTTACATTATACTAGATTCGGCTAGAAACTTTGACTAGTTTACATACTAGATTTGAAACTAAAATCGTCTTTAAAGTGGTTAAAACTTTTTATTAAGGCGCATGTTTATACTTTTTAGTTGTACGCAGGCGCGGAATTGGATGTGAGTTAGGTTTGCCAACATCCAAAATGTACGTAGTGTTTATATACCAGTTTGTTATTGTGTGAAAGTAAGAGATTAAGTACAAAATGAATTTTCATAGACGTAAACAAAAAAAAACTAGTTAAAATTTCTAAGATTTTGAAGCTTTCTGAGTTACTTAGTTACGCATTTACACAGAGTTGGTAGCACTGAAATTACCGCTAGTGCGCAGGTCTAGTATAGAAACTTGGATGAAAAATTGGTCCAAACCTAGTTTGAAAATCAACTTCTAGACGATTCTAGTTTGAAAACTTGGCTGGATTTTTTCTGATTTACATTATTATCCAAGTTTTGACAAGTGCGTCTAGTATGTAAACTAGTCAAAGTTTCTAGCCGAATCTAGTACAATGTAAATCGAGCTTTAGCAAGTGATATCGCATAAAAGATAAAAAAAATAAATTGGGTTGTATGAAATATTTACAATCAAAATACTTACAACTTCAGGAACATCGTTATGTGCGCCCTGGTTTTCAACGTCGAAGAATTTCAAAATTTCAACACCTCGATTTCGCGCCCTTTGATTTGTTGCTGGCCTCGTGCTTTTCACGCAAATCAATTTCTTTAAACATCTAGGCGCTTTGTCCAATAACATATTACACTTTTGATCATCGTCCACGACAACCACACTTATTTCAGCTGCAAAATCAAAACAGAAATCATCTATACTTGTGTTCAACTTTTCCTGGATACGACCTGAATTTTGACTATCTATTCAACAGTATTTATTGATTTATTGATATTCAAGTAGCAGTTGACTTCTGTGACATTTTTTTTTTTTAATAATTCAATTTCCTACATGTCAAACTTTTATATTGAATATATTTTTAACTTGAAACAAAATATTTGTAACCGATTTAATATCTCTAAAATTATTTTGAATAAATGTTGTATATAATATTTTGTTATTTTTTATTACTATTAATTTCCGAGATACATTGACAAATTATTTAAACTCGGCTATACGAGTCTACTAAAATTAAATTAACCAATTAGATATTATACTTATTTATAAACACAATTAGGAATTCTACTCCGAGTAAAATATCCATTATGTTACTTGTACAATAATAATGTATGAAGTTCTGTAGCATATGAATTATTTTAATAAATTTGAAAACAAAACAATCTTTATTTAATATAGTAAAAAAATCTTTCAGTATTTATTATATTACAATTTAAACGGTTTTAGATTGTAGTTCGCTATTAATATTTATAAATAATCGACGTTTCGAAATAGTCAACGCATGTTTTCATTAGGATAATGAAAATGACTGCTGTGGAAATGAGATTTTTACGTGGGGTGTGTGGTGTAAATAGGATAGATCGACTATGAAATAGATTAGTGTATGATGAGTGTGAAATTGAAAACAATGTTGTAGCAAAAGTTGGGGTGTTAGTCAGTTAAAATGGTTCGCACATGTTGAGCGAATGCGTCTAATGAACGTTTGGTTAAAAAGATTTATTTGAATGATTTTGATGGTATACGTTTGCATGGACGTCCGATGAGTAGTTGGAGTGGTATGATTGAGAGTGTTTTGCGTGAGCGAAAGTTTCCAAGTAGTAGGAATAAAAGAGCATGTATGAGAGGAATTATGAATATGGATGAAGCGAAAGTTGCTTGTTTGGATAGGAATGTTTGGAGGCGACTCCCTTTTGGGTACATGGCGTGATTGTGTATGTTTGTATGTATGTATGTATGTATGTACAGTAAATAAACAGAACATGGAAACAAATTACTAGGTAACAAAATAAGTAACTAGATAATAAAATTTATAAATTTTTAATTAAAGGAAGCCAAATTTTATGTGTCCTCACACTGATTGATATTGTAAATTTCTATTGTTTCTCTTATTACTGTTAATATTAATGGGTCTTGCAATTATTACAGTACGATCTAGTTAGTTGTATTTTTAGTAACTTGTTTCTATGTTCTGTTTATTTACTGTAAATATCATTTGTATCTATTTTCCTGATGAAGACGTGCATTGAGTACGCCGAAAAGTCGATTATTAATAAATATTAATAAAGTACTACAACTATTAATAAATATTAATAGAGTACTACAACCTAAAGCCGTTCTATCTTTCATTTAACAAATAGAAATCGCAAGTTTAGAGAGACAATTACATCTCTGTCCAATATAATTTGTATTTGCTTCCGCACCACATTTTGTAAAGTATTTATATAAGAATAATTGTATCTCCTGACGATGACCGAAAGGTCGAAACGATCGTAGAGTAAATAAATAATTTGTGAAACTAACCAAGTGTTTTACTAAATATAACTTTATTGTTATTTTATTTCTTAATAATTTTTTAAAAATGTTTCATCAAGAGCCAACCACAGAAAGTGTTAATGTAAGCTTACCTTGTTTAATAATGAAGGCACAAGCATCTGGACCTAATGTATCATATAGGGGTACAATAACCATACTATAACAGTAAGCGGCTTGTTCTGTAAGTACCCATTCCGGACAGTTTTGTGAATAGATACCAATATAGGTATTTGTGCCGGGTTGCAAACCCAAACCAACTAAACCAGCACCGAAATTTTTCGCTCTGAGTAACGTTTCATTATAGTGGATCCACTGATAGGGTTTGGTTGGTGTTTCACGCCAACCGAGACATTGACCATTATCTGCAACAAATCATATTAACACATCAATAAAGAAAAAAGCATTACGGAATCATAGTACGTTTACATGATACTGTATCGCTAATTGAAATGTTATAGATTTTAACTTATGCTGTTTCACTTAACTAGGGATCCCATAATTATGGGACACTTCAAATTTAATTTAAAAAAATAATTTTTTTCTTGGGTGTGTACTATTTCTATTTTAATTCTAAGAAAAAAATTAAATTATACATTGAATTCGAATAAAAAAAGTAATATCTATAAATAAAACATTTAAATATAAATTAAACATTGAAAATACATTTACATTAATGAAGTTTCAAACTGATTGTTGCACTGAAAATAATAGAAAGACATAATGCAAATGAATTTATTAAAATATTAGGTTTATTCACGGACGATATTAGTATTTTATACGGGACATTTTTACGTTCCGGTGCATTGTGTGGGGACACTGGAACAGTATCCATAAAAACGGGACTGTCCCGGTCAAAACGGGACGGATGGGATCCCTACACTTAACTCTAATTTAAAGAAAATAAATATGGTTTAAAAATACAAATTCAATGATGTGTCGTGTGTTTATTTTTTACTTTTAATAATGTTTCAAGTGCCTACAGCCGTGTCCATCCAAATTAATAATGAATGAACTAGAAAAATATCTTCCAAATAAAACTTTAGATAAAGACATACTTCATATTATATATGAGTTTGTCAGCTGAGTGTTAAGAAAAAGCGAAAAATAGTTACGTATGTCGTACACTTAGTATTACGTAATGCCATATGTTTGTGGCGTAGACTATATCATAAATGTGGATGAAACAATAAACTAATTTCTGTTTGAATGGAAAAAGTTTGTGCCAAACCCTTATGGGTATATAGAGTTATTGTATATACATGTACATATCAATGAATAGGGAGCCAATACAGAGTCATCCTGTCAAATTAAAATTTGTATAGCAATACCTAGGCCGTAGAATTTAATTCGTAGTACGAATAATTATTCATTATCCGAATCACAATTTTTCACTTTGAGAAATTAGCATTTTTATAAACTTGTCAAAAAAAATTCTAATTTCAGTTCGTTAGTCGTGGCCTTGCAAAAAAATATTTATTAGCCAACAACCTGTATAAGAGACTTACGCTAATAATTCTAAACTCAAGTGTAATTTAAGCGTTTTGGTTGTTAAAACTGTCTATTTTTACAGCAAATTATATGTAATTTTAATACACAATAAAGTAAAAGTCACTAAGTACAGTTCTTCTGAAAAACAAAGTTGTAATAACTAAGCGACTGTTTTCTGATATTCTATTTATTTTTTCGATTATTACTTAAAAACAATTAATAATGAAAAGTAGTATTTCTGTTTACAAAAAAAAATCCATCAAGACTTTCCTTTTTTAAAAAGTTATTTACAATTAAATCATTTTTTTTTTCCATATCAAAAGTTAGAGTTAACGAGTTTTACCTTTAAACCGACGATATGTAACGTGTGTGTATTCATTTTAACAATATTGCGAAGATAAAACTAATTTAAGTTAAATTATTTTTTAAAAATAAATATATGCCAAAAGTTTGACACCTTTGAAAGAGGTTAAATTTACATTTCTCACATATTTCATGGATTCTATGTAGATCCAATTTTTTTAATTTGGGAAATAAATTTTAAGGAATTCTATAGATTGCCTGCGTCACTAATAGATTGCAAGAAGAAAGAAAGATTCAATATTAAATGAAAATACTAGACTATCAGGTGATGCAAACTGCAAAGTACAGTCAGTGCAGCAAGCGTAATTTATTTTTTATTAAAATTAATTGAAATTAACACTTAGAAAGCTAACAGTAAACTGAGCTTGTCCCGTCCTTACGTAACATATTGCTCAATCTACCTTCACACGTTCAGTTATTTCTGTTAAGAGACGCTTATTTTTATTTGTGCAGTATTGGTATAATCTTACGCGTTGGTAAGCCTATTTACAGTGTATCTCTATACAGGTTCTACTATATAAAAGAAAACTATTTGTTCTTGGATATATTAAAAGTCAATTTATTGATTTGTTTGTGAAATTTATGATCATCCAGATTTGTATCATGTCTTAAAATAAAACCAATTTCATTTCGCAATCAATAATCTTGAAATGTTGTATAAAACTGTTTCAGATTCACAATAACAAAACGTCCGATTATATTTCCAAAACTTTGAACAAAGTTTAATCTAATTTTTTCTTATTTTTTAATATTCAAATTAACAGCAAACTTTTATATCCTCATCTAATACTTTTTAATTTTCTCAATAAAAAAAAAATAATAATTACGTACAGAGTTCAATTTATTTATTTTCCTTATTAATTACTGAAATAAGCAGAGTAAAAATGATATGAAAATATTTTCTTGCTAGATGTAACGGTGTCTAATTGCTAACAGTAAAAATGTGAATAAAAACTTACTGGATTCATTAGCACCTCTTCGAAATGTGTCGTATAATGTTGTTGAGTCATCGTATAATGAAGTAACAAATTTTCCTTCGCTGGCCTCTTTGTAGAACTTTGATACTCTGATCATTTCAGGACCCTGAAACAAATAAAATTATTCATCACATTGCTCATAATTAGTTAACAAAGTTATAGAAATGGAAATTAATGATGAGATTTCTCTTTTTGTATTAAGAGGGGGGGACACTACTCTGACATTTTCAAAAAATCGATTTTTTTTACATTTTTTGAAAGCTTATAGTGTGTGGAATATTTGGCTTAATTGGTGTTTTAAAATTAAAACTTGTTGCGGAGTTACAGCGATTTTTACAAAGTCGTGTCACGACAAATTTTAAAAGCGTTTTTCTCGAAACCATATTTTTATAACTTATCCAGAAGATATCTTGGAAACTATTGGTCCAATTGACTTGATTTTCTCTCTAAAAAAGAGAATTGAATTCTACTTTTTTCGATTTTTTATGTGCTTTCAAAGTTGATTTTTTAAATGGAAAAAAAAAACACCTTTTGTGGTAATTTTATGAATTTCAAAATAATCCTACTCTACATCCTAGATGTTTTAGTTTATTTTTGGGCAGAGTAAACAAAAAATGTTTTTCTATGTTTGAGTGCTGCCCGGAAGTCTGGACAACGGACCAATGTTTTTTAAACATGAATCCACAAATGAGCGAATTACAGCTCACCAACTAATTTGAAAGAAACTTTTCTAAATTGTCGACCAAATAAAGCTATAAAACATATAAAAACCATAAAACACGTGTTTTATTCTGTCTACCCGAAAAAAAATTCCCAAACTTTACCTATTTTCGCTTGTTAAATTAACAAATACTTACAATCAAACTCAAAAATTATGAAACTTTGATGATAAATATACACTATACACTTATTTTTTTGTATTTTCAAAAACTGTAGTTTTTTTTTTATATCTCATCCGATATTTGTAAAAAAAAATACAATCTTAAAAAACACCAAAAATTATGCAATTTTTATCATTTGAATTTTTTACACCCATATTAATTTAGAGATATAAATTAAAATTTAAAAAAGGCATATTTTGAGTTATTTATTTATTGTATAATTTTTCCTGATGTTGATTATTAATAAAAATTAATACAGAACTAAATCATAAAATTTTATTTTAATATAATGATTAATGAGTTCTAAAGAATTTCTTAATATGTTAATTTTTTTATTAGTTGCTGAAGACCTAAAACTTGTTAGAAGTTAGAACAAAATAAAATAATTTTTTGTGACAAGTTTTAACTCAGTCACTGTCAGGTCTATAGTTCAATTTTGACACTTATTTTATTTAAATATAACTTTTTAAGTCAATACTAAAAATCTGTCTATCTGTGAATGATAATTATAAGCCTGCAAAATATATTTAATAACTAATAATTTAGTTAATAATATGATTCATTTTGTTTATTTTTCATAGAAGGATAATGGTTCCCAAATTAAACTTAAGTGCGAAATTAATTTAAAATAATCATAGAATAATAAAGTTTTAATAAAAACATTTGAATAAAATTGAAGTATAATGCCAATGTTATTTTTCCAACCTCGACGGTCACTTTAATATACGTCTAATAATAAATGTTTACTTCAGAATTTAGTTTAGGCAATGCCATTAACTAAAGTAAATATTTTGATAATTTTAGGTTGTTCTAGAACTGTCAAAACGAATTTCAACAATATGTATCATTTATTATAAGTTCATTCAAAGCGTACATACTCCAAACATCACCTAAAAAAATATTTGTCACATAAGAAAACTATCGTTTATAGTAATCATGATTTCGGTTTATGTTATCTGCTTCTGTTAAAATTGTTTTCATCCACGAATAATAAACCTTGTTGCAATGCATGCAATGGAGTCGTTGTACATATTTAAAAAAATTTTAAATCAAAAATATTTATTAAAATAACTACGTAAATATATAACATAAACTGCTTTAAATTTAAGTTCTGTATTAAAATGAATTAATCAGTTTATCCTGATGTAGGCAAGCGTTGAGTTTCGTCGAAACGTCAATTATAAATTAATTTTAATACACATTTCATATAATGAGTTCTGAAAGATTTTTTACTATGTTACGTAAATATGTTACAAAGCAAAATTAGTTATAATAAATAAGAAAATAAATTTTTAAAGTTGAATGGCAAATTAGAATTTGCTTGTCGTGACGTAATAGGTATCAGCAAATATTCAGCACCTCTTGCGATAGAACGTTATACGTTATAATCAAAACCATTTGTTTTATTTGAAAATTTATGTTCGTCTTCACAACGCGTATTTATAATATATAATGATTGGTATAAAACAATATTTCACAATAATAATATTTCTCTTAATTTAAATTTTAAAATGTAAACATAACAAATACTACAATATATTTCAAATAAATAAAATATGTTATGACATTGTTTTGATTTAATCTTTCAATATTTCGCCTTAAAATGGTAATTTTATGAAGTACAATAAACTCAGTTTTTGTTATAAAAGAGTCTCTCTTGTAAATTAACTGTCTGCAGGCTGATTGGTAGCAGCTTAAGTTTAAATTTAATCTTTCAAAATTAAATATAAATTAATTCGCAATCCGTATGCGTAAATATTTATTGTTTTTCCAAATAATTCAAATAACATTTGTTTATTTGTAACATGTGTGTGTATATGTATTATACTGTATATATATCAAAAACTTTCAATATGTTTACAGAAAGAAAAATCCACTATTATACTTTTCAAATATCTTATGATTTTAAGTTATTATAAATATATTTTATTACGACAAAGATGATCCAAACTAAATATTTACATATACACATATTGCAAATCACATGATTTTTGACGTTTAGTACACATTTATTTCAGGTCTGTATAGATATATAAAGTTCATTAGGTTAGAAGCTAAAATTATCGTATTTTAAATATAGCTCTTGTCTTTTTTCACAGTACATAACTTAATGTGATATATTGTGTTTTTTTCTATGTTATTATGAAATACATTTCTATTACTGTTGTCACTTACACAAAATAAAATTTGTAAAAACAAACAGTGTTTGCATTTACGAAATAGTCAGGAAAACATGATTTATTCTGGTCATCATATTTAAACTTAAAGAGCTTACATGAAACTTTAACTTAAAGAAATTTAGATAAAGCAATTCTGAACAATCATCTTTAAGCATAACCATTTAAAGTATTTTATTTCTATAGAAATATTATTATTATTATTACAAATATTTAATAAAAAAATATACAAGTAAGTTTGCGTATTATTTTATTTCATATCACGTAAACTTAGTCTAGTATTATGTATTATTTTAGTACATGCTTTCTAATATAACTTGTATTTATACGAAATATCACATATTTTTATGTAATTATACATTAGCTACTCATTGTCAGTAATATAACTTGTTCTTATATTAAATATTACTTATTTTTATGCAATTTTACATCAATTACTAAGTAACATAATAAGCTTTTTCTGTGTGATATTTTTAAAATTTCTAAATTTGTTCGGAGAATGGTTTAGAAGACAATCGTCACTTATTTATCACTGTAATAAGCGTTTCGCGTTTTTCGCTTATTTAACTCAAAAAATCGATGCATTCGGTGAATAAAAACTAAGCTTATTTACCATCGAAAGATGGTCGCCATGATATTAAATTAAAGATTAGGGTCCCAGGAGTAATTTACGTACGAAAAAACCGCATATTTAATATGACGAGTATGATCAATTGGGCGAAATATATAAAAACACCAAAAATTGCCATTTTTGATGCCTTTGTGCTAGATAGGGTTAAACTCAAATTCGAAACTACGACTGGTCCCTTTCATAGAATCACAAAAACTATCATTTTTTCACTACCCGTCTCAAATCTAAATTTTTCGACCCGTCCTAATATAATATTTGATATTTTATTAAAATAAAACTATTGTAGACAAAAATATATAACAGTAATAATTACACCATTTAATACAAACAAAATAATTGTTATAAATAAAACTTACAACTCATTATTTTATAATATTACACTTTGATATTATAAATTTTATAGGTACATACAGCATCATCTTTAGCAAAAACATTTTAATAAATTAATTATCCGCCAAATAAATAGATGAGTTACACATATGCTGTTGGCAAACGATTAGAATTTTCCATAAATCATATAAAATTTATTCTCATTAATTAATCTATAATCTTACGTAAAACGCTATAAATAAATAACCATGTGCAAAATTTTATGACGGTTTATTTTGTCTGTTTTCTAATGTAAGCATTTTTTTCATATTTATACATTTTCAAATGATAAATTCGTATAAAAGAAATTGAACTGTAGATGCAAAATAATTGTGCTGACTAAACCTACGAGTATTAACATTTATGTTTATACAATTTTAAATGTAGATATTGCAAAATTAAATTATAAAAATTATTTGAAAATCTCTTTTTCGAAAGAAGTAAATACATATAAAAACATCTGTTATTATTTATGTAGAAGTAAATAGTATATTATTCAACGAACACGTAATGAGAATAATTACTGATGAGCCGCAGGCAAATGTCGTATTTTCGAATAAATAATAATTAGTTAATGTGTAGATGTGAGTAAAAACATACTACACTTTTTCTATAATTATACAATAGAAAATTGCACGGTGTAACATGATTACATTGCAAAATAATTAACAATATGAAATATTCTAACAACAGCGCTAACTCGTAAGATACTTCAAATGCAATGTTATAATTATCCATAAACTGTTGAGCTTAAACAATTTTCATTTATCTTAAGGGGGGAAATACATGTAAAAAAATTTTTTTTCGATTTTGCTGATATAATTGCTTATACATCGAAGATTTATTCAGCAAAATATCTAACTAATCAGAAATGTATTTACCGAGAAAAGGGCATTTTTCTACCTACGCTTTGGTAGCCGCTTTGGCTAACCGACGACTTTAAGGGGGGAGATACATGTAAAAAAAAAATTTTTTTGATTTTTTTTTTAACTAAATTAATTGCTTATACATCGAAGATTTATCCAGCAAAATATCTAACCGATCAGAAATGTATTTACTGAGAAAAAGGCATTTTTCTACCTGCGCCTCGGTAGCCGCTTTGGATAACGGGCGACTTTAAATAAGTTTTTTTCGAATCTTTTTTTTTACAAATTGCGGGCGTGATAAGTCGAGCAATTTTCATACAAATGAGTTGAAACTTTGTGTGTTTAAAAGGAAATAGAATTTTATTCTATATGAAATTCTGATATAACGAAAATATTAACATTAAATTATTTTTAGGGGTGTCTAAAGTAAAAAAAAATGCTGAAAATTTGACCTTTTTTTTCACAATGAGTTAAAATGATAAAATATCCGTTTTTTTTGTAGTTTTCGTAATTCACATAGAACAAAATATATCAGAGAATCATGATCAGTAACTAAAAATAAAAAAAAAAAATTATTTCCGGCTCCAGGTATTCCCGCCAATCGACCGGGCAAAGCGAACGCGACATCAATTAAGATTGGTTTCAAGATCACCCAGAGGTCACAGAAAGTTAAAGAAATTCATAAGTGTAGTTGATTATATGTCACATAGAATAAAAGAAACTACAGCATTGTAGCTTGTTTCATTCAGCAAAAAAAAAAATTCTAAAAAATCTTATTTTTTTAGGTCGTTACATGTATTTCCCCCCTTAAGTAATGCTTCGAAAACTCACTTACTTAAATAACGAATAATATTACTTATTTAAAATAAAACGGCTTTAGGTTTAAGTTTTATTTTATATAAAGACTTGTGAAAGATTTTTTTACTATGTTATTACTTATTTATTTAACAAAAACTTAAAAGAATGTTTTTCAACTTTCAATAATAATAATAATTATATAATGCAAAATAAGAACAATGTAGAATTAACATAAATACCACTAAAATCAAATTAGACAAATTAGACAAATTAGACAATTTTAACTGAAATTAATGAACTAAAAAAATTTGCATCATAAAAAAAAATCGTATTTTTTTTACATTAACTACACAACGGTAATAAGCGCCAAAATTTCGGCCAGCTGTTTTGTTGAGTATAACTTTAGCAGCAAATCTGATTCAAAATAACCTCAACAAAAATTACATAAATTATATCACCGAATTTTCACTACGCACACTAAACATTTCAACTTGGCGATTCAAATTTTTGCATCTCGGCGATTTTTATTCAACGGCGGTTACTTGTTGGTTACTCTAATAGTTACTATTGCTCTCTTCTTTTTATTTTGTATATTGAAAAGAGATAGTAATAGTAAGTGACGCTGAATAAAAATCGCCACATATCACATCACCAGATATAACAACTGGACGACTCTAATTTTTGCATCTGTCCAGCATAGACAATTTTTATTCACTCATTAGTTGGTTACTCTAGTAGTTACTATTGTTCTCTCTTTTTATTTTGACCATTAAAAAGAGACAGTAACAGTAACCGCTAGAGTAACCATAGTAAGCGATGCTGAATAAAAATCAACACATATCACATCACCGACGTTTCATCAGACATTTCAATATGGCAATTTAAATATTTGCATCTTTCCACCATAGGCGATTTTTATTCAGTAGCGGTTACTTGTTGGTTATTGCTCTCTCTTTTTATTCTTTATATTGAAAATAGACAGTAATAATAATCGCTAGAGTAACCATAAGTAAATGAATATATTTCAACTAAGCGATTCAAATTTTTGCATCTCTCCACTCATAGACGATTTTTATTCACTGGAGGTTACTTCTTGGTAACTCTAGTTTCTAGTAGTTACTAATACCCTCTCTTTTTATTTTGTATATTGAAAGGAGACAGTAATAGTAATACAGCTAGAGTAACAAACAAGTAAGCGATGCTGAATAAAAATCGCCACATATCACATCATAACCTACAAATCTCAATTTCCCCGTAACAGCAGCAGCAGCAGCAAATACAAACAAATGCCACTCACCGGAATTATATCCGTTTGATCGCCTAGATCGATCGCTGGCTCGATCGGTTCGTGAAACTGACAACAACAGCAACAGGAACAGCATTTTTTCGAGCCCATTTTCATTTTATTTCCTTTCGACGACACTCGCTGAGATATATATAAAAATCTTTCAAAATTCAGCACCAAACACTAAAGAATTCTATCGGAAACACTCATAATTGGAGACGAGAGATTTTCTAGGCTACGCGAATATCCACCACACGCACAAACACACACGCGCCGAACGCTGTAATAGTCCGTGAAAATTCTAAATTATTACGAACCGCCTGTGTTATATTCTTGGGTTATTCAGTTGTGTTGTTTAAACTGACTTTCTGGCATGTGCCGTGATTTTAAAGAGAACTACGAATATTTTTCTTATAGTTTTTCAAGGACAAGGAGAATTTTTGATTCTACGTTAATTTTAACACATTCAATGGTCAATAATTATAGAGCGATATTATTTCATTTAAACCCTTTTCAGAAACTTGTAATAACAAATTATACATTTAAAAATAAATTATATAAAAAAAATTTTTTTAAGGGACTGACTAAAAATTTTAAAAAGTGCAGTTTTTTCTTTCTAGAATAACCATCTTACATGTATGAAGTTTTTGTAAACTGCTATTTGTTTTTGATTTTTATTATTTTAATGTTAATTATAAAAAAAAATAATATATGCTGATATATTTTTTGATAAAATACTGCAGATCGAATCGGATCGAAGATTAACTTGTATGTTTTTAGAAAATCGATTCAGTAAAAGTATACGAAGAATTAATTTTAAAATATGACGACATACAAACAAAATTGTTAAGTTAAATATAATTGTTTAAAAATAATCTTTAACAACATAAGTTTATGTTACATGTATTTTCAAAACTACTACTACTTACCAAATCAACTAGACATAATAATAAATTAAAAAGTTAAAACAAAATAATTTCCCTTAAACCACAAGCAATAATTTAAAAAAAAAATAAGCTATAAACGTAGTTCGAAAGCTAATATTTCATCATCAGTAGCAAAAGATTTGTGTAACCTTAGAACACTGATTAGGAATTTAACTTATTTTAGCTTTCGAAATACGTATACAGCTTTTTTAAATTATTGTTTGTTATTTAAGAGAAATTATTTTATTTTATTAACCATACATAAGATAAAAATATCCTTTGAAATATTTAAAATGTATTTCAAAACCATTTTCTTCTATTTGTGTAAATAGTAACATGTACCCACAAAATGAAAATATAGTTTTAACGATTTACTTGAAAATGCTTGTATTAATCATTCGATTTTCTAAAACCTGTATGAAATCTTTTATTAAACATCAAAACAAAAACAAAATTCAAAAAAAAAAAATAAAATGAAAAACTCCTGCAGAAATTTAATTTTTCATTTTGCTTTTTTTTCTGAAATTTTTTCGGTTTCTAAATAAGTTTAATACATTTTCTAATATTCAAAGTCAAAATCCGTTATCCAAACAAATTAATTTAAAAAACTAGTTTAAACTAAATTAGTCTGATATATGTTATGACATTTGGACAGAAAAGAGTAGATTTGGTCCAAATTTGTTTACAATACGAGGTTATATTCTCATTACTGAAAATAATTGTACATTCACATATTAACTAATTTCCGAAAATATATAAAGTGAAAATCATTACATTATATAAACATCCAATTAGTAAAAATTTATTACATATTCTATTTAAATACTGTTGTTATTACCTCGCAAAATGTTTATTACTATTTTCTTCATCCAAATAATGTAGTAAATCTGCATAAAATGCTATTTACTGTTATTTTATGTATTTGTATCTATGTTACAATAATACTGTAAACTTCATCAATGAATACATACGTACATTTTATTATAGAAATATACATAAAAATTAAAGCAGTATACTATAATAGTAATCTTCAGGCTTACTTTATAGAATTTTCTGGGTTGCTATGCCATGGTCGATCTATCCTCGTCACAAACGTTTTGCCAAACATCATAGATTCAGTTAAAGTCGCGACAAGATAAAAAGATAGGTACGTCATAATCACGTGATAAAACTTAACAACATAAAACTCACTAATGAACAAAATTAATTTTGTTCTATTTTACATATAATGAACTAAATCTTCTTGAAACTATTTACATATGTTATTTTAATGAAATTAAAATGTAATATATACAAATATATCGTATATAATTGGATTTTTTTATCGAAATCAACTTATTTATTTTTTCTATATTTGGCAGCATTGATTTTAAATGTCAAAAGTCACAGTACGTTTATATTAGTTTATTTGACGTTATATTTTGAATGTGTATTTTTGTAATTTATTATTGCAAAAAGATGGTCTAGGCGATGTCAACAGTTAGTTGGCAATTTAATTTCATATTTTGATCAAGAAAAGGAAAATAGTGGGCTATTAATGCCCCTGTCTGCTGCAAGAAGTTCATATAAATATAGTAGTGAGTGACGTTATTTGCCTAGTGACAAAAATTGATGACATCCCTATCTTCTTATCTTGTCGCCACTATACCAAGAACTGAGTATGCCATCTACGATGTATGGCAAAACGTCTGCGATGAGGATATATCGACCACGGCATAGCTGTCCAGAAAATTCTATAAATTCAATGTACTTATCAATTCAGAAAAATAATTTTCTAATATTTTTAATAATCATTTTCATGCTTTCTATTAATTAAATAAAATATCTAATGCAACAAATTTAAAGACATTGCAATTCACTACACAAGTATCATCAGGAAAATAAATACAATTGATGATTCATGTGTAGTGAGTCGAAATGTCAAATTTTAATTGAAATACAGAACTTTAACCTAGTCTTTAAAATAAAATCGAGGTTTCGAAGTATTTGACGTACATCATCATTAAGGACAAATTATATGTCATTACAGTAAATAAACAGAACATAGAAACAAGTTATTAGGGAACAAAATAAGTAACTAAATTATAAAATTTATAAATTATTAATTAAAGGAAGCCAAATTTTATGTGCCTTCACACTGACTGATATTATCTTTTTACTACTTTGACTGCAAGGAAAAGTAGTATAGCGTTTGGTACGGTGTCTGTAACATTTTCAAAAAAAAAAAAAATTGTATAGAAATCCTTCATATAGCCTCTAGATGACGAATCTGAACTTAGTTTATGTGGGTGTATGTGTGTGCGTCGTCAGCTCGCTCGATCGTAAGTCAAAATTTTGTGGCCGCAACTCCTCCTAGACGGTTCAACCGATTTTAATGAAATTTTCAGGATAAATTTGTCTAGTACCCAAGATGGTCATGTGGTTTTATTTTTTTCCAGTAATGCCAACTTTCCGAGAAAAAAATTACTAAAGTTTTTAAAAATTCATATTGGCTACGTTATTTATCCGATTTTGTTCAAATTTTCAGAAAACATTTTCCTAGTGCTCCCATTAATTATATAATTTTATTAATATCCAGTGTTGCCAACTTTCCGAGAAAAAAATTACTAAAGTTTTAAAAAATTTATTATGGCTATGTTATTTAACCGATTTTACTCAAATTTACACAAAAGATTCTCCTAGTATTCATATAATTTATGTAATTTTAACAAAATACAGTGTTGCCAACTTTCCGAGAAAAAAATTACTAAAATTTATTGTAGCTACATCATTTATTCGATTTTGATCAAATTTTCAGAAAAGTTTTTCCTAGTGCCCACATAAATTATAATATTATTAAAATACAGTGTTGCCAACTTTCCGAGAAATGTCAAAGTAGTCTCTATATGGGTTTACCCATATACTTCTAATCTTGTTCTTTATAAATTTCTATTGCTTCTCTAATCAATCTGCTGTTAATAAAGAATTTTTCAAAACTATAAACATTTTAACTATACCGTTCATATATATTTATAAAACTATTTCGTATGTTAAATTACATATGTATTTCTGAATATAAAAACTTAAATACCAATCATACATACAATATACGAAATTATAACATTTTAGAAATTCCAAAGCAAGAATTGCAACTGTATAAATCAAGTACTGTATACAATCAAGTTGATCTTTATAACAATTTGCCTGATCACATAAAATTAATCGGAAATATACACACATTTAAAATCAAGTTAAAAAAGTACTTATTAGATAGTGCGTTTTACTCAATAGAGGAATTTAGGTTGCATAATAGACAATCTGTTTAATTTTTGTTTTTTATATTGTATTTTGTAAGTGACGTTTCCTATATGTACAAATACGTATATCAAAAAATTTTAAATAAATTATTATTATTATTATTATTATATTGCTATCGTATCTTCAAATTTTACAACATAAAAAGTTTCTACCGCATGTTGTGCAATATCATAATATAACTAAAGTTTATGAAATCGGGTCTAATTTGAATTAAATAAAATTGTTATTAAATTTTTTCTGTATATGGTTCTGAGATTGTACAATTTTAAAATGCACTGTAAAAAAATTCGATAATTTTACATAAAAACTTGAGGCAACTCATTTACACTAGTTTAATATGAAAATTTACAAACAACACAGGAAAATTTTTACATTACATAAATATAAAATACGTATTTTCTGTGTAAGTTTACTTACTTTTTCGGTAAAAAAAAAACATATATAATATGGTAAATTAATTATTTACTTAAAATGAAAATCGATTTGCTGAAATAACATACTATGGTTTTTATGTAAAATGGCAACTTTTTTATAGTGTGTACAGTTCGATGTATAATTTGAAAAAACACAAATTATAAAAATTCTTGAACAAGTTTTTGTTATCAAAATATGTAGGTTATATTTAATGCAAAATTCTTTTATATACTAAAAATAATTTCATCAAATTCCTGTATAATTACAAACGGTATAAAAATATCTTAGAGGATATTTAAATATAAAAGCATCGCGTCTGATGAAAATTTATAAATTTAGTCATCAGTTACCAACTAATGAAACAGTTGTTCAACATTGACATGAATGTACATTATTTCAGTATGACAATTGTTTGTTAGTTTAAATTTAAATTGACATTTTCTAGACCATCAACGATAGCCAATCAATGACAATCCTTTTGTTGTCAATACAGAATTGTCCTTCAGCTACTCAAATGACACAAATAGATTTAAATCTGTTTATTATTATTTCTATAAATAATACGCATAATCATTAAATGTAACCTATCGCAATAATTATATCAGTAAAACATGTAACAATTGAAATATTTATTATAATGCAATGTCATTTTCGAAATCTGATAATTATTATACGAGCAGTTGGACGGTATCCAAAATTTCGCAAATATTTATAATAAATACTTGTAAATTATGTCAGAAGAAAAATAAAAATGTAAATCAGTTTATGGAATGTGTTTCGTGCAGAACATGTTTTCTCTTAATTTTTTTTAAACTATTAATAGCTGGTATTCTGTATTACTCTATAAAAGTTCTGTAGTATAGTACAGAATCTTTTGTCTTTCGTATAAAATTTTCAAATGGTTTTATAGTACTACAGTGCTTATAGAATAATAAAAAATATCAGCATAAGTTAAAAAAAATATAAAAATTTAAAAAGAAGCTTCTGAAGTTCTGTATAATTTTTAATTAAAAAATCGACGTTTCGATTTACTGTACGTATATCATCAGGAAAAAATATACAAATGACATAAATAATAAACAAACAAAACAAGTTACTAGACTGTAAAAAAATGTTGCCATTTTACATAAAAATTATATTTAAAAAATTATATAGTATTTCAGCAAAACCGATGGTTTATATAAATTTTCTGTAAAAATTAATTAATTTACCATATTATATATGTTTTTTTATCGAAAAAGTAAGTAATTACTTACATAAAATATACGTATTTTATATTCATATTATGCAAAAAATTTGTTGTGACGTTTGTAAATTTACATATTAAACTGGTGTAAATCAGTTGCCCTGGGTTTTTATGTAAAATTACTGAATTTTTTACAGTGTACATACATACATAATTACGTCATGTGCCTATAAGAGTGTGGCACAAATTTTGTCCATTATGCAGAAATTAGTTTCCGCCAAACATTTCTATCTAGACAAGCAACTTTTGTGTCATTTACATTCATGATGCCTCTCATATCATGCTTTTCTATATATATATCGTCGGTTTAAAAGTAAAATCATTAAATACAGTTTTTCTAAAAATTGAGTTTTTATTACTTAGAAAAAATTATTAATGAGAAAAGTATTATTTCTGTTTACAATAAAACTCGGAACAGTATTTCTCTCTTTTTTTAAAAAGATATATATTTTTTTTAATAATTTATAAATTTTTAAATCTAGTTACTTTGATACTTAGTATTTGTATCTATGTTTTGTTTTTTTTATTATTTATATCATTTGTATATTTTCTCTTGATGATGATATACGTAGAATTATATCGTAACTTCAATTTTTAAATAAAATATATACAGAAGTCAATCCTAATGCGTTTTTATTTTATATTTATAAATTTATAGAAAATTTTCTAATATAATTATATCCGAATAAAATTCCGAAACAAATAAAATTATGTACATTACGAGTAAAATTATGTAAAATTGTAGAAACACAGAGTTCGTAATAATTTAAAATTCACAAAATAGTTCACAAAAGCACTTAAGAGATGTCACTAAACTATAAAACTGAAAGTTGAATGCACTTGTCTAATTAACCTGATGACATTTAATACGAAAAATACTGTTTAAATGTATTTAAGATGCGTATTTACTAGTAGTCAATAGGAAACTAACAGGCGAGCGCCTATAATTTGTTCCTGTAGGATGGCGTTAGATGCTATAAAAGAACAAACAAGCACATGACTTGAGAGAGAGAAGAATTTTCGCTAGAGGGGGATCTCGTCAATTTATAATTTTGGCTCTCAACTAATACGCATACGTTACAAAGTCTGATTGAAACGAATTCATTCAATTACTGGTTAATTCAATTTTAATATTACGAAGATTGATTTTTATATTACGAAAACAAATATTTATCATCGAAAATGGCTTTATTGTTTTTCAAAATATTCTCCATGAAGAAGTATACGTCCCTAAAGCTGGCGGGGCCGTTTTGCCAAATCGACATGGAAACTATTGGAGAATTAAAGGCTAATTAAGTGCCCTATTTCCGAATTTTAGGTTCTTCATTTTTAAAAAAAAAAATCGAAGGTTCCGCTAGCTTAAGCTTAAGCTAGCGGAACCTTAAATAAACAACACGTTCAAATTGGAATCCAAGTAGTCAATAATTAAAGGCTAAATAAGTGCCCTATTCCTGAATTTTACTCTTCATTTTTTTAAAAAATCGAAGATTCCGCTAGCTTAAGACGAAAGCTAGCGGAACCTTAAAGAAACGAGACGTTCAAATTGGAATCCAAGTAGTCCATAATTAAAGGCTAATTAAAGGCTAATTAGGTGCCCTATTCCCAAATTTTAGGCTCTTCATTTTTTTTTTAAAAATCGATGATTTCGCTCGTTTAAGACTAAAGCTAGCGGAACCTTCGATTTTTAAAAAAAAATGAAGAACCTAAAATTCGGGAATAGGACACTTAATTAGCTTTTAATTAGCCTTTAATTCTCCAATAGTTTCCATGTCGATTTGGCAAAACGGCCCCGCCAGCTTTAGGGACGTGATCAATAAACTTTTGCATGCGTTTGAATCAATTTTAGAAGTACTTTTTCCAGTTTCAGTTCACGCACAACATCCAATGTTTTCCGGAACAACAAATTTGGGACGACACTGTCACACTGTCTTTGATGATGCTTCATCGTCAAAAGTCGAATTAAGTTCATGGATGCACTTTGCTGTCGATTTAATCCACGCCGAAAGTTATAAAAAATAATCGGACGAAAATGTTCACGATTTAATTCAATTTTTTGGTCTAGATGAGATTTTCAAGTTACTGTAAACAACACAAATAGCGTTCGTACGTTAAAACGTCTGTGCACGTATATCGTCAAAAATGTTAAATTTTCCGATAGAGACGTCAGTTGCCCTAGGCCTACCCAAACCCGACATATAAAAGACAAACCTCGTATTCATAATTCAGCTGCTTAAACTAATTTACAATTTAATTTGTGATACATTTTCGATGTAAAACAGGTTATTTATTTTAAATAATTCAAACAAATTTTAGTTTAACGTTCTGTCTATTTGACTAACGTTTTTACACTGTACAATTGTGTCTTCATTAGAACAAAACTGATATATAATAGACAAAAAAAAATCAAATCACATAACTACACAAGATGACTTAAAAGTCGCTGGACAAATTTTTACATAATATGAATATAAAATACCTATGTAAGTTTATTTACTTTCGCGGTAAAAAAATCATATATAATTATGGTAAATTAATTATTTTACTTTAAATTACAAAATTATATTATTTTTACAGAAAATTTATGTAAACTATCGGTTTTGCTGAAACAATATGTAAAGCTTGAATTACATTATACTTTTTTCGTCTAGATTCATACTAGATTTCTAGTTCAATTTTCACAATCGGTCGTATATTGTCGAGTTTCTTCGATTTTTTTCGATGTATTGCCAGTACGCCAACTTAAAAATATAAAGTACTTAATTTGACAGATACTGAAAAACACATTTAAACAAAAATGGATACATATAAGATTGGTACAATTGCGAGCGCATGCGTATAATGTATCTAGTATGAAACTTGAATAGGAAAATAGAGCATGTTGTATATTTCTATACTAGGAAACTTGAAAGAAACTTGGATGCAAAAATCTGATTTACATTATACTAGAACTGACTATCTGTACTTGAACGAAACTTGAACTAGAAACCTATAGTATGAATCTAGACCAAAAAAGTATAATGTAATTCAAGCTTAATTTTTAAACTAAGGTTTTTATGTAAAATAGCAACTTTTTTACAGTGTATATGTATATAAAAATAAAATACGTATATTTTATGTGATACTTACTTTTTCGGTAAAAAAAAAACATTTATAGTACATTAATTATTTTACTTTAAATTACAACATTATATTATTTTTACAGAAAATTTATACAAATCATCGTTTTGCTGAAATAATGTGTAATTTCTTTACTATGATTTTTATGTAAAATGGCAATTTTTTTTTACAATGTATAATATTTTCCATTTATCCAAAAAGAGACCCAAAATTTTACAGCATTACAGCACAATACCGAATAGATACTAGTATTATTTTCATTTAATTCATTCATTTTTTAAGTTGCCTTATTTGCCACTTAAAGCAAGGAAACAACTATGGTTGAAATCGCCAATAACACAATACTTTCTCGTTTTATTTTGAAATAAAAAAAAATTATTATAATTATTAATCTGAACATTTCAAATTTAACATTTTTCATTTAAGCTTCTTTGAAAATTTTGGTTGTAAAACAAATACACTTTACATATTTCTTCAAAATTATAGACCACTTTGTTATTATAATTATAAATTCAGTTTTCTACATAAATATATCGCAAAACTCAAACAATATAATTTTTTCAAAAAAAAAATCTATTTCTGAACTTCTAAATTTGGCTTCTGCGCAGACGTAACAAGCGCTTTTTATTTATATATGACCTTCGCAATACTGTTTCAGTTAACGATGACAAAAATAAGAAAATATATGAATTACATAGATGTATTAAAGAAAAAAAAGACACTGTATTATAAACCGGAAGATCAAAGCTCTAAAATATACGTCAACTATTTTTATTTTATGAGTAATAATTATATTAGTTTTCAAAACTATAATGTTTTAAATTCAGTTAGCCAAAGGAAATTTCATGGTAAATATCATAAACTTATAAATGATTTATGGTTCTACATTAAAATTAATTTTATTTATCTCAAGCGGTAATATTTGTTGATTTATTTTTATTTATGATATTATTGATATATTGTATTGATGTTGGAGTCAAAGAAATTATATATTTATTATACTTATAAATTTAGTAGGAAACGATCATTATTGTATTGGAAGCCCAGACATTTGTGGCTGAGGCAAATAAATAAAAATACATACCAACTAATCTTAACAAGTTACTAACAGTAGAATAGTATGTATATATTATTTATATTTGTTACGTGATTTGAGTTAATCTTTCTTTGGTCGAATATACATTTTCTGATAAATCTAGAATTGTACATTGCATTTATTGCACTTCTTCATACATTTTCAAAAATCGAATACAAATTCAAGCGTAATAAACAATGCAATTGTCAATTAACTTAACTAGACTAGATTAAATTTATGAGTTTATCATGACCAGTCGAAATATAGAAAATTACCTTGTCGTTGTGATCTTGTGTCGCAGTTGGTTAGCGCCGTCTGCTGCGAAAGCAGAAGAATTCAAACCCCGGCAAGGTCAATACATTTTTCTTCATTTAAAAATTAATTAATGATTTAATTAGTTCAACAAAATAAATTAATGGCGATTTAAACCAAAAAACAAAATACTATAACTTAACTAGACTTAATAATTTTCAATATAGCCGTTAAAAATGCCAAATTAAATACACTTGACCGTCTTTCCTTGATCGAATATGCAGTTTCTGACCACCCTAGAGAGTGCACTTTGCATTTCTTATGCTTCATCACACATTTTCAATAATCAAATTAAAATTCAAGCAATTGTCAATTAACTTAACTTGACGTAATAGCTTTTCAATATGACCGCCAAAGATGTCAGATTAAATACAGTTGACGTTGTAGTTAGTGCTGTCATCAGTGGTGTATATAGTAACAAGCTGCTGTATAATAAAGTCGTTATTGTACTAGTAATATAATGACCTCTTTCTACATAGGCAATATGGTAACGCAATATTAATATTATGATATGCTTGAAGAAAAATATGTCTATTCCGAGAAGGCAACCACTTCCTCAAATTTGGTACACAAGATTGTACAAATTTTAAGTATGACTGTTGAAATTGAAGTGATTTTTTATTGATTTTACAGATTTTATACGAAATTTCTAAGATTGTAGATTTTTAACTCGAAATTTTACATGATTTTAAGAAAATCATTAATTGATTTTATCATAATTTGAAAGAATTTTACCAAGATTTTGATGAATTCTTAAAAGAATTTACCAAGATTTTAATTTTTTTTAGAGAATTTCACAAAGATTTTACTTAATTTATACACCAGATTGTATATGTTTATCCCAACAGTAATTGTACTGTAAACGCTTAGAAAATTTACTATAGAAAAACAAATTAAATAATTAACACGTAAGTACTATAAATTAGAAGCCCTTATTGTAAGAAATACATACATAATTATTACGAGTATAAAATAAATTTTGATACGCTTGATATTTATTTAACACAAGTTTTATGCATTTAGTTTTTGTAAATTTGAGTTGAGGGTCTTTATATGTTAATTAAAAAATTTAGAAAAGAAAAGTGTAAATTCTAGACATTTCTAATATTTCAAGAGAGTTATATATACGTAACTATAGAAAGAGTTATGTTAAATTCGATACAATGCAAAATCTTTTACTTAATTAAGGATAATAATGAGATATGACTTACAGGTAAAAGCGTGCTCTGTTGATCCAATGGTACCAGAGGTTTTTGGGCTGAGGGCCGGCTGGCAAGATAGAAAGCGGAGGCGGCTGCCACCCCCGTTAACGCCAACGCACCAGCACCGCCTCCGATATAGTGTAGGTACTGATCCATTTCCTCCACTAGAAAAAAAGAAAGGTATCACATTATATACATAGACACATAAATAAATGGCCAATATTGACAACAGGTTTGATAGAGAAATATGTCTTATCCGTTGACTACAATTGCATCAAGAGGGTGGTACGAAACGTAGCCGGTTATCACCAGGTGCAAAGAAAATAATATATTATGTTACGAGGAGCAGAAAACGTTATATTTTTATTTTTATCGTATATAATCGTATAAAATTGCCTAGAAATAATACAGCTGATGTAAAGAGAGAGAAGAAAAATACATTACTTGTATAATGGCATAAAAATATCGTTTTAAAAAAAAAAATAGTAGGAAGCTTTGAAAAAAAATGAATAATGTTTTTTCGCCGAAATATTGAATTTCGTCTTCTGAAAAATGTCAAAAATGATATGAAATTGATGAAAATACCTCTTCCCGTAGTAAAATCTATTTATCCAGCGGTTAGAGGGTACGCTTAGACTACATAATATTCGCCACGTTCTACCGAAAGAAATGCCTAATTCCATTTTATATAAAAATAAATAAAAATTACATCAGTCTAACACTACATACATGTATATTATATATTATTTATATTTGTTATATGATTTGTAAGAATTAATATTTTTTTTTGTCAAATATACAATTTCTGACCATTCTGGGCGGTATACATTGCATTTCTTGCATTTTTTCGCATATTTTCAATAATGAAATTCAAATTTAAGCGAAAATAAATAATGAAACTGTCAATTAATTTAATCATTTTCAATACAGTTAATCGTGTTTATTTGTTTTTGACAAATCTGGCGGTGTAAATTGCATTTCTTGCACTTCTTTATAGAATTTTGAAGAATAAAATCCAAATTCAAACAAAAATAAACAATGCAACTACCAATTAATTGAATAATTTTCAATATGACTTGCCGGAGATAACAGATTAAATACACTTGACCTAATAATATTCACATTAATGTAATAGTAACATAATGACCTTTTTCTACATAGGTAATATAGTAATAAAATATGAATATTTTGATACGCTTGAAGATAAAAATATTTAGATAATTTTTGTCAGCGTTCTAATCATATTCAAAATTAAATTGACTACTTACAGTAATACGAATGAGAATAACGTAAAAATATTGAATTAATTATACTCATAATTAATTAATATTAACGTCACACTGTCTATTTTTAGTGCAAGTTTAAATAAAGAAAAAAAAAATCTATCAAAAACGTAAATAGACTTACTTTATTGACACACGTTTATAGACTGAAAATAACTGAATGTTTAACAGCAAATTTATTATATATAATGCACATTTATACACGATATAATAAGGTGATTAAAAACTAATCTCTAAAACTTGTTTTGTATTAACATTTTATATACAAATAATATGTTGATAATAAATCATGTTAAAACAGAAGTTTTCAATATTTGTATTTGAATTCAGTAAGTATAAATAAAGCAGAATTATCTAATAATATAATGTTGACTTTACACGACGCAATTTGCTATACAAAAATCTATACAAAATTATACATATACGTAAAATATACAAAATTAATACGCTTCAAGAGGGCCTTACATTATCATTCGGAATGACATTCAGAGCAAAGATTGACATTCTGATTAAAAGTATAAGGTCAAGACTGATAAACTGATAAATGAATTGACGGATTTCCAAATATTTTGAAATCCAAACTTCAATTACGGCAAGTGGAGAGAAGACTGACAGTCTGAATGCTTCATCCAGTCGCAAAGAATCTTAAAGTTACTGATTGACGGTATAAGGTCCGATGTAAATTCAATAAAACTAGTTTGTTCTTTAACCACTGGATACGTTGAGTATCTGTGTAATCTTAGATCACTGATTAGGACTTTAGTTTCATCTTTTGCTACTAATGATGAAAGCTTAGCTTTCGAAATACGTATATAGCTTCTTTAAATTATTATTTGATGCTTAAAAGAAATTATTTTATTTTATTAATTGTACTAAAAACTGTTAAATATTTCGTAAGTTAACCAATTGCTTAACTTGCCAATTGATCAATCAGTGAACAGTTTCGAAATCAGTTGACAATCTAGTGGCCTAGTTAACTTATTGATTAAGTTAACAATGCTTTGTGCAATCGGGTCTTAGAGTTATGGCAAAAATGTTTTTAAGTATTATGTGTTTACAAAATATTTTATATGTATACAAATTCCTTTTCAAACAAAATACAATAATTTTATAAGGAATGGACAAATTTTATTATTAAAGACTTGTGTCAAGGTCAAATTGAGCCATAACATATAACTTTTGATATCTGAACTTCATATTGTCAAGCTCAAAATAGATGTTTTATAAAAAAATTCTGTAAAACATACCATGCTATTTATCTTGTTTTCAATTCGAGAAATTACTTTCCTTCACCTAGGTCAATAATATTTTTTTTCTTTTCTATAAGTAAATAATAAAACAAATGATATCAATCAGTTTTAGAATTTAATTCGAAATTTCACTCATTTGGCAACTCTAAGCAGTTTTTATTATTTAATAAAATTAATTAGTTTATATGTTAGTAATAAATGTATATAAAATTGATCATGCAGAAAAAACTGATTCTCTAATGATCTGGTTACTTATTTGTTACCTAGTAACTTGTTTCTATGTTTTGTTATTTACTGTATTTACTGTCATTTATATCATTTATTCGGATGAAAACGGACGTTAAGTTCATCGAAACGTCGATTATCAATAAATATTAATATAGAACTTAAACCTAAAGCCATTTTATTAAATTTAATGAGTTCTGAAAATTTTTTTTACTATGTTACCTTGTATCTATGTTCTGTTTATTTACTATAATGTCATTTGTGTAATTTTTCATGATGATAATGTACGTGAAATACGTCGAAACGTCGATTATTAATAAAAATTAGTACAGAACTATATCCTAAAGTCGATTTATTTATTTTAAGCTAGTTTATGTTTAGGAATTTGAAAATATTTGTTATTTATTTTGTCGTACATGTGAATATCAACAATTTTAGAAAAATCTGATTTGACATTCAATATAAGTTAAAAAATGTTGAGACAAATCTGTTCTTCATATATTTATTTCTAAAAAAGAATGTACATTTCGACCACCCTGTGGTCCTCTTCAGCTAAGACAAAGTGGTCGAAATGTACATTCTTTTTTAGAAATAAATATATGAAGAAAAGATTTGTCTTAACATTTTTTAATTGATTTAAACTTCATGTACTCAACAACAAACAATAATTAAATATAAGGTTTACTTTTTCGAATACTGACAAAAATATAATAATAAAAACAAATATATAAATATTCTCACCTGCAACTATATAAATTTGAAATAAATTAAGTTAAAGTATACAAGAACATGCACACACTAACAAATCGTTATCATTCATATAGGTTTTAAATACGCTGCAATGTTCACTTGGCTTGTGAAATGCTAGGTAGTGTAATTAAATGGTTCTTTAGTTAAATTTAAGTAGTTCATAGTACATTTTCTATACGAATCACGAATCGTTTAAAACGTACACGTGTACAGATTAAGTGTAAGTTATAATACAACTTTTGTTATTTTTTTATTATATACACTAAAACAAAAACTAATTTACTTAATTTGTATTGAAAATTCTGATAATTTATATGTACATTACTTAGCATATTTTAATAACTTTTTTTTTACTTCTGTTATTGTTGTTGTTATTTACGAGTATTTAGTATTATCAAACATTTTATCACTAATTTTTTCATGTTAAAAGTTAAAATAAATTTACATTTATTTATTTAGTCAACATGGTAAAAAACTTATTATATAAAATAAAACAACTTTACGTTAAGTTCTGTATTAATATTTATTAATAATCGACGTTTCGACGAACTTAACGTCGATTATTAATAAATATTAAAACAGAACTTAAACCGAAAACCGTTTTATTTTATTTAGACAAGTTACTTGTTTTAGGGGTTGGAATTAACTGCAATATAATTTAGATCATATTCACTTTGATAAAAACAATTTGCACTATAAAAATAATTCCACTATAATTAAATTTATTCAACTTTAAAAAAATATTTTAACTTTGAAAAAACTAAATGCACAAAAAAATATTATCACTATAAAACGAATACTTTCCACTATAAAAACGGATACTTTCTACTTTGGGGGCTGTCAATCATTTACGCCAGTCGATACCTATCATTTGCGCCGACAAGATAAGCGCCTTTATTGAATAATAACATAACTAAACAACCTACACCTAACCTAACCTACCCTAAGCCAACAGAGGCGCAGATGATAGGGTTTCGTAGCGTTTATAGTGCAAATTATTCAAATTAAAGTTTAGGTTGTACCAAGTGCAAAGTATCTAATTTATAGTAGAAAGTACCCAAACTAACCAAGTGCATTTATTTTAATTCAAGTGCATTTATATATTTCCCCTTGTTTTCTATGTCTAGTTTGTTTATTATTTATTTATTATTTATCATTTTTTGTATATTTGTTTCTGATGATGATATACGGAGAATATATCGAAACGTCGATTTTTTCTAAAAGTTTTTTTATTTTAATATAATGAGTTTTGATTTAATAATTTATTGCATGTTGATGGTGCACGTTTCGACCAGGTAGATGAATTTGTGTATTTAGGTAGTTTATTATCTAAAGATGGTTTCTTTGATCGTGAGATTGAAAGAAGAGTTAATGCTGATTGTAAAGTTTTGGGTGCATTGGATACTGTTGCTAAAAACGTAAATATTTCCAAAGAAACACTTTTGAGTATATATAATGCTGTTTTGGTGCCTAAGTTGATGTACGGTAGTGAATGTTGGGTTTGGCTACAAAAACATAAAATAAACATGACTGCTGTAAAAATGTGATTTTTACGTGACGTATGTGGAATAACTAAAAGGAATTGGATACGGAATAGATTAGTGTATGATGAGTGTGAAATTGAAAAAAATGTTGTTGTAAAAGTTGGTGTTAGTCAGTTGAGAAGGTTCGGTCATCTTGAGCGAATGTCTAATGAACGTTTGATTAAAAGAATATATGTGAATGATTTTGAAGGTATATGTTTGCTTGAACGTCCGATGAGTGGTTGGAATGGCTTGCATGAGAGAAAGTTCCCAAGTAGTAGGAACAGAAGAGCATGTATGAGAAATATCATGAATGTGGATAGAGCTAGATTTGCTTGGCTGGATAGGACAAAATTAATTTCGGGATAATGGAAAGAGTTTGTGCCACACTCTTTTGGATACATGGCGTATTTATTAATAAAATATGTATATTATTTATTTCTTGCAGCTTCGAAAAATGATTTAATTTCTTGTTTTTATTCTTATAATATTACCATTCCTTTCATAATAATATGTAATATGCAAAATTTAATAATGAATAATAATCAAAAAAATACAATTACACTTACATAAATATTTACAATTTATTAATAAATCGTGACAGTTTTATCAGTATTTATGTTTATTCATTGGTAAAGAATATTTTAAATATGTAGTAATCTTTAAACAGTATGTAAATGTTATAAATACATAATTTAACATTACGATTATCACAAAAGAAAAATTTGAAAACTCCATTCAAATTTTTATATACATAATATGTTCTCATATTAAATAAATTTTCAAAAAAAAAAGTAATCAATTATTATATATATAACTGTTCATCTGGTTTGTAAAATTACCACTAGTTTAAACCGGTAAAATATATATACAGTTTGATTTGGTAAGTGATTTATTTAATTTCACTTTGATTGGTTTCGCGTTACAGTTGAAAAATTCAAATCAGTTAGCGGAACTATAATTCGTTTCGATTTAGATTCATCAAAAAAAAAAAAAAAATTAGCCGAATCAAAAAATGTTCCAAATAATAGTTGTTAATTATAGTTTGATTAGTAACTTTTATTATTTTTTTTTCCGAAATATCTCAGTTGTAAAATATTCGTGAAACACATAAAAGTGACATCAGTTAATTACCTGTCACTTCCTATTGACAGATCTTTACCAAAAGTTGATCAAATTGCAATATTCATCTCAGAAAAGTTAAATATGAAATTTTATAACAATCCGTTCAGCCGAATTTATATTACACGTGTCCACAACCTCACCGACAGTGCTTATCTGCAAAAATCTCGATATGTTAATTTGGTAAGATTACAATATCTTCCTTATCATATGTGATATGACGTTCGGTAAGATAGTAAAATCATTCTATAACACCACAGATCTTACAGATATGAACCGAATAACCCATAAATATAAAAATTAGTGATGCAACGGTTAGCGATTTTTAAAAAACCGGATAACGGATATTCGGTTAAATTTTAAAGCCGAATAACGGATTATCCGGCCGAATAATAAATATTAATAAAAAAATCATAAATATCAAGTTTTAACATCAAATTTTCGTATTTACAATTCACATGTGGTTATAGTATGCAACATTTTCAATTATTACTTTTGTATATACATGTATAATCAAAACAAATCCCATTTACTCATCGAAAGCCTACACTGACGTAGCTTCAATAAGTACACTGAGAAAAATGGATATTTACCGTAACGCTATTTATATTTAAAAAGATGACACAAACACAAGATATTAAAAATAACAAAATAAGTATATTTAAAAATTAACTATAAATATAATAAAAGCAAAAATTTAATACCATCAATTTGTATATAGTATTACAGTCTTAATTCTTAATATAGTATTAAAATATATATGTGAGTAGATTTTAAAAATGTATAAATTTGTGAATACAGTAAACATACTCGTATATTTCAAATAAATATCTACTTATTATTATCCAATTTGTTAAATATCTATTTTTCTCAGTGTATCACTTACATATATTCTGCAAATTTTTATTAAAAATATATGTTTTTTAATATGAAAAATAAGGTTATATGTTAATTACTTAAATAAGATAACTTATAATTTTAATACTAATAAAGTAACTTTGTTTCACAGAAAGCATTTCATAAATATGCAAAAAGTTTTAGCTTCATTAATAACTATTCCACTGGCATCGTATTGAAATTAATAAACAAATATTAGATATTTACTGAAAAAAACATTGTAGATAATTTGACTGGCTTCAATTTCGTAAATAAATCTATCAGTGTGAACATATTTCTATTCGTTTTGAATGAAAGTGTACAACATTATTATCCGGCCAGATAGTAGTTATTATCCGGCCAAAACAGATATTCGACCAAATTACAACTTCTCTCTCTCTTGTTAATATAACAAAACAATGTTCTGTTTTATTTATCTATATTACGGTTGATCTGATATCTAAACTAAATAATAACTAAACATATTTTGGTAATAAATTAATTCTATAAACCCGTAACGCAATAAGATTTTTAATAAACCTATAACAGAACATTAAGCCGTAGCTGATTCGTTCGACAAACGCAGTTATAACCGTTGGTGACGCGTTATAACCAGGTTATTATCAGTTCATCTTACGTACACACACATATATATACATAATCGTGTTGCAGAAAAAAAAAATGTTAACGGGACACACTATATATACACAAGCTACTACGATCTTTGAGTAGGCGAAAGAATTAAGCCTGCCTTGTGCAGAGTGTGCCAAAAATGTCCACCTCTTAACGAACTACTCTAAGTCGAGATATACCACGTGCAAATAACATACATACATATACTCACACATGCAGAGAAAGAAAGGGAGAAGAGAGAAGAAAGAGAACAAGAGAGAGAGAGGAGAGATTCGCAAACACAATTATATTGTCGTGTCTCTAGTATCTTATAAGTTTCTATTCATGCATATATTTGTATTTTATAAATATATGTATCCGTCTCCATTGTATACATATTCGTATGTCTGCATATTCACCAAAAGTAGTTCAAATGTTATGTTTATTGTTTCATAAAAATTCGAAGATACTGTAATAATTGCAAGATCCAACAATATTAACAGTAGATTGATAAGAGAATCATTAGAAATGTATAGAGAAAAATATAAAATTAATCATTGTAAAGGGGGCACTAACTTAAATAAAATTTGGCTTTCTTTAATTAATAATTTATGAATTTTATAATCTAGTTAATTAACATAGTAAAAAATCTTTTAGAACTCATTATATTAAAATAAAACGGCTTTAGGTTGTAGTTCTGTATTAATATTTATAGGTCTTCATCAGAAAAAATTATACAAATGACATTTATAGTAAATAAACAGAACATAGAAATAAGTTACTAGGTAACAAAATAAGTAACTAGATTATAAAATTTATAAATTTATTAAAAAAAAAAAATTGGCTTCCTTTAATTAAAATATTCAACGTACCCAGTGATCAAAGATCATTCACATCTTTGACCACCGGATACCTTGAATATGTAACCTTAGATATATCATTGACCAGGCTTTTAATTCTGCTTATTTCATGTTAATACTTATTTTATTAATTTGCTACTGATGATGAACGTTTAGGTTCTGAAATACATATTTAGTTTCTTTTAATTTGAATTAAATTTGTGATTTTGGAAATAATCTAAATTCTTTTTGTTTAAATATTCGACACAGTTGATCCATATTTATAATTATTATTTCTATCAGAAAAACATAAGTTTACAGTTAAAATAATTATTTAAATACAAAAAAAATAATATTCCACGTTTTTAAAATAGACTAAAAAGTATAAAATAATTTCTTATATATTTTTATGATTATGAATTTTTAATAACTATAATAATACTTGTTAAATTTAAAACGTACAATGTGTATGCAAAGATAATAATATAGAGTGTAGGGAGTAGCTGTCGTTGCGTCTCTCGTGTTAAAAACACGTTTACTTTTAAGTTAAAAGTAAAAATCTCGGATCTAAAGCAAAAATTTTGTTAGTGTACGTAAACACACAAGACAAATATTATTCGTTTGTTTTCAACATAAATCATACAGATTTTGTCAGATTTATATAAAATAGTATAGTGTGTTTTCGGTGATGCTATTCCGAATTATTTATATATAAGTAAAATTGTACATAAAATTAATCTGTCTCTTCCGACCATTTAGATTTTAGAAAATAAAACAATTTTAAGAACTTTATAGTCCTCAGTTTCGTTTTATTAAATTTAAAATTTCGTAACGAAAATATGATATTTACATAAAATTAAATCAAATTTAATTCTTATAGAAACCGAAGCAAAATATTATAAATTTAGTTTCAAAGTCTGTGTTATATATTTTTCGATGCTTGACAGTAAAATGTCTATATTTAATTTAAAATTCAATTACAGAAAATTACAAAAATGAAAACAAAATGAAAAGAACAAATTAAATTTAAATTAAAATAATATTGAAACAAATTAAAATAGCTAATATTAAATTTATTAAAAACTTGTTTGTATTATAATTTAAAATTTTAATATTGTAAAACAATTTTATTTTTTAATTAACTGTATATTATTTTATAATTATTTAATAATAAAATTAGTTATTAATTTACATATCTAGTAAGTACTGAAAATGTACTTTCTGTATGAGATGCATATAGAATTTTTATAGAATTTAAATATGTCAATGAACGCCAGATAATAAAAATTGCAATTAAAGCTATTAGCACGTCAGGCTATGCAAATTAACGACAGATGTAATAAATACTCGTCAGTTAGGTGAGGTTAAATTTTATTTGTTAGGTTGTTTCATTTTATATAAATGTTTAATATGCCATTTTATAAATGTTTAAATATTTTTCTATTTCTATTAATAATTTCTATTAATGGTTGCATAAAAATCCAACCTTTTTTTATCGTATCAAAATGTATTCGACTTTTTATACTTATACTTGCATTACACGACGCATTTTTCTATATAAAAAAATTTATAGTTTTCTGCACAAATAAAATTTTCTGCACTACACAATCCAATATTCGATACAATATAAAAATCTGTGTAGAATATTTTGTACTCAGATTGTCCGTGACAGATTATATAGAAAAATGTATGAATTAGAATACGTTTTATTTTTCATGCATTTTCGATACGAAACTGAATGCCTATGGATATTAGAAACATCAAACTCTCATTTAGGTTATGTATTATCATCAATTCATATTGATGTGCACTTTTTTTTTTTAGAAAATTTCATATTTAGTTGAAACAGTCAATATTTATTATTGATAAATATCAATTTTCAGAATAGATATAAATAATTTGTGAAAATATAAACTATCATAGGGCATGCGTCTGTATATACAGGTATAGATACCAGATTGAGGAGCAAAAACTATTATTTAGTCACCAAGCACTGAGGATACCATCTACGATTTTTTTTGAAATTTTGCACAGAGCCATAATTTCATATTCTGAACAACGTTTCTCAAGAACATTATGCCGCATTATTGACCAAAAAGGCCGTTTACCTGAATATAAAATAGTTATTTACATTTTTCATAACCACCTTGATTTTTAAAAAACTAAAAATATGCTTAAAATTGTTTTCAGACAAAGCAGGGCGAAATTCCAAAACATGAAAATGAAATTCTTAAATTTTTTATCGATTACACCTATAGTGAACTCAATCCGGGGACACACTGTATATTTATGTAATTTTACATAACTATTAATAGTAAAATAGCAGCATTTTGTAATTTATACTGTGATAATTAGCTTAATATTACATTTTTTTCTGTAAAAATACATTTATAGGATACGTAAATTTACATCAATTTTTTACAGAGCACGATAATTTATCATGTAAACACAGCATCACAGATTGCTCGGACACGAAATAGCTTGTGCATAAAAATAGACCTTAAACTCTTTTCTAAAATCAAAAAGATAAACTTTTATTGCTAATTAACATTATCACGAATTTGGTTGACATATATTGGCCGATACTATAAGGTCGGTGTTAAATTCGGTTTTAACCTTTAACCAATATTACAGCTGTCATAACACTAAGACTAGAATCAACCAGAGCTGTGCACAAGTACAAGAAAAAAGGATTTAAGTACAAGTACAAGTACTTTGTTGAAAAATGTACTTAAGTACAATTACTTTCATTTTAAAAGTATTTAAGTACAAGTACAAGTACAGTACTTGTACTTGCAATTTCAGGTATAAGTACAAGTACATATAAAAATAGGAAAATTGAAGAAAAAACATTTAGTTTATTTTTTTTTTACTTACATTTAGTATAATTATTATATTTTATTAGCTTTTAATAATACAAGTTTTTCAAAATTTTCGTCCGAGAGAGCGTGTCGTTTCGGGGTGTTAATTATAGTGGCATAAGAAAATAATCTTTCAACAGGTGCGGAGGAAGGCAATGTTGTGTTGTATTTAAAGAAAACCTGTTTCACTGTTGGATAGTCGTTCAACATTGAAATATATTTTCTTTGATCCTCAAAATATTGTAAGACTTCTAATTCCAACTTGGAATCCGTTCCCTGTATTTCTGTTTCTTCTTGATCTTCATTAAAATCAAAAAATTTGTCGTCATTAACGTGATCTGTTGTTTTTACATTTTCTTGATCATCATTATTTATAAATTCTTGGCATGCAGTTATTAATTTTTGTTTAATGTCTTCTTTCAACAGAGTAGTGAAATTTTCTATAACATTATACCACCGTAATTTAAACCTTGGACAAGTTACTGCTGCAATTAAGTTATCATCATCAGATAATTTTAGGATATCTGAAAATCTTGTACTGATGCTATCAACACAAGTTTTTAAGATAATGTCCCCACCATATTTGAATTTCTTAATCTTCAATTTTTCTAGTTTATTTTTTAAAGAAACTAAACTAGGTAACAGAAATCCGTAATATATGTTTTCTTCCCCTTGGAGTAAATCTAATGTCGCCGCTATAGATTCCAGAACAATGCAGTATTCACTGAGATATTCAATCTCATTGTCGGAAAAATACTTGATTTGAAGTTCTAAAAATAGTTGAGCTAATTTTTCCTTTTCAGATAAAATTTGTTTTATACTATTATAATACGAATTCCATCTTGTGTCACCTGGGGAAGAGAATGTATGACCAATAATTTTAAAAATAATTTCGGCTGCTTTCGGTTGTTTAGCTTTTTACCATAATTGGTTGCATTTATCCAATGCATGTACATGTCTGTTACGTAATGTCATATTAGAATCTACGGCTTTTTTAATATCACTTGTGGCCACTAAGTTTAGTGTATGACTTGCGCAACGTTTATGTTTTGGCAAAGTTATTCTAATATTTTCAATAACATCAGAAGAAACAAAATCAATATCAGAGTCCGTATCTGAATTATCATTCTTTTCCTCAGTTTGTTTATCTTCTGATGAAAATTCTTTGAATGCTTTTATAAAATTTGAAGCATTATCAGTAACTGTACTAATTAATTTATTGTCAATTATACCAAATTTAATATTGATTTCATTTAACATTGTTCCTATCCTTTTGTAATCATGTGTTCCTTCAAATCTTTTGCAAGATAATGCTACAGATGTTCGTTCAAAATTTGCATTTATCCAGTGACACGTGATTCCCAAAAAGCTTCGTCGTCTGGCTGACCATATGTCTGCAGTCGTGCAAACATATTTCTGTTGTGCAATGTCTTTTTTAATTTCCTCAACTTTCAATAAATGGAGATCCGAAATTTTATTTAAAGCGCTTCGTCTATTAATTACTGTTAAATTAAAGCCATCAAATATATTAATGAAGCTTGAATTTTCGACAACAGATATAGGGCTCATAGTATTTATTAAAAATTTTATAATACGATTGTCAAATTCATCTTGAGAAATATTTGCAGACGTAATAATTTTTTTATTTGATTTATTAGATCTTTTATTGACATTTTTTATATCTTGTGACTTAATTAAGGATTTATCATTATTAATTTTTTTGTCAAGATTATACTGTTTATATGCATTATTGTGTAGTCTCTTTAAATGTTTCACAAAATTGGTGGTAGCATTCTTAGTCCCTTTAATTATTTTTTTTGCAGGTAAACATAATTGGCAAATTCCATTAATTTGATTATTGGCAAGATCCTGACTGCATGTTTTAAAATATTTTCCATTTAAAATTGAAAAATGAGAACTTGTATTTAAATCAATACTAGTACTAGTTTCAGATAAAGAAGTATCTGATATAGAAGTTTCTGATGTTGAATTATCGCTCACAGCCTCGACATTAAAACTAGCGTTCTTAGATGAACAGGTAGATTGCAATCTTGAAAAATATTGACTTACTTTAGACTGTTTTTTTTTAACTTCAGGTTCGTAATCCAAATCATCATCGGAATTGTCTCCATACGGTTCACTTTCTTCGGACATCTATATTAACATTATATATTTCATTTAACTATATATGACTAATAATTCATTGCAAAATATTAAGATCTTGTACATTCACCAAAATTAGTATTTTTTCTACGGAACTGCAAGTTTCAAACAAAAGAACTAACATTAAATTGTTAATTAATTTTATAGATATTTATAGATAGTATATGTAGATTACACATCACATTTAGTAAAACGTTTTATTTAAGAAAAAAATAACGACTAGAACAACAACTAAAGCATTGAATACACCCGCTGTTTGTACTACACAGTTCCCAGAAAAGTCCATATTGTTCGGCTTATTGATACAAAATTTTAATAATAAATAATATATTTAACTAACTTACCGTACAAATGAAATGATTTTATAACTAAAAAATACAGCGAATTGCTTAGTTCGAGAATACGAGACAAACTAGATATATATTCTCTGCGTAATTTTGCAGGTTAAAGCCACTGAAATATAGTATTTCAACTGGAACGGGCGCTGGCGTATCTCGCCAATAAGTGAGTGGCGGTCCTGAGACAGACATACAGCGTTGGGGCCACCTGTCACTTTGCGCTTGCGATGTACGACTCCTCGCACATGTTGTACAGTCCAATCGAAAACTTAATCTAACCTACAAAGGACTGATGACATAATTATACATCTATCTTCGGCCATACAAAGAAATTTTAAGCGGACTGTACGACAAAGAGAGGTGGTCCCAACGATTCGTTTCTCTGTCGGCTCGCGTTTCTACTATATTTCAGTGGTTAAAACCTGAAAAGCAAAAGTACTTGTCCATGTACTTGTGAACACACAAGTACAATTCCAAAAATATTGGACTTAAGTACAAGTACAATTACACAATGAAAAATTGTACTTAAGTACAAGTACAAGTACAATAAAAATGTATTTAAGTACAGTTTAAAGTACATGTACTTAAGTACATGCACAGCTCTGGAATCAACCTCATTATTTTATAAAGTATAATAATTTAAAATATTTATTGAAATTTTCCCGAACAGCCTCGCTAACTGAACGCAAATTATTTGTCATAAACATTTGCGCCTGCCAATAAATTAATTTCGCCTACACCTCTGGGTGCTGGTCGTATCAGGGAATATTTTGGCACGGTTCACTATTGTTTTGATGTTTGTTACATTGAACTTTTACACAATTTTTTTATTAATTAGTTTTCATGTTAATCGCTTAAAGACAGACGTAATATTTAATCCTCAAGGATTATTTTGTGCAGAATATAAAATTAAGAGATCATAATAGATGTAAAATCAGATTTAGAAAATAAAAATATCTGTAAAGCCCCATTCAGACTACCCTACTTATCTCGAATTAGTTTTATGTTTTAGTTGTTAAGTAAAAACACAATTGATGTTTTACTTCATTTGTTTCGTCCAGCTCTTATGATAGTTACATTGTCTTAAAACCGATATTAGTTAAAACCAATTTTATAACCGAGCTAGTAAAACGGGCTAATAAAATTTTGTTAAATTAATAACTGTACTTAAAACAAAAACAATTCATAAAACTGAAATCGTTCATTTTCTGTGTTTATATACGATATGTAAGTGGTTTAGTTCAGAATCACTATAGCTCACTAGTAATTTAACAATTTTTCTAACAGTGTAGGTGTCTTTTTAAAATTTAAATACATAATCAATCTAGAATATATAATTTATTATAAGATAACTTCATCACAGCCTATAATTTACAACTATTTGTTCATTTTTTTATTTAAACACAAAGAAATAACAGATTATTCGTCGGTATTTAAACATACAAGTACAAATACATACAAAGAAGCATATACTTTTAATTCTATAACATTTCAAGTCATGTTCTAATGTATTATCTACGTGATAGAGTACCAAAACAAAAACTAATACTTGTAACATCATTTCTAATCAACAATAAGATAAAAATTACTTTATTTTAACTTGTCATAAATTACTGGTTACATATACAGACATACAAACGCACACACATTCAAACACACACACATACACACAGTTAAAAAATACGAGGTTATTGACCTAAAATAAGGAAGTCAGTAAAAGAAATCAGGTTTTGACATTTTCGACCTTGACTTGGTTAAACATGCACCGTTAAAATATATATTAAAAAAAAATAATTGAAAAATATATAAATTCAGTCATAAAAATTTCATCAATTTTTTACAGTCAAAATTTAGATAAAAACAAGAAAAAATATTTGTAATAAATGAATACATTTATTTTTTAATTATCAAAGTAAAAAATATTTCAGAACTCATTATATTAAAATAAACAACTATAGATTGTAGTTCGGTATTAATATTTATTAATTATTGACGATTCGACGTACTCCATGTACATCTTCATCAGGAAAAAATGATACAAATGACATTTACAGTAAATAAACAGAACATAGAAATAAGTTACTAGGTGACAAAATAAGTAATTAGATCATAAACTTTATAAATCTTTAATTAAAGGAAGTCAAATTTTATTTAAATACAGAACTACAACCTAAAGCCGTTTTATTTTGTTATTATTAGATTTTTATACATTGCAATTTAGTAATTTTAAGCAAAAAATATTCGCCTCGATTTACAATCGCCTTTTAAAACAATTTACGATATTTATTTCAGATTATAACTAAATGATGTTTATCTTCTTTCCAATTATTAAACTTTTAATTATTAAATTTATTATATAATATGTTTCTTTTTTTCAAAATATATTTAATTTCATTTATATATACATGTAAATAATGTAGGTAAATATATAAATTTTAGAAAATTATAATAAAAAATTTAACTAAAAATCCCTCAAAAACTGGGTTGCAAATAAACCACCCTTATATTTTATATATAATTACTATAATTATATTAGTTAATCAAATGCATATAATATTTTTAAAATATACTTATATTATATTTTAACACTATAGTTAAAACATCGAAATAAAATATTGCACAAAAAATATTAAATAAATAAAATGATTAACCAGTATTCGCAATCAATTTAAAAAATACGTTTAGTTAAAAACACTTTTTGTTATTTTTTATTTCAAATTGTATCACTGTTTATTTATTATTTTAATAAATATAATAAAGTTTTTAAATATTTAATATTTTTTATAATACCTACTATTCCTAAATCTAAATGGAATTCAGATTGTTTAATATTATTTTTTAAAACTATATGTAAAATTAAAAATAATAATAATTATATTCAATACAAAAATAATCACAACACAATTTAAAACTAATGTGAAATAGTGATTTTCAAATAAAACTAATTTTAAAGGAAATATCAACATTGACTTTAAAAAACAAATAATGCATATTACAAAATTATAATAATATATACATCATTTTTTTTTTGCAAAGTATATATAATATACAATCGGTCAATAACCTTTGACGAAAAAAAAAAGTTTAAAAAATATTCAAAATATTATTGTTTATCATTTTATAGCACCACTTAATGTGTCATTCGCAGCAATTAAATTTGATTAGCAATATTTACAATTGTATCTTAACACAATATTGTGTAGTGCAATACCAAAAATCTAAAATTAATTCTTTTCGAATTAAACATAAATAATATAACATGAAAACATTGAAAAATGTTTCTTAGTTATGCAAATGGTAATTCAACTAAATTTAAAACAAATAATAATACTAATAAATAAAAATATGATCTTACTGTGGCGAAAAGTTAATAAAATAATTTCCCTTAAACCACAAAAAAAAAGAAATTATTTTATTTTATTAAATAATAATACGAAAAAATTGAAAAATAATTCTTAGCTTTATAATTGATAATAAACAAAAATTATTGCATTATTGTATTGTAAATGTAAATGAAATTAAAATAAAGAAATAAACAAAAGACTTACGATTCCTCCATCGTCTCTTATACTTTTTCTTCGAACTCTTTTTAATATTATTACCCTCCTTCATTTATCCGGACCTAACTAAATCAACTCACAGTGTTCAAAAACAAAAACCAAACACAAAACCAAAACAATTGAAAATCTAACACGACACACTTTCCTCGTTTTACACACCAGTGTCTGCACCGGAACCGGATATAAAACTCAAATCAAAACTTTGCAATTCTTTCCAAAAAAAATGCCTATTATTTTTTTTTTGCTGGTAATTCCGCAGATAGTGGTACCGTCAATAGGTCCGATGGTAGAACCGTAAAGACTTCGATGATGGTAGACGTAGAAATGAGGTCCAAAGAGCCAAACACAATCACTTCTTGAATGCTTCGTGGTGGAACGTATAGTTGGTGGTCCATATGAAACTATCACCAATCCAATTGGAAGAGCCGGGCAAACGACGAAGAGGAAAAAAATGTTCAAAGTCTCGCCTGTCGATGGAGTTAAAGTGTGGTGGTGTACTTCTCTTGTTGAAAAATATTATATGCTGGCTTTCACGAATAGAAGAGAACTCCAACTGATGTGATTCTCTCTGTTGTTATTTATTTTGTTTGTGCATATAGGAAAGCTGGGTCAATACACTTCTGGTTTCATTTTATTTATTTGAACCGGAGAATAAAAAACAAATTTTCATCGGTAATAATAAAACCAATTTTGCACTCACACACACACACATATATAGAAAGCCTGATCACAGAGAGACACAAATATTATAACAGCCAACAGTATTTGTTGTGTTCTCGCCCCGTTCTGGTTACCGAGCTGGTGTGAGTCAGCGTTACACACGGAAGGATAAATAGATCATTTTACTCAATGAATATATTATACTGTTAAATTTTATTTCCACAATTTTTTTGTTGTTGTTGTTTAGTTCATAAAATTCATTACGGTGATATCTGATAACCTATTAAGTTTTGTAACTGTACAGAAATACTTATATATGTATTGAGATCTTGAAAACTGTACAAGATAATGGTCAGAAGATTTGGTTAAATTAAAATTAATAAAAATGTATTTCAGTTATACTTTAATCTATCTACCCCAACGGGTAGCATTTTGTAAAACTCTTAGCTAGCGTGACTAAATGTTGCCTAGTAATTGTGTAAACATATACACTGTAAAAAATGTAATGTAATTTTATATAATTTTTAACAGTAAAATATCAGCATATTGTCATTTTTACAATAATAATTTTTGTAATATTAGAATCACAGAATATGTTTTACTTTAATTTTTTACAGTGCATAATTGTGTAAAATCATAGTTGCTAAGAAAAATCATCCACAATACATAAACGACAAATAAATGTACATACATACATAGACAATCACGCCATGTACCCAAAAAGGTGTGGCACAAACTGTTTTCCACTATCAAGTACAAGTACATGTAAATTTATAGTGTATTGCCGTCCTCACCAAGTTTGTAAACATTTTTTAGTTATTAAAATTTGTTTATAATATATTTGCTTATGTGTGTACCAAAATTTAGGATTGATTTCATATTTTAGTAAATCAATCAGTAAATTTTACAAGTATTTATAAGTTTATGGGTTATTGTCGCTCCCACAAAGTTTGTAACCATTTTTTGGTTATTAGAATTTGTTTATAATACATTTATTTATGTGTGTACCAAAATTCAGGAACAGACAACTTAATTTACTATTGTTTAAACATATTTTAGTAAATCAATCAGTGAATTTTACAAGTATTTATAAGTTTATGGCTTATTGCCGCCCCCACAAAGTCTGCCACTTATTTTTAATTATTGAAAATTGTTTATAATAAATTAATGTGTGTGTATGTATGCAATTGGGAGCCAAGAAGTACATTTGTAAGAGTAATGGGCCATTATAAGAAAGTGTTGCTATCTGTGTTTTAATATGAAAATCTATAAAATAAATTTGCAAAAAAAAAATGTTTCAGACAAATTAGAAACAGTAATTCACCAGCTATTTTAAAACTTTATTTGATCAAATTAATTTTTAATTAATAATTTTTCAACAATTATCTTAACTGCATAATATAAACAAAAACAAAACAAAAATGTTTTCTCGTTATTAGAACAAAAAGAAAAACACAATCTCAGTAAACAAAGGAAACAGAATAAGTTGTTCTTACGCAGATAAAGTAACTTTGGCAAAAACCGAGTGAGACACGCAGTAAACGGTAAATTTATTCAATTCCATCTTAACGGTCTAGATTTTTATAAGCATAAAATACTTGACATTTTTTCAAGTTCTCTTCATAATGCAAAATGATAACAAATACATTCTTTATACTGAATATTCCATATTTAATCTTTAAATACTAAAACATATATTACATTAGCGACAACCTATTTTAGTTTATAACTATTTATTAACTATTTTAAGACGAAATATTGAAAGATTATATAAAAATAATGTCATAACATATTTTATTTATTTAAATATATTACAGTAGCTTTACAAAAAAATTCGGATAAGTAAAAATTTTTGCGAGCCACACGTTTTGCTTTCTGTGAGTGATATACCGTTTTTCGAACAGTGCAATAAGAGAGTATTATCCATATATCGTTGTCGTATGTTATGTTTACCTTTTCAAAATTTACAGTAAGATAAACATTATGGTTGTGAAATATTGTTTTATATAAATTATTATTTACGCGTTGAAGACATACATACATATATACACAATCACGCCATGTACCCAAAAGAATGTGGCACAAACTCTTTTCATCATCCCGAAATCAGTCGCTTCCAAACATTCCTATCCAAACAAGCAACTTTCCTCTCATACATGCTCTTTTATTCCTACTATTTGGAAACTTTCGCTCACGCAAAACACTCTCAATCATACCACTCCAACTACTCATCGGACGTCCACGCAAACGTATACCATCAAAATCATTCAAATAAATCTTTTTAACCAAACCTTCATTAGACATTCGCTCAACATGTCCGAACCATCTTAACTGACTAACACGGCAACTATTGCTACAACATTTTTTTCAATTTCACACTCATCATAAACTAATCTAATTCGTACCCGATCTCTCCTATTTACACCCAGCTACCCCACGTAAAAATCTGATTTCCACAGCAGTCATTTTCCGTTTATGCTTTTGCAACCAAACCCAACATTCACTACCATACATCAACGTAGACACCAAAACTGCATTGTATATACTCAAACGGGCTTCTTTGGCAACATTTACATTCCTAGCAAAAGTTCCCAAAGCACCCAAAATTCGTGGTTTTGATTTTGACATAAGTAACACTGTTTTGTTTTACCGCAAGAAGCGCTGAATACTTGCTGATACACTAATACGTCACGACGAGCAAATTCAAATTTGACATTCAACTTTAAAATTTATTTTCTTATTTATTATAAATATAATTTTGCTTTAAAACATATTTACGTTGTTATTTTGATGTATATTTTTTATTAGATATTTTTAAAAAATATGCAAGGACACCCATTATAAAAACACGTTCAACCATTTTTTTAAGTAATAATTTTGTTATTTCTACCTCACGTCAAGCTATAATGATAAGCATAATGAGTATTTTTAATAATTATGTAAGCGCTATTTGCTATTTATAACTAAGAATGAAAACTTATATAATATATAGATTATATCGATATTATCTACATACATACACACATGCTAAAAGTCTGCTTAATTTTTTCTTTTTTTTTTCGAAAGTTGGCAACACTGCGCAAAAACAAAATTTTAAGTCTAAGAGGAGTTGCGTTCAAAATATTTCGATGACTGGTCGATTGATTAATTACAAATATGCATTTGAAATATCTGACGAGTTAGAAATGTTAATTTGATAAATATTAGGTAACAAATAAGAGTTAATATTCTTAAAATATGAATAAAAAATATTATTTTATACCAAAATTATTGAAAAATACCAAATAAAACCGAGTAAATTGTTTATTTGTGTTCTTTTTTTTATATTTTGATATTTTAATATTTCTTAGCAGCGCCACCTCTAGACATTGCATCATTGGTTATTTTAATTTACTATAATTATTAGCATCATATTATATAAACCTTTTATATATTATTTATTATATATTATTTATATATTATTTATATTTCGATTTATATTAAAAATACTGATTTTTAATTTTTACTAGATGACTTTATTTTCATATTATAATGATTTTAAAATATCTATAATTATATGAAAGATAAAAAAAACTGCATGTATAATCGGAAAGTAAAGTATTCTGTATTCTACTCGTATGTAATGATTATTACTCATTCCAAATAAAATAAATTTTATACAAGTTCCCCATTCACACACAAAAAATGACCCAAAGAACTAATTTTTCTACTAATTAGCACGTATTAGCGCAGTCTACTATAGTGTACCTGATGAATTATGTGTTTAGTGATATCTATATCTACATAATATGTATTTAGTAGTTTTCTTGTTAGGTTTCAATATAGCATGACTAAAAGCGGAACTAATTATAAAACACTAAACCATGGTTGCAAATGCTATTAAAACATGTAAAATGTACTTACTTAAATAATAACATTATTATTAAATTACCTTTTGTTACTTTCTGTTACCTTTACCAAACTATTTAGATCAATTTTCTATTTTTTTTTTCTATTTACAAAAAAAAATGCATTTTTCTTATTTGAATAACTTATGATGTATGAATGGTGATCCGATGTAATTAATTTTGTAGTATAAGTTTTTTGGCGTATGTGTGGTAAAAGAATACAAATATTTTTACATATCGTTAAATTTGAAAATTATGTTTAGTTATTATATTAGGGTGTATCAAAAAAATTTTCTTTCGTCGGCGAGAACAAAAAATTTAAGTTTCTGATCAGAAAAGTTCTTACGCAGGCCGATTCAAATATTAAACAAAATCTAGAGGGCGCACCAAGCGTTCAAAAATGCCATTTTTAGACTTTTTTCATATAATAGCTTAAACATATATCAACATTTTATCTGACCGAGCCGTAATACTGTGTTTTTATGCCCACATAAAAATGCGACATTTTTGCCAAAGAGCCGTTCAAATTGAAGTATTTGACGTTTAGTTAGCCTACAACTGTCGTTATATTATATCAATATAAAATATTTTTGTAATAACAGTTTAATGTTCAAATAAGTATATCAAAATAAAAAGAATTATATTCCAAAACTACATATATGAGATTATTATATTGTACGTTATAAACATTAAACATCATTAAATAATCATTTACAAAAAAAAAAGTCAAACTAACAATAATTTTAATGACAACCACCATTACGATATAAAACAACAAAAACTATAAACAAAAGAATAACGTATACCTACTCTCAACCTGCCAATTAACCACAAAAACGACAAAAAAAAATCGTTAAAACAATATGACAATAAGACCGTGTAAAAAGACACACACACACATGTACATACAGATATCATTATAAAACATCTTCGTCTGTATCGGACACACGTAAAATACAATTTGATATCTTTTGTCTTCAATTACATAGTGGAAACAAAATAAAATGGGTCAGTTACCTCGTTAACCAACTTATAAAATATGGCTGTGATAAATAAATGTTTTAAACCCAAACCCAAACACACACACTATGATGATAAAATACACTATGATAAGATATACTAATAATATTTTTTTTATGCCAAAAATGGCTTTAAGAGATAAAATCAACCTCCAAAAATATGTATTTTTTTAATAATTATTTATAACTCAAAATTGATAATAGATATTAGAAAATTGTAGATAAAAATTGCATTTGTGTTCACGATTTGATTTTTTTTTGCAAATACCTTTTAGATGGAGTTCACAAATGAATATTAAGAAAATAAATATAGTATATTATGTTACAAAAATCAGAAAACGATTTTGATTGTGTTGAGCCCTGATACTTGTGGCCGAGGTCAAACAATCTGGGCCAAATATATAATTAGCATTCTGCTCCGAGTTACATATGCTATTTTCTCTTCAAGCGTTCTAAACGAAACAAACCTAAAATACATACCAAGTATCATTAACCTTACTAACAGTTGTAGAAATAATATGTATATGTATATCATTGAATAAAAAGACAGAGAAAGCAGCAAATCGTATTTTTTAGCATTGCAAGTAGTGCGACGGAAGTCGGCCATTTTAAAGCACCAATGTTCTGATTGGTTTAAATTAAATTTAAAGCTTTCCCGTTATTTTGCAGTGTCCAGAGCATCCAGAGTGACTCGTATCTGCTTGGAGTCATTGAATAAAAAGAGTATTTTTATTTAATAGCTTGAAGTTTATTTATATTATACTGCTGCTGTTATGCTAAACAGTTAAGCCTTGTTTTCATTAAGGTGTTGAAAGTGTAGCAAGTGTGGCTTTAAAAGTGTCTATTCTATTTGTATAAGTGTCCCTATATCGCTTATGTCAAATTATTTAATATTCTTTAAAATACTATCAATGTTTCAAAGTACTTTAGAATGTTATTACATGTTAATCTACATGTTTAAAATTATAAAGAGCCTCACTTTTTTTGAACACAAATTATTAAATGTTCATCAAAATTCATTTTATTTTAAGCTATAAAATGCAACTGATTGTCACACGGACAGTTGTAGAATAAAGACGTATGCGTGCCGGTGAGTTTCAGGTTAAAAGTTAAAATATTTGAACATTCAACACCACTCAAGTGTAAGTGCGAAACAAATCCACTAATTACATTACTGCATTTCACTGTTCCATACTTTCGTCACCGCCATGAAAATAAGCCTTTAGATAATAGTATAGTTAGGCCGATTGCACCATTTTTACTTAAATTTTAAACGTGGTGTAAATGAATCCACCAGTAGATTTCTAATAAAAAATCGTTGTCATAATATCGAAAACTAAATTGGTCGACTCATTTAAACGACATTTAAATTATAAGTATAATTGGTGCAACTGGCCATTAGTGACAATTGTGTTTAAAGATTAAATTTGTGGTCACATTGTTCATACTTCCTCTGTCTTTTTATTCAATGACATATATATATATATATTATTTATATTTTTTACTTAATTTGTGAGAATTTATATTTATATGGTCAAATATACAATTTCTGACAAATCTGGCGGTTACAGTGCATTTTTTGCACTTCTTCATACATTTTCAATCATCAAATTCAAGCGAAAATAAACAATGCAATTGTCAATTAACTTAACTTGATTTAATAATTTTTAATATGACCACCAAAGATCTCAGATTAAATACCCTTGACCGCGTAGTTGTTTGGTGCTGCCACCAGTGGGGTATATAGTAAGTAACTACTGTATAATGATCTTCTACATAGACAATATAGTAACGCAATATCGATATCAAAATGTTTTTTTATAATCAAACAAGTAAACTGAATTATCCTATACAAATATACTTATAAATTAAAACTCTGATTATATCAGTTTTAAGTGTTTCCAATTGAAATAAAAAGTTGCAGTAATCATTGGACGTACACGATATTAAAACAATAATATTTTTTTTTTAGCACGAGTATTTCATTTAACATTAATGTTTATTTTATAATTTTATAATAATGACATGACATTTACATGATGGAGAATACAGAATTAGAGATCTAGGTTATTTGTAAGTGTGTATAAAGAACATCGTTTTGACCTAATAAATTAAATACGACAATAGTATTTTCTAGAATTGGAAAGCATTAATTTAACTAAGTTTTTCTGTCGTACAGAAATAAATTATTTATTTATTTATTATAAATTTCTAATTTTATATTTCCAGAAGTTTTTACTCACAAAATAATTGATATTATTGTATTGTATATTTTTCTGTTGGAATAAAGAATACTTTAGACGGTAATAATTTGTTAATAATTTATGTAGATATAACTATTTCAAATAAATTAGGGATGGGGACCGAAACCGAATCATTTTAGATCCAAATCAGAAATTATCCGAATATCCGGATATCTAATATATAAAATTCTTGTGACATAGTTTTAGTGTTTATACTCCTCCGAAACGGCTTGACCGATTTTGATGAAATTTTATATGTATATTCAGTAGGTATGAGAATAGGTTTATAACTAATTTTTATACCCCTAAGTGTTAAAAGTGGCTCACCGTAAAAAAATTTTTTTTATTATTTGGACAATTTTTTTTTTGGTTATTTTTTTATGGTGTGCCATTAAAAAATACATTTAGTCCTAAATTTTTACCCTCCTACCACCAACCCCTACTTTTTAATAGCATTTTATATTTTTTAACCCCGGTCGATAGCTGATCAATGGGGTTCCGTTTAGCCAAACTCAATAAAATAAAAATAAATAAATAAATAAATAAATAAATTTGTAACTTTGGGAAGTTGTTGAGTACACTCCCGCAAAAGGAATCTAGGGCCCTGGGGCATTTATGTACAAGTGGGATTTCTGTCACTGAAGGAGTTATGCAATATCAAAATTAGTTTTATCCAAACATTCCTATCCAGACAAGCATCTCTATTTTCATCCATATTTATCTAATCTAAGAGTATCTCATACATGCTCTTCTATTCCTACCATTAAGAAATATTCACTCACGAAAACACTCTCAATCATACCACTTCCATCTGCTCATCGGACGTTCACACAAACGTATACCTACAAATCATATATATATATATATATATATATATATATATATATATATATATATATATATATATATATATATATATATTCTTTTATATGAAACGTTCATTAGACCCAAACATCTTAACGGATTAACATCAACTTTTGCAACAACATTTTCCAATATATGCATTTATATAATTCAAAATACAAAAACATGTTTTATGCATATTTTACAAACTATACAAAAATAGATGTAAATTTTATATATGAATAAAATCTCCTTTAAAATATTATTATTTTTATAAATAAGAAAATAAAAATCGGCTTCTTTTCAGTTCTACAGCAATCTTGAAAATCTATTTATAATTTATAGTTGTACACTGTTAGAAAAAATGTAACATTACATAAAGTATCACGTAATTTATTGTTGTTTTTGATTTGTATTAAATTTTAAAATATGTGTAAAAATATTCTTTTCTTAAATTTTCTTTAAATTGTCATTTATTTTATCAGTAATATTAGATTCGATAATTAAATTAAGTAATTTTTAATTTAAAACTTAAATTATGTAAAATTACATGTAGCATACAAAATGATGATTTTTAAATTTTACTCTCTCAGAAAATTAAAAATTATTAGAACCACACACAGCCCTGTATAATGACGGTTAATATTAGTTGAAGTTCATTACTACTAGAAGAGTTCATTTTTTCAATATATTTATATTCTAGAAATACGTTATTACGTGCCCCGACAAAGCTGAAGAAGAAAAAAAGGAAGATTTTTATTTAGTTTTCAGGTGAAAACATTGGGATAGGTCAAACACATAGTTTGAGAGAAATCAGTTAAATTATTATACTATCATCTTGCTTGCACCTACATATTATGCAGATAGATATGTATACCTATGTATACTTATTTCCTATTTCACATGAAAATTTATATGACAGTTCGGCTGTTTTATGCGTAAAATGAAGAAACAAAAAGTTTTGAAAATTTATGTATCATTGTAATAGTTAAATTTTCGTAGCTTATTTGTACGAAATATTTTATTAGGTTTACCTAAAAATTTTACCAGTTCGATTAAAAAAGGGGTATAGTATTCGGTACGGTTATTGTAACATTATTCAAAATTAAAACAAACTATCTAGAAATCCTTCATATAACCTCTAGATGACAAATCTGAACTTAGCTTATGTAATCGCAATTTCTGCTAAACGGTTTAACCGATTTTGATGAAATTTTTCTGACTGAGTTTATTTAATGCTCAAGATTCTCATGTGGTTCTAGTTTAGTTTTAAAAAATTCACTATGGCTACATTATCTATCCGATTTTAATCAATTTTTCACAAGAGATTATTGTAGTGCCTAGATAAATTATATAATTTTACTAATATACAGTGTTGTCAACTTTTCAAAAATAAAAATTGCTTCTAATCTTGTTCTTTTATGCTATTGAGAACTAACATGAAAACTAGTAGTAAAAAATAAATTAGTTTCATGATTTTCATAAGATTTTTAAGGGATTTTAATTAATTTGTACAATAAATTGTACAAGTGGTCCCTCCCACCACAATATGAACTAATTAAATAAACAAATATTCTTAAAATTTAGCCTAATTTGTAAATAAAGTATATATATATATATATATATATACATATCAAATTCTCATTTAAGATTTGTTGTCAAGCTTTCGGTGCCAGGACATTTGGAAAAATTTGTTTCATTTACAATTTTTTATTAATTCATTATAATATTTCGAATGTACAATAGTTCAATTGTAAATAAAACAAATTTTTCCAGATGTCCTGAAGAAGGTGTAAAATACTACAGAAAGCTTGACAACGAATCTTAAATAAAAATTTGATTTATAACACCTAACATTTGACTATCTTCTCATTAAAAAAATTTACATTATAATACACTATAGTCGTTAATTTATATATATATATATATATATATATATATATATATATTTCTTTTTCTAAAATAAAACATCTTTAGATTATAGTTCTGTATAAATAATAATGAGTTCTGAAAGATTTTTTACTATGTTATTTTTTTTCTGTTAAAGTACTACTACTATATGATGATGACTTCACTATAGGTATTGACGAACGTCACTGTATATATATATATGTATTGAGTGAGATCTGGTTGTTGATTTTTTCTTCTTTGAGCAGCTGTAAGCAATGCGAGGAGATCTTGGTGTTATAGTGACCAAGTAAACCGGCCATTGACCTGATACACTCGCGTACTTGTACACTCCTACATCATCTCATATACATATGTATACATAGCACATAGGTACACTTATATCAGATATGATACATACTCCCTTCCCTACATACATGCTAATTGTAAGAAAAAAAAACTAAAACACACTTGGTATAACATGACAATTTCTACTATTATTCCATATCCTTATACCATTAAACGAGCAATTCTTGCATATTATTTATTAGTTTGTCAATTTTATCTTCAAAACGGGTCCAATGATTTTAATGAAATCGGGTGAATCTACCGTTTTTGAATACGAGAACATGATATAATTAAAATCTCAACTTTGGAAGAACGCAATTACAATACAAAAACTTATTTTAAAACTTGTTTTTGATATAGAATTTTTTTCTATTACAATTAGATAATGTCAGTGATATGGGTTTTAACTTTGATTTTAAATAAAACACAACGAAAAAGACGGGCGCATGCAATAGATAATAGTAAGGAGTGTGGTGAGTAGCTGTCATTGCGCCCACGGTTTTCGTTTTAAATGTTGCAGGTATTGTTATAGTCATTAAAAATTCACAATCACAAATTTTGAGGAAAATCTGTATGGTGGTCAGGAATTTGTATGGGGCTAACAGAAATTATTTGATACTTTTTAGTTTTAAAAATGTTTCTGCTTTTTAGTCTTGTATATGTGTGTTCTACAGTTACTGTAATTTGAAAAAAAAAAAATTTGCTAAATACACAAATGTACGAAATTCGTAAATATGGCACAAGATAAAAATTAATATTTCTAATATTATTCATTAATTAGTTCTGAGCTATGTTAAAGGTTTCAAGTTTCTAGCTCATCGGGAAGTTAGTTTAAAATCGATTCCAAAATTTGTACAGATAAACGAACAGACAGGAAAGAAAGCTAGTTAAAAACGTGTTAACTTAAATACTTTTTGGATATTAATTCAAATAATACGAATTTGTAATAATAATATTTTTATACATTTGAAAATTTTTAATACGTTTACAAATTTTATGCTGAATTACTTAAAAAGAGCTAGTACAGTATTTATATACTTTAAAGAAATAATTAATTATACCAAATTTTTTTAAACATTTGTAAAATTTATATACAGTGTGTCCCAGGATTGATGTTAGAAGAGGTGTAATGGACTAAAATTTTTTGAATTTCATTTCAAGATTCTGGAATTAAGCCCTGCTTGGCGTGAAACGAATTTTAAGAATTTTTTCGTTTTTTGAAAAACAAAATGGCCGTGACGGTGAAGCAAGAACTATTTTCTTTTCAGGTAAAGTACCCTTTTTGTTTAGGATACGACAAAATTTTATTAAGAAAAGTTGTTTATAATGACAAATCATGGCCGTATACCAAACTTCAGGGAAAAAAAAAAAAATTTTTAATAAATTAATAGATACAGCACGCCCAACCAAACAAGATAGTCGGAAAATATGCGAACTAAAAGAATTTTATTTAAAATATTTTAAGCGGCAAGATTTCAAGCATTCACATCGCACAGACGAATCTCGGTACACTCCCAAGAAAAGTATAAGCTGTCATACTTGTCATTGTCAAAGTCAAATTTGCAGTTGTTGTGTCGTTTGAGGTTGTGTCGTTGTATTTTCCTTGTTATTCTGCAGTACTCTACTTAAAATCTGTCTTTTTCAAGACAAAATTACTCGTTTTATTTGTGAATATAGGTATGCCGCCGAAATACTTTTTAACCTGAATGTATCATGAAAACGACAGTGGCTCTTTGCCACGCCCCTCAACTATCTTGTTTGGTTGGGCGTGCTGTACCTACAATTTATTTTGTTCAATCTAAAACAGACAGTTTAATGAAAGTAGGTAGATCGTCCTGAAGTTTGGTATACGGCCATGATTTGTCATTATAAACAACTTTTCTTAATAAAAATTTTTCGTATCCTAAACAAAAAGGGTACTTTACCTGAAAAGAAAATAGTTCTTGCTTCACCGTCACGGCCATTTTGTTTTTCAAAAAACGAAAAAATTCTTAAAATTCGTTTCACGCCAAGCAGGGCTTAATTCCAGAATCTTGAAATGAAATTCAAAAAATTTTAGTCCATTACACCTCTTGTAACATCAATCCTGGGACACACTGTATATATTAGTGTTTCGAAAAAAATCGAAACATCTGGCTCAGCGCTAAAATCGAAGATTTTGGTATATATATATATATATATATATATATAAAATTGAATAGTTGAATTTTCAAAATTAGTTCAATGTGTATTTATTCAACTATTCAATTTAATATATTCTCGCTGACAAGCACCAAATCTCTGACTAATATATATATATATATATATATATATATATATATATATATATATATATATATATATATATATATATATATATATATATATATAGGGTGATTTATTAGTAATTGGAAATATTTCAACTGGAGTATCCTGGGCTCAGAATATGAAGATTTAACGCAAATCACTTAGATAAAATGTGGCTCCTTACTGAGCTACAGGGTGTTTCATTTAAAAATTTAGAAACGATTTTTGCCCAGTACTTAAAAACTATGACGTATCCTTATCATACTTGGCAGGAAGTGTAGGTACCGTACACCATACTACATTATATTAAATAAAAGTTTTTGGCTCCTGCCAGTGGCGTACAACAGGGGCAAGTGAGAGGTTGATCCTTCCTAAGTTCTACGCCACTGGCAGAATTGTTATTTTAACACAATTTTTCGATTCTCCAATACTTTCTGTGTAAAAAACATACTCTTCTTTCATAACGATAAAGTAACTATTTTTCGAGATATTTAAAGTTATACATAAGCTGCACCCTTAGGATTTTTTTAAAATTTGCTCAAAAAAATCTGAAAAAATTCAGTAAAATAGAGAAAAAAATTAGCTACATAATAACTAAGTAACTTATTTCTCTAACTCATTCTGGATGAAAAAAGTTACTTAGTTATTATGTAGCTAATTTTTTTCTCTATTTTACTGATCTTTTTCAGATTTTTTTGAGCAAATTTTGAAAAAATCCCAAGGTTGCAGCTTATGTATAACTTTAAATATCTCGAAAAATAGTGACTTTATCGTTATGAAGGAAGAGTATGTTTTTTACACAAAAAGTATTGGAGAATCGAAAAATTGTGCTAAAATGACAATTCTGCCAGTGGCGTAGAATTTAGAAAGGATCAACCACTGCCACTGGCAGTAGCCAGAAACTTTTATTTAACATAATTTAGTATGGTGTATGGTACCTACACTTTCTGCCAAGTATGATAAGGATACGTCAAATAGTTTTAAAGTACTGGGCAAAAATTGTTTTTAAATTTTTAAATAAAACACCCTGTAGCTCAGTAAGGAGCCACATTTTATCTAAGTGATTTGTGTTAAATCTTCATATTCTGAGCTCAGAATACTCCAGTTAAAATATTTCAAATTACTAATAAATCACCCTGTATATATATATATATATATATATATTTATATTTATATTAACTTTTTTAATTGTTTGAATTTTTCTGTTTTTTAATTAAAAAAATAATTAATTCACTGTATCCATTTGTCTGATAATGACTACAAAACATACATGACAATAATTTAAAATAAAACATTTTTACAAAATACTTATACCAAATCGTTAATCAATAATTGATAATTCATGTCATTATATTTATACATGAGATTAAAATAAACAAGAAATAATATTTTTATTATCTTTTATCTTTTTTTGTTTAAATCCAAATTGACCGCTACATTTTTTCAATAAGTACGAACTTTTTGTACAACTAAATTTTTCTATATTTTTTTTTTTAATTTTATATAAATATTAACATTATTTCAAATACAAGGCCACATAAAAAACATATAAGTTATTATAAAACAATTATATTACAACAATTTTAACAAATATCGCATAATATTTATCAACATGCACATCCTCCTGTCATATTTCCTCAGCAATTAAATAAAATACTGTATTTTCTCAAAGAAATAATTGTTACAATGTCAAATATCATGCATAAATCTTATTATTTTTTTTACTTTAGAAGGGATCGAGGTCCAAAGATCGTTACGTACAAAAAACGCAGCACCAATTTTCATCCAGCAAAATTGACGTATAACCTCAACCTAACTTTTTTTATACAGGTAACAAAAATGCGATACTTACGTAAGTTTCTGACATTGTCTACGATTTTGCTCATTTTCAAACAAAATTTATTAAAACACCACACATAAACGTAAAATAGTTACTAGTTCAAGTTCAACTTAAGAGTTTATTTATACATTAAAACAATTAAAATATACATATTATTACCAACTGAACACGTGGATTTACGTCAGGTAATTCGCACGAATATAATTAATTTAAAAACTGTTATTTAAATTCGATGATATAATTTAGTATTTATTAATTATTTACACTGATTTTTTTAATAAACAAATGTTAAAATATACTTTTTATAAATTTAGTTTTGGTTAAACATCACAAACATTTTATTAGTGAGGTTATCTGAATGATATATTTATAGAACTGGCAACGAAAAAGAATTATTCAACCACATATAGAGTGGAGTGAGAGAGATTCAATAATAGTACACCATAAACTAATTTGCGTTCTAATCAAAAACAAAATATTAATCTAATGTTGTACATATAGCAACAACCTTGTATGTTAAACTGCGGCTTGTATAGTAGTGTGTGAATGACTTGTGTTTGTATTGTAGACAGAGCAACATCTGATTTTTATTCATTTCCGACACGTTGTTTTATGAATTATACAATTTTTATTACATACATGTGACGCGGATTGCCTATCTTAAATATGTTTTATCATATAAATTTAATTAAAAATTATACGGAACTAAAACCTAAAGCTTTTTTATTTTAATATAATGAGTTCAGAAAGATTTTTTACTTTGTTCATTATAATTATTATTCTATACATCTTTACAATAAAATGAACAGTGTTGTGACAGATAAAGAAAAAAATTATTTAGATATAGTTTTATTATTATCTAGATTAGAATACATAGATATTAGAACGAAAGTTTATCTAGTTTTTTACTGTTGGGCAAATAAAGATTATTATTTATTATTATTATAGATAGTAGATAATTAAATATGTTCAAACATAGTAGATGTTGTCCCTAATAAAGAAAGAATATAAACAAAGATATGAACGATAATGTAAAAATCCTTTTTTGTTTGTGTGTTATTAAAATGCTTTTAAATGTAACTTTCAAGAGTATTTATTAAAAAAAAATTTGACTTCAAACATAGGCACAAGAACACCCCCGCTACTGCACATTTTTACATACGTTTTGAACATTTTTGCTCCCATATACTTTTGTACCGCGCAAACAGCGAAAAAATTAGACGGAACATGTATAGCATTTGTCTTTTGTATAAATCAATTTTTCATGAATAATTATCATTTCAAATACACAACATTGTCCTTGATATAAATTTAAGGGTATGATTTTTCGAAACATATTTTTAAATAAATTAATATAATTATATAACGATATATTTGTCATTTTCAAAATATTGTTATATATTGTACAGATAACAATATGACATTGAATTTTTCAATCAGTTATATTTTATCATTTTTATACAAATATTTTTAATTATACTCATACAAACAACCTACAATAAATTATTCATTATAAATGTAAATAAAAATAGCAAAACTTATCTTTTTCTAACACAACAATTAAATTGAAATTCTATGTACAAATAAAATTGCAGATTAACTTCAAACCTATTAAAATAATTTTCAGATAAATTATTTCAATTTTATAAAAGTGTAATAGTTTAAATTTATTAAATGTCGCGTTATTTTACTATAATATGAAAGTAAAGTAATCTAAAATATCTTATCATCCCCCATTTACTAATTATTTCACATTTCACCCTGTAAATATTGCCGGGTCAGGGTTACGTCAACCCACCTAACCTCATTCTTACATAACGCGTCAAATTTTTTTACCTGTCTGCTTTAAAAATCATTAAAATTATAACTAAAATGTAGGAAAAAATGTTCCCATTATTAAATTCTCGTTATTTGATGAGCAATTTTTATTTTTTCAAACTATGAGAAAAGATATGATCCCACAATTATGAAAGTGGTCTAAGTTAAAATTAAAAAAAAAAGAAAGAATTTATCAGTTATTTCACACCACATTATTTTAAACTAAATTAATTCAATGTAATTTTTACGATATTGTCAAAAATGAACCATTAGATAGTGGTTGTAAATTCAACATTTAGTGTTAATTATGCAATTAATTCAATATCTCGAAACAAGAAATATATGACAGACCACTTTCATAATTATGGGCACAAACCTAGATTATAATTATTATTTTTAATTGTCAAAAATGCCGACCAACTGTTTCCTGTGAGTCACTATTTTTAAAATATTGAAATCCATATGCCGATAATTTAATATATTTCTAAATATTAACTTAAATTTAAAAATATTTGAGGTTAAAATTATTTCTGTCACATAGCGAGTAGCAATAAACTATAACGATTTGTTGATGTAAAACTGTCAACAAGTAAATGCGACGATATTTATCGATTTTAAAACAATATACAATAGAATTTCAAGGTTAAAAATGAACAAATATCAACTCACTAAATGAAGGTATATCCATCTTCTGTGCCATTTCCATCGTTACGTTCACCAAAAATTCCAATCCAAACATTGGAAACAGAAAATTTGTTGGTAGTTCACTAGTTGACTTCCACGACAGAAGTCCGATAATATTTATTCAAGAGAAACGTTTATATAAGCACATTTTTGATACGCGGTACACGTAATCACTATACAACATAGATTATATATTATTTCAGTCGCAAAAAATAATGATAATTTTTCAACCAGGTTATTACATAATTACCGAATAGAAACTTATACGTAAAATATCACTAATTCCACTGCAAGTACTTAATAGAATAACAGATATTCAACGCTATTTGAGTGTGCTTGTACGAAAACTCAGTACTATTGTAACAGATCTACACACGTTTTGACATTTAAGGACTAGCAAGCCGGTCACCCTCCATATTGTTTCGTCATCAACCCCTAGATGTACGCCGATTGGTGCGCTGAGTGGTTGGTACGTCGCACCACTTTAGCTTTGAGATCGATAGGGATAAATGTAGGTGTAGTAAAATTTGTAGGCAATAGGAAAAATTAAATTTTCTTTCAATTTTCTTATTATCGAACGCAGACAGCCATTTGTTATTTGTTATGTTTACATAAATAGATAAGGATTCACTGTTTTTTTTTCGAAATTCATTATAATATTAAGTATGGGTTAGGTTATAGGTATTTTAATTGGTTTAAAAGTATGAATTAAAAATATCTAAATTACAGTTTTTATGTATAATTATGCATAGAAAATAAATTTATATATATTCAATTATTTTTAAGAATTTGTATTTGGAATACCTAAGTAAAAATAAAACATAAACTACGAAAATTCGTAAATACGTTATTTTAAAACATAATTATTTGAGGATTTTATATCTTATAAAAATAAATTAGAAAAATTTTTTAAACCACAAAAGTTCATTAAAAACAATGAAGCTAAATATGTATTTCGGAAGCTGGATTTCCAACATCGGTAGCAAATTTTGAATAAGATTAAAACCCAAATTAGAGATCTAAAAGTGTACTTAACACTCTCAGGATTATTTTATAGTTTTTTACATTTAGTTTATTTATAAAAAATTTCATTATATTACGCGTATAAATTAAAAAAATAAAATAACAGTAAAAAATCTTTCAGAACTCATCGTATTAAAATAAAAAAGCTTTAAAATTAAGTTTGGTATAATTTTTAATTAAAATTTGACGTTTCGATATACTGAACGTATATCATCAGCAGGAAAAATATACCAAAATCACATAAATAATAAACAAAACAAAACATAGAAACAAGTTATTGACCAACCGCAAATACAAGTAATAATTAAATTACAAAATTTATTAATTAAGAAAGTCAGTACTAAAACCTAAAAAGAAATATTTAGAGTGCTCACAATTTTGTGGACACTCGGTACAGTTATATAATAACAGAAATTTGTATTAATATCGATATTAGCCAACCCTGTATATTTAACATTTATATGTATATTTTAACATTTGATATTTTAGTATCATTTCCATATTGATTTATTTTTATTAATGTGAAATGAAGCACATGTTTAGATAAAAAGTTAATAATTCAGAAATATAGATTGATATAATGACTAATCAGGCTTTTAAACAATATGGGGTGCGCAAAAATTCGGGAATTAATTTTTTTGTGATGATTACACGTATGAAATTAATAAATACAACCCTTAACAAGTTATTATTATTTATAGGGCCGTTTTTGGCAATTTTGCCGCCTACGGCAGAATTGAAAGATCACTTCTTTATATACAAGGGGGGGGGGGCATTTTGCCTTTTTTTAAGGATAAAGATAAATAATTAGAAAGAAGTTTCAAGCCTATAAAAATTCATTATCCTACCTTATATGCATAGTTTAATATTTGTATGTATTTTGTATTATGTTCTTAGGCCCAAGGGGGGAGGGGGGCATGGCCCCATGTCCCCCCCCCCCTTGGATCCGTCCCTGATCTTGCATTCAAATCTCAGATCTGAATTTTAGATCCGAGTCTATCCAAATCTATGTGTTATGAGAGATCATTTTTCTGTTTAAAATATCATGCGTTCCTTAAATGTTTGTTAAATGGAATGAATGTTGAAAAATAAATTTTACAAGCTGTATTATTTAAATAAATGTGTGACGACAATTATATGTAATGTGTTTAAAAGAATCATATATTCAATCTCAAAATTATAATACAATGTTTCTCAAGAATTATTTTTTTTACTATATAAATATGCAACGTGTTCCAGAAATAAAAGTACTCAGCTATACACACCGTGTCTAAAGAATTTTATGCACTTTGTATTTAAAGAATAATATATGCAATGTGTGTCAAAAATAATATATACAATTTAAGATCCGCGGATATCGGATCCGATGTCCAGATATTGGATCCCGATCTGAAATTATCTGAGAATTGGATATCCGTTTATTCGAATACTGGACCTTAAATTAAGTTAAAAAATAATAATAATCAATAAATTAAATATTAATTTTTCTGATAAAAATAAAAATAAATATGTCGAATTTTAATAAAAATAATAGAGAACTTTAAACTAAAGACTTTTATTTTAATATAATTACTTCTCGAAAGATTTTTTTACTTTGGTAATAATATCAATATTTTTGTATCTGTTGAATACACAAGTAATCTGTTATTGATAATAATATCCTAAATGAAGAGTAATATTGAACTAATTATCACGTAGTATTGGGCGTCAAACGTAAAAGTGCTGCTATCTAGTAGGAAAATTCAGAACTGTGACATTACAATAGCTGTATTCTTTTTACCTAAAATTTACTGAGATCTCAGCTCACTTCAGATAAACTCAGATAATACTTATTTTTTTTTATCTTAACTGAGCTACGAGAAACTGAGTTGGATACCTTCCTCCCTTACCGATTCTGCTGCACCCGCAAAATAATCAAAAAAGGAAGTGTGATACTCAGTTAAGTAGTAGGAGTAGGGGTTAAGTTTATATCGTTATTGCTGTTTTTAAGGATAGCCGCGAAAAATGTCATACGAAATTACTTATGAAACAGGTATTGTAATCAATTAATTCAAATTGAATATTCTTTAAATTGTCACTTATTCGTGTTCTCTTGCTAGAGTTTGAATATCTTGTTCTTTTTAAAGCAACTCAACTCACTTCACTTCGTTTCACCACACTTCACCACACTTCACTTGGCAACTGAGCTGAGTTAATCTTTTGGTAAAAAGAATACAGCAAATTTGAATACAATAATCGAAATAAAATAGTTTATACAAATGCAAGTGTAGTTAGCATAAAAAACAAAAGATTCAATTATGTATTTATGTATAATGTATTTGTATAATATTTGTAGCGTAATAAATTATAATACATATTCTAATTTTTAAAATTATGTATTTTAAAATTAATATACGTTATTCCTATTAAAATATCGTTATCGTTAACTTTTATATTTGGTCGTTTCATGTTTTCTTTTCTTTTTTTTCATTTTTCTAAAAAACTGTGAATAAATAAATATTTGAAATATGTATGTCAAAAAAATTATGAATTGAAATTAGTCTACGAATATCAGGCCTTTAGCATAGCAAAGATTTAGAGCTATGGGCTATTTATTGAAATAATTATTTGGAATTTATTTCATAATTACAACAAATATTAGTACAATAATATGAATATAATTCGTTTCACAAAGTGATTTATATTACGCATTTTGTATCAGTTTTCCTGATGAAGATGGACGTTGAGTTCCTCGAAACATCGATAATAAATAAATATTAATACAGAACTTTAACCTAAAGCAGTTTTATTCAATATAATGAGTTCTGAAAGATTTATATACTCTGTTAGTATTATAGAATTTAAAACTAGATATTATATTAATAAATAAATAACTAGAAATAGTGGCGGTATCATGTAAGTGGGTCAATCACGATTATCAGTTACTAGAAATAAATGAATCCATATGTTTTCGATTCTTCTACCCTTGAAATGCATTTCAAGTACTACTAAGAAATATTTTTTCTAAAAATACATTTTCTCTGATACGTTCAGGATAAACTTTAAAAATTTATTAAGGCACTAATACTACAAGAATTTTATTTGCTTGAGACATTTTATTATACCCACCAAAATAATAGAAATTACATTTTTTAAAAATCGATTTTAACCTAGTGATTTAATTCTTTTTTCGTATCTATCAATAAAAAACACAGGATCTTTTCAAAACTAATAGATCGATATTTTGTTATTTTTTTATTTTTCTGTGTATTTAAAGACAGTTCTCTGTAAAAAATTGATGTAAATTTACATGTTCGATGAATGTATTTTTTCAGAAAAAATGTAATATTACGTTAATTATTATAGTAAAAATTACAAAAAAAAAATGTTGCTTTTTACTGTTAATATAGTTATATAAAATTACATAAATTTAGATCGCATTTTTTACAGTACATACATACATACATTCATACACACATACAAGCAAATTTTTTTCTCTATTTTCCAAAATACAAAAAAATTTTACGTAAACATTTTACGTAAGTTTTATTTTTATTCAATTTTATTATTAATGTATTATTTTTGTATAATGTTAACACTGCAATGTTTTTTACAAAATAAAATAAAGACTGCCTGAAGAAGGTACGTGACCTATACTATACTATAAGAAGAAATTAACATGTTTGATAATAGTTCTGATATTATCTATTTTGAAACAATTATATTAAAATATACAGCAATTGAGTAATTATATCTAGAAATACTGGGCAATCGTAGTGTCTTATGGTTTATAGGTAAAATTACATAATTTTTTTAGAGTGTACGTAAAGCTATACCAATACTACGAGTACACAAACACAATTAAGGTTTTTTTCAATAGAAATAACTACGCGCTACTGAAAAATAGAAACATACAAACGAGGCGAGCTTAATTTCAATAAAAAAATAAAGTACACTTGCTAAATTAAAAGTACTTCATACTTATAATTTAGTTAACGTCGATTTTGTCGATTATTTCTCACAGACAATCAAAAGAGTCTTATTTCTCCCACAATTTTCTTTCACACTCCGAGTATGGGTCTTTATACCACTATACAGGTTCTACTATTTTTAATTTCTAGCTTTCTGTTAATTTAAAAATTATACAAAATAGAAATATATTAATATATCCATTCGTTAATAAAAATAAACAACAACAAAATTATTTTGCCTAGATACTGTGGCGTAAGCACAACAGATAATGCCTGTAATGCTAAATAAAACCATAAACCATCGAGTTAATATGGATTCAAGTGGTTTTATGACAGCATCCCGACGCTGGTCGTCTCATTTAGTTGCTTATAAACGTTTTAACTCTCCGCTTCATTCCTTTGAAAGAAAATAAAATAAAGAATACGCAGTGAAGTTTTTTTCATCGTGAAATCATTCTACAATAAAATGTAAAATCATGAAGATGTGGTATTGCACTTTATTTTTCCTAATAGTGATTATTAGCGTTTGGTTTCTATCGTTCGGTATTATGAAAAGCGATCATTTGAATGTGAATGCCGCTATTGAAGTGAATATTGTACAGAATAGTGGCGAAGATTTGATGAAGAATGAATCGGAAACGAATGTTATCAGCAGAGGTAAGATGAAATATCATATACCTAAGTTCATGCTCGAACTGTATGAGAAATCGAAAAATATTAAGAAAAATGAGTACAATCATATGCATCCGGATATTGTGAAGAGTGTTATTCCTATTCATTCAAGTAAGTAAAATAACAATTTTTGATATTATTTTCCAGTAAAATCGAAATTTTATAAAATTATTATATTATGTCTGAAAAAGTTGGCAACAAATGGGCAATTTTTTTATTATTAATTTTACAAAAATAAATATTCTTCATAAAAATCTCTGCATCACATATAAATCAATAATCAAGAATCAAATTTGTAAAATATTTAGTGGTATACAGGGAAAATAAAAAAATATTGATTTATGCTGAAGCGAAAAGTGTTTTTAAATTTAAATACACTCCAAAATGTTATTTGAAAATGTTGATATCTAAGTTAAAAGACGATTTAATAAGCTACTCTTTTCACAAATTGATATTATTAGAATAATGAATTCTTAAATTTTTGCAAAACTCAGAGATCAGTTTTAATATTTTGAGTATCGCCGGTCACGGCCCACAATGATGACGGCCCACCGGGAAAAGTCCGGTGCCCCGGTGAGCCAGTCCAATCTTGCCTAACACCCCCCTATATGTCTAAAATGGACTCGCCAGTTAACACCATTGAACTATATACTACGTAACTGGAACGGCATCGAGCGTTCAGTTGGCGTGGCAGCGACGATCTTAGGCAACCGGCACAACGTAGGTACACCCATCCTTGTCTAGCACGTTTGATTACTATTATACCGGTCGGATTAATTTTATATTTTCAGATAGAAACACATGTAAAAGAATATACGGGAGAATTAGGTTTAAAAAAACAAAAAGAAATTATTTGTGCGTACTTTTTTACTTTTATTTTAAAAATAAGTTTTCAAAATTCGTTATATTTGGTGTAATTAAATAGTAATAAAGACAATACCTATGAATGACTGTTTAATTTTTGTCTTTTGCTGGAACCTTTTCCTACAAACTTTTCAGTTTCTTTCCTAGCATAAGAATGTAATCTACACGTTAAATAATAATTAACAATTTGTTTTATTAATTGAATTTCATGTAAATCTTCAACACCAAATTCTTCAGTGATCGGATGGTTGGGTTTAAAAAAATACAATTTTTCAGAAAAATGTCGAACCACATTATTTAAAATAATTTGTTTTGGTTTTTTATAACCATTTAAACAGCCTTGCAATATTAATTTAAATTGCTTTTCTAAATAGCACGCTATTCTGTTTACTATTACTATAATTTAATTTATTTATTAATTTATTATTTATTTATTATTAATTTATTAATTTATTTTATTTATGTATTTATTTTATATATTTATTAATTTATTACTATTACTATAATTTAATCAAATCATACCCATGAAATTGAATATTACTGCGCTTATCATGTAAATTTTTGCACTTATATGCCACACAACTCATCACCATATTTGCAAACTTCCTATCACTGTAATTTAATCACAAATAAACAAAATTATAATTCACCTACTTATAACACCGTAAACGCACGTGAGACTGACAAGGAGCGGAGTACCTACTTCTATCCGTCTCTCTCATACGTAAACCGAACACGACCCCTGCCAACGGCTGTTTTATGGGCGATGCCGTTCCAGTTCGTTAGGTATAATTCAATGGTTAACACAGAAGCAATAAAGCAAATATAAACAAAAACATGTTTATAAACAAAACTTTTCTGTCTTATTAATGTAACAAAACATTGGCCCGTAATCGCACCTAACTTTTAAAAATGATTTTTGTCAAAATTTTTAATTAAAATTACCTATTAAACAATTTTAATTAGTTTCTTTGAATTTTACAATATTAGATATAAAAAAATATATCAAAAATAGAAATCCTATTCATACCTGATAAGAGGTAGAAATAAAAATTTATTTTAAAGTGAAAAATAAAAACACTTTTTCATAAATAAAAGAGGTGGAAATGCGGGCCATTGTGTTTTGTTCTTCATCTATATTATGGTTTATCTGATGTTACACTCCAGTCATGAAATTGTTCAGACAGTAAACGGATTGACTGTGAAAAATATGGTAAAGCACAGATTATATCAAAAAGTTAGTTGCTAATTATTTAGAGAAGAGTTTTTGAATGTGCAATTCGTTAGCCAATAAAACAAGTAAAGAAACTAGTTTCAGAAACTAGTCAATTTTACGATTGGGGTGTAACATAGAGTTTGTTCTCAAATAAGTGACACAGAAACATATAAATTTTATTTTCAATTTTCGTATTTATCTTATTTCTTCTGCACAAAAAAAAAATAAAAATATATTTCAATTTTAAACATATACTTAAAGACTTTAAACATGAAAAGTATGTACCTAAATGAAACAGTTGTAAAAAAACTTTTACAATTAGTTCCATTTTAGAGCTACGCATAGTTTTCATTAAACGTCTACTTCACACAAAAATTTAAAATATTATAAAAGTTTCAAAACAAATATATTAAAAAAACTATACAATTTTCGGACGGAAACAAGAACTAATATTAATTAATTTGTAAAATTTTTTATAAAAAAAATAGAACTAAAAATAAACAAGTACTCATCCCGCGGATGCTATATGTATATGAGTTATACCTACATCTAAATCAAAATAACTGAAATCACCTTAGTTGAAAAATTCTACAATTATCGAATAATAAATATTTATAAAATTTTAGAAACACAATATTCGTACATGTATCAACAGGATGTCAATACAGATAATCATGTTTTAGTATTTAATATACCCAATTCGCACAAAGATGAATTATTTATTAATGCAGAACTAAGAGTGTTAACTCTGGTAGCACTAAAGTCAAACATCGAATTAGGTAAGTAGATTGAACTATTAATTAAATATTAGAAAAGTTAAACGAGTTGGGTGAATTTTTCTTGTCGCGTAAATTAAATATTTAGCCAGTTTTCTGAGACAATGAAATTTCGAACTTTCGTTCTTTTAAATAACTAAAATTTCTTATAAAATATGCAATACTTGTTAAATTATATATGGGCAACATCTCGGGAAATTAGTATACTCAGCAAACAAATATATATACATAAACACTGAGAAAAATGGATGGTTACCGTAACGCTATTTATATTTAAAAAGGTGACACAAACACAAGATATTAAAAATAACAAAATAAGTATATTTAAAAATTAACTATAAATATAATAAAAACAAAAATTTAATACCATCAATTTGTATATAGTATTACAGTCTTAATTCTTAATATAGTATTAAAATATATATGTGAGTAGATTTTAAAAATGTATAAATTTGTGAATACAGTAAACATACTCGTATATTTCAAATAAATATCTACTTATTATTATCCAATATGTTAAATATCTATTTTTCTCAGTGCATACACAATCACGCCATGTATCCAAAAGGGTGTGGCACAAACTCTTTTCATTATTCCGTAATCAGTCTCTCAAACAAGCAACTTTCGCTAAATCCACATTCATAATTCCTCTCATACATGCTCTTTTATTCCTATTACTTGGAAACTTTCGCTCACGCAAAACACTCTCAATCATACCACTCCAACTACTCATCGGACGTCCACGCAAACCTATACCATCAAAATCATTCAAATAAATCTTTTTAACCAGACGTTCATTAGACATTCGCTCAACATGTCCGAACCATCTTAACTGACTCTAACACGGCAACTTTTGCTACAACATTTTTTTCAAATTCACACTCATCATACACTAATCTATTTCGTACCCGATATCTTCTATTTACACCACATACCCCGCGTAAAAATCTCATTTCCACAGCAGTCATTTTCCGTATGACAACTTAAAATTGAGAAAATACACGACAAAATTATTATACCGATCGAAAAATATAACATGACAAAAATAAGAAACTTTACGACAAAATTAGTGTATAGAAATGTATAAGTCGGGTAAAAGATTAATTTTTGATTTACTTAGAAACAATCAGTATATCTGAAGATTTTTAGTACAATTTATTGCAACATAGATCTGGTAAAAATATTAATTTTTGATTTGGTTAGAGACAGTCAATACACCTGCAAAATTTCTTTTTCCTTGAGCCAGTTCATTTATTTTTCGTAGGTATTTTTAAACCGGTGTATTTGATCGTCTATTTACATTTTTTGCTTTTAGAACAAATATTTGATGCTTCACTTGTAGTTTTTTGCCATTATTATAAATATTTTGTCATTCAGTTGCATTTGTTGCCGTAGAACAAATAATTTGTTTTTCTTAGAATATATATGTGTTTTAAAATGGTTTTTTATATTAATAAAATATTTTGTCGTTGTCTTTAGAATATATATTTTGTTATTATTTAAAAAAAACTCTGTCATTAAGAAGCTAATTATAAATAACACCTATTTAAAAGTAGTCAAGTAGGAAAATGATTCATATATTTTACAAATGTTTTTTAAAAATCTGATTGTAACAGATATTCTCAAATAGTTCTTTATTTTAAGGTCTGGAACGTCGAATAACAGTATCATTACTAAACGAAACTACAAAAGAATTTAAATTATTGGAAAACAGACATATTTACCATTCCGATAATACATGGATATCGTTCAATGTCACTAATGTAGTTCAAAAGATTTTAAAATCGTTCAACAACGAAAAATTCTTAAAACTCGTTATAACTGTCAAATCCATTCATCATAATCAATTCGGAACATTCAAATTATCTTTGATGCCTTTGGAAGAAAATTTAGAGCATGATTATCCTATACTTTTGTTATTTTACGTTAGCGAAAAACGTGAAACAAATTCGACAGATCGTAATTCTGTAAATAATCATCAAACTGTGCCGAGAAGAAAAAGAAATATTGAAGAGGACTATGAGGAAGAAACAAACCGAATTTGGGATGATGATTCTGTTACTAAAGTTTCGAAAAGAATTAAACGAATGAGAAATAATTGTAAAAAGAAACCTTTGTATATTGATTTCGCTGAAATACAGTACGATTCTTGGATTGTTCAACCAAATGGTTATGAGGTACTTCTAATTTCATTATTTAAATTTATTTTAATAAACTAAAAAAACTTTTCGGGTTTTAGTTAATTTATTTAAAATATATTTAAAAAAAATTTTCAATATTTCAGCATCTCCAAATCTTCCATCATGAATAATTTAATTTGGAAATATTTGCTTGGAAACATGTAGTTTGTAGTCCATTGAATACATTTTCGTTAATGCAGTAGATCCATATTAACGGAAACAAAAATGTATTTATTGGATTATATACTGAAAATATCATCTGAGATGCTAAGATGCATTTTTTTAAATATGTTTCAAATAAATTGACTGAAACCTGTGAAGTTGTTGTAATTGTAATTAAAAAAAATTCCATTTTATCTAAATTTATTTTATTTATTCGAAAATATGAAAAATCTTTCATAGACACATAATACCAGATAGGTACTTCTTTATTATTTGTTTTGTAAGTAACACTTCTGTTTCTATTTTTAAATTATTAAGATAAAAAAACTAAAAAATTGGATAAAAAAGGAAAGTTGTACGTATTCCAAAATTTTCGTAATCTCAATTTATAAAACACAATTTTATAGTCTTCTCATTAAATATTAAAAAAACAATGGAATTTTGTAAAATTATTTTTTTTGTAAATTTTAGTTTTTCTGAAATTTATCAAATAAATTTAAATACTTTAACTGATATTTTAATGTTAATTTTAATCAGAAAACTTAATAAAATTTTAAGAAAAAAGGTAGCTTGAGAGAAATTTTAAATTTTAACTTTTAAGGGCCAGTATTTTGTGTTCTAGTTAAGCCCATGAATCTAATCGAGCTTTCAAATTAAGCAGGTTTTAAATTCATAGTTAAATTTGATAGATAGAACATATTTCCAGTTGTTAATAAGTTTGTTCTTACAAAAATCCAAAACTATCCGCAATGATCAGGATTCTGCGCAATGAACTTTCAAGCGTTCCTACAGCGTCCAAGACAAATCCGTGGTTCGAAAGTACACCGTTCCTACATGTTTGCAAACTGGTTTGGGACGGTCAGAAAAGTTTCTGATCAGTTCGGAAATTTTGTGTCCGACGCATGCGCACTCGATGTGAGGATCAGGCGGGACGTTCGTATTTATATATTTTTGATATAAATCTATTAATTCCCTTGTACTCTGTGGGTTCCACGCGGTGTAGACAGGCTGTTGGTTTTCCAGAACGCCTGCCGATTCCTCCGGTATATTTATAATTAGAAACTCCTCCGTATCTGCAATAATTATTACATTTTATTAATTTTAATTGTATGCGTATAGTATAATACAGTTATTTATTACCTGACATACTACTCGATTGCATTTTCAATAACCAACAAACAGTCAGAAACAGTACACTAAAATAATTGTAGGTTATTCTCGTGCTCTCTCTCACCTGTTGTGTATTAGTGGTTTCTGTTCCATCAACAATCCAGAAACTAGTTTCAAATTTGTCATATTTAGCGCATGCGTAACAATAGAATTAGAAATTAGTCGGCATTTCGTCAGGGATTGTTTGTAGGAACAAACTTAATGTAACCAGTACAAAAAATACAGAAAATGTATCATTTTAATCAAGTATTTAATTTAACCAACTACCGAATAATTTTAACCGAGATCATTAAATAGATCCTTTTGGCCCGTAGGTATGCATGGTTCCTTTTAGAAGCAATTTTTGTTCAAAGCAATAATATTTTCATAATAAAATATTCGCACTTTTAAGTATGATTACAAGGCCTCGTATTTGGTTTTTAGTTGTTGTAATGTGTTTTTAAGGCTTACCAATGCGCAGGAAAATGTTTCTATCCAGTAGCCGAACACCTATCACCAACAAAACATGCCATAGTTCAAGCGTTGTTACACAGCTTATCACCATCGAAAGCCCCACGTTCCTGTTGTGTGCCGACCAAACTCGACTCAATTTCCGTTCTGTACGTAGATGCACAAGGTGTACTCACTTATCGGTACGCATACAAAGATATGGTTGTTACCGAATGTGGTTGTCGTTAAAAAAAAACTGTCAAATTTGACAACTTAATACTTAACTAATTTCACGTCACTTACTGATATTTTATTATAATCTGTAAATATTATTTATTTCGTGCAAAATGATCAAGAATTATACTGTTCACAGGTACAAATATCACAAAAATTGATTTTGTATATTGATTTTTATAAAATGTATATTAGTAAATTTTGTCCATTTTTTTGTTTATCATTGCTTACTTAAATTTCGTTATTTATATAAAAAAAATATAAAACAAATTATTTGTTGTTATGTACAAATAAACAAAGTGCAGAAAAATTTGTCAAAGGCGGTCGACCTATCTCAAAATTATTGAAAAATTTAATTCGGGGGGTATTAATCAAAGAATTTAAACAAAATATGGCAGAAGCTAGAGAATCCGGTTCAGAATTATCAACTAGTTCCGATGATATACAAGATGAAACTAATATAACTGAAAACATTGAAAACGAAGAAAATGGAAACGAAGAAAATGCAAACGAAGAAAATGAAAACGAGATGGAATATGATGATAGATCGGACTCGACTTCAGGTTCATCGGATTCTCAGGGAGCTAATTCATGTAAAAAATTTAAACCTGGCAAACCGACTCGAAATCCATTTTTGAATTTTATGAGGGATTATCGAAAAAATTGCTGCGGTAGTTCGGTACTAGAAATGAATACACAAGGAGCTAAAATTTGGAATAAAATGAACGATTCTCAAAAAGCACCATATCGTCAGTTGGCTCTCCAACAACAAGGGGGCCGAGGAGGCCAAGGGTGCCAAGGGGGCAAAGGGGGCCAAGGCGGCAGTCAGCAACAGTTTAAGATCCCGTGTCATAGAGGAAGTGGTGGCAACGCAGGAAATAAAGGATGTCCAAAGTAGTTTTATTATATCTGCACTGTATTACTTTTTGTGAACAAATTCAAAATTATGAAAAGTATATGTATCTTGTAAATTCCAGTAAATAAATTATGACAAATTTCATATTCTTTCAAATATATCTGTATTTAAAATACTTAAATAAAAAAATAAAATGTATATTTCAGTGTCATTTATTTAATAATAGTTTTTGTACTCTAATAATTTTTGCACCAAAGATAAACACATTTCAATATTTTTATTATACAAATTATTTTCCGTATTTTGTCTTTCGTAATCTGTGTTTGCTATTCTGCAATCTTCTCAATTTTATAAATATTGTGCCTAATAATAATAATACAAAAAATCTTTGACTTCCTAAATTAATTTTTTTAAATAAAAAGAATAAAACTATGAAGTACAGCGGTTTCCAAAGTGGGTGCTCCGCCCCAGGGGGTCATGCAAGATTTACTAGGGAGTGCGGGTTAATTGCAAATATGTCATTTGTATAACAACTGTTGTAGTCATGATAACTAAAAACAAAACTGTCTTGACATAAATATGCCACCTATAAATATAAAAAATTATTAATCCGTTTATTGTCGAATATAATGATAATTTTGAATTAACAATTAATAAACTGGAAAAATTAATAGAATTTTCTTGTGATAGCGCGCTAAAAGTTCAATTCAATTCGAATAATCCGGAGAAATTCTGGTTGGAAGTAAGCAAGCAATATTCCGCGTTATCATCAAAAGCTATAAAAATTCTTTTACCTTTTGTGACCTCATATATGTTCAAAACAGAATTTTCAAAACAAAATAGCGAGCACGATTAATAGCGAAAAACGAAATAAGAGTGGATCGTTCTTCATAAAAACCGCAATGTAGCGAATTATATGAGAATAAACAAGCCCATACTTCACATTAAAATATTAATAAAATATAGTTTTATACAACTTTCGTGATTTATGTTGAGAGAAAAATATTTAGAAATTAGAGAAATTATTTACATTACATATTATTATTTTTGTGATTATTATTTCAATAAAGAAATTATTTACAAATTGTTTATAAATTTCTTAAATAGGGAGGGGGAGGGGCAGAGATAGGATTTTTTATAAAGGGAGCCGTTAGTGAACAAAGTTTGGAAACCGCGAATTTGTAGCATCAAATATCTATCCTACGATTTTAAATTTGTTTACACATTCCAAATCGAACAAAATTATTTGAATATAATGAAGCTTGACGTTAAAAATTGTAAAATTTGACAACACTATATAAACACAAATATAAAGTTTAGTCATTATTTATGTTCTGCAAAATGATGAGTTGTTATAAGTATAAATATGAAAATTAGATTTGTATAGAATATAATTTTATGACATATTAAAATATGCATTAAAATTGTTGTGTAACTTAATGAAACCTGGTAGAATTAACATCAAAGAATATAAATATGACCAAAAACTCGTAAACGGAATTATGTTCAAATTTATCAATTAGTAATGCAAGTGTCGATGAAACTGATATGAAAACCGATGCAGAAGATAGCAAAGAATCAGATTCGAGCTAATATTCATGAAAATATGCGGGTGATAATGATTCATGTAAAAAAATTTCAAAAATTCCAATAAATAAATTGTGATAAATTTCATATTGTTTTTACGTACAATTATATATATATATTTAAAACATTAAAACACTTAAATTGTACAAAATAAAAAAGTGATTTCAGTCTCAACACATTTCTTTAATAATTGTTCTTGTATTGCAATAATTTTTAAACCAAACAACACACTAAGTCACTCGAACATTATTTATCTATTTCGCATTAGCACATTACACATTTCATTATTTTTGTTGTTCAAATTGTATGTTCGTCCTGGTATTTCAAATTTCTTGTATTTTGCCTTTCGTAATCTGTGTTTGCTACCCGGAATCCTTTCGATTTTGTAAATATTGTGCCTAGTAAGAAAAATAAAAATATATTTGATCATAACAAATTAAATTTATATAACAAAAATTTAGGCTCGGTTGCATAAAGCATTCTTAAACGCTTTGTTTAAGTTAACTTGTCAACTAACCAATTTTAACTTAACAATACTTTATACAACCGGGCTATAATCTACTATCGCAGTGATCTATCCTTCAATCTCCAAGAGATTTAAACTTTTTAGAAAAAATAAAATACATTAAATTAAAATAAAACTTATATGAGAACAGGTATTACAAATTTATTATATAAGTAATGAATATAAAACAAATTATCTAATGTTTTATTCATAGAATCTATTGTCCACTATAATTTGTCCTATAATTAGATTTAATTACTCTGTAACTATTACTTAACAAATATGTTAGCATTCTGCTATAAGCACAACATTTATATTTCCTACAGAAATAAAAATTAACTTACTTGAACAAAGTATTAGGTTGTGTTAGTCTGAGACAAACAGCCACTCCCGAACCAAATTCAATATCAGATTCAAGATCTAATCTCGGTTCCATTGATACAGCAAATTCAACTTTGGATTGTACAAATGATGTATCCACTCGCATTAATCCTTTCATAAGCATCGCAACACTGTAATGAATTTTAAGAAAAATTAGTTTCAAAGAAAAAGTATTTGTTTCAAGTATTGTAAAAACATACTTCTGATTAATTAGGGAATGACTGTTGCGATTCCACAGCGATATTTGAATTTCTCCAGCTAAGTTGAATGAAACAGCAGTTTGCAAACTTAGTTCGGCAATTAATCCTGGCCCTAAACGCAAGTATTCCAAGTGGTCGTGTACCAAAGTGTTCATCTATAGTAGAAAATAGAAATTTAATATTTTTCGGCTAAGTATAGAACGTGAATAAATAGGTTAGAAAACTAAGATTCAAAGATAATTTACCTGGAAAGCAGGTGTACTTTCAGAAGCAGTTCCAGACCAGACATGACCCATAAGTTCACCTTGTCCTGTGAAAAAGACAAAAGGACGAATCTGAGTTCCTAACATGGTAAGTTCCATTCCAGCTGTTGCAACATCGTCATCGCTCGCTTCTTCATCATCAGATGAAATAAAACTACTTAAACCGCCTGAGAATAATCCCAACTATAATCAAAATAATATTATTAATTAAATATTTTTGGCGTTGAAAATTGTTTTTTACAGTGAATTTTTGTGCATTTTACGCCGTGTATAATTATTACAAAGAACTAATTAAACATTAGTTATTTTTTAGATAGAGTCAATACTTTTCTTTATCTAAAAAATAACTAATGTTTAATTAGTTCTATGTAATAATTATATACGGCGTAAAATGCACAAAAATTCACTGTACAAAATAATACTACTATTAGTTTTTTTTATTAAATAATGTCATGATCAAATACAAGAAACACTAATACAAAAACAAATTTCTATTAATTATTAAACAATAATGTATCCCAATTAATGTATAATTAAATTAAATTTTTTGTAAATAATAAAGTATTACGTAATGGCCTTGGATGATAAGAAATTCGACTAGACAATTATACTTACACTAAACATTTCGCAATTCTTGTCATCATTTTCGAAAACAACATCAAATACCCCACGTTTCACCAGACCGGAACTCATTTCTTGCACGGCAAGCATGCTTCCGTTCACCGCATTATGATTCAGAAACTGTCTCGAAAGCGCCGTTGACATTCCTTTTTGCGCCAGCACTGAGTAATTATTAATTTTTTTATCTTTGCTGATCACGTTCTTCAACATTTGTCTAAACTCGCTACATTTATCTGAGTGCATCAACAACTTCTGCATTGCATATTTTTTCACTTCGAAAGCTTTATCATTGGAAAGGAGATACAAAAGTATTTCTTGAATTGTTGCTTCATTTGAACTAGATTCTAGAATTATATCTAAAGCTAAAGTTCTTGTACTAGTATCGTGTTTCTTCTTAATTTGGAAGAATAATGTTTTGGCAGTAGTTATAACGTTCTTGTTCCAAGCTGAAGATGGAAATGATCTTAAAGCTTTCATTGCAATAACACTAGATTTTTCGGATCCATTCAAAGCAATGTCTAAGAGTTTCGGAATAGTTTCTTCGGATTTTAAGTTTTTCAAAGCTCTGATAAATGAGTATTGACAAGGTTTGTTATCACAGTTATCAATTCCATTATAAATAGCTTCTTTTACATTTTGGAGTATCTATAAAACAATATGAATGATTACAAACTATTACTCAATATTATAAAATATTTTTACTCTATAAAATCATAATTTTATTTCAGCATTATGAATGTCGCCAACAATAAGTGTACAAATATAAAAATACCAAAAGTACTTTGTTCATTATTTTTTAACCTTTACATTTTGTATTTTATAGTATTGTATTGATATAATCATCAACTATGGTTTCTGATTATTGTAACTTTGATTGTTGTAACTCACATTTGTACTGTAATGTATTGATATAATCATCAACAATGTATCTGATTATTGTAACTCTGATATGTATATATATATATATATATATATATATATATATATATATATATATATATATATATATATATAAGCTGAATTTGTATTTTATTTTCATTATAACACTGACAATGGTGCGAGCCGAAACTTAAGTCTGTTGACGAAATAAATTGTAGTAAAATTTTACGAAAATGAGTATTATTACAAACCTTTTATCTAAAATACCAAACTTTAACACTACAAAAAAATTTTTTTTACCTTTTTCTTTTCAATGTTTTGAGGCTGTCTAACATATTTATCTGTCATGGAAGCAATTGTTAGCACGAGTGTTTCTTGAAGTTTTTCATTTAGATCGAAAGTGCGCAAATATTTGTTTAAAAGATCTTTAATTATCTCCAATTTTGGATGGGCTCCCATTGATAAGGCCCAAAGGTAACGTTCTAATTTTTCTATATGTTTTTCATCGGTGAAACTGAGTTGTTTCATTGCGGCTTCGTGGGCTTCTAAAGTTTGCGCTGAACCCAAAATTTCATAGATTGTTAATCTACAATAAATTGTTTGTTAATCACATTTTTTCCGTGGTGTTTCAAGCTGAGCGCACACCCGTGTTTATAATTTAAACTTACATAAAAATTAAAAAATAATTACTTACCGAATAGGTTTATTCTGTTTCTTTTTGAGTACTTTAATAATATCATCTCTATTAGCATCTCTGGCAGCATTTAACGTTCTGATGAATCCGCTAGTGGACTTCAGTGTACCGTAATTGCTGTTTTCGAAATTTTTCAGATTATCAGAAACGAGTTTCGCAAAACCCGGACATGCGGTATCTTGACATAATCTCGGTTCCCTTTCGGTGACCAAAGTCTCATGCGTAAAATGACCGGTTATCACATTGGTTAGTTGCTGAATTACTTCATCTAAATGCTCGCTAACAATTGGCGTAACGGTCGATGTTGATTTATGCGTTAATTGTTGCGAGATTTTCACTTTATTTCCGGCGTCCGGTTTTACATTTACTGTCATAATATGACTTTCTTCAGCGGTTACTTCTTGAATGTAGACGTTATTAGAAGATAGATCGTATTTTGTTTCTCTGATCGAGTCGACGCCTACTGAAAATAAATTATCGGGATGGGCCAAGTATGGAGTGTCTTGAGATGTGCAAGATTTTTTAATTTTTTTGAAAGATGATGGACCGATAGAGGCGTATGATACTTTACAATTGCCTGATGAATCGGTTTCATTTGTTTCTATATCCAAGATTTGAAACTAAAAAAAAATAAATAATAATACTGGTATAGTAAGTAACGTAAAGTGTAAATATATGAAACTCGTAAATTATATTTTTAAATAATTAATCAAATGTTTTTTTAGCTATATTATTCAAAGAATAATAAGTGAATATTTTTAAATTCTTGGCATTTAAGAATTACGTGTATTAATTTTATTATTTTTATTTTGCTTTTACAAATATAATAATTAATAATTTATTTATTTGAATGTCTTTAAACAAGTCATATAAAAGTTTATTGCTAATTTGCATAATACTGAACTAAATCCTTTTTTTTGTACAAAAAAATTGATTTCTATTTATTTATTTCATAAAAATTATTTAAAAAAATAACATTGTTCTTCAATTAACTTTAATTTATAGCATAATGACTATAAATAATTTAGCAATTATTGTTATCAACAAATGTTAAAGTTTGAATACAAAGTTAATAAAATAAATACTGTGTTATCTAGAAACACGAATGACGTGAATTTTAAATTGCAGTCTTATTTAGTATTCACAACTATGATACTTTAATATTAATATAATGGGGTCGTTGCGCTCATTTTTTTTATTTTTTTAATGAAATATATATTTAGACAATTACATATATATAGATATTAATGTTAAATTATTTATATTTAATTAGAAAAAAATTATTGAAGTCGAAGGTCAAATTCAAATTTTGAAATTTGTGACGTCATCCATTCTATAGTACCATCTTGTGGCTAAATCAAAAACTAGTCGATTCTATTAGCAATGTCAAAAACATATAGGTAGGCTAACGCCTCCTTGTTTTTATATAATCTTTTAATATTTATTATTGAAAATAGTAAATTTGATTGAGCGCAACGACCCCATTTGTTTGAATAAATATTACATAGAGATTTATTAATATTTTATATGGAAATATTATAATCTAATCATTTCATTGTTAATATATAAGTTAGGACACAGAAAAATGTAGACAATTCGAATTTAGTAAAAATACAGACGTTTTAAAATAAAACGGCTTTAGGATATAGTATTATATTTTTATTAATAATCAATGTATTGACGTATTCTACGTACATCATCATCATCAGGAAAAATTATTCAAATGACATACGGTAAATAAACAGAACATAGAAACAAGTTACTAGGTAAGAAAATAAATAACTAGATTATAAAATTTATAAGTTATTAGTTAAAGGAAGCCAAATTTTATTTAAATCAGTTACTAGTTACACTGATTGAGTTTATCTTTTTCTTCATAAATGTCTTGCAATTATTATAGTAAAAGAAATAATACAAATTTATAAAAAAAAATTATTTAGTAGTAACCGATATTCTGTTTATTTATTGTAACGTTATTTCTATAATTTTTCCTGATGATAATGTACGTAGAGTACGTTGAAACGTCGACTATTAATAAAAATTAATACAAAAATATATCCTAAAGCCGTTTTATTTTAAGATAATAAGTTTTGAAAAAAATTTTTTACTGTTATAAAAGATTTATTTAAAGAATATAAAATTTTGTAACATCACAAAACGTGTATTTATTGTTTCAATGTAATAGTTAAATTAAATAAAATTATTTATTTTTTAATTTTATTATGCAATATTTATATTTTTATTCAATATTTAAATAAACAGTTTTTAAAATAACGTTTTGTTTCACAGAATTTTTTTCTTTTTGCATTCTATTATACTTTTATAAATTTCTTGCCAAATAATAAAAACGTAAGTTTACAGTTTCAAAAGTACGTTTACTTTTGAGTTCAAAGTAAAAACCTTGTATCTAAAGCAAAAATTTTCTTAGTGTAAATTCAGCAAGTACATTTTATTTTTGTACATTTTCTTCATTTTAATTTTAAAAAATAACAATATTGATATAATATTTACCTGGAAAAGACTAGCAATACCCTTTTTCAAATTGATAAAGGAAAGTGGTTCGTTAGCAGGAATATAAACAGACTGGATGCGACCATGTTTCCAATGCACAAGAAATGGTTCGTTTTTCAGTTCATCCAAACGGGACGAATGTTCGACAAAGCCTTCGGGTGCTGGAGCTTTTCTCGATTTGATATGTAACCTTGGAGAAACAAGCTGGAACAGAAATTATTACTTTATTATTAAAAACTTTGTATACAGCATGGTAACAAAATTATGTATACTATAAAAATGTATTTTTACGGAAAAAAATGTAATATTACGTCAATTATCATAGTAAAAATTACAGAATGCTGCTATTTTACTAATTTTATACAAATTTATATTACATTTATATTACATTTTTTATTGTGTAAGACCTGTAGTGTTATAGATTGTTTCGTCTTTTTCTAGTAAAAAGAATTCTTCTATTGATAGATAAAGACAAAATATTCTGTAACGTTACAGAATAAATCTACAAATAGTTATTTACATTAGAAATATAGAGGCAAAGCTTTTGAATTTGAGAGTCAAAAGGCCTATATTCTATATTCCCAACTCATTTTTTGTGTGAAAAAAGCGCTTTCATTATATATTTTAAAATAGAATTTCATCATATATGAATAGTTTTTATATTTTTAATATTTATTATATTTATTGTATCTGTTAAAATATAAATAAACTTAGTAAGTAAAGTAGGAAGCTATACGTTTGCATGGACGTCCGATGAGTAGTTGGAGTGGTATGATTGAAAGTGGTTTATGTGAGCGGAAGTTTCGAAGTAGTAGAAATAGAAGAGCATGTATGAGAGAGGACTTATAAATGTAGATGAAGCTAATGTTGCTTGTTTGGATAGGGATGTTTGAAGGAAACTAATTTCAGGATAATGGAAAGAGTTTATGCAACACCCTTTTGGGTACATGGCGTGATTGTGTATGTATGTATGTATATAAGTAAAGTAAACGTTAAAAGAATAAAATCATATTTAAAAGTAAATAAAAGATCATTGTGTGTTAGTAATGATATGTATTTTAGCTATAGTGATAAATAAATATTAAATATTATTACAAAAATATATTTTTTTTGTATGATATATTACAAAAAGAAATTTAAAATAAAATTTTAAACCATTATGCGATAATTTTCCAGTATAATAAGCAAAAAATTCTAAATTTTCCAAACAATTGTTGTTTGTTTTAATACCTTGAAAATTTCGATTCTGATATAAAATAAAGTTTGATTATTATGTTCCAATAATTAATGAGTATACCTACCTACATTTTTAATCAAATTTTTTTTTTGCAGATAAGTATTTTATTAGCATTATCAAAAGTAATCTCTACAATATAATTGGATTGACAATTCGATGTGGATTTTGAGATATATATATATGTATAATATATATATATATATATATATATATATATATATATATATATATATATATATATATATATATATATATATGGTATTCAATATGAAATATAAGATTTAATGTCATTTCCGAATATATTTTTATAGTTTGTATTATATTTCATGTCCCTTTATACTTATAAAATAAGTTATATAAAAAATTTAAGTAATAATATCTTATTCAAAACTACTAAACATTAACAATAAAATTGATCTATTAATCATTTTAAATTTTTGTATATTTATACAAAATAATTTTCAGCTGTTGGCAATAATTATTGAAAAAATATCATAATTGTTGTTTTTATGGACAAAAAAACATACCAGACACTATAATAATCTATTTTTAGTGTATAATAACGAATTTAACAATAAAATTGATTTATTAATTATTTTAAATTTTTGAATATTTATACAAAATAATTTTAAGCTGTTGGCGAAAAATAATTAAAAAATATTATAATTGCTATTTTTATGGACAAAAAAATATCAGGCTTAATTAATAATCTATTTTTATTGCATATATCGCAGTAATTATTTGATAAAGTAACATTCATGCTAAAGTTTTATCTGCAATTTTCCGCATATATATTTTTATTTCAAAATTAAGATAAAAAAAATTGAAAATGTTATTTTATTTTCAACAAGTACCCCATTTTTCATTAATAAATGTCAAGTTTTGTAATTTCTTATGTCTTCTTATCAAATAGAAAATATATATCATAGTATTTTAAAAAGTAAAAAATTTCTTGAAAAATTTAGTATTAATCGATGCTACACTTTAACTAAGAAAGAGAAACCACTTGTACAATCTGGTGTACAAATTAACTAAAAATCTTTTTTTAGGATATAATTCTGTATTAATTTTTATTAATAATCGACGTTTCGACGTACTCTACGTATATCATCATCAAGAAAAATGATACAAATGACATATACAATAAATAAACAGAACATAGAAACAAGTTATTAGATAAGAAAATAAGTAACTAGATTATAAAATTTATAAATTATTAATTAAAGGAAACCAAATTTTATTTTAATCAGTGCTTTCATACTGATTGATGTTTCCTTTTCTTTATAAATTTCTATTGCTTCTCTTATCAATCCAATGTTAATATTGATGGATCTTGCAATTATTATAGTATCTTCGAATTTTAATAATTACAAGACCCATCAATATTAACAGTATACTGATAAGGGAAACAATACCGGTATCAGCAATTGATCAAAGCACCATACTGACAAGATCCTAAAGATCGAAACACGTGTCTATGGTTATCTGGCCTTTCATTGATGCTTGAGCTGGCTTAGCTAGCCGATTCAATGACTGAGAAATTTTGAGAAAAATCTCAACTTTAGTTTGTATTATTCACAGATATACTACACTTATGAACATTTTTTGTTCAATGTTACCTAGTAACTTGTTTCTATGTTCTGTTTATTTATTGTATATGTCATTTTTATCTTTTTTTCTGATGATCATGTACGTAGATTACGACGAAACGTCGATTATTAACAAAAATTAATACAGAACTGTATCCTAAAACCGTTTCATTTTAATATAATGATTTCAGAAAGGTTATTTACTATCTTAGTAAAATCATTGCTTAAAATTTTAATAAAATCCTTCAAAATCCCTTAAAAACTTTTCAAATAATGGTAAAATCAATTAAAATCATGTAATATCTCAGATAAAATCTTTACAGTCTTGGAAATTTCGTATAAAATCAGTAAAATTATCGAAAAATCGCTACAATTTGAATAATTATATTTAAAATTTGTACAATCTAGTGTACAAAATTTAAGAAAATATTTTCCCTATTAGTTTCAATTAGTTTCAAATAATTTTAATACAATGAGTTCTAAAAGATTTTTTACTATGTTAAATAATTTTCTCATAGAAGAATTGACAAAAAATATAGGCCCGTATTATCACCTCACTTTTTCGTGAAAAAGTGCTTTTATCATTAATTTCAAAATAATTTTTGCTTCTGTTTTTTATCATATATATATATATATATATATATATATATATATATATATATATATATTTGGAATTATAAAATTTAAATAAACTATTATAAAGTGCTTAATAAATAATTTTAAGTAAACGTCAAAAGTACTTTTGGCAAAAATCACTTTAATAAATAAGGTGAGAATACAGGTCATAGATTTAATTATGCCAATTGGATTTAAAATCGGAGCTTATTGTCAGTTTAAATTTAAACATTGATTATATTATATAAAGTAGACTTTAAAGTAAACTTTAAATTAAGTAGTTATTATGAAAACTGGCTTAATTATTATATAAACAAATAGCAATAACAAAAAAAAAACCTCTATTAATCATTTCTGTGTTTTACAATAATTCTAATTGGATTTTATTGGTATAAATATGATTTCAAACACAAATAGCAAAAAAAATTCTCATTTAAATCAAAGTCCAAAACTAGTCAAAATAATTCAAATATTTCATATAAAAAATTTATAGTATTAAACACTGAAATAAAGTCTCATTCACACTTTCCTATTTATATCGAAATTAGTTTTTATGTTTTAGTGATAATGCTATTGGTTTTAAAACTGCTAGCATGTGAAATATCAATAAAAATTTTGTTAAACGATCTTAAATATAGTAAACAAATTTTCTGAACGCGTTATATGTATTAAAGGTACCTGGTAACTTGTTTTCATGTTCTGTTTATTTACTGTGAATGTCATTTATAACCATTTTTGTGATGCAGACGTACGTTGAGTTCGTTAAAACGTCGATTATTAATAAATATTAATACAGAACTATAACCCAAAGTCGTTTTATTCTAACATTAATCAGCTCAATTCGATTTTTTGACGTGCATGATTAAGTTGACAACTTGCTAATCAAACAGATGTTTTAAAAACAGTTGATAATCTAAATAGTAAACTGTACCACATATATTTTCAAATTTTCACAAATTAGTCATACAGTATACAGTCAAGCCAAGCAAACAAGTCTCTTGGGTAGGCCGTGGTTTGTTGTCTCTGTATTCTAGAGGTACACTCAGTGTCAATAGTACTTTGACATATAAAATATATATTTTGAGTTTATGCGATAATTTCATTTTAAAAATACTTTAAATTATCTATAAAATATATGCCTACCTTATTTCAAATAAGATTAAGTCTTAAAAAAGACTGATTTTTTTTATAAAGATGAGCAACAGCAGAGAAAATTAAGAAAAACAAACACGCGATAATCTGTCAGTTTGCTAGCTACTTTTACTTTTGTTACGGAATGTACAACGGCGGCAGAAATTGTTCTTATTGGCTTAAACTTTTACCGCCACGAATTTTTAAAATTAGTTCGCATATTTTCCGATGTACTTGTTTGCTTGGTGAAGCTGTACCATTTAGTAGAAAATATATGTTATATATTTTTATACATACATACATACACAATCACGCCATGTACCCAAAAGGGTGTGGCACAAACTCTTTTCATCTTTTTTTATAAGTACATGATATAAGACTGGCTTCAGACAACACATTTTTTTGTACAAATATATATATATATATATATATATATATAAAACTTTCTATATAAAATTAAATATATAAAAAATACAAAATTAATATGTTTCACACAATATAGAATAAAATGTACAGACGGATGCACAATGATAAATGATAGTTTAACGTTTTTAATATCATTGCGCATTAGTTGTGTACGTTGAGTTCGTCGAAACGTCGATTATTAATAAATATTAATACAGAACTTAAACGCAATTTTATTTTAACATTAATCAGCTCAACATAGTAAAAAATCTTTCAGAACTCTTTATATTAAAATAAAAAGGCTTTAGGTTTAAGTTCTGTTTAAATTTTAATAAAGAAAGTCGACGTTTCGACGAACACAACGCACGTTTCATCAGGAAAAATGGTACATATGACATTAATAATAAATAAATAAAACATAGAAACAAGTTACTATAGGCAACAAAATATACAGAACTTAAACCTAAAGCCTTTTTATTTGACTAATCTCAATTTTCGGCTATAATAAAACAAACAGCTGGTTTTATAAGTTAGTAAATCAAAACCATTAATTTTGTGATAAGAATAGGGTAGTCTGAATTACAAAAAAAAAATCTCACCTCAATTTTAAGTAATCGCTCGTAATTCTGACTCGGATTTTTCCAAACTGATTCGACTTTGACTCCCGCACTTATCTGGAAACCGACATATTTTTCAACGGCACGTGGTTCATTCATTAGCACCGTCGTCAGAAGGTCATACGTCCATGCACCCCCAGGTGCGAAGGTCACATCGTTTTCCAGTCCACCAGCTCCCGATGCTGTTGAAGAAAGTAACACAAAACCATAACACACTGGCCATAACCATGCAGCTAGCATACACCATGCCGTTTTCGACGAAAACATTTTCGGCTCTTTGCAAATTTTTAATCGCATCAGTTTCGCGTTTAGTACGGGTCAATGGCTTCACATTAATATAATAACATACTTCGTTTTTGGTTGGAGAAGTCACCGAAAGACATTTAGGATGTGTGCAAAATTTATTTAAACATTGCTAATATTATTTCTCCCCACCAGTTTTCGCAATAAGACACGTCACTCATTTGTCTAATGTCATCAAGTTCACTGATAATTATATTTTTATTTTTTCGCTTCTCAAAGATCTATTACAAATATTTAAACATTTCTTTTATTCAATAAATAATATTTGGTTAAATTAATCAAAAATATGAATGCGCATTGATAATTTTTAATTATGAAACTTTTGCGATAAATTAATAACTTTTATCAAACGATTCGTGATATTTTTGTTGAATTTTTTCGAATCGCCTATTTAGATTACACTAAAAATATGAAAACAATTCACTTTGTAATTCTTTGCAACACTACTAAGTTTAAAGTTGTCGAACGAAACGTAATGAAGTTTAATTATTTTTGAATAAAAACGGTTGAATTTATAGGTACAGTTGATATGTTGTTTCGTGTTACACTGATTCCGACAACAACCGGTTAAAAACTGCTGCCATTGAAAGTAGCAGAGGGAATTCCATGCTTTAAACGTATAAGTATTCCGTTATGTATGTCGATCCTACACGAAGTAACGTTACTCAAAAGAACAGAACCGGACTTAAAACAAATGTGTTTTGTTTCGGTAAAAATACTAAATATCTCGTAGGACTGCTAGTGTTAGTGCTGTTGTTAGTGTTTTGTTATTTACTTTAATGTTATTGACCTGATGAAGACGAGCGTTCAGTTTTGTCGAAACGTCGTTTTTATATAAATAATTAAACAGAATCTAATCCTAAAACAGTTTTTATTTTAATACAATGAGTTCTGAAAAATGTTTTACTGTAAATATTTTGTCATTCTCTTAAAATTTAAAAACGTGTTTTATAAATACATTTCGAAAAAATTCCCAAAAATTTACTGATAAAAAAAATTAATCAAATCTTTTGGAATATATTTTTTGAATTTCCTGCCCGATCTGATGGTGGGTAGACGCACTTCTTATTTTTTTGCATTATTTCGAAAATTCACTTTTTCCAAAAAAATTGAAAAATTAGATAAACAAAACTTAATTACGAAAACATTACAAAGTTTTCCATTAGCAAAAACACAATTATCAATATCAGAAACAAAATATTCAGTTACAATTATTACAATAGTTAAAAAAATACTATTACTAAAGTTAATAAAATTAAATGTATATTTTATGAATTATTACTGACACTTTAAAATATAGTTTTTTTAATCTTTATTATTAAATATAAATAGAATAAAATAAAAATTTATGACAAACTTAAACTACATTTTCGAAAAAATATGTTTAGAAATATATTGCTGTAATAAACATCAAAATAGGTTTGTATTTAACTTGATATATTGTTATATTTAATGATGTATTGTGGTTGTCTGTATGTTATACAATAGAGAAAACCTTCAATAAAATAGTTTTTGTTGTAATCTGATAATAATAAATAACAATAGTAATATTACATTATTTATAACAATTCCGGTTTAAATTACTCTCTATCATTAAAATGTAATACAATATAACAACTATAGGTTTAAGTCCTATATTAATATTTATTTAATTGACGTAGTCAAAAGTAGATTGATAAGAGAAACAATAGAAATTTATAAAAAAAAAGGATAATATCAATCACTGTGAAGGCAATGATGTAAATAAAATTTTGCTTTCATTAATTAAAAATTTATAAATTTTTTATGATTCAGTTACTTATCTAGTAACTTGTTTGTAAGTTCTGTTATTTACTGTAAATGTCATTTGTATCGATTTTATGTATTGGGTTTTAGTACAACCACAATATAGAACAAAAAAATATCACAATACCAAAAAAAATTACAAGATTTCAGTGTAAAAATAACAATAATTTAAACGATATATTCTGCAAATGTCAAAAAAGTATATTTCTCTGTATTTAAATGTAAAATTAATTTTAGACTGAAGCCGTCCCTGTCAATCAAAATAAGTTTAAAAAGTCTACATTCAGTTTCTTTGAGAACAATACTGAGCTATTATCAATTTATTTTTTATCAAATAAAAATTCTCTTTTCACCAATAAATAAAATAAATATAATATGAAAAAAATTAAAATTTTGATTGATGGCATAACTAATTTGTTTATCGTTAAGCAATTTTTTTTAAAAATGAAACATGTATACATGTATTTCTGTAAATAACTAACGATTTATAAAAATAATAAAAATATGTTGCATGTATATAAAATACATACTCATACATGTAACAGTTTTATAAATTTCTTTTTTAAAATTATAGACGTTTATTTTTTTATTTCATTTGTCATAACGGAATTCATATTTCTTTTATTTTTGTTTTGTTTTGTATTAGCAGTATATGGAAACTATAATTATATCATTTAAAATAATACCAAAAGATATTACATAGTTATTATCAGTTCACACAAAATTTTAATATTTCGAATAAACCGGATTTTTATCTGGAATGTAATGTAATAAAAATTTCATTTACAAATAAACTAACAAAATTAAATAGAGAAATGAATTAATACTAGATGGAACATAACTCTGTATTATAAGATAATAAATAATCTTTTGACAATGCAGGCCACACAGACTCAGCTAGAGAAGAATAAATATGTCCAGTTGTATAACTGCCCAGTTCGTGAAATGAGCGAAATTCTGTCCAATTCGTGAAATATGTGAGAAATGTGATGTGACTTACTGCAGCTTAGGTTAAGTTAAAAGGTTAGTTTGTTTAGTTGAATATTAAAACATATAAAAAAATGTAATGTTTTTAAGTTGGTAAAACGATATAAAAATGAAAAAACAAATTCATGAAGAGGGAAATTACACGGTAGGGGCACAAGAGATTTTTCTTATTAATGACAAAATCAAGTTCTACACAAATTGTATCTTGATTTAGTTATTTTTTTTTTTTAATTGTAAATTAGATCTCAACATTTTAAAATTATGTTTACAAATCTCGAAAAGTAAGACTCATAATTTAAAAAGTAATTAGATTTTCCTTTAGTTTAATAATATTTTAATTGAACTGTCAAACATTTTGTTGGTACTTGCAAATAAAAGTCAATTCATTATAATATTGCAAATATATATTTTGTTTAAGAAGTGATAATAACATAGTTTGTTCTAAAGTACCGTTTCCAATTTGCAGAAATATTATTATTAACAATGTAAATGTAGATAATTTCTGCATAATGAAAACAGTTGACATTAATTTGTTAATAATTTCTTATTTGTGTCATATTCATATCCGGTTCGGTACACGAATATTCATCAAAGAAAAATTATAGCTAGCCAACGAAATACTAATGATTATTCTTTACATTATGTGACACTGATTTCATTGGACAGCTACATTCTTGTATTTGAGGTTAACATTTTTTCGACTACAACGGTCTTAGGTTTATGAAATAAAAGTTCACTTTTCATTTTTTATTGTGTTGGTAATCAGTTTCAATTGTGTACAAAGTTTGAACTATATACTTTACACTGAAAAAAATATTTTTAATTCCGTTAGGAGAAAATACGTGATTTATTTTCAACCAAATAATTCAATTCCAATTCAATTATAATTGGTGGCCATTATTATTTTTCAAAAGAGTTTAAAAAAATTATCAAAGAGAAATTTACATATTTTTTTATGTAAACATTCATTTTAATGGTTCCAAACAAATATCCATATTTTATTGTCTTCTAATTAAGGAATTTGTCATAATAAAAATTTGGCTTCCATTAATTAAAAATTTATAAAAATTTTATGATCTAATTACTTATTTTGTTACCTATTAATATGTTTCTATGTTCTGTTATTTACTGTAAATGTCATTTGTATCAATGAAGACGGACGTTCAGTTCGTCGAAACGCCGATTATTAATAAATATTAATCCAGAACTTAAACCTAAAGCCGTTTTATTTTAAGGAATTTATGCTAAATTATCCCGAAAAAATAATATAATAACTACACTGTAAAAATCTTATGTAATTTTACATGTTTTTTAAATGCAATTTTTCATAAAAAATTTAATATTACGCTATCACAGTAAAATTATTTTTACTATTAAAACCTATGTAAAATTACATAAATTTAAGTTATATTTTTTACAGTGCAGAATAAATTAAAATATAATCTGACTGAGGCGAGGAACAATATTTTTTTTTAAAAAGCTATACCTATAACTATTTCGAAAGCTATGCTTTTATCATCAGTAGCAAAAGATAAAGTTAAAGTCCTAATCAGTGATCTAAGATTACACAAATATTTAGTACTCATTGGTCACAGATCACTATGAGTGATCGCTCAAAATACGTATACAACCTTTTTTAAATTATTATTTGTGGTTTAAGGGAAATGATTATATTTTATTAATATAGTAATTACTTGAATTTCTTATTACATCTGAAATTAAAATACTTTACAGTTACCAAATGTATTTACTTCAAACTTTAAAGACTGTTGTTACTTTAGGGCATTTTATGAATATAAATCACAAAATTTTAGTACGGAAATGATATTTGCAATATTAAAACTGTTTAAAATTAATAACAGATATTGTTATTTTTATTTTTTTACGTTAAAAATAACTAAAAATGTTTCGCATGACTTAAATTTTTCTATAATCAAATTAATCTCTTTACTTAACTTTAGTAAAAAACCTTTCTCATTCGATAGTACACAACTGTAATTTCTAGTATAAAAATTGAACAAAGTTAGAATTGGAAATATGCGAAAATAAACGAAAAAAATTTAATGTAACTCAAGCTTAATAAAAAAATGTCAATGTATCTATTACAACTTTATCAAAAATGTTTTAATTTTTTTCTATTTTTTTAATTAAACATGTTTTATCTTCACAAATATGTTATGTATTAATAATTTACTTTAATAATTTTAAAGATATCGTCCAAGGAAAAAAAAAAACGCTATGATAAATTAGTAGGCAACTTATCATGCAAGTCAGTATAAATGTTAGTTAATTTTTATAATTGTACAATGAGTTGCTCGCTTAACTTACCAAATTTTTTAATGCTAATTAATATTATTTGAAATACAAAATAATCAAGCGAAAAATAGCAAAATTTTATTGTAACATATCTCTTATATTGCAAATTGTAAACAAAAACATGGTAAAAAATCTTTCAGAATTCCTTATATAAGATATAACTACTTTAGCTAGCGTTGAGTTTCGTCAAAACGTTGATTATAAATAAATTTTAATACAGAACTTGAACCTAAACCAGTTTTATTTTTTATGTAAACAAAAACTTTTATTTATTTTCAATGCCATAATTTTTTGAAATATTCTATATTATTTATTTTTAATATCATATTACATAATTATGACGACTCTTTTATCTGTATTAATTACTAATTTCAAGTTTTTTTATTCAACCGTATAATTTTTAGATTTGATTATAATTTTTCAGTTAAAAAAAAGTAAAAAATTTCAACAAAACTCACGTAGTTTGAATGTACGAGATAGTTAGATATAATCATGCAAATTTAAACATATTGAATTATTTATAAAATATTTTTATATGTGTCAAAATCTCAGACTGTTCTAGAAATATGAAAAGAAATATTTGAATACATTTAAATAATACAACAACTGTATATAACATATGATACAAATACTCTTTACGTTGTGCTCTGAAAATTTATTTAATTAAGATTTATTTTCGAAGAAAATCGTATTAAATTAATTATTCTTATTTTATTCTAAACATAAGTCATAATTTAAAGCAAAATAATAGAGAAAAAAATAGATGATAACTGAACATCATATACATTGAATTAGGCAGATAATTTCTTTATTAAATTAAAAAATAAGAACTACTGTACAAAATAATTTAGAATTAAATGTGACAGTTTATTAGAGAATAGTTTTAAATAAAATTTTGATTGCAATTTTTGCAGAAAATCTTACCTGGTGCCATCTGGCTATATGATCCTATAACAAATAATAAAATAATAAATTTTCGAATATCATTAAAAAAATATTATTAGTAATTATATTTATTTATATAATAATTTGCTAAAACATGCTTGTCAAATTAGCCCCTTTGTTTATTCCATTTTTATATATAATAAGTATCATTAACCTTATTGTTTTAACCGATTATTAAATAGTAAATTCTAGGATTCCGTAAGAAGTTCCAGAGATTTTATAAAATGCAATGTAGCACTTTAAAACGTTCTATAAAATTAGTTTTTAACGATTCATTTTAATTAAAATTTTTATGAATCTATATATTTCATTCAATAAAATCGATTGTAAATAACAAATTCTAGGATTCTGTGCAATGTTCGACAACTTTTATAATATATAACCATGTAACTATTTTATAAAGTCCCATAATAATTATTTTAATGATGCGTTATATTTAACAAAAATTATTATGAATACAAGGATTAATTTTTTAAAATTTAATAATTACAAATTTGTTATAAATTTAGAGTTACATAATTTGAGATTTATTTCAGCCAGTCTATTATTAAATAAGTTTAAAATTAGTTTACAACTGTTCGAGGCATGCGCAATGTAATTTATCATACTACTGATGCTGCGTAACGTTGATAGATTAGTTTTTTATTAGATTTAAAAATCAAGCATTTTATTATAAATATTAAAAAAATGCGGTATCATATAATGCTGTATACAAAATTTTACAAAAGGTCACTTTTGAAATAAATTTTACTGAAATACCATTGAACAAGCAAAAGATATAATGATAAACTTTGACCTTCGACCCCTAACCAACGTGTTCATTACTCATGGTAGGGATCAATGTATAATACAGATTTATTCAAAATTATAGTTTTACATATATTATATAAATCTATTGAATATAGAACTTTACAATTATGTTATTTATATAATTATTAGTTATATTATAACAATAATATCGTGTATATTTTCTACAAAAATCTAGTGAACATTACAAATAATAACAGCGCATCAAAATTTGAAGTATATTGTTATTCGTATCACAAAAGTTAAAATTTAAAATGATTTATAACATTTTTTTAAAGAAATAAATTATCAACAGTTTTGGAAAGACAATGATAAACAATGTCGCATCACTAAATATTATATAATGCAAAAAAATATATATTTTTAAAAACAATTATTGATAGTATTTCTACCAATAAAGTTATTTAACATTTTAAAAATATATTTTAGATTCTCCTAGTAAACACTTTAGCTAAATTCAACTTTCAGTTAATAAAAAAAAACATCAATTTCAAATTTTCAAACATCTAATCGCGTAATTATTATTAATATTAATTATAAATATAATTATTATAAAGTGTTTATCATGAAAACATGCCTTAGTATTATACAGCAGGAAATGATTGAATTCTATTAATTTAAATCCTGTTTAATATGTGTGCACCTTTTAACTTAACATGCAGTAGTAAATAGTGTTTAAAAAATTATAATAGCAGAATGAGTCACTGACAATATTTATGCATTTTCAACTGATAAATAAAAATTGTAACAGATAATAATTTGTTAGTATTGTACATAAATAATACTTGTAATTACTCGTTAGTAAATAGTGTAAAATTTATAAACAATAATTGTTAATTTTTCACACAATCAATCATGTTATTTCATTTTTTGCTAACTACAATTAAGTTGCATACTGACTTCAATCAAAATGCAACAACTCAAGGTTAGATTTAAAACAATTGCTATAATTTAATTTGATTAACGTACCATATAGTACCAGAAAAAGAAAAATCAGTTGATTAAAGTTTTCCATGATTTTATTTCACATTTGAGTTACACAGTTATCCAAAAACAAAAAACAGTCACTCCGATAAAACAATACGACCACACGAACTGTCGAAATATTACTGAAGCCAGAGGACAGTATGTATATTTATTGGTCATCCGTAAAGTTTCTTCCTTCAATTACGGCTAGTTGACAGAAGTGATAACAGCTAAACTGTTCATGGGATCTTGGCTCTTGTTTATTGTAACCAGTGTCGATGTATGTGTGTACGTAGGTAGCTGGTATTTTTTAAATGCTACGATAAATTTGTTTAGTAAAAAAATGACTGATATATTGCAAATTAAATACTATTTTCTAGTTTTGAAATTTCACGCTAATTACACATTTCTAAGCGGCACGATAATTTCTAGTTTTTTCTTTTAATTATTCAATTAAAATTTGTGGCAATATTTTCAAATATTTAAATAGCATTTTTTTAAAAATTAATTACTAGAAATGTTATTGTTGTTTTCATATTTTTAAGAACATGATATTCACTTGGATTATTTTAAAATGTCATCATTTAAAATGAAAAAAAAAATATACCATCGAACACAACGTGTATCTGTTTGAATATTTGCGATAAACTGAGTTGAAAGGTATTTTTACTATCTTGTAAAATATTTCCTTCTGATAGTTCTATTATGTTATTGTTTATAATTACAAAATAATTTTAAATCACTAAATATAACTATGAAAATTATAGGTATAATTGGTTATTGGTTTCACGTTTTATAATATGTATATGTATTTACTAAAAACTATGTTAGTTTTTATCACTAAGTATGTTTAAGTTACTGTATTGGAATACAGTGGAACTTCGTTTACCGAGCATCTCGGAAAACGAGTAATTCGCATAACGAGCAAAATAAATTGTAAAAAATGACTCGCTTAACGAGCGAGATAGAACTTTCCGTGCCATTGCAACATCAGTCTGTGTATGGTCGTTGCGCTAGCCGTGTGTAATCACACATTTTTCCAAACTTATGTTCAGACCGTTCAAACATTATTTGTGATTTTTTGTGCAAAGTTTAATAACCCTTGTCAAAATGCCGACAAAGAAAATGAAATGGTTCATTGCGCGATAAAAGAAAAGATGAAGATGAATCACGCTCCTTAACAATTTATATGTATGTAATTTTCTTTGAATAAACCCTTTTTTGAGTATTTTTTTTTTAATTTTATTTTTTGAGTATTTTTTCGGCATCGAACGCATTATCGTATTTTACATTAATTTATATTGCAAAGTGTTTCGCGTTCCGAGTACGACTCCGGAACGATATTATGCTCGTTATGCGAGGTTCCACTGTATTTTGAAAAAATATACTATTTTTCTTCGCAAAAATTACGCATTTTTTTTATGATCATAAATCTTGAAAAACTTCAGAATTATAATTCTTAATTTTTGTTACAAATATCTGAAAATACTCAAAATTCACGTTAGTCGAGCAGTTATGATAAAAAAATTGAGGAGCTCCTTACTTTACATATATTCAGTTTACTAATGCTTCGTCAACTGTGTTGGCCGTTAAAAGATACATAAATTAAAGTATTATTTTGCAGTTGTTTCCAAAATATAAGAATATTAGAATGTTTGCATAACTTTTTAAGAAATTTTAATTATCAGTCAACGTCGGACACTTTAGTCAATAATAAATAAAATAAAATAATAATAATTTTATAAATGTATATAAATTGAAATTGTTATTTTTTGTAATTTAAAATCAACTCATGAAACTTTTTGTTTTAACAAAATTAAAATAGTTATTTTGAAACTTTAAAAAATTGTTGCTTCCTGTCAAATATATGGTACGGAATTAAACTTTAATAATCGATTTATATCAGGTTTTATTTTATAAATACGGTCATGTGCAAATATGAGTACATTTGATTGTAATTAATCAGAGTCAAATTGTGTAATAATTTCTTTATAATGGGGTTTACCTCGGGGTTTACAAATACATATATTGCTACATTAAGGGTTATAGTTTATATTTTAAATTAAAAAGTGACACGCATCCCTTGCGGGGATCGAACCCGCGACCTTTGGATTAGAAGTCCAACGCGCTATCCTCTGCGCCAAAGGGACATACTATTAACAAATTAAGTAATTTTTACTTATTTCTTAATTAACAAAATTTATTTAATATTTACATACGCACATACAGCTAATATTTAAATGTAAAACAGTTTCACATATTATATTATCTTTAAAATAAATTAAATGCTAATATAAAACTTTAGTACAACATTTTGTACTCCAAAGTTTGTACATTTCTAATAAATTTTGTTGCATTTGTTGTTAATTTATATTGTGAATTATATTGCGTTAATACATTTATTATATATTAAATAATAGGAGTATCATATTTCTAAAAACATTCATCATTCATGATGATTGTAATATATACAGTAGAAATTAATTTTATCATAATATTGACCTTGGTAATTTAGATATATAAATAAATTCTTTACTAAATTTTAGTTATCTATCCTACAATACAATCATGTTTATTTGTCAAAATATGTATTTTGTATTCAATTATTTTTATAAATAAAATATATAAATATTTTTCAGTAGTAAATATTGTAATACTATACAATTATTTTATCTTTGAATTATATATCCAAGTAATAATTTATATAAAAAATTGTTATAACTTTCAATTATTTGGCAATTATTTTCGAAAATTTATTCTACAAATTAATAACTGATTGTTTTGGCTTATATATCTATTGTAAAAAAAAATAAATATAGTTTTTGTATTTAAAAAAAAATATTAAAGGTAGTATAAATAAATAAATATATAAATTATTAATGTAATTTAAAAAATATAAATAATTCATTTACATGATTTTATTACATTCATTTAAGTTATGAGTTCAGGTGTTTGCTTCAGATGGCGGTATGACGCTTCAGTAAAGTTTTGGCGGAAAATGTATTATTTGACGTTAGAATCTAATTGCTTCATGTTTTAAATAAATATATAAATATTACTAAATTATCGAAAATGGATGAGTATACAAATCCCGGTGAGAAATTCGAATTAATGTATGGTGATGAATTGAAGTTGTTACAACAAACAGAAGGTAATATTGATTGTAGGTTAGTTTACCAAATAATTTATAATTATATTTCTAGAGGTGGATTTAGCACATGCTGCGGGATTAAGTACTGGAAGAAGTCAAAGAAAAAGAGGCGTAGATGATCTCTTTGGTGATATTAACAATATACTTTTAGAGGAAGAGGGCAATAAACCTAAGAAACATAAATCCGAATCGCAAAAACTAGCTGAGAACTTTAAAACAGTGTCTAGTATTGATTATATATATCCTTTTATCAGTGTTACGAGACATGATGGTGAAAGAATTTACGTTCGCAAGCATTCGGAAGCGTACGAATTAGAAGAAATCAAAAGATTTATGCAGAATTATAGTTATACTGTACTGACGGAGCAACAGTCGAAAGATTTATGGGATAAAGCCAATGAAATAGTAAGTTGTACTAACGTAGTATGGCCATGGTATATTAATTTTAAAATTAATCAAAATATCTTAACTGACATCAAATATTGTAATTAAGCCGAAACATTCAAATACAATTTATATTAGCAATGTACATAAACCAAATAGACCTCCAAATATAAAACGATAATAAATAAATAAATAACAAACAGCTCCGGACCAATAGACGAAAGTCTAAGGCCCATAAATGAAAAAAAAAAAAAAAATTGTAATTATTAATGAATTAACGAAAAAAAATAATAATATGTTCATTGGAAATAATTAAATAAAATGGTTCGATAAACTTTTTTGTTATTAAATAGATATTTGAAACATATTAATCGATGTTACGTAATTGTATTCATAATAATTACAGTATAACTAATTTATTTGGCATTGTATTAAACTGTACACTCTAAAAACCGGCACATTTTAAAATTGTTAAATTACAAAAAAATGCCATGATTAATAATAATGTAAATTTATTTTTAGTTAATTTTATGAATTAAAATTTGATTTTATTAAAAGTGTGTTTTAGATAAAAGTGTGTATATTTTAAAGTATTTATTTAAATACTAGAACTGTTTTTAGGGTTATTTGTATTTTAAAATGTTAAATATAATAAAAAATAGTTTATATTTAATACATAATAAAAGCAAAAATTAATATTGAAATCTTGACTGCTTTTAAATAAAAGTGCTCTAAAAGGAACTATGAATATGGACCATAATGTTTGTCTTAAATTATGTTTTTATGTATCGTTTCTTTATCCGGAAAATTTTGTTTCCTGGATAAAATAATTTTTACTTCATATTTTTATCACTTTATTAATTATAGAATCTATTTGATGAAATTGTCATAAATGAATTTTTTAAAGTATACTGATAAAAAACAGAACAGTAACTTTAGCTTTTTATTTAAAAAGTTACAGTATATATTTTCTATTAAATGGAAAATGCTGGTTTTTTTTTTCTTTTGGGAGTCAATTTTCTATTCTCTATATTTATATATTTTATAGATAATTAAGGTTTTGAAGAAAACTTCAATATATGTCTAAAAATCAATAAATAATTTTGACAAAATGAAGTATTAACTCCTAAATCGATAAAGCAACATTTTTTTGTCCATTACTACAACTACAGAATAGTTACAAATCGATTAATGAAAATTTTTATTTTTAGTTGAATAAAAAAATGAATAAGGAAAACAATGAAGGAAACGTACTAGAAATGGAAGTAGAAGAGAGAATTTAAAATTATGGGTTGACATGTATAATCCAGGAAAATATATCGAATTATTAAGCGATGAAAGTACGAATCGTACATTATTGAACTGGTTGAAACTATGGATTAATATATAAAACTTTAGTACAACATTTTGTACTCCAAAGTTTGTACATTTCTAATAAATTTTGTTGCATTTGTTGTTAATTTATATTGTGAATTATATTGAGGCAATACATTTATTATATATTAAATAATAGGAGTATCATATTTCTAAAAACATGCATCATTCATGATGTAATATATACAGTAGACATTAATTTTATCATAATATTGACTTTGGTAATTTAGCTATATAAATAAATTCTTTACTAAATTTTAGTTATATATCCTAACAATACAATCATGTTTATTTGTCAAAATATGTATTTTGTATTCAATTATTTTTATAAATAAAATATATAAATATTTTTCAGTAGTAAATATTGTAATACTATACAATTATTTTGTGTTTGAAAGTAATAATTTATATAAAAAATTGTTATAATTCTTAATTATTTGGCAATTATTTTCGAAAATTTATTCTACAAATTAGTAAGTGATTGTTTTGGCTTATATATCTTTTGTAAAAAAAAAATAAATATAGTTTTTGTATTTAAAAAGAAAATTAAAGGTAGTATAAATAAATAAATATATATATTATTAAAATATAAATAATTCATGTACATGATTTTATTACATTGATTTAAGTTATGAGTTTAGGTGTTTGCTTCAAGATGGCGGTATGACGCTTCAGTAAAGTTTTGGCGGTAAATGTATTATTTGACGTTAGAAACTAATTGCTTCATGTTTTAAATAAATATATAAATATTACTAAATTATCGAAAATGGATGAGTATCCAAATCCCGATGAGGAATTCGAATTAATGTATGGTGATGAATTGGAGTTGTTACAACAAACAGAAGGTATATATATGTATAATATAGATTGTAGGTTAGTTTACCAAATAATTTATAATTATATTTCTAGAGGAAGATTTAGCACATGTTGCGGGACCAAGTACTAGAAGAAGTTTAGATTTCTCTACTCCAAAAAGTAAACAAACGACACAATCGAAATCAACCACTCAATTTGAACCACAACCGAGCACGTCTCGTTCTGTAGATATATTTAGTAGCTCTTTCGAGAGAGATTTTCATCAATTGGATACCGATAATGAATTAAGTCAAAGAAAAAGAGGCATAGATGATCTCTTTGGTGATATTAACGATATACTTTTAGAGGAAGAGGGCAATAAACCTAAGAAACATAAATCCGAATCGCAAAAACTAGCTGAGAACTTAGAATTAATTGATCGGATTTTAGTAGCAAGAAAACTGGCTCAAGATAAACAAAATCCGAATATTTCGATAGGAAATGGTTTTAAAACAGTGTCTAGTACTGAACATATTAAAAATAATTTATCGTATCGTGTTCCGAGATATCCTTTTATCGGTATTACGAGACATGATGGTGAAAGAATTTACGTTCGCATGCATTCGGAAGAGTACGAATTGGAAGAAATCAAAAGAGTTACGCAGAATAATAGTTATACTGGATTGATGGGGCAACAGTCGAAAGATTTATGGGATAAAGCCAATGCAATAGTAAGTTGTACTAACATAGTATGACCATGGTATATTAATTTTAAAATTAATCAAAATATCTTAACTGACATCAAATACTGTAATTATTAACGAATTAACGAAAAAAATAATAATATGTTCGTTGGTAATAACTAAATAAAATGGTTTGATAAACTTTTTTGTTATTAAATCGATATTTTAAACTGTTTTAAACATATTAATTGGTGTTACGTAATTGTATTCATAATAATTACAGTATAATTGTTTTATTTGGCATTGTATTAAACGGTACACTCCAAAAACCGGCACATTTTAAAATTGTTAAATTACAAAAAAATGCCATGATTAATAATAATGTAAATTTATTTTTAGTTAACTTTATGAATTAAAGTTTGATTTTATTAAAATTACGAAGCTCCTTTTAGAGTACTTTTAGATAAAAATGTGTATATTTTAAAGTATTTATTTAAATACTAGAACTGTTTTTAGGGTTATTTATATTTTAAAATGTTAAATATAATAAAAAAATAGTTTATATTTGATACATAATAAAAGCAAAAATTAATATTGAAATCTTGACTGCTTTTAAATAAAAGTGCTCTAAAACAATTCTAGAACAACAACTTTATTTTTTTTATTTAAAAAGTTACAGTATATATTTACTATTAAATGGAAAATGTTGTTTTTTTTTTTCTTTTGGGAGTCAATTTTCTATTCTCTATATTTATATATTTTATAGATAATTAAATTAAACTTCAATATATGTCTAAAAATCAATAAATAATTTTGACAAAATGAAGTATTAACTCCTAAATCGATAAAGCTACATTTTTCTGTCCATTACTACAACTTACTACAGAATAGTTACAAATCGATTAATGAAAATTTTTATTTTTAGTTGAATAAAAAAATGAATAACGAAAACAATGAAGGAAACGAACTAGAAATGGAAGTAGAAGAAACAGACAATTCAAAATTATGGGTCGACATGTATAAACCAAGAAAATATATCGAATTATTAAGCGATGAAAGTACGAATCGTACATTATTGAAATGGTTGAAACTATGGGATAAAGTTGTTTTTCATCGTCGTCCAAAAATCAAACAAAATGAAAATAAACAAATCGTACCTAATTATTTCAAATTCTTAAAAAAAGAGTTAGATATGACTTTAGATGAACACGATAGACCACAAAACAAGATCGCTCTATTGTGTGGCCCGCCCGGTTTAGGTAAAACCACGCTAGCTCACATGGTTGCAAAGCATTGCGGGTATAACGTAGTTGAAATAAACGCATCGGATGACAGAAATATCGAATCATTTAAAACAGCTTTGGAAAGTGCAACGCAAATGAAATCTGTTTTAGATAAAGAACATCGACCGAATTGTTTAGTTTTCGATGAAATCGATGGCGCACCAACTGCCTCAATCGAATTCCTAGTTAAATTTGTAAACGGATTGGCTCCGAAAGGCAAAAAGGGCAAAAAACAAAAACCGGTAATTTTAAAACGACCGATAATTTGTATCTGCAACGACGTTTATGTGCCCGCGTTGCGACCGCTTCGACAAATCGCATTTATTCTAAATTTTCCGCCAACGGCCAGTCCGAGATTAGCGGAAAGACTGATGGAGATTTGTCGTCATCAACGAATTAAAACGGATATGAGTGCCATGATGGCTTTGAGCGACAAAACCAACAACGATATTCGATCGTGTCTATTCATTTTACATTTCTTCAAATCGAAATCGAAACCGGTTACTTTGTCGGAGGTTTGTAAAGCGACAGTTGGTCAGAAAGATATGCAGAAAGGTTTGTTTTCCGTATGGCAAGATATTTTTGAGATTAAGCGAACTAAAGATGGTGGCAGTGATATACCGATAAGTATTCGCGCGAAAGATATTTTAAATACTGTTATTGCGTTCGGTGATCATGAGCGATTGATTCAAGGCATTTTCGAGAATTATCCGACGATGAAAAAAGAAATGACATTTTCGCATATTTGTACAGCGAGTGAATGGTTTTGTTACACGGATAATTTAAGTCGAAAGATTCAAGAAACGCAGAATTATACAATGTCGTCCTATTTACCGTATGGATTTGTTGTTTGGCATTTTTCCTTTAGTACTTACCACAAGAAGAAAATTACATATCCTAGTACTAGCTATGAGGTAAGTTATTTATGTTTTATTGTACTATATTTACTTGATTTACTTCCGATACCAGCGAGAGAAACCACTTTGTCTAATTTTCTAGACCAGATTGTACAAATTTTAAGTATGATTATTGAGGTTATAGTGATTTTTCGTTGAGTTTACGGATTTTATATGAAATTTCTAAGTATTTTTTTCTTCAGCCTGGTATTATGAACGCTAATTAAATTTACTTCGCAAGTAAATTTTATTTCTACTAATGCCCGTATGCATAAACATTTTCGTTAAAAATAATGGTTTGTTGAAATGAAACTTTTTGGATTCCGTAAGAAATCTTTCTTACAGATTCCATTTTAACGAACCATTATTTTTAACTAAAATATTTATCTATACGGGCATAAATCTTTCAAATAAGTATTGTTTTAACGATTTGCTACTAGTTTGCTTACCATATACTTGTTAAAAAAGATTGTCTTCCAAAAACAAATCCGATTTTTTATTTGAATCTGACTCCGATTTAGGTGAATTGCCAAGACAAAAAAATTCGTAAATTATTTAATTTTAACAACATTTTATGCTGCATACAAAACGTTTGTATGTAGATAACAATAATATGATTTAAAACTATGATTTTTACCATTTACAAAGAAACTTGTATGTAACGTCTAATACTGTGCACATAAAATGTTGTAAATAAACTGTGTATGTGTGTGTGCAGGGTGTATAACGGAAAGTTGAAATAAATTTCCCGTATAATTCCTGCTTTTTTTCCGTATATTTAAAAAAATTCCCGTATGTAAATATACAAATTTAACGATAGAGGAAGTTAAAGAAGTGTTATATCGAAGTTATTTATTACAATTACAGCATGGAACATGAACTATCGCAATCATCAAATTATAATTCCATCTTCTTTTACTTTATTTCTTCTGAAATTGTATGAAGATCTTTCATTATCGATCGCTTTCTTCGTTCTAAATCCTTAAATATTACAAATTTTTTAAAAATTCATGCACAACGAAAAAATTCCTAGCATAATTTCCGCTTTTTTCCCGCATAACAAAATTCCCGTATAATTTCTGCTTTTCCCGTTTTTCACGCACGTTATACACCCTTGTGTGTGTGTGTGTGTGTGTGTGCTGAAGTCTCAGCTTCAACATTCTTGTTACCTGTTTATTAATTCTGTAACTTTTTGGCATTCATTTGAAATTCTCTAAAATAGATTGTGCTATTTGTCAATTATCATATCAGTATGAATGTTGATGAAGCTAAAGTTGCTTGTTTGGATAGGGATGTTTGAAGGAAACTGATTTCGGGATAGTGGGAAGACTTTGCGTCACACCCTCTTGGGTACATGGCGTGATTGTCTATGTATGTATTATAAAGGCTTATTGTAAAAGAAGAGTTTATTATTTAATGATTTTTAAAAGTTTCGTAATTTATTTAAACACTAATCACTAATCATTTTAAAAAGTGATTTTTAACAAAAGTGCTTTAGTGCTTATAATATCAGATATACATAATAAAAATTGCCAAAAATAGAAAATCGTATATGATAAATAATGGAAGCAAAAATTTACTTTTGTAATATGTAGTACATGTGAATACGGCCATTTTTCTTTCTTAAATAATAATTTAATATTGATTTCAATAATGGACAATCTTCATATTATCCTGCATTTAATTTTGTTTAAAATATGGCTGGAATGTTTTATTGCTTCTTTACGAACATCGTTTATAAAATATTTAATTCTAGTATACATATTAAAAAAGTTATATAATTGAAATTGTAATATATGTAAAGCACAGAAAAAACAAAGAAAATTCCTTTCATAAATGATTCAGTAGAATGGTTTCATAAAAATTAAATTCTATCCATTGTAAAAACATAATTATTGTCTTTTACGTTCAACGATTCTTTTTGCTTATTTAAGACTTATTTCTGTCAGTATAAAAACCACTTTTTGACAGTTTTCAATTTCGTATGCGCGAAGGCGTATTATGATTTTAAATTTTCTCATTGCCGTAGCCTATATAATGTTTTTTCTTTTGCGAGCGCGGGGCGGTAAGGGTGCGTGAGATGGTAGAGGAGGGCTGGGGGTGGTGGATGGTTAGAATTGCTTATGAAACAAAAACAGAGCGAGAAATAATTGATGCGCGTTTATTGTGTGGCGTAATTACACTCAGACTCGGGCGAAAACCTTTTAAAGAAATGAAAACGTATTAAAAAAGTGCGCGCTTCACAAAAAAGAAAACAGATTTATTTTTCATGCACTGCGTTTACATTTGGCTTATTTTTCTAGTTATGTGGTTTTGCGGTATTATTACATCATTACGGGCATTAGCTCACATTTACGGATTAAAACTGTGTGCTCTTATTTTTCGTTATATTTTCATTCTAAAAAAGTGTAAGGTTGTATTTTATGCATGTATTTTAATTTAAAGGTAGTTTGTTTTAATGTTGTCAGTTTTCATTCTACTGATTTTTGAGTTTTTGAGATTAACGGGCTAGTCCAGTTCTCTAGAGGAGCTAAAAAACTATTTTCAAACGCGCACAGCTCAAAGGGTAATTAATATTTTGGAATGGGGTAAAAAGCACTTTATTATACGTCATTCGAACAACAAAATATCATCGCGAATATTTTTTTTTGTTGCTACATGCCCGCAAAATGGCGTTGTTTGAAGATCCTCCAAAAAAAAGGTGGCCTGATTTCTCCGGGGATTGCCGCCTGTAAAATAAAAAAAAAAAAGTTTCTACTAAACTCCCTTGAAGATTAGGAGTGTGGCTATCGACTCTCGATCCAGATTTTTTTTTTGAAAACTAACAAAATTATGGCGTTTTGAAAAAAGAACAATGTTTATAATTTTTTTTACTTAAACTTATCGAAAATTTGGATTGAAAGTTGATAGGCAGTTATATTTTCTGTCAGCAGAAATGCCCATTGTTCAAAAAAATTGAAAATTGTTCGAAATTGTATATTTGACCAAAGAATCATTAATTCTTACAAAATACGTAACAAATATACTGTTCTACAACTGTTAGATTAAGGTTATTTGGTATGTATTTTTATTTATTTTTGGTTTAGTTTAGAATAGAAAGTTCTTTTTGTTTTGTTGTTTTTTTGCCCATATTGTTTGGCCTCGACATACATTCAAAAATAAGAGCTTCTTCTTATAAGACAACCCATATTATTAGTTTATTAACATAGTTTTCATCAATAAAATAAACTGATATAGAAATATTTCGTTAAATATGTAAGTTACACAAAATTGTATCATTTGTACAAATTATTTGGTCGTTAATGTAACGGATTTATTTTCTAGTTTCATTCGTGATTTGATACGAGTGTAAATCTAGTAGCTTTCATATCGGGGGGGTTGTTTTTGAAACGTTTACATTTTTGTCTTTGCTAATGAGTGTGTAAATTATTCAAACCCGACTCCAGCAAACTTGTTACAGTTAAAAAGATGTCGTTTCTTTTACGATGCGCGATACGTAGTTGGTAATTAACGTACTAGAGGCCCTCCTCTATTACATTCGGACCCCCGTGCTCATTCGCGTTTTTGTTGTGCTGTGATTACAATTTTTACTCTATCAACTGTCTCTTACTTGTCACACGTTAAATATTCCGTTCTGTATTCCCGCACGGTGAGTAAAAGTAAATACACTTTTCGCGAAATTATTTTCAGTTATTATCGTTCTTTCTGCCAAGCGATAATTATGTTTTGTATTAAATATGGACTTGATAGGATATTTTAGAATGGCGTTTAATTTTATTTTTGGATGAAATAAAAATATATATTTTTTTTTCGAGTTTATTAATATGTTATTGACACAATATATAAGTTATTTAGTAATAGATATAATACTTAATTTTGGTGCTTGATGAGTTTTATTTATAAATTAATTTAAATATTGGTGTATTATTAATTAAATTTAATTTTTATATATAAAATATAATTAATTATATTGACTCTAATTATGTGTTACATCAAAACTTGAGTTTCTTGTATCTTATCGAGGGGATACCATTTGTTCAGTCTAGTGTACAGATTAATTAAAATTTCTTAAAACCATTTACAATTAAGAATAAAAGAGCTTGTATGAGAAGTATTATGTATATGGATGAAGCTAAAGTTGCTTGTCTGGATGTTTGGAGATAACTGATTTTGGGATAGTGGAAATAGTTTGTGCCACACTCTTTTGGGTACATGGCGTGATTGTATATGTATGTATGTAAAATCAATTCTTAAAATCATATAAATTCCTACAATTCTAGAAATTTCGTATAAAATCATTACAATCTAAACAAACATTTGTACAATCTGGTGGTACAAAATTTGAGAAAGTGGGTTTACTCTCGTATCTTATCTTATGTTTTTCTAAATGAATCAGAAAATGGTATTAACATCTATGTATATGTAAAATCAAAAATTGTAGATCTAAATATTTTCAACTAAATTTAGTGTGCACCAATCTTTGGACTTCGTCAATATTTGAGCAGATAAAAAAAAAATCTAGAAATAATTTAAATTTCAACTTTTATCAATATTATATCAATATTTTTTGACGAAACTTTGCTCAAAATTTTTTCATTTTTAATGAAGTTTTTTTAGGGGCTGCGTAAAAAATTATTTTTTTGGATCACCCTAGTATACATATATGTATTTATTGTAGAGTCTTGAAGAAGGTGATAGAGATTGCCGAAATGTTGGCTTAGTAGATAATAAAAACATAAAAAGACTGAATACCGTCAATTACTAATTATTTATTAATAATAATTATTCGAATATATTAGAATCTCAAATTTTATTTACAGGTAAATACCAAACAAAACAAACTGTCTGCCACCGTTACCGAAATTCTCCGCGGAATGCCAAGCACCCTTCGACCTTACGTTAATGCAGATTCATTGCGGCTTGATATAACACCCTTCTTTTCTCACATATTAGTACCAAACTTACGTACCATTAATGTATCACTATATGCGCCACATGAAAAACAACAAATTGATAACGTCGTAAACATTATGATAGATTATAATCTCACGTACGTGCAAGAACGTAACGCGGAAGGCAGCTACACATTTTTTATCGATCCAAATATCGATGAATTGTCGAATTTTGAGGGACTCAAAATTCAGAAAAAAACTTTATCTTATACGAGTAAGCAGATGCTGGCTAGAGAAATTGAATTGGAGAAGGTAAGACGATTGGAGAGAGTTATGAAGAAAGATGAGAATAAAGAAAATGTGGAAAAGGTTGAACAGAAGAAAATGGGGATGATTGAAGATCCGAATAAGAAGAAAGAAGCGGAGAATCTTCCGAATCATCTTCAGAGGCTGAAGGCTAAAGTGATTTCGAAACCTAAGGAAGTGGTAAGTGATCTTTATTTCTATATTTATTGAATTTGAGTTTTTTTTTATTGTGAAATTGGTTATTATTAAGTTGTAAAATCTTTTTATTTCTGTAAAAATGTTTTTTTTAATTAAAATTAATTTTATATTTAAGAATTTTCTTGAATTTTAAAAACGTACTTTTTTGCTTACTCTGCAGTATGCATTGTGTCTTTTTGACAGACCAGGCACTACCAACATAATATATATATTTTAATTACTCATTTTAAGATTTTATTTTACATTATAACTTTTTTTTGGTGCTACACTGATCAGAATCACTTTACCTCTTGTCATTGTCAATATCACTATTTTTGTGTTTTGTTTTGTTTTGTTATTAATCGCTTAACTTAGTAATTAAAAGATTATAAAAATCTATTTATTATTACATTTTCAGATGTATAAAATTAAAATAAAGCTATATATTTAATTTCATATATTAATTGTATAATAATAATAATAATTCTGCTGCGAAAGTTAAAAGTCCCGGGCAAAATCAATGCATTTTTCTTCATTTAAAAATTAACTAATGATTTAATTAGTTTATCAAAATAAATTAATGACGATTTAAGCAAAAAACACAAAATACTATAATAAGTGGAACATGTTCTTAATTATCTTGAGTTTTCTCATGCATAAAGTAAAAAAAAAAATATGGTTCAATAAATTTAGAAGTACCCGTCTTAATTCGGGAAAATATTTATTGTCTTGTTGTCTTGTGTCACGCCGATAAATACGAGAATTTTACTATATTTATTGAAATATTATTTGTATAAAATTTATAATTACATTATTTACACAATCACGCCACGTGTTCATAGTGATATGGCACAAAGTCATTTCATTATAATTACGTAAATAATTATTATTGAAATAAAACAACAATATTTATAATTCACTAAGTAGTATGGCAGAATTGTTCGATATGTTTCTAGAACGTTTACATTTCGATGGGGGACCATTTCGGCAAGTAGACAACAACTCCTCAATTCGTAAATATCGTAGCCGTAGATTCTTTACGCATTATTATTATTGAATTACAAATAACAATAATTAAAAGATTATAACCATAAGAATCTCAAAAACAAATTTATCGAATGAACTATTATTATTTAGTCACGTGGTCACAGTAAGCGGGGGAATTACAATTTTTTTTTTATATCACATCTTAATAGCGCGGACGTGTTTACATCACCGTAAAGACACATCCCCTCGCCACTTGAACACCCATCCAATCTTCTGACTTCATTACAATATGAAAAGAATCCAAATAGAGGAACCGTTGCCTCTATGGCCCAGTGTGTTTAATTATCCAAAGAATAGTGGTAAACCACTAATGGAAGCTTGAATATAAACGCAAAGCGACGGAGTCAAAGAACGCCAAGTCGCCGAATATATGATATATTTATTCGTAATGGGATCACGGATAGGATAAAGCATAACTATTTGACGTACTTTTAATAATAGTGTTGCGCGATGCTTTTTTGAGAGCGAGGAAAAATATAACCACAGCTAGGATTTTTCGCTGGGTGATTAATGAGAAAATTTCGACGAAGCTCTTAACTCTTAGCTCGTCTACTCGATATAAGAAGACATTAGTAGATAAGTTATGATTAGTTGATGGGTTCTTGCAACGATGAGGATGATTATTTTTTTTTGCTGAATCATTATTTTGTTATTTTCCGAGTAATAATATCAATTTGGTTTTATTTATAGATCTATTTATTGCTGAAGTTGCGGATTGTTAATAAATTATCAAGATTGTTTTTAAAATAGTATTTTATTAGTAAAATAAACTAGGAAATATAGAAGAATATTGTACGTAGTAATGGTATAATGACAGTTAGTTTATTTTTTTACAGTTTATTATAAAATAGTAATTTATGCGTACTTTTTCATACATACTGGAGTATATAGCAAAAAATTAAGGAGTCAGTTTTTAGTGATATTGAATTTATTATATTACTGTAATAATTGCAAGACTCATCAATATTAACAGCAATAGAAATTTATAAAGAAAAAGATTAATCATCAACTAGTAAATGATTTAAATAAAATTTGACTTCCTTTAATTAAAATTTTTATGATTTAGTTATTTAGTTTGTTACTTAGTAACTTGTTTCTATGATCTGTTTATTTACCGTAAATGTCATTTGTATCTTTTTTCCTGATGAAGACGTACATTGAGTTCGTTGGAACGTTGATTATTAATAAATATTAATACAGAACTATAACCTTTTTAATATATTAAATTACTTACATAATAAATATTTTTTCTGTATAGCATCTACTAAAACTTTTGTTAATCATTTACGAAAAGTTTATCATTTTTGACTAAAATAGAATAATTAGTTTTTCTTAGTTACTTAGGTGAAAATATTTATTGACAATAAAACCTGTGATTTGTCAGATGTATTTATATGACATATTTTTCAATAATTGTGAAATAATGAATAAAATTGATTACTTATCTGAACTTGAAGAACAGAAAATTTTAGAAGCTGCTGCAGTTTTAAATTTTTGCATCATTATTCTTATAAATAGGTTTAATTTTTATACTATATGCTATGCTTTTTATGTCTAGTATCATAAATAAGTAATTTTCAGTAATCTGAAAAAATAAATTTCTTGTTTCCAGAAAATTAACAATCTAGGATTATTAAAAAATACACAATTGTAAAGGATAGATGATTTTTGTTTCTAGTATTTACGAAAGAATGAAATTTATTAAAAAAATATAGAATTATGAAAAAAACTTAAAGATGTAGCGTTGCAGAATATTTTATCTTTTGCTACCAAATAAAAACATTCTGTAATATTATAGACTTTATAGTTTGGTTTAGAATCTTGTTATTAAACTGGTTTTTAATATTTTATTGGTTCGGTAATTTTATTATTACAGTTGGATTTCAATATCTTTTACAATACTTACGAATTTAATGTCATTTTATCACTACTAAACTTTCGTTTTAATCTCATAAAATTATCTCCATTCATATCCATTTGTAAGTTTTCACTTAGGGGGTCGGTAATTACCGAACATAATCGTAAAAGCAAATAACAGGGCAACCACAAGAAAGAAAAAAGAGAAAAAAAAAAACCAGATGAACGAAGAAGAAAAAAGTGCTGTAGCACAAGAAAGGAGAAGAAGAAGAAAAAAAGAAAAAAAGAAGCAGGCGAAATCTTTCTGTTAATGCAACTGAGAGAGCAATCGCCGCTTACGAACGATATAAAACTAATAGAGCGAATCTCTTTTGGCTACGAGTGTTTATTTCTTTACGCCCCGTTTTCGGCTAGCATCCATCACGGCCCGTACGTTTCGCCGATTGCCGAAGTGGCCAGGCGCGCTTTAACTTACAAGGAAGCTCTACTGATAGTTTCTGCTTGATTTTTGCTGTTAATATTATTTGCTTTAGTTAGAGTTAGTTTTTTAATTTCATGTTTAGTAACTTGATGAAAAATAATGAAACACATGGAATTTTTTTCCGTAATGTTGGCTTTATACGATACATTATTCTATACCAATAATTATTTAAATAATAATAAAAAATTAATATACCACATTTTTAACACGGACTTAAAAAGTATAAAATAATTTTTTTGGGGTTATAAATCTATAGATTTATAACCCCATGGGGCTAGAAGAAATTATTTTATACTTTTTAGTCCTTGCTAAAAACGGTATATATATATTTTTTTAATTAAAATAATTATTTTCTGCTTTTTAGTCTTATTTAACTTTAACCTAATAAATTAATTAGTTAATATTGCATTGTCATCTAGTTTTGAGCTATGTTTAAAGTTTCAAGTCTGTATAGATCATTGGGAAGTTAGTTTAAAATCGATTACAAAATTTGTACCGAATAGACAAACAAACAGATAGACAACAAAGCAAGTTAATAAAAACGTGTTAAAATATATACAATTTTCTATACAAAATTATTTGTAGAAAATATACAAAATTAATAGGTTTTATCTTACACAATATAGAATGAAACTAGGAAATCCGTGACCCTTGAAGGGTCACGTTTGAAGTCGAAAATAGTAATTAAACATATAAACATAATAAAAATTAATAAATAAACAAATAATAATAATAAAATATCAATTGCACTATTATGTGTTACTCAAAAGCAACACTTCTATCATCAGTAGAGTACATAATTTCATACAGCTGTCATTTTTTACATTTGTATTATAAACATAATTTTTCAAATTTTTGAGAACCAAGATGAAATCGTAGAAAGATGAAACTTACATATTCTCAAATAGGGAATGAATCAATTAAAATGACACCACTCCCATCAAAATCGGTTCAGGGGTTTAGGAGGAGATGCTGGAGAAACATATATACATACACACATACATACATACAAACATTTGACAATTAGAGAGATTAAATGTACAGACGCACACGTAATGATTTTACATTTTGACAATTTATTTATACATACCTATTGTATGTATGTATGTATGTATGAATTTATAGAATTTTCTGTACTGGTATGCCGTGGTCGTTCTATTCTCGTTGCAGACGTTTCGTCATACATTGAGGATGTCATCTCATCTACGATGTATGACGAATAGTCTTCAACGAGGAGATATAGACCACGGCATATCAGGACATAAAATTCTATAAATTTAATGGATATCGGCCGAGAAAGCCTGAAGACTATTATTTATACCTAATTTGAAAATTGAATATTCTTCAGTAATAATTTACACTGCTTTAACTGAATCAGAAATTTTGAAAAAAATTGTATAAATAAATCTGAATTGATGAGGATACATAATCTTGCCGTTTCTAATACTACTGCGCATCAATTTCGCTTCGAATCTGTATGAAAAATACATTTATATATTTTTCTATATACAAACTGAGTATATGCGTGTATAAAATATTCTGTACAGATCATTATTTATGTATAAAACATATAGAAACGTTAATTAGTGTGAAGGAATTGACTTAAATAAAATCTGGCTTTCTTTAATTAATAATTTATAATAAAATAAAACGGCTTTAGGTTGTAATTCTGTATTAATATTTATCAATAATCAACTTTTCTATGAACTCAACGTCCGTCTTCATCAGGAAAAAGTAGATAAATATTAATAGAGAACTTAAACTAAAGCCGTTATATTTTAATATAATTAGTTCTAAAAGTTTTTTTACTAGGTTGATGATTCACGTGTGGTGAATCGAAACGTCGAATGATTAATTAAAATATTACAGAACTTTAACCTAAAGGTTTTTATTTGAATAATATTTCAATATGAGGAGCAGACTTTCAAAATGCATTTTGCGCAAACACGCATCTTTTAAGACAAATTCGACATTTAAAACGCATATTGTCCCGTCTGAAATAAATATTGAAAGTTACTTGGACATTCAAAACGCGTTTTGTCCAATGGGCACGTAATGTACTTTCAGATTTAGTCAAAAACGTTTTGCCTCTTTCTGAAAATTATGGAATTTGGACAAAACGCATTTTGAAAGTCTGCTCCTCATATATTAGAAGCAGATTCGGTTTGCAATCCTGTCTTGTTAGTTCACTGTTCTACAGTTAGATGGGTAGGGGGCGGTCCATTCCATGGCGGGCTCTGCCAGATTAATGACCGCGTGTTTTATGCGATTCGCCATTCATAAATAAGGAAGTTTCGTTATTTATCGTTGTTCTTGTTTTGGCGCAACTAGATTCACCGTCGACCGGATGAAAAGCTGTGAATATATCAGGGGCGGCTGTGTTTCTGCCTCTTCTTTCCTCTTAGCTTTTGCTCTAGCTGTGTGGTGTGTGTGTGTGTGTGTGTTTTTTTTTTCCTTTTCGAGAGAAAGAAAAGGTAATTTATTGTTTTCGGGAGAGAATTATTTTGTATTTGTTTAGCTACATTGCGTTGCTTTGCGTTTTGTCTTGTTATATTTCTCTGGTCGCTCGGCTTTTCGGGTTTTGAGTTTGTCTTGTGATTTATCGTTCATTATTAAAGAGGACGTATGTTGAAAGGAAAACAGCGTTTAGAGCCAAGTTTTAGCGCCACGGATTGTTTGCTATCTATTTCTTTCTTTTTTTTTTTGATTATACCTGATAAATTACTGTTGTTTAGTTTTTGAATATAATTCTTAAAAACACATTGTATACAATAAAACAAATTGTACATAATTTTCTTTATCAGGAAAAAACAATCAGTTTTCCTGATGAGTTGAGTCCGTTGAGTTCGTTGAAACGTCGATTATTAATAAATATTAATACAGAATTTAAATCTAAAGCCATTTTATGTTATATAATAAGTTCTGAAAGATTTGTTACTGTGTTAAAATTGGTATACTTAGATTTTTGATATAATTATTATTGTGTGATTTTTTTGGTGTTTATATGAGATGTTTAGAATAGATGAACTAAAATTTCAGAAATGGAAAACCGATTATTCTGCTTTAAATACATACATGCATAATCACGCCATATACCCAAAATGGTGTGGCACAAACTCTATCCACTATGTCGAAATCAGTTTCCTATAAACATCCCTATTCATAAGGTGACCAATCGTCCTCCTTTAGGGAGGACAGTCCTTTTTTTGTAGGTTCTGTCCTTTTTCGAAAAGTGTCCTCCTACCTGTCCTTCTTTTCGATATTTTAAAACTAATCATCTGTATTTAGAGATGCCACTTACTGTAAAATTCAATATGAAGGATATTTCTTGCTCCGAAATTTTCAATATATTGACAAAAAGTATTTATTCGTTTCTTTAAATAATAGCATAATTAGTATATTTTTGTTTGAATTAATAAAATGTTTCATATATTTACGTAGTAATTTTTTCTTAAATTTTTTCGTCCTCCTTTTCATTGTAAAAAAATTGGTCACCTTACTATTCAGACAAGCAACTTTAGCTTCATCTACATTCATAATTTCTCTCATACATGCTCTTCTATTCCTTCTACTTGGGAACTTTCAATCATAAATTAATAATTCTTAAAACAATGACTGGTACTACAAGTAATTAACTAATACCGGTTTAAAAACAACATAACTGTCATAAGAGCAGAACTAAACAAATGAATTGAAACACCGAAAAACCGAGCTCGTAGTGGCAGCCAATATGTTTAGTCATTCTATTTAAAACATATGCAAGTAAACCAATATTATCATCATTAGACAATCATTTAAAACAAACCGTAAAGTCTGTTTGTCGCGCCCCCCCTTCTTTAAATTCTAACCTCGAAAAAAATCGGAAGCTTGACAAACAATATCGCAGCGGCACACGCCACCACACCATTCCATTCAAACACAACAATCGGGCCATTTAACAAAAAGCACGCCGTTTAAGTGCACTTGCATTTTGGAGTACCAAGTACTTTTACCCCCGCTGTATTTCTACATTGTAACCATTGCCCCCTTTAGTTAGGGGGTGCGATGCGTTTCCAAGTATGCCGGGGATGAATTCACGCGACTGTATTTTAGGGGGGGCTGCACTCTCGCTCTTCATAATGCTAATCATAAAATATTCAACGCCACACTTTCCAACCGTAATTGCAGTGATTTTTAATTGCTTTACGAGGACACTTCGGTCGTGAATTGATATCAAAGTGATATTTGGATTCAATTAGTTCTATCTTCTTTATTTTTTCGGGTCGTTCTACGTTTCTTTCGGCAGGGGATTAGCCTGCTGTATGGGTTTTATGCAAATTTAATTTCTATTGCTTGTTTGTATGATTATTATTTTTAATGTACTAGCTTCTAATCTATATTTAAAATGTTTAATTAATGTGTTAAGTAAAGGGTTAGTTTTTAATTTTGTATATCATCCACATTTCGTTCTGAAATTTAATAAAAAAAATGAAAAAGATACATCATTTACGAGTTCTATGCAATATATTTTTATGTCTGTAAAGAAGAAAGACTTAAAATAAAACGGCTTTAGGTTCCAGTTCTGTATTAATATTTATTAATTATCGACGTTTTTAAAGTTTTCAACGTGTGTTGAGTTCGTCGGAACATCAATTATTAATACGAGTAAATATTAATACAGAATCACAACTTAAAACCGTTTTATTTTAATATAATGAGTTCTGACAGATTTTTACTAGTTGTATGTTAAGAAAGAATTAACTTATACAAACGTTACAAAATTTGATATTTCTAACGTTAATACAGCATAGTTTGTTGCTGTAATTAAATGAAACTAAAATTCTTAATAACAAAAATTTTTAAAGGTTATAATTTCGAATTGCAAAAATTCCGAATTGGCAAAAATTCAAAATTAAATTATTAATGAAATTTGATGCTAAATTAGATTAGGTTAAATTAGTATTGTATATTTTTTTTTGTCAATTTTTGTTAAGTTTGGTAAAAATTAATAACGCATTGAATGTATTATTTTATTAATCTCTTCTAGATCTCTAAAGAATTTTTATATTATAGTTTCTGAAATTTTTTGTACACAGTTTTGAAGAAAATATATTTTTTTTATAAATATACATACATACATACACGATCACTCCATGTACCCAACAGGATGTGGCACAAACTTTTTTCATCATTTCGTAATGAGACTCCTCCAAACATTCCTATCCAAACAAGCAACTTTTGCTTTATCCACATTCATAATTCCTCTCATACGTGCTCTTTTATTCCTACTACTTGGAAACTTTCGCTCACGCAAAACACTCTCAATCATACCACTCCAACTACTCATCGGACGTCCACGCAAACGTTTACCATCAAAATCGTTCAAATACATCTTTTTAACCAATCGTTTATTAGACATTCGCTCAACATATCCGAACCATCTTAACTGACTAACACGGCAACTTTTACTACAACATTTTTTTCAATTTCACACTCATCATACACTAATCTATTTCGAACCCGGTCTCTCCTATTTACTCCACATACCTCACGTAAAAATCTCATTTATAAATATTGCAGAATAAAATTTTATTGTTAATTTAAAAAAAAAAATATTAACTGTATAGTTTTATGTATTATTTAATTTAATTTCTTTGACCCGTATTCTCACCTTACTTTTAAAAGTGATTTTTGTAAAAATTACTTTTGATATTTACTTAAAATTAGTTATTAAGCAATTTTAATTATTTTATTTGAATTTTATAATATTAGATATAAAAAAATATATCAAAAATAGATATATTACTTATATTTGATAAGAACTAGAAGTAAAAATTTATTTAAAGCAAAAATAAAAGCACTTTTTTTTATAAACAAAAGAGGTGGGAATACGAGCCTTTATTTTATAGATTTCAAATAAAACAAAAAAATCATTTCTACTTCTATTTTATTATCTTTCATAAATAAATCTGTAGTAAATAATAAATTTGACAACGCTCGGATGACTTGATGATATCTATGTAATTTGAGATGGTACTATAAGTAAAGTCTATAATCATTAAGATGATATTGTTTGTTAACATATATCATTTGTGTAGACGCTCGCTCGTCTAATATACATCACAATAGAGATAGATAGAATGCATAGACAATATGATATGTGATGCACACGCATACAATATTATTTCGAAATATTTCCGTGCATAAACACATACGTTACTTTATCTAGCGTAACGCATTAGGAAATCCAGACGATATGCGTATCATGCGCAAATTTATATGCAGTTAAAGTTATCATAGCGTTAATAAACTGGCAGCGAAAATAATACTAAATGTAATGATGTTATACAATTTTTTTTAAAAAGAAAAATAAAACGAAAAGGTTTTGGTTTATAGTACTAAATATCTAATTAAATTTTAATTAAGAATTTTTAAGTTACTGTTAGGGTTGCCAACTATTTAGACTTTAAAGAATGTTAATACACCTGACATTTTTAGTCAAACTCATTACTAGTAGGTTGGGATAAATATTAACTTTTTATTTGTTGAGAAGTCAATACACCTGAAGATTTTGGTTGTGGTTATTTGCTAGAGAAGTTTAAATTAAAGTTTAGTTTTTGAATTTTTTGCGTGTTCACTTATTTTCTTACCGTAAAAAAATATTTTGGGGTGCATTTACATTTTTTTATTGTGAGAAAAAATATTTCCGTATATTTAAATTTTTTGTTGTAAAAAAAAAATTATTTGTTGTAAATTATACCAATTCCGTCGTGAATAAATACCACCATATTTTTTAAAAATTTCCGATTAATTCGTTTATAATTATCTCCACATTCCGACAATTTGCAAACTAACAATGCCCAACCTCAAACAAAAAAAAAATAAAATAAAATAAATAAAATCCTTAACGACCTCTATCAACTAAAAATCAATTTGTAAACCAGTTACGTATAAAATAATCGAATCGATCGCGCCAATCCACGTTTCCATGCGCACGCGGAAGGCAAATAAAGAAATAAATAAAGGAAGGGAAAAAAAGTTAGTTTGAAACGAGAGCGTGTAAAAAATCGTCCATTTAAGAAATGAACTTATTTCGCGTAAAGCTTCAAACATGGTAGAGGAGAGAAGCCAAAACCATCTTATCCGTTAAATATACGCGGCAGTCGCTTCCGTTTCGGTATGTCTGAACCGGAAACGGTAGCGAGTCACTAAGTGAAGCCGGAAAGCGTGAAAGTTAAAGGATTGGTGTGTGCGAAAAGGACGCAATGAAAGATCATCAGATCAACCGTAAATATAGATACCTAATACCTATACGAAACATATGGATTGTTTTGTTATATACATAAAAAAAAGGATAAAAATAATGTTTGTTTACATTTTATAACCTGACATCCATATACATACATCTAAAATGAACTTGCCAGCTAACACAGATTATAAACACAAATTTCTCTCTCTCTTACTAATATAACAAAACATTGTATTGTGTACCCCATCTATATTATAGTTGATCTGATGATACTTCTCTTCTCTGGTTTTTTTGCCCGGAGATTCTTTTAAGCGGCTCGCTTATGTGTTAACTCACAACGAAATTGCTTCCTATCGTGGATACGTGCTCGTCTTCGGAGTTACACTTAATGCTATTCGATGCCCCCGCTTACGTTTCTTGCCCACCCCCACGGCCCCCTGTTGCTAGTGTTAGAGCATTTCGCTAGAATGACTACCCGTTTTTAGCAAAGAATTTACTCAATTCAACTAAGTGTAAGAAAAATTATTATATTTTCGTTTCCGTAAAACGTTATCACAAAAGAACGAATAAAAATGATATATCGTTGGTTATTCATACACATTCATACAAACAAATACAAAAAGAATAACTGGAATAATACTTAGATCCGGTTGTACAAAGTATTATTAACGTAATCAATGAGTTCACTAGGCAACTAGATTGTCAAAAAATGTGTACCAATTAACAAGTTTTGATAACCATTTTTAAAATATTTAACTTTAACTATGTATAAGATTTATTTTTATTGGTTTTCTTATAATATAAAAATATGATACAAAAACTGTTTTAGGATAAAATTATGTTTAATTATTTTATAAAAATGACGTTTCGACGAAACTAAACGTTCTTCTTCATCAGGTTGAAAATTTTACTAATGACATTTAAGTAAATAACAGTACATAGAAACAAGTTACTAGGTAACAAATAAATGACTAGATCATAAAATTTTATAGATTTTTAATTAATGGAAGCCAAATTGTATTTAACTCAATGCCTTCAGAGTGATTGATGTTGTCTTTTTCCTTATAAATTTCAATTGTTTCTCTCATCAATCTGCGAACTGTTTTCAAAAAAATTATGAATAATATAGATATTTTAAATTTATTTATATTATATACATACATGCATACACAATTACGCCATGTATCCACATGGTTGTAGCACAAACTCTTTCCACTATTCCGAAATTAAGTATCTCCAAACATTCCTATTCAGACAAACAACTCGAGCTTTATCCACATTCATGACACTTTTCATACATGCTCTTCTATTTGTACTATTTGTAAACTTTCGTTCATGCAAAACACATTTAATCATACCACTCTCTCTACTTATCAGACGTCCACGCAACAGTATAAGTACCTTCGAAATCACATATATTCTTGTAACCAAAATGTTTATTAGACATTCACTCAAGATGACCGAACCATCTTAACTTTTGCAACAATATTTTTTTCAATTTCACACTTATCATACACTAATCTATTTCATAACCTTTCCTCCTAGTTACCCCACATACGCTACGTAAAAAATCTCATTTTCATAGCGATCATTTTTCTTTTATGCTTTTACAGTCAAACCCAACACCCACTACCATACATAAACGTAGACACCAAAACAGCATTGTATTACGTTTATATTACGTTCCTAGCAACACTAGTCAAAGCACTTAAAACATTAACTCTTTTTTCAGTCTCACGATCAAAGCGATCATTCTTAGATAATAAACTACTCAAATACACAAATTCATCTACCTGCTTTAAACATGCACCATATTACATTCAATCGTCAAATAAATATAAAATTTTGAAATATGTTAAAAATCAAACACTTATTTGTTTACTTCAAGTTTTCCATTCACTCATGATGGGTAAATAATAAAATCTAATGATTTATTTATTTAAATATATTTTATTGAATTAAACAACAATTAATTTAGTTTGATTTTATCTACAAAACTAACCGAATTCCAAAACCGAAAACGAATTAAATCCAATCAAACCACTCCTGTATACGGGCAATCTTTTGTCAATCCATCTCTGGACCGAATCATTTATCTTGAAAGACACAAACAACGCGCTGGTCCAAAGTAAATCCGAGCATTTAACCATCTTTCTTACAACCTCCCTCTATCGGTACTACCTTTCAAACGGGGGGGTAGGTCTTTTCTTTTCATCCGTTTCGTTTTGTTTTCATCGTCCTGCTAGATGGTCATAAGTGACCGAGAGAACTCGATGACTGCACCGCCCCATCACTCAGCTCCGTGTAACGGATGCTGGATGTTGTATCTATGTATATATCTTTGCTTCTTGGTATATAACGGCGTATATCTATATCCGGGTAGGAAGGATAAATGGATGGTAGACATTCAGTTGTTCCCTCAATTTAGCTACAGACAATAGGGCATCGAGGATATCCTTGCGAATGACTGCGCTAGCCAATCGGAAATGTTTTAGGGGGCTGGTGGGGGTGAGGGGGTTGATATTAGAAGAAAAAGAGGAAGAATTATTTTAAATGCGTGTTAATATTGTTCGGAGAAAGAGGAAATGATTATCGTTTAATTATGCTTGTTTTTATTTATTTTTTGTTTCTAATACAGTGCATGTTGGTTAATTTGATCACATTGGAATTAGAGTTTTTGTTGATAATAATAACCGATTGTTAATAATATTCTGAAAAAATATCGAAAATAAATCTTTATTGACTAGAAATATGTAAAAATAAACAGTAAATATTTTAGGATGAGGCTATTTATACATACGGTATGTATACGCAATTGGCTATTTATACATACTAAAAAAAAAAAACCTGAACCAACCTACTAACCTAACCTACCCTAAATAGCCGATTACGTAAAAATACTGTATGTATAAATAGCCAATTGCGTATACATATCGTATGTATAAATAGCCACTTTCAATATTTTATGTAATGAACTATAAAATCTAAAAATAAACATATTCCAAATTGTAATTTTGATTATGAAAGCCGACATAATTTGAAACATATTATAGAAGAATGTCTACATTACTATGAATAAGGAAAAAATTTGGTATATTAACAAAATTAATGAATAAATTTCAATATCGTAAATGGATATACTTAAAAACAAAAACATATCAGGCTTTAAGGAAATATTTCAAGAATAGTGGAATTATAATATGAAAATTTTAAAATAAAATAAAAAAAAAAACAAAAACAAAATATAAACAAAAGCATTTAATACATTAAAAATACATAAAGTTTATTTCTAAATAATTTTTTCTTAATTCTAAACTTACACTACGTAATTTTGTATTTTTGATTTCAACAGATCACTTATTATAAACTAGTAACTTATTTTAGACTATTATTTCTTAAGAACTACACAAAATTTAAACATTTTAGTATATGTAAAATACATAAAATTTAATTATTAAACTACATTTTCCAAATAATATTGCTTAATTTTAAACTTAAAACTATGTAAACTAGTATTTTTAATTTCATCAGATAAGTTATTATAAACTATTATTGCTTTAAAAAATATATCATTTTGCGCAGCTTTGGTATTTTTTTAATTCAATGGATATCGGCCGTGAAAGTCTGAAGATTACTATAACATAAAATATATTCACTTATATTTAAATGTAATTATAAAATTAATTTATAAGAAGAAAACAAAACAGGAATTTTTATTTCAATAACAAAACCTACGAGAGAAAGACTCCATCTTCTAAGTTAAAATTTCTTCTTTTTTTTTCAATTTTCTTTAGTGTTCAAAACGGCAAAAATTCAACGATATAAATCGAGTAGTCCGGTTAGTGGTATAGGAGTGTAGGAGCATGATGGCTGACGGAAGGCACCGGCCATAGCTCTCCTGGTGCCCGGTACGTCGAGAGATTTCCGGGGTAAATGCTCCGGTGAGGGTGATAGTGCAACCTACAACTGTTTTATATCAAATGGATTGGGGAAAAAGTTATATATTTATACAACCAATATGTTTATTTATTATATATTTCGTAGTATTTTATTTACACCAATTAATTTTGACCAGGGCTGGAAACCTTATATATTTCGTAGTTTTATATTCAATAATTAATTTTGATCGGTTTAAAAAATCGGTTAATCGTTATTTTAGTGAAGATTTTACTAACCAAAACCGAAACCTATATCGAAAAAAAAGAAAATTATAATAAATCGGTGACCTTTAATCAAATTACTAAAAAGAAACCGGTTTAAAAAATACCAAATAAAATTGGAAATACATTATTTATTTCTAAAATAAAACGGCATTAGGTTTAAGATCTGTATTAATATTTATTAATAATCGACGTTTCGACGAACTCAATGTTTGTCTTCATCGGAAAAATTAATGAAGACTGTTGTTGAGTTCGTTTATGCCATTATGTATTAACATTTTATGTAAAATTTATTATTTTATTAAGCATAATGTTCTAATTAATTATAATGTTATTAAATTTTTTATCAGGTTTGTTATTGTTTTTAGATTATAAAATTTTATAAATTACACTGATAAACAAAAAAAATAAAATTGTTTGTTTCCTGTGATTTTTTTTTTTGTTTCTATCTCAAATTGACGCGTATTTTTTAAATATGGAAACAATTTTTCTCTAACAGCTTTTTTTTTTAGTTATAGCTAACTACCCTCATTTACTATTTTTACTTAGATTTTCGTTTTTTATTGGACACTAAAATATATTTTGTTGTAGTTTTCGATATGGCTTCGTCAAGAAGATGTTGTGTGCTTAATCCCGATTGTTTTTGCTACATTTGTGGTGAATATATATTTGCAAAATATCGAAAACCTATATCGGACTTTGTAAAAATTGCGTATCATCAATACTTTAAAATAAAATTGTGTAATCAGGACAAGCCATGGGTTCCTCATATTGTATGCCAGAAATGTGTGGTATGTCTACGGTTATGGTCCAGTGGAAAAAGAGATGCAATAATGTTCGTAACACCCATGATTTGGCGAGAACTTCGAAACCATCATGACGATTGCTACTTCTGCGTTGTGAAAATCAACGGAATTAACCGTCAAAATCGAAGTAAGTGGTCATATCCTAACTTATTTTCTGCTCAACGACCTCAATTAAAATCACAAGAGGTACAACCCAGCACATCTAAATCTTCTGATGATCCAAATCTCTCTGAACCCGAACGAAATACATCATGTAAAGACTCTGATTCAGACTACAAATGTAGCCTTTCAGAACCTCAACCATTTAATCAAAAAGAACTAAATGACTTAGTAAGAGATCTGAACTTACCAAAAGAAGCTTCTGAAATTTTAGCATCTCGTTTAAAGGAAAAAAATTTGCTTACTCCGGAAACCAACATTACATTTTATCGTACCCGAGAAAAAAATCTGTTACCGTATTTTTCTCAAGAGAAGGATTTAGTTTTTTGTAACGATGTTGGTGGTATTTTGCAACAGATGGGATTAAAACAGTACCAACCTAGTGATTGGCGTCTTTTCATAGACAGCAGCAAAAGAAGTTTAAAGTGTGTTTTGCTTCATAACGGTAACAAGTACGGATCTATACCTATTGCACATTCGACGACTTTAAAAGAAGAATACGCAAATGTTTCTAAGGTTATGGAAAAAATTAAGTATCAAGACCACAAATGGGTCATTTGTGTTGATCTGAAAATGGTTAACTTTCTTTTAGGTCAACAAGGGGGGTACACAAAGTTCCCTTGTTTCATGTGTCTCTGGGACAGTCGTGACAAACAACACCATTGGTCACAAAAAGTTTGGCCAGTGCGGGAAGAGCTAACAGTTGGTACAAAAAATGTTATAAACGTGCCTTTAGTTAGCCGAGACCGCATCATACTTCCACCACTTCATATTAAACTCGGCATAATGAAACAGTTTGTGAAGGCGCTTGACAAAAGTGGCGAATGTTTTAATTTTCTTTCACGCAAGTTTCCAGGATTAAGTACAGAAAAATTGCAAGCTGGTATCTTTGATGGGCCACAGATTAGGCAACTCGTGAAAGATCCTAATTTTGTCAAATCAATGACTGAAGTCGAATCCAAAGCTTGGAATTCATTTGTTTTGGTTATGAGTAATTTCCTAGGCAATAAGAAATCTGACGACCATGTCGAGCTTGTTGAGTGCATGCTATCGAACTTGCAAGAGCTAGGTATCAACATGAGCATAAAAATCCACTTCCTGTACTCGCATTTAGACCGATTTCCACAAAATCTGGGTGATTTTAGTGAGGAGCAGGGTGAAAGATTTCATCAGGATCTTCGGACAATGGAAGAGCGTTATCAGGGGTGGTGGGGCTCACATATGATGGCAGACTACTGCTGGAGTTTGCAACGAGATCTACCTAAAGTCGTTCATTCAAGGAAATCTTATAAAAGATCATTTGCTAGTGTTCAATAGAAATTTTGTTAACATAATGTATTATTTTTTGGTATTTTTTTGTCAAAATAATAAAACTGTATATTTCAAAAGGTAAAGCTGTTAGCAATCTCCCAGTATTTTTTTCATAGTCAGGGCCATAGAAATACCCAATAACAGAAAAAAATATAAAGGAAACAAGACTTGTGTTGACCAGTGTTATTAATTAAAGGAAGCCAATGCCTGTATACGGATTGATTTTTATCATTTTCTATATAAATTTTTATTAATCTACTGTTAATATTCAACAATATTAACAGTAGATTGATAAGAGAAGCAATAGAAATTTATACAGAAAAAGATAACATCAATCAGTGCGAAGTGGCACAGATTTAAATAAAATTTGGTTTTCTTTAATTAATAATTTATAAATTTTATAATCTAGTTACTTATTTTGTTAGTAACTTGTTTCTATGTTCTGTTTATTTACTGTATAAATTTTTCCTGATGATGGTGTACGTAGAGTACGTCGAAATATCGATTTTTAATTAAAATGTATACAGAACTTAATCTTTAAAGCCTTTTTATATTAATACAATGAGTTTTGAAAAGATTTCTTACTATGTTATGAATTTATTGTTTATCGAAATTGTGCTAATTATTGTTGAATTACTAAAAAATATTTTCTAATATCCAAATTATGTTTCATATAGAAAATTGAAACAATAATATTTGCATAGTACATTTATTTATTTACTATATTTAGAGTAATATAAATATAAGGTTTCTTTAAAGTTGTAAATAAATTTATCTGCAAATGTAACGTTTAAAATATGACACAGTTTTATGAAAAAACTATGATATTTACATAACAACAAAAATATGTATGTCATATATGTGTATAAGTGTGTATACATGATAAAATTTATTAAAGAGCTATATACAATATTGCATGACTATGAGAGCACATGACTTCATATAATATTCAGTATTCAAGCGTATATATTCTTCACGGTTGTATACATTCAAATACGTGTCATTTTTCACGCTGCTATTTTTTTTCCCTCTTCTCTCTCTTTCACTTCTTTGCTCGCCGGAACAACCATATCATATTTCAAGAATAATAACCTCAATAAAATATTGTAACAACATCCTTTATGAATTACAAATTTCTATAAAACGGCTTCTTGTTTATATCCTATATAGATGATAGTATTCCCGTAGTCCAAAGAAGCTGTGCTTTTCTGCCATTGGGAACTTCTTTTACTTTCGGTCGGAATGTGATAAAATTTATGAGCGAGCTTAAAAGCGGCCAAACACCGCCACGTTTGGCGAAGGGATGTTCGATTTTCGACGCTATTTAACGCTCCGTTATGGATTAGCGTTCGGGGAGTGATTTTATTTAGTAGCCCGCTTTAGTTAAATGGTCCGGTTATTTTTACAGTTTTACGACTTAATGCGTTCTGATAAGTATTTCGCTATCGCAAAAATCTAATTGCTAATTTCGACGAAGTTTGTTACGTAATAAAAACGACGATATTATCAGTTAGTTACTTGTTACTGTATTATTATTCTATTATTGGTTGTAATTATAATTTTGAAAGGAATATAAAATGAATATTTTTAAATAATTTATGTCGTATTTTAGCGTCAAGCAATCGAAAATTTGAGGATTTTTTTTAAACTTAAAATGAAAGAAATATATGCATAATTAATGACAAATGTATACAATAAAACTTCTATTTTCTTTCTATAAATATCAATATTACAACATAGTAAAAAAAAATTTCAGAACTCGTTATATTAAAATAAAACGGCTTTAGGTTATAGTTCTGTATTAATATTTATTAATAATGGATGTTTCGACGAATTCAACATACCTCTGTCAGGAAAAAAGATACAAATGACATTTACAGTATATGAAAATGTATGTTGGGTACGTCGAAACGTCGACTATTACAATAAAACGACTTTAGGTTGTAGTTTTGTATTAATATTTATTAATAATCGATGTTTCGACGAACTCAACGTACGTCTTCATTAGGAAAAAAGATACAAATGACATTACAGTATATGAAAATGTATTTTGGGACAGGAAAATGATAAAAATGACATTTATGGTAAATAAACAGAACGTAGAAACAAGTTACTAGTTACTAGATAATAAAATAAGTAACTAGATCATAAAATTTATAAATTTTTAATTAAAAGAAGCCAGATTTTATTTACTTAAATCATTTACTAGTCACACTGATTGATATAATCCTTCTCTTTATAAATTCCTATTGCTTCTCTTTATCAAATCTGCTTTTAATATTGATGGGTTTTGCAATTATTCCAGTATCTTCAAATCAGGAAGATATTCTATCGCACGTTGAGCCATAGTAGATTTATCTGGATGGCGCTATATACATGTGTATTGAGGTATAAATTAACTGTATACACCGGAACAATTTGTTGCGTTATATTGCTATAATATTTTTGAGATAAGATTCTGAACGATATATGTAAATGGCATACATAAAATTAGTATAGAAAGTAATTAATGATAATTGTTATAATTTTACTATTTGCTCACATAACAAATATTTAAAAAAAAAATACAAATGTACAGTTCGACAAAAATAATATATATAGGCCTTATTTTATAAAATTTTCCGGTTTAAATCGGTTTAGAATTTAAAACCGGTTAAAGAACGACAACCGATATTAAAATATGCACTGTAAAAATCGATGTAAATTTAAATATTCTATAAATGTGATTTTACAGAAAAAAATGTAATATTACATCAATTATCTTAGTAAAAATTATAAAGTGCTGCTATTTTACTGTTAATAATTATTTAAAATTACATAAATATATATTACATTTCTTACAGTGTAGTTTACGATACTGGTTAACCGTTAACCAATATTTTTATCGGTTACATAAATATTATTATTATTATTATTACATGCTTTGATTTACACCAAAGAATATAATTATTATCTCGAGAAATAACACAATTCGGTCATAAAAATATCTTTTCTTCTTTGGTATATAATTATTTTTTTAATACTTTCTCTGTCGCATAATACTTGATAGTTTTCTTTTTTTTTCTTGTTCCATATTACTAGATATGTTTCTTTAAAATTAATTTTTTGACAAAAAAATTAGTATATTTTTATTTAAGAGTAGTTTAAAGCGTCGATTTCATGCTGGTGTTGCAAGCATCGCTGGGGTGGCGTGTGAGGCGTAGCGTTTGTGATGTTCTGTTTTCATGGTAAGTGTAGCTAGCGTAGCGTTAGCCGGTTTGACAGTTATCCTAACCTAAATTATATCTGTAAATATAATATCGAAAATGCCGCTATATAACCATCGGAGAAAAAAAATAGTACTTTTGTATCTGTATTATAATAGTTTATTATATAATGAAAAGCGCTGGTGGATTAGACCAATTTTTAAATTAAGGAAACAATTAGATTATAATAGCATATTATAAATTGGTTCGCGTTTTTCAACAGCGATAATTAATTTTTCAGTGAAATCCATTATTATAAATAAAATCTGAAATGTTTCTTAACCTATTCGCAGCTGTCAGTGGCTTTCGGTCTAGTACGCATGCGCACAGGCGTTGCTCGTATCAAAAGTTAAAATTTTTGAACTTTCAACGCTACGCCAGCGACGCTGCGCCTCGGTGTGAGTCACTGACATGGAGCAATCCTATTGGTCGGATTTTCTACGCCACGCCAGCAACACCAGCATGAAATCGAGGCTTATTTTTCAAAAATAATAGTTCTACTACATAGGTACATCAATAAAGATAGTTCTACTACATAAGTACATCAATAAAAATAGTAGGAGTATTTATGAAAATGAAAATTTTTATTTATTTAAAACAGAAAGAGCATTTGCTAATACTTCTGCTTTTACTTCTAAAGATACAGGTTACGTGCCATTGTTGATTTGACGATCTTTGGCCATATGTTGTTGCTTGTAATTATTTCCTCCATTGACTTTGATGGTTTCAATCATACAATTTTGAAGAGACAAAAAAAGTTTATTTAATTATAGAGCATTTTTTATTTTACCCTTTTTGAGTAAACTATTCAGTAATGTGGGACAACAATTTTCGGAATTTTTGACCTTTTATGAAATAATGAAATAAAGCAAGAAGATATGGTTATATTTATGGTTAATGATGTTTTTTTATAAAGAAGTATGATCAATTAAACTCATAAGAAAAAAATATTAAGCCATATATTTGTGATAAGCCGCGGCCACGAAACGAAAACTATCAAGTATTATGGGACAGAGGGAGTATTATATTTTACTCCTATATATTATGAGTAATTGAGAATATAACAAATAATGTTTTTTCTTTTTCTGTTATATGTAATAATAAATGATTATAAAACAATAGCTATTACCGGGTGGGTGTAGTTTAGAAAAAGGAGATATAGAGTTAGATAGCTGTAGCAGTGAATAATGGTGTAATTTTTCCATTTCGCCAATCTATCCATTCCATTAGCGTTTGGAAATCCGGAAAATCAACTTGTACTACAGCGGGACAATATATATCCGTTATAACGACAACAAACTTATATAGAGCCCGGGCTCTCTCTCTCTCTGTGTCTCACTCCACTTCGCCCGTTTGCCGTTCCGGTAATGAGAAATGACTCGATCTCTGATTGTGGATTACCGTTAATATCTTACGAACTGGCTATTTGCCACCAAACAACCTCTCACAATACTTCGAAATACCATTTTCATTTTCGTATATATTCGAAGTCTTATTGAATTTTAGTGAGGATTACGTTACGGTAATTTATTTTTGCTTAAAATTAAACGTCTTCAGGTTATAGTTCTGTATTAATCGATGTACGTACTCAACGTACTCAAAGTTCATCTACATCAGGAAGAATGATACAAATGATAGTAAAAAATCTTTCAGAATTCATTATATTAGAATAAAACGGCTTTAAGTTCTAATTCTGTATAAATATTTATTAATAATTGACGTTTCGACGAACTCAACGCGCGTTTTCATCAGTAAATAAATAGAACATGATACTAAGTGACAAAATAAATAACTAGATCATGAAATTTATAAATTTTTAAGGAAGCCAAATTTTATTTAAATCAGTGATTGGTGTTATTGTTTTTATGCTAAGGTGTTTTAAAGTTTTTAGCTAAGATATCTTTTGATAAAATGTTGCTACAGTGTGTAAATAATCCGAACAACTTTTGTTATATTTTTTTCTTAAAAGCCGAAACTAATTTTGTAATTTATCACTATTTTCGTATTCAGCATTCTAAATTAAATATATTTGAAATATTTGAAAATTTATCTAAGTCCACTCATACACTTTGTTTATAATATGCAATAATATATAAGAAAAATAATTTTGTTATCTAGTGTAATTTGACGAATAAAAAAATTAGTTACTTGTTACTGATTTAAAATTTAATGTGAATTAGTTTTTTATAATAACGAAATGAATAATATTCTTTCTTGCAATTACAGTTTTAACACAATATCAGCCATGGAAATTTGCCTTAATGGTTACTTATCCTTTTGCAGTATGCGGTTGATAGTCTATTTTCTCACCGTGATTCCATTGTTTGGCGGCTTAACTAGTTCCCAATGGCACAGATGGCTCTGCGATCTGTGCTAGCCAACCTTCTCTCCGGCATTTGTCACTGTTATCGTTTCATCGAAAATCCCATCTCGCCCAGCTTTCTTATACTTACTTTATTTCGATTTGATCGTAAATTCCGAGAAAAATTTGATATTGTCCGATGCTTATTTGGAAATTGAGAACGTTTTGTTTTCTATATACTTGCCTTATTATTTATTTGCTTGCTTTTTGTTCTAGGTTTTCAAGGATTTCTTTGGAAGAATTATTGTCAAGCCTGCAAAGCCCAAATTTGGCGGTGAGTACTTTTTCATTATTAATTTTTATATTTTATTTCATAGACAGGATACTTTTTAGATGTTTACGGGGATATTATACCCTTGAAAAGTGTATTTATTAAAGTTATCAGCAGTATTTTTTTTTCAAAAAAGTCAAATTTTTACTTTAAAAAAATGGCATCAAAGTGATCAGATCAAAATTCAGATTTGTCAATGGTGGCAGATAAAACTAGCGTTCTATATTTCTGAAACAAAAACAAATTAGATGTTAGTATTTTGTAACAAAAGTAACTTTCGTTGGAACATACAAAATGTATAATTTTTTCAATCAGAATGTCATTCTGAATGATTGTGTAAGACCTGCTTATTAAATTATAATTTTGTAAATTTTCAAATCGAATTTCTGCAGTTCTAAAGCATGCGAAATAAATCTCGTTTACAACATTTATTTGTAACAGTTTTCTCTAAAATAATTTGGAGAAAAATGCGCACGGAAAACTGATTTTTCATGTTAACCGTTTATATACACATGTATGCTTTACCACTCGATGTAACATTTTAGGAGTATATTTAGAAAAATCTTTTTTTTTTTGTTAATTTTCCATTTTTTTTACATAATACCGAATTAATTACAAAGAGTCTCGAGTATTTTGTACAGAATACACTATTAAATATAATGAGTTCATTATAAAATCCAAATAAATTAAACTTACAATTAACAATTCAAATCTATAATTATCCGGCAGATAATGAGTTTGCAGTTAAACGACTTTGTTAAATACGTATAACTTTAATAATAATCGTAATAATAATAATAATAATCTACGATCTTATTCATTTTCCTCTTTATCTCATTCGGTTGTTTCATCTAGTTTCGTTGTTCGTTATTATCTCATCGTGATCCATTTGTATTCATTTGCATATTATACGAGAGATGGCACGGAGAGCGGGCGACCCGTTTGTTCGTTATTCCATATAACAATGCAAACAATATTTAATATTGTAGAGCATGAAAGCGGGGTGGGGGAGGGGGGACCGGGGGGTGGTAGCTCACGGGTAGCTGGTGGCGTAAGCAAAATCAACAAGAATCACGTTAATTCGTACCATCATGGGTGCTTAAGTTTCAAACGAAATAGAATCCAGTCGATTTGTAACGATATTATAACGACGAAAATAATTACCCGTCGACGCTATAGTAGAGACAATTCGATGTAACTGTCAGTGCAGTGCCTCTAGCGTTTTCCACTTCGGATGATGAGAGGTTGGATTGAAAAGTTCAGGAACTGGTTGTGTTTAGGGCCAACTTTCAACTGGTTTTCTGATAACTAATAATAATAATAATAGAAAACTTTATTTAGCAAAAAAGGTGCTATATAAACAAAATCATTTAATATATTCAAAATACATAAAGTGTATAGTAAGCTACATTTTCTAAATAATTTTTTTCTTAATCTTAAACTTATCTACGTAATTTTGTACTTTTAATTTCAACAAATTACTTATTATAAACTAGTAACTTATTTTAGACTATTATTACTTAAGAATTACACAAAATTTAAACCAATGCGTTTAAACATGTAAAATACATAAAATTTAATTAATTAATGTACAATGAATCGCAAAACAGAACCTTTGAGTAATAAAAAGGACTTTTGACATTTTATTATAAGCAATGTAATGCATAACTTGTAAGACCTTGACTAGTTAAATATTTTCTTCTATGATTTCTGCTCTTACTTGTTGAAACTTTAAATTATTCATTATGATAAGTAAATAATGAATAGTTAAATATTTTTCTAGATTTAGGCTTAGCTTAAGTGCGTAATATGAGATTTTTTATTTTCGATATTTTTACATAAGACAGACATTTTTGTGAGGAAAGACAAATTTCAGAGACAAGAGAGTGTTACAGTTTCACCAGAGACGAGAGTTTCGCAATTTAAAATGGAATTAGGCATTTCGTTCGGTATAGAATGTGGCAAATATTTTGTAACTAAACTATAGCTAAGCATACTCTCTAATGACTGGATAAACTTACTTAAAATTACTTATTAAGCAATTTTAATTAATTTATTTGAATTTTATAATATTAGATATAAAAATATATATTAATAATAGAAATACTCTTCATATTTGATAAGAGGTAGAAGAAAAGCACTTTTTCCTAAACAAAAGAGATTGATTAAAATATGGGTCATAATATTTAAAAACATTTTCACACAATTCTAAGTTCTATTGAATGAGTATATGTCAGTTTATATTCTGTGGACACACTTTACATGTTTTATAAATATTTCAATAATTAAAGAAAGATAATAGATAAAATTGATTAATTATGTGAACTTGAAGGTCAGATAAATAGATTTAATTTTTATTCTGCAAAAACACAAGTTTGTGTTATAGATCTGTTAGCTAAACTCATTACCTATTATTTGAAATTTAATCAACTATATAGTAACTACACAATAATATATTCTCAATATTGTCCAAAAAAAAAATATTTGATTCGGAAACTGTTTGGTTCAACTTTAATATTCTGTCGACAAATCTTATGTAAACATTGTTTAATAATCACAATCGTCTAAAATAAACAGCGAAAGCTTAATAGGTGGAAAATACGAATCTATCCGCGCTTTTGCACTCAAGCTCCGGGAGGCATCGCATGGCCGAGTCGGCTAAAACAATGAGACAATATTATATCGACTCGGTTAACTCAATGGGAGAAGGGGAAGTCATAGTTACAATATTGTAATTATAACCGCCGTCGATTGTAAATCGCGCTGATTAACCGTATTAATTATTGTTAATATTGGAAATTTCTCGGCGAAATTTATTATTTAATGATTGAGTTTCGGCTCGATTGGTGATTTTTTTTATAACAATTTTTCCGATTAAAGGAAAAATAATTGAAATTTTAATTGATTCGTGTTTTATATTTTGCAGGGTTTTTTCATTAATTGGTTATTAAGTTTTTAATTATTGTTGTTTAATAATTTACCGCGGTATTTTGTTTAAAATTAGTATAGAAAAAAAAAAGAATTTATTTCAGTGGAGTTTAATTTTTACGTTTAATTACATTTAATTAAAAATATTAATTAATATAGTAGAATAGTTATTAAATAATATATTAGTGGATAATCATTTAGAATATTTATTAAATAATTAACACAATTTATGTATACCCGCAGATAATATAAAATATACTAATTTTGATGGTTATCAATTTTTTAAAGAATTTAAACAAATTTTTTGGTTGCAAAATAAGGCTATTTTTACATTTCTTAATTTAATAATAATAACAATAATCTTTTTCTTCAAGCGTATCATATATTAATATTACGTTACTATATTGCTTATGTAGAAAGAGGTCATTATGTTACTAGTACAATAATGGCATTATTATACAGCAATTAGTTACTATATACAGCACTTGTGGCAGCACCAAATATAACTAACTACACATGGTCAATTGTATTTTATCTGACATCTTTGACGGTCATATTTTGAAAACTATTACGTCAAGTTAAGTTAAATTAATTGACAATTGTATTGTTTATTTTTGCTTGAATTTGAATTAGATTACTGGTCAGAAACTGCATATTTGACCAAAGAAACACGGCCAAGTGTTTTAATTTGACATCTCCGATGGATATATTAAAAATAATTAAGTCAAGCTAAGTTAATTGACAATTACATTGTTTATTTTGAATTTGATTATTAAAAATGTGTGATGAAGTGCAAGAAATGCAATGTATACTACCCAATTTGTCAGAAATTATACATATATTCGACCAAAGAAAGATTAATTCTCACAAATCTCCTAACATATGTAAATAATATATACATACTATACTACAACTGTTAAAAAGCTTTTTAGGTCAGTGGCGTAGCCAAAAACTTGTCAGGGGGGGGGGGGTTACTAAAGAAATGATAATTATAATATTAATCAATAAAGATAATACTATAATTTGTATAAAAAATAAAGAGCAATATAAATTATTTTTATAAAAATGAAAGTAAAATAATATTTCACATACGTATGTTTTTGGTCGTTTAGGTTCTTGGGGGGGGGGGGCATTAACCCTCCCTAACCCCCCTGGTTACGCCACTGTTTTAGGTGTTATGTTCAGATTGCATAAATATCTGGGCTCAACACATAAGCATCGCTTTCTACTTCTCGTAACATAATATATTATTATTTCTGTTGATCCTTTAAAAGGATATACGAATACACTAATACACATTATACAAAAATACAATACACACTACACAAGAACACAATATTAAAAGTACCCGAAATATAATAAATTGGTATTAGAATTGACTGTTCATAAATTCATTAACAGAATAAAATCAATGTGATATTATGATTTATCTTGAAATTAGTTTTATGTTTAATCTTCTGAACTGGCACTATCTATTGACTTGTGAAAATTCAAAAATTTATTAAAGAACATTTATAAAATTAAAATTGTACATTTGCATTGTTTTGTCATAAATTAGTAAGAACTATTTCAGAATCATCAACTTTTCGCTGAAAGACAACACTACTATAATTTTATAATATTTTTTTAAATATTTGTTTTACTTTGTAAAATAAATATGACAATATATATTTTTCAAAAGCTCAAAATATATGGTAATTTTTATATATGTATAGATTTCATTAAAAAAAACAATATAACTCAAGAACAATAAGTGATATAACAAACTCTTTTTATTACCTATTTAAGATTTTTTTTTCACTATTTTTATAACTAACAGAGTTATAACACAAAATAAAAATTGGTCAATTTTCAATTTTTGCGAATTACTCGAAAATGGTTGAAAAAAATTGAAGATCGGTTTGCATCATTCAATTTGACTTACATTGTTTTTTTTTATATTACTAGTAATAAAAAAAGGTTTCTCCTGAAGGAACGAAGAAAATGAATCAGTCTGTACATACAATATTGACAAAAGTCCATATCCAAAAACGCAATAATCTCATTGTATTTTAAAGAAAATATTGACTTTAACAACATAATTACATAATAAGATATTTATAATTAATACTAGGGATAATTAAAATATTTAAAATATAATTAAAAATTCGTATTGCTTTTACAGATCAATCGTCTCAAATCCATAGCAGCGATATTTGGTACCAATACAAGGAAGGTTACAATAATGCAGTAAGAAGGAAAGTTGAAATTAAATCTTTGTTATAATAATTATTCTTTTTTCAAGTGCCTTAATTTTAATTTTTTATATAATCGTATATCTTTCGTTATTTTTGTATATTACTTGTAATAAATTAGAAGAATTTATTTATTTTAATTATTTATGTTTTAATTTAGTTTCGTATATTATTTTATTTTTAGAGGTGTGAGAAATTGAGTGGCAACACTGTGTCACGCAGAAAAATTTAGCGACAATAATTTACAAATTACAGAAAAATTGAAAATTCATAAAGGTGTACTATTATCAAAACAAGACAACAACGTATAAATATCCTTTTAAGATAAAACAAAAACAGGTATCGTACACAGTTTAAAAGTAATATTTCAAACTACAAATATAACCTACAAATTGCAAATTAACACATGCTTGCAAAATTAGACAATTTAACAATACTAAACAAAATTTGGGATGATATTAAAGAGATAAAAAATGAAAATAAATCTCAAAAACATCAATTACAAGAAATTATCGAACTAATTACCGGCAATAAAGAAAAAATTGAGGAAATGGAACTAAAAATACATAACCAAGACGAAGAATTATCAAAATTAAAAGATGAATTAAGCAAAATAAAAAATGAAAACAATTATATTAAAGGGCAACTAAAAAGAAAAAATTTAATTTTCTACAATATTCAAGAAACAGAAGAAGAAAATCAAGAAGATCTAGATAGGAAAATTGTAGGTATTATAAAAGAAAAAATGCATATTGATATCGACAAGACAAATATAGATACAGTAAAAAGGCTAGGCAAACCAAAAGACCACTGCAGACCCACCAGCGTTTCTTTTACGAAAATAAGCACACGAAATGAAATACTACATAATTCGCAAAAACTAAAAGGAACTGATATATGGATAAAAGAAGATTTGCCAAAGGAAAAACTATTGGAAGAAAAAAAAATAAAAATATATAGACAACAGCTATGTGATATGGGATACAAAGCTTACATAAAGCATCATGCATTATATGTAAACAACGAAAAAGTCAACCTAGAAGATGTTAAAAAATACTTAGCAACAACTAAAGTCATCTCACAGGAAAAAGAAATCAGCAACGAAGAAAACAAAAATCCAGCTACCGAAAAATCTTATAGTAACAGTAGCGACAACTACACTTTTCGGAAACAGACCGAAAAACCAAATCCAATAGCGTCGAAATCGAGGCACGAAGGTCTAAAAGAAAGGACGCCAAGAACTCGTAGTGCAGTAAGAGAGAACACCGCAAAACAACAGCGCCCCGCATCAATAGAAAAATTTCTTCGACCCAAAGTCAATTCAGCAAATCCAGCTTCTACTTCAAAAAACTGAACACCGATGCAGCAAAAAATAAGTTAAGTAATTTTAATTCAATAAATAATATTTTTTTCTGGAATATGCAAGGATCAAATAATTTATATAAATTAGATAACATAGAATTAGAATATATAGTTAAAAGTGATATTTTATGTTTTAGTGAAACCTGGATCTGGAATAAAACAAATGAAACATTAAATAAAGTTTTAAAAAATTATCATATATTTCAAAGTCTCGCGATTAAAGATAAATCTAAAGGAAGAGCCAGCGGAGGCTTAGCTATATGCGTTAATAAAAATTTTAGTGATATAAATATAATAGAACAGTCTTGCAACTGGATATTTTTAAACATAAAAACAAAAACAGAAGATATAATTGTGGCAGTAATTTACTTCTCACCGAATAAGGACTTTAATATTTTGAGTGAACTTTTTGATTTAACTCTTAAAGATATAACAGAAAATAACCCACACAAATCAATTATACTAACAGGTGATTTTAACTGCCGAGTGGGAAACTTAAACCACAACGATGAACTAATTTACGAAAACACAAACCTGTTACACATACGCGAATCAATCGACACAATTGTTAACAATAAAGGCAAACAACTGAACACTTTATTAGAAGATTCAAACTTCAATATAATTAACGGTAGGAGCCGTAACGATTTTCCAGCGAAATTCACCTATGTAAGTAACAACGGCAGCAGCACCATAGATCTAGCTATAGTAAACAATTCCGGGTTAAACATAATCAAAGACTTTTACGTATATGAAGATATTATTATTTCCGATCACTTTCCGTGCAAACTCATATTAAATAGAAATGAAAAAAACAAATGGAATAACAAGTTAATAATGAATAAACAATACATACAATTTAATGAAGAAAAAACAAGTAAATTTACCGAATTACTTAACTCGTTAAAATTAAACTACGATGAGTCCAGCACAATCGAAAATAACTATAATTGTTTAATAAACACAGTAATAGAAACGTTAAACAACGCAAATATGATACAAATTAAAACTATAAACACCGATATTAATAATAAAAATAAACCATGGTTTAATAAAACATGTGCAGAAGCTAAAAAAAGAGCGAAAAAGAATCTCAAGATTTTGAAAAATAATAGAACAGCAGAAAATATTCAAAAATATTTAACAAAAAAGAAAGAATATAAATCACTAATCTCAGAAGCAAAAAAACAATACGAACAAGACATAAAAAATAAAATAAACGATATTTCTAACCCAAATGAATTCTGGAAAACCGTAAAAAAATATACATCAAAAAAAAGATTTGTAGAAGATCCAATTCCTATCATAAAGTGGGAAAAATTCTACACCGACCAACATCAACCAGAGCCTCAAAATAATATAAACTTTTACGATGTAGGCAATGATTACTTAGACAGCACAATTTTAATGAGCGAATTAAAATCAAGCATAAAATGTTTAAAAACTAAAAAAGCTCCAGGTAATGACCTACTGCCAAATGAAATTTGGAAACTATTACCAGAATCATTCCAACAATACGTTTTATCATTGTTTAACGATATTATGATCAAGGAGAAAATCCCTGAAAAATGGGGTATTATAGAAATATTTCACATATGGAAAAAAGGAGATCCAAAAGACCCCAACAATTATAGAGGATTAGCTTTAATGAACACTTGTACAAAACTGTTCACTCATATTATATCGCAAAGATTAAATAACTGGGCTGAAAACAATAAAATCTTGCCAGAATCACAAACCGGGTTTAGACAAAAACGTAGCTGTATAGACAATCTTTTCTCGCTAACAACGTCAGTTCACACATGTTTAAGATTACATAAACGTAACGTATACGCAATCTTTGTCGATTTCCAAAAAGCCTTTGACTCGCTAAACCATGAAAAACTTTGGATAAAAATGTACGAACAAGGAGTTAGTGGCAAAATAATTAGAATAATTAAAAATCTATATGACAGTACTTACATACAGATAAAATCAAACCAACAACTCAGCAAGCAAATTAAAGTCACCAAAGGAGTCTTGCAGGGTGATACTCTCTCTCCATTACTGTTCTCAATATACATAAGAGATATAGAAGAAGAATTTAGAAAACACAATCTAACCGGCATACATATTAAAGATAACAAAGATCTGCTACTTTTACTCTATGCCGATGATTTGGTTATTTTTGCAACGTCACCTGTAGATGTCAAACGGAAATTAGTGGCATTAGAACATTATGCAACAACAAATAATCTAAAAATCAACACAGAAAAAACAAAAATTCTTCAATTTCATAAAGGGAGACCCCGCCAATTACCTGATTTCTACCTCTTAAACGGGCAAAAATTAGAAGTTGTTAAAAAAAAAAAAAAATATACCTACTTAGGTATACAAATGACATCCTCAGGAATCTTCTTAGAAACTAGTAACTACATGATAACTAAAGCAAGAGTAGCTGCAGGTAATGTAATACAGACGCTAATAAAAACAAAAACATCATCTTGGGAAACAAGAATGAAACTTTTCAACACAGTGGTATTACCAACTCTTTTATATGCAAGTGAAGTATGGGCTTTACGCTATCTTGACAAACTTGAAAAAATTCAGACACAATTTCTAAAAAATATACTCCATTTACCAAGAAACACACCAGACTACATGATACGAATCGAAACTGGAAGCTGCCACGTAGCATTAGAGGTCCTCAAAAGAAACTTAAATTGGTGGAAAAAAATATTATTAATGGAAGAACACCGACTCCCAAAACTACAATACAAAAGACTACTGGAATTACAAGAATTTGAAAACAACAATGAAAAGTATAACTGGACTACCCAATTACAAATTGAACTCACCAAAATAGGTTACGAAAACTTATGGATAGAGCAAGATCCGAACATGTTAGATTTTGAAATGAAAAATATCATAGAAGCATATAAAACATACAAAAGAAACGAAGACCTAGAAAAACTACAAGCATCGAGTTATAGCAACATATATAAGATTCTTAAAACCGATTATGAAACTGAGGAATACCTCAAATACAAAATCACGATTACTAAAATAAGATGCATTATTCAATTACGTCTCTCAAATAAGAACAACATTAACATATACATAAAAGGTTGTAAATACCAAATACAGACAGACATTATATGCACATTATGCAACACCCTAGAAAACGAAAATTTAATTCATTTCTTTGTTACATGCCCAATATACAATGAAATCAGAAATCAATTTATTAACGACTATGTACATAACAGGCACCACGTCGAAATAGAAAAAAAGTTACTTAATATAGACTCAATAACTAAATTAAATAATATTTATAACTACACTATCAACGCGCTAAAAATAAGAGCTTTCATTCTAAACGAATAATTAAATTTTAAAATTTTTATTTGATAATTTTTTAAAATATGAAAACATCTAATTCATTTAAATTCCAGACAGGTTTCCAGTTCTCCAGATCTTATTGTCATTAACTACTGTTAAAATAGACACACTCAATTATCGAATGTAAATATATATTTTGTACTCAAATTATTCATTCCTTTGTATAAAATTGTATATTTTTAAAACAAATAAATTATATTATTATTATTATTATTATTATATTATTTTATTTTTAAAGTGCCTTAATTTTTATTTTGAAATTTTTTAAAAATATTAACTCTCGTTTTTATAATACACACTTTAACTAAAATCAACTTTAGACTGACCAAAAGACGTCGATTTTAAATTCTACTATAATAATAATTATTGTTCGGACATCTTGAGCGAATGTCTAATGAACGTTTGTTTAAAAAGATTTATATGAATGATTTTGAAGTTTGCGTTTGCGTGGACGTCCGATGTGTAGTTGGAGTGGTATGATTAAGAGTGTTTTGCGTGAGCGGAAGTTTCCATGTAGTAGAAATAGAAAAGCCATGTACGAGAGGAATTATGAATGTGGATGAAGCTAAAGTTGCTTGTTTGGATAGGAATGTTTGGACTAGGCTGATTTCGGGATAATGGAAAGAGTTTGGATATATGGCGTGATTGTGTACGTATGTATGTATGTAAGAAAACGATCCTTCTTTGTTAACTTTTCACACTTCTAATCGTAAAATTATTTGTTGTTGTCAATAAAATAAAGTCGTTTTGAAAGTGAAAGTGTTTATTATGGAACTGTTATTCTAAAAAATCTACTTATTTTAATTACTAAGTTTTGTTTTAAATTCATCAATCTAATTACATTATCCTATTAACGTTCATTGTATACGTATCCTGATAATATCCTGACAATTAATTAAAAAAAAAATTATATTAACAACTATTATTGTAATTATTTGAATTTTATTATAAACAAGATTAAAAGTATATGGGTAAACCCATATATAGACTACTTTGACATTTCTCGGAAAATTGGCAACACTGTATTTTAATAATATTATAATTTATGTGGGCACTAGGACATACTTTTCTGAAAATTTGATCAAAATCGAATAAATAATGTAGCCACAATGAATTTTTAAAAAAATTTGTGATTTTTTTTCTCGATAAGTTGGCAACACTGTATTTTGTTAAAATTGCATAATTTATTTAGGCACTAGGAAAAACTTTTATGAAAATTTGATTAAAATCGGTTAAATAAAATGGTCATAATAAATTTTTAAAAATTTTACTAATTTTTTTCTCGGAAAGTTGGCAACACTGTATTTTGTTAAAATTACATAAATTATATGAATACTAGGAGAATCTTTTGTGAAAATTTGAGTAAAATCGGTTAAATAACATGGCCATAATAAAATTTTTAAAACTTTAGTAATTTTTTTCTCGGAAAGTTGGCAACACTGAATATTAATAAAATTATATAATTAATGGAAGTATTAGGGAAATCTTTTCTGAAAATTTGATCAAAATCGGATAAATAACGTAGCCAATATGAAATTTTAAAAACTTTAGTAATTTTTTTCTCGGAAAGTTGGCATCACTGGAAAAAAACAAAATCACATGACCATCTTGGGCACTAGACAAATTTATCCTGAAAATTTCATTAAAATCGGTTGAACCGTCTAGGAGGAGTTGCGATCACAAAATTTTGTCTGACGACCGAGCGAGCGAGCGAGCGAGCGAGTGAGCGAGCGAGCTGACGACGCACATCCATACACCCACATAAACTAAGTTCATATTCGTCATCTACAGGCTATATGAAGGATTTCTATACAATTTTTTTTTTTTTTTTAAATGTTACAGACACCGTACCAAACGCTATACTACTTTTTCCTTACAGTCAAAGTAGTAATAAAAAGGTAAGTAGGACATTTAAATTTGCTTTACCATTTATCTAGAAATTTCATCCTCATTAGTAGATAATAATAATAATTAACATCAATACAAATAAGAGAGAAAAGCTTAATACAAATAATATGTAAGTTGTTTTGTTTAAAAAATAATAATAAATATTTTGACATATTAAAATATTTTTCAGAACTCATTATTTTAAAATCAAAACTGTTTTAGGATTAGATTTTGTTTCATTATTTTATAAAAACGACGTTTCGACGAAACTAAACACTCGCCTTCATCGGTTCAAAATTTATCAATGACATTAAAGTATAGTACATAGCAACAAGTTACTAGGTAACATAAAAGTAACTAGATCATTAGAATTATAGATTCTTCTAGTAACTTGTGACTATGTACTTTATTTACGTACTTAAATGTCATTGATAAATTTTGACCTGATATAAATGAGCGTTCAGTTTCATTGAAACGTCGTTTTTATAAAATAATTAAACAGAATCTAATCGTAAAATAGTTTTTATTTAAATATTTTGATTAAATGGGAATTTAAATTTACAAAATGTTTACAAATTATAGTTGAAAGTACTAAATAATTTTTGTCTTATGTATATACAGTGATTGGCAAATGTATGGAACCAAGTTTTTAGAGTTTTTAGAGATATTAAAATGAAATTTGGTATATAGGTAGATATTACAGTAAATTATGTATTTGCGTTGAATGTTTTTAACAATTTTGAGCTTTCGGTTTTATAATGAAACACCCGGTATATTATTTTAATTTTAAATAAAACATTTTATTACGATTACAAAAAATGTGATGTTCGATAGCTTTTTTTTCAAGGCCAACCAAGATAACATAAAAAGAAAAGTACCATTTAATAAATTTCAATAATTTTTCCTGCCAAACCAGACGAGTTAGCAAAAAAAGTTATTTTTTTTCTCTATTTGAATTTTTTTCAGATTTTTGTGAGCAAATTTTGAAAATAAGTCTAATGGGATTTTTTCAAAACAAGATTTATTTTTTAAATTTGCTCAAAAAACCTGCAAAAATTCAGTAAAATAGAGAAAAAATTTGCTACATAATAGCTTAGTAACTTGTTTTTCTAGCTCATACTTGTTTGGTAGGAAAAATTATTGAAAATTATTAAATGATACTTCTCTTTTTATGTTATTTCAGTTGGCCTTGAAAAAAGCTATTGAACTTCATATTTTTGTAATCGTAATAAAATGTTGTATTTAAAATTAAAATAATATACAGAGTGTGTCATTATAAAATTTAAAGTCGGCACTATTTCCGGTCAAACCGAAAGCTCAAAATTGTTAAAAACATTCAAAACAAATACATAATTTACTGTAATATCTACCTACCAAATTTCATTTCGATATCTCTAAAAACTCCAGAGATATTTACTTGATTCTACACATTTGCCTATTACTGTATAGTACTTGTGTTAGAAAACAAAACAATTGTTTCAAACTAATTCAAATTGTTTCCGCAAGTAACTATATCATCTTATACATACATATGCATACAAGAAATAATAGGGAATGAACATTAAGGAAATATTATAAAGTTGTAGAACAATAATGTTTACGGTAAGTTTGGTAAAACACCTGCGTAAAGATTTAAGACTGCATTCAATTATACTTAAGTGAGAGAGATCTCGCCCGAAAATGTACAAACAAATATTCTAAACAGATCTCAAGTCCCCAGGTGCGGGAAGAAACTTTCCTATAAGAATAACATGAAATATGATTCATTAAATATGCTACTGGAAAGAACTCTTTAACTCTTTCTATAAATTATCAAACATTAGAAATAAATTCCAGAAATTTGACATGTTTTTGCGATAAATCAAAATGTTTTAAATTTCATTTTTAGCTTTATTAAACACAACTATCAAGAAGACTGAGCTTTGCTTGACCAAGTGGGACCGGTTCCCTTAAATAGTTAATAAGTGTGCACTGAATAAATAGTATAGTGGCGACACGATAAAAAGATAGGGACGTCATCAATTTTTGTCACTAGGCAAATAACGTCACTCACTACTATGTTTATATGAGCTTCTTGCGTACATCTGACAGAGGCATTAATGGCCCATTATTTTCCTTTTCTTGTTTAAAATATGAAATTAAATTGTCAACTAACTGTTGATATCGCTTAGACTTAGACCATCTTTTTGCCATAATAAATTACAAAAATACACATTCAAAATATAACGTCAAATGAACTAATATAAACGTACTGTGACTTTTGACATTGAAAATCAATGCTGCCAAATATAGCAAAAATAAATAAGTTGATTTCGATAAAAAAATCCAATAATATACGATATATTGGTATATATTACATTTTAATTTGATTAAAATAACATACGTAAATAGTTTCATGAAGATTTAGTTCATTTTATGTAGAATAGAATAAAATTAATTTTGTTCATTAGTGAGTTTTATGTTGTTAAGTTTTATCACGTGATTATGACGTACCTATCTTTTCATCTTTTCGCGACTATAAAGAAATTTGAAAAACTTGCAATGTTGCAATGGTGATAAGTTTGAATATATGTAAAAAACGAATTTCAAATTAAGTTAAGAATTTTCCAGAACTCATTAAAATAAAAGTTTTAGGTTTTAGTTCTATTTAATTTTATATTAAAATTTGATATTTCCATATACTGGACGTACATAATCATCAGGAAAATAATTACAAATAACATAAATAATAAACAAATAAAATATAGAAACACATAACTAGGTTAAGAAAATACAAGTAACTAGATTACAAATTTTTGTAAATTATTAATTAAAAAAAACTGGATTTTATTTAAATCAGTGCCACTGCACATTGATTAATGTTATTCCTCTTCGTAAATTTCTGTTGCTTCTCTTATCAATCTACTGGCGATATTGTTGGATCTTGTAATTATTTTAATATCTTTCAATTTTACGTTATGAAGAATTGCAAAATTTTTATTATCTAGTTACTTGTTTTATTTCATTATTTTTTATGTAATTTGTAATTATTTTCCCGATGTTGATGTACGTGCAGTATATCGAAATGTCTAAATAAAAATAACAATTATACAAAATTAAAATGTAAAGTTTTTTTTTTAATTTAATTTAATCAATAACTTGGCAAGTAGATAGAATAGAATAGAATCTAACTTTATTTAGATTTTGGCTAATAAATTACATTATAATACATATTTACAAAATTATAAAATTACAGGTAATTTACGAACGTAGTATAATATTACACGGAGAATTCAAGAAGCGCATTTTTGATATCAAAACCATTGCATAAGCGCGAAAAAAGTTGCATAAGCGCATCAAAATATTAGGTTGATTTAGGGTAGATTAGGTGAGGTTAAGGTTGTTTAGTTATGTTATTCAATATAATTATGATGCGCTTATTCAACATATTTTTACGAGCTTATACAACGTCCAAAAATAGGCAATTTGCGCTTACTCAACACGCCCATATTTACAATATTGGTGACATATATATTATTTACTTAATTATTAACTTGAATTAACTTTATTTAATTTTTTGCCGAGCGGTTTAGGACGTGTGTCTTATTGTGTCTGAAACTGCTCGTACTTGTGCGGGCCCGGGTTCGAATCCCGCTTGGGGCATGAATATTTGTGTTGTCCTTGTTTCGTGGAAATACACTTTGAAAAGTGAAAAAGTTTATATGCTGACTAAAAGCCATGAAGCTATGGTCATAAAGGCTTAATCGAGATTTATTTAATTTCAAATTTAAATTTTTTTAAACAGTTTCATTAATTAGCCAGTAAGTTAACGAATTTGTTAACAATGCTTGGAGTTTTTTTCAAGATAAAATTTATACAAACACCCAAATAAATCTGCATACAAGAATTTAATGGCGTAGTTAATCACTTATTAAATTATATACGTTTATGTAGTGAATGTTGGGTTTGGTTGCAAAAGTATAAACGGAAAATGACTGCTGTGGAGATGAGATTTTTATGTGTGGTATGTGGTGTAAATAGGAGAGATCGGGTACGAAATACGATTAGTGTATGATGAGTGTGAAATTGAAAAAAATGTTGTAGCAAAAGTTGCCGTGTTAGTCAGTTAATATGGTTCGGACATGTTGAGCGAATGTCTAATGAACGTCTGGTTAAAAAGATTTATTTGAATGATTTTGATGGTATACGTTTGCGTGGACGTCCGATGAGTAGTTGGAGTGGTATGATTGAGAGTGTTTTGCGTGAGCGAAGGTTTCCAAGTAGTAGGAATAGAAGAGCATGTATGAGAGGAATTATGAATGTGGATGAAGCGAAAGTTGCTTGTTTGGATAGGAATGTTTGGAGGCGACTGATTTCGGAATGATGAAAAGAGTTTGTACCACACTCTTTTGGGTACATGGCGTGATTGTGTATGTATGTATGTATGTAACTTGTCCAAAAAAAAAAACTTAAATTAAATATTATTTTTAAATTTATTTGTATTTATACTGTAGTTCTTGTACTTTATTGCAAATTGATTTAATTACATTCCATTTACAACAACACAAAACTAATTCCATTACTCCAATCTTATTTCCATAGCCAACTTGACCACAACTCCCACTCCGAACATTAGCTCCATAAATTCATCTATGCATTATATAATATCCTCTCTCCTATTCTCTCTCTCTCTCTCTCTCTTTCGCGTAACTAACAGCGGTATCACACTAACAGTTAGATTGTACAATAATTGTACCACACCATCATAACACTAATTGCAATTGCTACGGTCACATTTGTCGCGGACGGTAGCGAAAGGGGTATGGGGGTTGGCAAGTATAATTCACACATTGGATTTCGCACAATTTGCGCGATAATAATTCATCCCCGTGCGCCATTGAGGACAGGGCCGGATTTATCTATAATTCGTCTATAGTTTAGAATTTAGAATTTAAACGGTTTCAAAATAATAATAGTTTAATAATAAAATAAAAATATCATCTTACTGTGACGGAAAGATAATAAAATAAAATAATTTCACTTAAACCGCAAACAATAATACTATAAAAGCTATATACGTATTTCTAATATTAAGCTTTCATTATCAGTAGCAAAAGATAAAGCTAAAGTTCTAATCAGTGATCTAAGGTTACACAAATACTCAACGTACACAGTGATCTTTGATCACTGTGTATATTGAGTAGGACTTTTAGTTTTATTTTTTGCTACTGACGATAAAAGCTTAGCTTTCGAAATACGTATACAGCTTTTATGGTATTATTAATTGTGGTTTAAGGGCATCGATATTGGATTACAAAAATATTATTAGCATTTTTTTAAAAATTAAATTTTCATATTTTTGTTACAAATAAGTAAATTTAGATTTGTTGTATAAGTATATTTTGTACTTTGATGGTTATTAAGTTTACAAGTAAATTTTGGTGTTTTTTTTTTAGATTAGTGGGTCTATTCGATTCTATAGTCTGTTTTTTTAACTAGGAGGAGTAATTTAAAATATTTGCATCAAAATATACACTTCTGATTGGTTGGCACACAACCTTTTTTACATCTAACAATTTTCTTGTCATCAACAAGTTGTCAGTGCTATCAATACGTTATTGTTGAATTTTGTATTGTCTCGTTTCCTTTAAGCACACAAAGGTGTGTAAATTAAACTTATTGTAAAAAATTTCTAGTAATTTTTCTGATGTTTTTTATAACTTAAAACTTACTTTTACATTACATCCTATAGTTAAAAAAGAGACTAGCTCTGTTTTTGGATATTTTACGCCATGTACCCAAAAGGGTGTGGCACAAACTCTTTTCATCATCCCGAAATCAGTCGCCTCCAAACATTCCTATCCAAACAAGCAACATATGCTTCATCCACATTCATAATTCCTTTCATACATACTCTTTTATTCTTACTACTTGGAAACTTTCGCTCACGCAAAACACTTTCAATCATACCACTCCAACTACTCATCGGACGTCCACGCAAACGTATACCATCAAAATCATTCAAATAAATCTTTTTAACCAAACGTTTATTAGACATTCGCTCAACATGTCCGAACCATTTTAACTGACTAATGTCTTAAAATTAGTATTTGTTAAAACAGAAAAACGAGGGGCAACGACAGCTACTCCCTGCACTCCTTACTATTATCTATTGCACGCACCCCACGTTATTCTGTATGGGGCTAGGAGAAATTATTTTATACTTTTGAGTCCGTGTTAAAAACTTGGTATATTAATTTTTTTTTTTATTTAAGTAATTATTTATTTTACGGCGGATTCGAACCATAGTTCACAGTATCATATTGGGTAGTGCCTGACGCTTAAACATGCTCGGCTACCGCGCTTGTTTTTAATTTTTCTATAATTAGTTACGTTCTCAGTCGATCAAATGTGAGTTAAATCCGATCCTGGCTGTTCGAGCTAATGGCGCCCATTGGCGCCCATTCCGGGTGAGATATAACACGTTAATTAGCCGCGAAGTGATATAATTTATCGGCTCTGAATGTCACTGCGTTGTACCTAAGTGATACTGATGTTTTGCTATTTGGTTTATATGACTGTACTAGGGAGTGAGGGAGGTGCTAGGTATAATATGGCGTAGGTACACTAGTACCAAGTACATTTTGAGTATTGCTTTGCGTATAGTTGACTAATTGTTATATATATATATATATATATATATATATATATATATATATATATATACATCAAGAGGTGTGTGTGTGTATGTGTGTGTGTGTGTGTGTGTGTGTGTGTGTGTGTGTGTGTGTGTGTGTATATGAGGCGTATAGATGCAAAACTCACTATTCGACAAAAAGTGAAAAATGAGATTTTGCGCGATTTGGACGTAGAATTTTACAAGGAATACGATATTTTGGTTAGTTAGAAAAAAAACTCAGTATTTAATATGAGAAACACTTTTTAAAGTTTAGTGTTGGATGCAAAACTCACTACTTGCGTTGATAGTTTAGATGCAAAAGTAACTGTTTGCTTTCCACCAATAAAAATTTTATTGGTGGAAAGCAAACAGTTACTTTGTATGAATTAATGATGTATAAAACCAATGATTCACGATTTTAAATAAGTATTGCCATCTAGTAACAAGATTTTATCATCAAAATACAATTACACTTAGCTATAACAGTTTTTTGCAAATATCTCAGAACTTAAAATTTGCAAATAGTGAGTTTTGCATCTATACGACTCATATGTGTGTGTGATGAATTCAATATACGAGTAGGTTTTTTTGTGTATGTATGCGCAATATAAGCGAATTTAATGGGAAGAAGTGTGAGGTATAAGAAATTTTTGAGAAAAAAATATAGAAGACGAGATATGAATATAGGTAACTCCGATTTATAACTTATTTATATTACATACATACATATATAATAACGCCATATTTCCAAAAGGATGTGGTACAAACTCTTTTCACTGTCCCGAAATTAGTTTTCTCCAAAACTACCTATCCAGACAAGCAACTCTAACTTTATCCTAGAAATGCATGATTTTTTATTTCTACTACTTGAAGACTTTTGTTCACGCAAGCCACTCTTTCAATTATACCACTTTATTTACTCATCGTATGTTTACGCATATGTATACTTTCAAAATCATTCACGTATATTCTTTTTGCAACTTTTTTTTTTAATTTCACACTCATCATACACTAAACTATTTTGTACCCGATTCCATCTAGTTATACCGTATACGCCACGTAAAAATCTCATGTCCATGTCATGTTTTAATATTTATTAATCATGGATGTTTCGACAAATTCAACGTACGTCTTCATCAGGAAAAAAGATACAAATGACATTTACAGTATATGAAAATTTATGTTGGGTACGTAGAAACGTCGATTATTACAATAAAACGGCTTTAGGTTGTAGTTTTGTATTAATATTTATTAATAATCGATGTTTCGGCGAACTCAACGTACGTCTTCATCAGGAAAAAAGATACAAATGACATTTACAGTATATGAAAATGTATGTTGGGTACGTAGAAACGTCGATTATTACAATAAAACGGCTTTAGATTGTAGTTTTGTATTAATATTTATTAATAATCGATGTTTCGGCGAACTCAACGTACGTCTTCATCAGGAAAAATGATGCAAATGATATTTACAGTAAATAAACAGAACACAGAAACAAGTTACTAGGTAACTTGTTTCTATGTTCAGTTTATTTACAGTAAATGTTATTTGTATCTTTTTTTCACGTCGTTAAGTTAATCGAGTCATTGTTTATTAATAAATAGTAATACAGAACTACAACTGGTGATCTTTTATTTAAATTTAATGAGTTCTGAAAGATTGTTTTTACTTTGTCGATTATTAATAAATATTAATACAGAACTACAATCTAAAGCCGTTTTATTTTAATAACTTGTCTATTAATTTTTTAAATACACATAAATATTTGTTTTATTTAAACTGATTATTATAGTAAACTTAATCTAATCATAGAATGATTTTGAAGTTGTGCGCCAATGGCCAACAGATATAGTCACAAAACAGCGAACACAAAAGCGATAACGGTTCAGGCAACGCAACGTGTGGAGCAAAACGTATTGCCCGAAAGTAATTAACGTAAATGGATCTGTTTCATGAACGCGAAGCGCGCTAATAATATTTTTCAATTGTACGCGACGATATTTAATCGCACCTAGCCGGGGCCCGAAGAGTTTTAATTTACTCTAAACGATTTAAAACGTGTGATATGGAACACCCGTCATAGCCAATATAGAGCCCGGGACCCCATCTGCTTAATGAGACAGAAAAAATCATTCGTTTTTATTATGCAATTGCTACTGTCTGCACTGTATTATATACGCTCGTACAACCAACGGTATTATTCAATATTGTTGCCAACATTATGCATAATTATAATAGTTATTATGCGTTTTATTAGCAGATGAAATTCGCTTTTATCAGATTTATTTAGTTTAGAATTATATTTCATTTATTTTATATGAAAACTAGCAAAATCTTTGTTCTTCGCACAGAATAAATTCAATTCAAATTTGTTGAATATTTTAAGAAATATATTTTAAATTTATGTAATTTTACATTTTACTAACAACATTTTGTAATTTTACTGTGATAATTTACGTAATATTTCATTTTTTATGAAAAATTACATTCACCAAAACATGTAAAATTAAATATTTTTTTAGTCTACAGTAAAATTATTCGTATTTTTGTTCTATAAGTTAATGAGATAATAATTCATATAATAAATTTTTTAACATAGTAATTCTGCTATTGCACAACATGCGTTAGAAAATCTTCATGTCGTAAAATTTGAAGACCCATCAATATTAACAACAGATTCATAAGAGAAGCAATAAAAATTTATTAGGAAAAAGATAATATCAACCAGTGTGAAGGGGCACTGATTTTAAATAAAATTAGGCTTCTATTAATTAAAAATTTATATATATATATATATATATATATATATATATATATATATATCATGATCTAGTTACTTATAAGGACGTATGTGTGAAGTGATTTAAAGCAGGACGGACGTAGAAGCAGGACTGCAGGATCTATCAGCATTGTCAATTCTCAGATTTCTCTAGGTAAATACAAATTTATTGATTATTAATTAATATTGATATGAAATTGTTTTATTATTTAAACTTTTACATACAGTACATGTAAATTTGAAAAGTGTAAACAATTTTTGAAACAAAAATTGTATTATTTAATAATGAATGTTTCAATATTTTATGAGAATATGTGAAACATTGGGTTAGTGCATAATTATCAGGCAGGTTATTTGTTAATAAATATTGCTGTTTTGTTTACTTTTTTTTAATAAGAAGAACCGTGATTTCTTTGCCCGTGGAATCGACCGTCTTTCAAGCAAATGGGAAGCAGTTATTGAAGTAGATGGTGACTACACTCGCGAATAATAATTTAAAAATGTTATTATTTGAATTTTTATGTATAGCGCTAAACATTTAAATTTGAATTTACCGCGATGTTATAGTTGCGTGCTAGGTGGCATGATGGTGGTTCCTGGTCGGTAATACAGTGTGTGTGTCAGAGTGAAGCAAGCTGGCGAGGTGTGCGTTTAATGGCGCGACATGTTAAATTTCACTACAACAATAAATCAACTAATATCTTATGTCTAGTGTTTTATTTCTTGGCCATCACTTACTACAGCTTCAGAAGTGGGATAATAAGAATTCAATCACCACGTTTATTTGTGTGTATTAGGAGAAATAGTGAAATTGACTCGAACCTTAGAACTGTGGATTAAACACGTGGTAGAAAAGGATAGTGAGATATAAATACTAGTGAGTGCGAGAGAGCACGATAGTGACGCGCTGTTTTGCCAACGATTTTATAAGTTTTATTTCTGATTATTTATTATGGGGGATGAACAGAATACAGTAACATTGATCGATATACCCGAGATCGCGAATAATATTAAAACTTCTCCAGCATCGGTAATTAAAGCATTACATAAGTTTATATTCGGAGTGACTGGCGATCGTTTAAATCGAAGCCGGTTACGTAAGTTTTCGGGATTTGAATTCGCTTCGGATTCTGAAGAATTCACACAGAAGGTTGAGTGGACAGTTCAAAATTGCTCTGTCGGTGATTTAACAGCCAGTTGTAATCTTTTACGAATAGACTATACGGGTACTCCTAAGGAAATCGCGCAAAGATTGTGTGAACATCTGACCAATTTAGATTTATTACAAGGTCGCCCCAGTGACGAAGACGTCGACACTGAAGACCCCGATGACGAAATCGACGAGGATCAAGATGAAATACGAAGTTCCGTAAGTCAACAACTTGTCAATACTAATGCCACTATAAGTTTTAGAGATATTGAAGACACAATTCGATTGTTCGATGGTAATAACTATCCTGTTAAATTATGGGTGACCGAATTTGAGGATAATGCAATTTTGATGGGCTGGAATGAGCTACAGAAATTTATTTTTGCAAAGAAACGCCTAAGTGGATTAGCTAAACTATTTATTCAGAGTGAACGGGACATCCGATCGTGGAAACTCTTACAACAAAAACTTATTGAAGAATTCTCGTCAAAAACAACTAGCGCACAATTACATAAAATGTTACAAGATAGAAAAATGAAACGCGATGAGTCGGTGCAAGAATATTTCTTACATATGCGAGAATTAGCTTCAAGGGGAAGTATTGAAACGGATGCTGTTATACAATATGTTATTGACGGTATAACCGACGACCCGAATCGAAAAAGTATTTTGTATGGTGCACGTAACTTCAGAGAATTTAAGGACAAGTTAGAAATCTATACAAAGATTCGCGCATCATTCCATTCTTCATGGAAACGAACTTCGTCCGTTCCAAGCATTAGTCGATCGCAAGGAATTGATCGAAATGAAACAAGTAAGAAGCAGATGCCTGCCGAAGAAAAATCGAAGACCGACACTAACCATGTAAGATGTTTTAACTGTAATAATTTAGGTCATGTTGCAGCTTCTTGTCCCCGACCACGAAGGCCCAGAGGATCCTGTTATGGTTGTGGATCCACCGCACATTTGAAAAGAGACTGTAAACAAAATGGCAGAGAAGCACGTGGCTCCGCACCTGCTGACAATGATGGTCGTCAAACCGGTGAAACAAGTAATGCCTTCCATCTTATAGAATCTGCTCCAACTGTTGTGTTACCAGTTCCGAGTTATACGGTGTTACTTCAACTGGAACAAAGTGAGATATGTGCAACGCTAGATACAGGTAGCCCCATATCCCTTTTATTAGAAAGTAAGGTGCCCAAAAATGTGAATTTGAATACAAATGTAAAATCTCATAATTTTGAAGGTGTCAACAGTAGCAAAATTATTATATTAGGTCAATTAAAGTTAACTGTAATGATTAATGATATAGAATTATTAGTAAATTTCTATGTTGTACCAGATTGTACTATGAGTTGTTCCTGTCTATTAGGTAGAGATTTTATTATCCGAAACGACATTCAAATAAATTTTAGTAATACTGTTGAAATAATCAAAAAACCTGTTGTTAACATTGTTGATAATTCGTGGGATAATGAGATTCTACATATTGCGACAGAAAATAATAACACAGTAAATTTAAACATTAATGAGAAAATTGATGTTCAATCAGGTGGTAAGGTTTGTGAGATAGTTAAAAAATATTATTTTGATGTTGAAAGACCAAACGAACCACAAACGAGTTTAGAAATGGAATTAATTTTAAAAAATAACTTCAAACCTTTTTATTTCAATCCTAGACGCTTGTCATATCAAGAAAAGGAAGCTCTTAAAGAAATTATAAATGATCTTTTAGCTAGGAAAATAATTCGACCGAGTAAATCACAGTTTGCTAGTCCGATTGTGTTGGTTTCTAAGAAATCAGGTGAATATAGAATGGCAGTCGATTACCGAGAACTAAATAAAATGACACAACGCGACATATTTCCGTTGCCAAGAATCGATGATCATATAGATAGATTAAAAGATAAAATATACTACACTCGTTTAGATTTAAAAGACGCGTTTTATCACGTTCGAATAAAAGAGAATTCAATACCTTTTACTTCTTTCTCCACGCATTTAGGACAATATGAATACGTAAGATTACCTTTCGGATTGTCTAACGGTCCTTCATTCTTCACTCGCTATATTTATGCTGCATTTCGTAAATTATTAGACGAAGAAAAAATATTAATTTATTTAGATGACATTTTAATAGCGACTGAAACTATAGATGATAATTTAAACATTTTAAAAGAAGTATTATTAACTTTGACGCGAAATCATTTAGAACTAAAATGGGTTAAATGTGCATTTCTGTTAACGCAAGTTGATTATTTGGGGTATCGTATTGATGCCAGCGGAATTCGTCCAAATCCAGAAAACATTGAAGCCGTGACACAGTATTCAATTCCTAGAAGTTTTCGCGAATTGCATAGTTTTTTAGGATTAATATCGTATTTCCGTAAATTTATAAAAAATTTCGCAACTTTAGCCAAACCGTTATATGATTTATTAAACTCTAAAACCGACTTTCAGTGGAATAATGAATGTTCAAATTGCTTTGAATATCTAAAACGCATTTTGATTAATGAGCCAGTTTTAGCTGTTTATTCTCATACGACCGATACCGAGTTACATTGTGACGCGAGTAAGCACGGTTATGGATCTGTTCTGATGCAAAAACAAACCGATGGTAAATTTCATCCTGTTTGTTATTTCAGTAAACGTACTTCAAAAGCTGAAGCAAACTATCATAGTTTTGAGCTAGAAACTTTAGCAATAATTTATTCTTTAGAACGTTTTAGAATTTATCTACAAGGAATTCCATTTAAAATCGTAACTGATTGTAATAGCCTTAAACTAACGTTAGAACGCAAGGAAATCAATCCGCGAATTTTACGTTGGTCGTTAATTTTGAGGAATTACAATTATACTTTGGAACATAGATCGGCGGAACGTATGCAGCATGCGGATGCGTTAAGTAGACAATTTGCAGTACTTGTTATTACGGAAAATAGCTTTGAGCGAAATTTGGCTATCTTACAAAATTTGGATCTTGATATTGTCAAAATTAAGAACGATTTAGAACATCGAGAAGATAAAAATTTTGAATTGCAAAACGGATTAGTTTATCGGAAAACAAAAAACAAATTATTATTTTATGTACCGAAATCAATGATAAATAATGTTATTAATGTTGCCCATGACGAGATCGCTCATCAAGGAACAAATAAAACCGTAGAATATCTCATGCGTGTTTATTGGTTCCCTGATATTAAGAGAAAAGTGCAAAATTATATTTCTCAATGTTTGAAATGCATTACTTATTCTACAATAGCTAATAAAGGTGAAGGTAGATTACATTGTCATGATAAAGGAAAACAACCATTTTATTGTCTTCATGTAGATCATTATGGTCCCTTAGAAAAAACGAATCATCGTTATAAATACATTTTTGAGGTTATAGATTCTTTTACTAAATTTGTTAAACTTTATGCCACAACTAGTACTAAAGTCGATGAAGTAATTACGCATTTAAAAAGTTATTTTAACCATTATAGTAAACCGAGGAAAATTATTTCGGATAGAGGTAGTTCGTTTATGTCCGACAAATTTAAAGAATTCTTAAACAATGAAAATATTCAGCATATTGCTATTGCTAGTGCAACCCCACATGCTAACGGTCAAATCGAAAGAATAAATCGAAGTCTGACGCCAATGTTAAGTAAATTATCTAACAGTTTATCCACATGGAATACCACTTTAAGCGATATAGAGTACGCGTTAAATAACACTATAAACCGTTCGATTGGAACAACCCCCGCACAACTCTTATTCGGAATAAACCAGATCGGTAAAATTAAAGATGATTTAAGCCAAGCTTTATTAGACCAACAAGACGTTGATCGTGATTTAATTCAAATGCGGGATGATGCTTCTAAACAAATACAATATACTGCTAATCGTAATAAAAATTATTATGATCAACATCACAAACAGCCGTATGAATATAAAATTGGAGATTATGTTATGATTAAAAATGTCGATGTTACTCCAGGAGTGAATAAAAAATTATTGCCGAAATACCGTGGTCCTTATGTAATTAGAAAAGTTCTAGACAATGATCGTTATGTAATTGCGGATCCTGAAGAACATCAGTTGACTCAAAAACCATTCGAAGGAATATGTTCTCCGGAAAACATGAAACTTTGGAAGGAACATATTTAATCGAATTCAAATTGTTATGAATATATTTTACTTTAGTTATGTTACTTATTATCTTATGTATAACTTATGGTTAAGAAAAAAATTATGACCAACCTTATGTATTTTAAGATTTTATGAATCATTTATGAACTTATGTCTTTATCAACAAATTTATGTATTTATGTATACTTAGATTATTTATGTACTTATGTCTTAACAACCGAATTCATGTATTAGTTATGTGTGAACCATTTATGTTAAGTGTTCCAATGATATACGAATTTTGTTGTTAACCTACAGATGATTAGGGGCAATCATTGTGTCAGGAAGGCCGAACTATAGCGCTAAACATTTAAATTTGAATTTACCGCGATGTTATAGTTGCGTGCTAGGTGGCATGATGGTGGTTCCTGGTCGGTAATACAGTGTGTGTGTCAGAGTGAAGCAAGCTGGCGAGGTGTGCGTTTAATGGCGCGACATGTTAAATTTCACTACAACAATAAATCAACTAATATCTTATGTCTAGTGTTTTATTTCTTGGCCATCACTTACTACATATGTTTATTTTTTTTTATAATAAATATTGTTTAAAAAACGCCTGATAATTATACACCAACCCTATTTATTGTGTTGAGCCTAGATATTTACTACCTAGGCAGAACTGAGGCTAAGCTATCTGGGAGAAATATATAAAGAGCATTCTACTTTGAGTATGCTATTTTTTCTGCAAGCGTTCCAAACGAAACTAAACTAAAAATAAATAAAAATACATATCAAGTGACTTTAATCTTGCTAACAGTTATAGTACATTATATTTATTACGCGATTTGTGAGAATTAATGTTTCTTTGGTCGAATATGCAATTTCTGACAAATCTAGCGGTGTACATTGCATTTCTTGCATTTCTTCATACGTTACTATAGAGGGTGATTTATGACGTCGGGAAAAAACTACACCGGATGATTCCTATGAGTAATCTAAATAAAAAACTTCAAATAAACATATGTCCGAAAATGCTTTCTAACGGAACAGTAGCCGTTAGAAGTTTATTACATGTAACATCAACCGCGTTAGCCTTATTTATTATATCAGGAAAAGAAAACAAGTCATAAACTTCTGAATAATTGTAAAATTACTGATTGATTTTCTAATTTTTGTCAGGACCCAGTAAGTCATAACTAGTAAATTGGTTTACTAGTGTTTAAACAAAATGTTAGAAAATCAATCAGTAATTTTACAATTATTCAGAAGTTTATGACTTGTTTTTTTTTTCTTGATATAATAAATAAGGCTAACGCGGTTGATGTTACATGTAATAAACTTCTAACGGCTACAGTTCCGTTAGAAAGCATTTTCGGACATATGTTTATTTGAAGTTTTTTATTTAGATTACTCATAGGAATTATCCGGTGTAGTTTTTCCCCGACGTCATAAATCACCCTGTATAAGAATACTAAGAATAAAAAATACACTTGATCGTGTAGTCATGTGTGGTGCTGTTACCAGTGATAGTAACTTCTGTATAATAAATAATGTACATTATTATACTAGTAACGTAATGACGACTTTCTACATAGGCAATATGATAAGGTACGCAATATCAATATTTTAAAATGCTTGAAGAAAAAAATTGTTCGGAAATTATTATTTTTATTAAAAGTTCAATTAATTATTACCAAATAAATTCAAGATACGAGTATATTACTTCATATTTCTTGAAAAGAAATTAATAAAAAAAAATCTTTTTTCTATTATAGTATACTATTCCAAAAAGTAATTATGTTTTGTAATAAATATATTTAAAATTTTGATGAACAATTGACAAATACTTAATAATATTGTTTATAAAGAAAGTAAGAGAATCCTGATGTTACATAAGATTGAAATTTGAATATGAAGTGAAAATTTTGCAGATTGAATAAGTTGATAGATATAAATTTATGTATGTATGTAAATTTGATATAGATATTGGTTCGATAATAATTTATTCCAATATTCAATATTTGATATTGGAATGAAATTGTAATGATCTAATTTTCGCTCATCCATAAATTTCAATATATTATTATTGCGATACCAATATAACATTATACAATATAGATCGTAAACCCCATTACTTTATTATTCTGATAGAATTTAACTAATTTTATAAATTTTCTATTTAGTTACCTAGATAACTTTCTGCTTTATTCAACAAATTTTCAGTCATTTTAAACAACAAATAAATTGTATGTTTTATATGAATAAAAAAAAAGATAGCTAGAAGCCGAAAGAATATGATTTTGAATTTATTTATTAAATTTTAATATTAATTAATATATGTATATCATAGAATTGAATACATCAAATTAGTTATTCAAATATTACTATTACAGTGTGTGTTCCTCTAATAGGTGTTAACAAGTGGACAAATGAGTCATAATTTTTTATCGTACATAGGTGTGTGTATCAAATTTTATAATTTTTATAATTATTACGAATAAAGTATTTTATTGAAAAATATGTTATTTAAAATATTAAATTACATACATACATACATAATCACGCCATGTTCCCAAAAGGATGTTGCATAAACTGTTTCCACTATCACGAAATAAGTTTTCTCCAAACATTCGAATCCAGACAAGCAATTCTAGCTTCATCCATATTTATGATACCTCTCTCATACATGCTCTTCTATTCCTACTACTTGTAAACTTTTGCTCATGCGGGCCACTTTCTCAATCAATATCTTCAAAATCATTCACATATATTCTTTAAATTAAATATTTATTAGACATTTGCTCAAGGTGACTGAACCATTTTAACTGACTAACATCAACTTTTGCAACAACATTTTTTTATTTCAATTTTACACTCATCATACACTAATTTATTTCGTACTCGATTCCTTCTAGTTAAAAATTTTTATAAAAATTTTTCTTTTATGTTTTCGCATTCAAACTTACCATTCACTATTGTACATCAACGAAAGTACCAAACCAACATTGTATATACACAAACGGCCTTCTTTGGAAACATATACATTTCTAGTAAAAGTACCCAATACACCCAAAACCTTACAACCAGCATTAATTCTTCCGTCAATCTCACGATCAAAGCTACTGTCTTTAGACAATAAACTATTCAAATACGCATCTAGTCATCTACCTGCTCTAAACGTGAACCATTAACAAAACGAATACTTTACACTTAAAAATAGAAGATTCATTTTACTTCGTACAACATTAATTCTATCAATCATTCTTCTCAGTTGCAGGGCAGGATTTAGACTTGATAAGGCCCTAAGCTATTTGAGATATGGAGCAATACAGGCGAATCCCCGTGTTTATAGTAAGCAGTATATTTAAGTATATATGACACTTGTTAACTCGGACAATTTTTTTGGGGCCCCCAAGAAAATGGGGGCCTTAAGCTATAGCTTGTTTAGCTTATACGTAAATCCTGCACTGCTCACAATCAGTTGCTTTGCAGATTCAGCCAATACGCAGTCACATCAGTAGCATGCATTAAAGTAATAAATTGAATGTATGAAAAAGTTTTAAAGATAGAAAAAATAATAATTTGTTTTATTATTTTTCCGACATGAAAGACTGATAATTATTTATGTAAATAATTGTTGATTTTGATGTAAAAGACTTGCAAATAGTTTAACAACATTTTAGTTTCTAAACAGGGTGGTTTATAATATAGAATTATTATATATAATAGATGTATGTATGTATACGTTATAATATTCATATATATGGTTTGTATATACATGTTCGTACATATATGTTTATGATAGAAACAGAGTAAGTGCTGCACTAACGGTAATGGAATGTTAGTAGCTTGGTAATCACATCGTGGTGCATGTGCCCATGACTTATGTGCTTTGTCACGTGACATACATTTATCTCCTCTCTTCGCTTCCTAACTCTTCTCTCTATCATCACTAGACTGCTTGTTAACATAACAGATTATAATTAGTGTATATTTTTTTTTTTAATTAATCGAAATTGTACGAAATTGGTGTTAAAAAATAATACTATCTTTTTTTTGTATGAATATGTAAAAAAACTTTTCAAAAGTGTTAAAAAATTTTGGTGTTAATTTTATTTTGTTTTAAGTGGCTTGTTAGTGTGATTTATTTTTAATATTTTGGTATATCCCAAATGGGACATCGGTTAGTGTAAAAAAATATATTATTTAATTTAAAATTTTCAAGAATGGCCGTTTCATAAATATATAATACTTTACTTTTAATATATATTTAATAACTTTATTTTTAAATAACATAAACTGCTCATATAACGTAACATAACCATTACCATAATCATAACATGAACATATCGTGTTCCGAGTTACCAACTTGTCGGTCTTTGCGCGATATTTAAAAATAAAATAAAAATGCTTACAATTATATAAAAATTATTATAAATAATAAATATAATGTAGGGTAGGTACAAGAATAAAATAAATCCATTACATTAAATGCATTATATCGCAAAATGCTGGGTAAATCATAACTTCGCGCCAAAGCATCGTAAGTTCTTGAAATTAAGCAAAATTTACGTAGAAATGTTTGAATTTTTACGCCCGTTTAGTAAACTGAGTCGAATTTTTTTTTTGTATATTATACACAGGGCCGGATTTACGGCTTGCGGGGCTCCCAAGCACGAGGTAGGGATGGGGCCCCTATCTCTACTTTAAAAAAATGTATCAAAAAAAAGTCATTCATAGTTTATTATGAAAAAAATAAACAAAAAATTAAAAAAAAGGTTGATCGGGGGCCCCCTTGGGTTGGGGGCCACAAGCACGTGCTTGTTCCGCTTGCACGTAAATCCGGCCCTGATTATACACATGTTGTCAAAGTATGACAATTTTTTAAGTCAAAACATGTTTTTTTTCTGCGAATGAGTATATATATATATACATATATATATATATATATATATATATATATATATATATATATATAGTCAAATGCCTTTCTACCATTAAGTGTAGGGGTTGTTAATTCTTAATTGTTAATTGTGCACAAAAATCACCCATAGTTTTTATTCTTCTCTTCTTCTGTTGCCTCCTGTTTCAATATTATTCGTATTATTCGTAGCGTGTTATCCGAATTTTCTTTTGGTCTGCTTCTGTCTTTTTTTATCTGGATTCTAGCCTTCCATATTCTCTTCACTAGGTCTGTCCTTTTTCTTCTATAAATTGTAGTACTGTTTGGATTTTCAATTCTTCTCTTATGTCGTCATTACTAATTCTATCTTTTCTTGTAACTTTTTTGATTCTTTTTACGCATTTCATTTCAAGTGTTTGAATTTTGCTTTGCATTTTTCTAGTCAGTACTCATGATTCGCATCCGTATGTGAGTATTGTGTTATAAACTGTTATTTTCGTTTTCCTGCTAATTTCTCTTTTGCTTATGAAATTGTTTTTTAACGCATATAATATAGTATAACCTAAAAGATAATTTTAGTATTAGCATTTTATTTGTATCACGAAAGAAAGCCTTTAAAATATTTTCTATTATTTTTGTCATTTTATACACATGTGTGAGTTATACGTGTGATTTCAATCTTCTAATCATATTTGACGAAATATTTAATGCTGTAGAATAGAAAATTGTAATTCTAGTTACACCACATACGCAACGTAAAAATCTCATTTTCACATGAGTCAATTTCCTTTAATGTTTTTGCAATCAATGCCTTATAATAATGTCATTATTTTACTTGTAACATAATGACCTTTTTCTATATGAGCAATATGGTAACGTGATATTAATATTATAATACGCTTGAACAAAAATAATTATTCTGTATTCTTTATTTGTGCCTAAGTATAATTTTGTAAATGGAATTGGCTTGTAAGGAACTTTTTCTTTTTATAAATTTTTTTTTATACAAAAACACGTGTTTTTTTTTACATATAAAACATTTTATTTTGACGTTTCGGCTTATTGGATAAAGCCATCTTCAGCTGATAAATAAGAGAATAACAACAATAGAATTAACAACTTGAAATATACAACAAATATTAAAATTAAAAAATTAAAAAATTATAATAGGTATAATAAGGTTTGTAATTTTTTAATTTTAATATTTGTTGTATATTTCAAGTAGTTAATTCTATTGTTGTTATAAAAAAACATTTTATAAAAAGAAAAAGTTCCTTACAAGCCAATTCCATTTACAAAAAAATAATTATTGTAAATATTTTCTCATATATGTGTTTATACAATATTTCGATGTGGAAAAACTATCGACTGTCTGTTTTTCCTGTTTTTTCTCTTTCCAACTAGGGACTGGTTTTTCCCATTTCATAGTATTTGCGTTAGAAAAGGACAGAGGGCGAGCGTGCGCACCAAACCTCTCATATCTTTAATACGTAACCAAGTAGACACAGAATAAGAGGATACTTTGTAAAACGTTCATACCATGTAATTCCATTTGATACAAATGGGTTTATATATCACGAAATAACCGTCTGGAAAGTGTATTTTCCACCGAATTGTAGTGGGGGATTCCGGGTACGTGTAAGCCACACCCATCATCTCGATTTCCACCAATCGCTGATTACAATTCCGGGGCAGTGTAGTGGGGGGGAGGGGTGAATCGATCCAACCCCCTCCTTCATGCAATGCCGCAATCTGCTTTACTTTGTTTGTGACAAGAATTAAAAGTTTGCTTAGCGAATAATTGTTTTGTATCCTCGCCACCCCCACCACTACTAGCATTGCCGGAGTTTTCCGGACCTTTCCGGGCGCTTGCCAAAGAGTACTTGATAAGATTTCCACAAGCTTTATTTGTTGAGACGTTTTTATTAGTTTTCCTGTAATGTTTTGTTTTGCTATTCATTGTTTTTTGTTTTTTTTTTGTTTTTCAAGTGAATGTTTTGTTTGCTTTCATTTGTTTTTATGATACTTTACTGTCTTGTCATAGTTCTTCTAATGAGTTTTAAATTATTAAATTCTCATCTGTATTTATAAACATTTTGTTATTAAATTGTTCTTCTATAGCTGGAGTAGAATGTAATGAATGTTGTATAATTTTCATTTGAAAACGTATTACGGTAGTTTTTTTTTAAATTTAATATTTATATTTAGTTTTACTATTTTAAATTATTTAACAATGCAAGAATAATAAAAGTATTTGTTTAAATTAAGTATATTTATTTTATATTTTTAATTACACTGGCCGTATTATATTAAGTTACAGTATTTTTGTCTTTTGCTTAAATCGCCATTAATTTATTTTGATGAACTAATTAAATCAGTAGTTAATTTGTAAATGAAGCATTGGGAATACTGTGCGAGGGATATTTTCATCATTTTTATTTGATTTTGATATTTCTCAGAAGACAAAATTCAATATTTCAGCGAAAAAAACCTACTATTTACTACCTACTATATATATATATATATATATATATATATATATATATATATATATACTATACAAGTAACGTAACTTTATGTATTATTTCACGGAGCTGTTGTGTACGATGCAAATATATATGATGTACCTAAGAAAATTATGTACAATGTGTTCTAAAAAAACTATTGTATAAATGTATGTTTAATGTATCTAAAGAATTTTATATACAATGTGTTTTTTATATTTGAATATGCAGTGTGTCTAAAAAATGTATATATAATATGTCTAAATATTATTTAATCTATTATTTTACGTTTAAGAATGGGAATAAGGATATAATTATCAGGTCACAAAAAAATTCAATAAGAACAAAATCGTATCGAGATTAATATATGTTTTCATCAATTTTATTTCATATGACTAAATTTTTATACATTTCTCAAGAAGTAGGTACATTATAATAATAATAATGAACAATATAATTTGCTTAATAATTACCTGTACAATGACAATTTATAATTTTCATTAATTAATTTACAACTAGAATCACATTACACGTTTATATTGTAATAATACTATTTAGTTCAAATACGGTCCTGTGTTTGCGGAATGTATATATAGTACATTATATATATTTGTGAAATTAATGGTGGGATTTTGAACAGTTTTATAGCGTTATAAAATATTTTGTTTTTTTTTTGCAATTTTAAAAGACAAAGAGACAAAATATTCTGTAATGTTACAGCTCTTTTCAGAATTCCAGCTTAAACTTAATAATCAGTGTTTATTTTAGGGGGGGGGGATGCCCGGCCGGGTTAGCCCCCCCCCCCCCCCCCGGAGCACGTCGAGCCAAAAAATATAAATGCAGGGTTTATAAAATAGTCCGAAACGCAACAACACAATAACAGAGCTGTGTGCAAAATTAAAATTTTTTAGAACTCATTATATTAAAATAAAAACGGCTTTAGCTTAAAGTTCTGTATTAATATTTATTTATAATCGGCGTTGTATCTTTTTTCCTGATGAAGACGGACATCAATTATTAATAAATATTAATACAGAACTAGAACCGAAAGCCGTTTTATTATAAATGAAAATTTATATTGATACGTCGTTTTGTACTTGTTTCACTAATAATATCTATTACTATATTTATTTTCAGGCTAATTTAAAACTCTCTGCGTCGGAAAAAGATTTAGATCTGAAATAAACACTGATGCTAATAAATGATTTATTTTGTGTTATTTTTGCTTTTTCAAAGATATCACTAATTTTTATTTATTAAATACGTATTATTGTTACTATTAGTTAAATTACATTCTTTTTATACAATTTTACGATCGTCAAATATTTTTATCTTGTAATATTGTCTTTTGGATAAATGTTTTTTTTATTTCAATTTTTTAAATTTTAATTTATCTAATGGAATACAGAGATAAATATGAAAATTAAATGGAATTATATTTTTATCATTTCTGTTTTAAAACATTTTTATCAATATTAATAAAAAATAAAGGTAGTCGCACACGTATTTAATTGATATTGTTTTATGTATTTAAATAATTTAAAATTTAATTTTTTTCATGAAAATATATTACAAATTTTGACTTTTGTTGAATAACATGTAAAAGAGGTTGCCATTATTAATATTTGATTTCTTATTTAAAAGATATGTTTCCATCAAAAGAAACTTAAACCAACATACATTAACTGTTGTGTTACAAAATGTTTCACATTTGAAAATAAATTTTGCAATTTCAGTAAACTATTTTCAACAATTTGTTGCAAAAGCAGTTTTATTTTAATATAATGAGTTCTGAAAGATTATTTTACTATGAAAAGATACGTATATTTTATATTAGTTTACTTACTTTTTTCGGTAAAAAATCATATATAATATGGTAAATTAATTATTTTACTTAAAATTACAAAATTATATTTTTTTTACAGTAAATTTATGTAAACCATCGTTTTGTTGAAATAATATGTAATTCTTTTACTATAGTTTTTATGTAAAATGGTAACTTTTTTACAGTGTAATGTTGCATATTATTTATATTTACATTTTGAATTGAAATATTCAACAAACATCAACTTTTTTTTAACACAACATCAACATAATGCAACATAGGTCAACTTTTAGTTTTAAAACATGTACTTCGTCAATATTAAGTTGAATAAGTGTGCGATAATTTAAAAAAAGAAATGTTACAATAAACAATGATTTTTACATGAAAATACTGACTTAAATTAACAATATAAAATTTGTAATAAACATGATTTTTTTTGGTGTTGTATTGCTTATAACACTATTAACACTATTGCACTAATGAATTACCTACAAATAACATTAAAAATTGTATAGTACATATATATGATCAGCAATTTGAATCATTTTTATTTAAATTTTTCGAGTATATATTTCGAGCTATTATCGCATTATTTATATTGTTTTACACTTTATTTTTATGTACATTTATTACTTTTAATACTGTAGTCTGTATGTATAGTTAGAAAGATTTATTTTTAATAGTGTAAAAGATTTTAGTTTAATTTACAAATTTTACACTAGGAATATAATATTGAAATTTCATTAGAAGAAGATAGTATTTATTTGGCATTTTGAAATTGTCTTAATTTTTATAATACATCATTACAGTCGTAATTATTTTGGTTTTTTTTGCTTTTAGAATGCTTTCAAGTCTTTGATGTCAATATTTTAATACAAGGTGTTTGTTTGGAAGGTTCACATAATAAATTAACATGGGAATTCGATAATATACGAAATAATAAATAATAAGTAAGAATCGAAATTCAGATTGCGTTTTTCAGGCATTGTTTTATAGATTGTTTTTATCTACGTACGTGATAATTTATTATTAAAATGCATTTAATGTAACAACGATAATATATTTTTAATTTTCTGATCAAATAATGTATATATTGCGTTATTACATAATATTAAATACTAATTATGTTGCACATACGTAACAGCAGCAAATTATATTCTGCTGTAAGTGTGATTTTGTTCAGTTGTTCTGTATACGTATTAGCTATATTCTTTTTATCAAAAAATTGACTCAGCTCAGTTGGCAAGTGAAGTGAGGTGAAACGAAGTGAAGTGAGTTGAGTTGCTTTATAAAAGAACAAGATATTCAAACTCTAGCAAGAGAACACGAATAACTGACAAAGATCGAAATACTTTGACACGACACCTTTTTTGACGTTTGTTATTCTAATCAATCATAAATTTGTGAATCAAGATAAATTTTACATTAATTTTTAAATTTAAAGGTCCAATATTATTCAATTATTCAATTTCGTATGAAATTTTTCGTCGTTAACATTAAAAACAGTAAGATTGATACAAACTTAACCTCTACTACTAAACTCAGTATCATCTGAGTATCTCTCAGTTTGTCGTAGCTTAGTTAAGATAAAAATAATAAGAATTATCTGAGTTGATCTGAGTTTATCTAAAGTGAGATGAGATCTCAGTAAATTTTAGGTAAAAAGAATACAGCTAATATTACATATGTATATATGAATGATTTGTAATCTATTGTGGAGCCCTGAAGAAGACAATAGTGATTGCCGAAACGTTGGCATAGAAGAGAATAAAAATATATAACTGACTGAATTCCGTCTATTACTTATTATTTATTAAATTTTACCAGTCGACTATTTTTCAAAATAATGTACAATATTTTACATTATTATTATTTTTTATCATTTTAATCTGGTTTCTGTATTAAGATTTTCAAAACTGAATTTGTTAATAATGAATGCTCTAAGTGAAGTATATTTTTTTCTAATGTTTTTTTTTGTGAAATACAGGGTAGGGCACGAAAAATCGGCCCGTCTTATCTTGCCAGACAATCTCACTCACTTGGTCTGAAAAATAAATGTTTTAAATAAAGGTTGTCTAGTGTCTTCTGTGATGGAAAAATCTGAAATGAAATTTTGAACAATTTTAAAAATAGACAAATTGAAACTCAAAACTTTTACAAATCTTAAAATAAAACGGCTTTAGGTTTAAGTTCTGTATTAATATTTATTAATAATCGACGTTTCGACGAACTCAACGTTCGTCTTCATCAGAAAAACTGATACAAATGACATTTACAGTAAATACATAAGTTATTTACTGTAAATGTCATTTGTATCAATTTTTCGGATAAAGACGGACATTGAGTTCGTCGAAACGTCGATTATTAATAAATATTAATACAGAACTTCAACCTAAAGCCATTTTGTTTTATATAATGAGTTCTGAAAGATTTTTTACTATGCTTTATAAATCTTTATTATGCCTAATTTAAGTTTAGCGTCATTGAAAAGTATTTTGCAAGATACTATTCAACTATTTATTTATTTTTAAATTTAAACAGCTCTTTTTTATTTTATTGCAATTTTTATTAATTGTCTACTTGAGCAAAACAAGCATAAACTAATAACAAAGGCCCGTATTCTTACCTCACTTTTTCGTGAAATAGTGCTTTTATCATTAATTTCAAAAGAATTTTTTGCTTCTGGTTTTTGATCAAATATGAATATTTTTTCTATTTTTGATCATTTTTATTATATTTGGTATTACAAAATTTAATTGAACTATATTAAAAAGTGCTTAATAAATAATTTTAAGTAAACGTCAAAAGCACTTTTAGCAAAAATCACTTTTATAAATGAGGTGAGAATACGGGCCAAAGATTTTTTCCCAAGTATAAACACTTTCTGCTTGCATATTAAATTTAATATGACGGTTAGTAAAGTGTGTCCACAGAACATAAACTGATTTATATTCATTTAATAAAACAACTCATTTTTGTTTTATTGTAATTTTTAATTACTGTATGAAAGGCATAACAATAATTGAGATATTAAAATAAACAACAAAAGTTGTGTAGTTTAGTAAAACAAGCACAAACTAATACTAACGATTTTTTCCATAATGTAAAAACTAACACTTTCTGCTCACATATTAAATTTATTGTGATGATTAGTAAAGTGTGTCCACAGAACTTAACTGACTTTTACTCATTCAATGGAACGTAGAGTTATGTAAAAATGTTTTTAAATATTGTGGTCCGTTATTACGAGCTAGGTTTTAAAATTGGTTTTTAACTAATATCGGTTTTAAAACAATGTAACTGTCATCAGAGCTGGACTAAACAAATGAACCCAAAAATTGAGCTTGTAATATCAGTCAATGTGTTTATAAAATATTTTAGGTACAAATTCTCTTCAAACATAATACAATACAATGAGTTTATAAGAATGGATAAACTATAGTGACATTTTGTTATTTTTAGATTTCATTATATCGCATTAGTTTAGGAGAAAATTTAGTTTCAGACCAAGTGAAATGAAGTGGGCCATCAGAGCAATCATAAATTCATTAATTGTTTTGTTATGTACATTATAAAAAGTACGAATATAGTGTTTGTTCACATTTTGCAACCTGACACCCTATGTGTTTAACCGTTTGAGTGCCACGGGTTTTTGATGTTTGCTCGTCCAAAAATGCCAAGAAGCGCTTTTGCGCTTTTCTTAATTCCTATTCTACATTATTTAGTTAATTACTTATATTATTATAGTAATCGTTGTTTATAAGAATTAAAAGTTTACACCTACAAAGTGTAATATTACTCCAATTTTATTTTACTTAAAACGGAACGATAGGTGTAAAATCGGGCATCAACAGAAACCGAGCTTGTTAGAGCACTGGCAAATTTCGAGGATAACAGAAGAGCGCAAAATCGCTGCTTGGCACTCAAACAGTTAAAATGGAATCGTCAGCTAACACAGAGGCATCGAAGTATATGTAAGCACAAAGGTGTTTAAAAATTACTCGTATTTTTTAAATTTATTATTTGTGGTTTAAATAATTTTATTTACTTTCCGCCTCAGTAAGATCATATTTTAATTCATTATTGAATTAATGTAAATTAAGAATTTTAATATAAGGAATTTTACTTGTAATTACTAATTAATTGTTCTAATTGTGATTGATATTAAAATTAAACAACAAAAATTTCAATTGCTTATTAAAAACAAAAATCGAATCATAGGATTGAATTTATAGGATTTTCTGAGCTGGTATGCTGTGGTCGATCTATTCTCGTCGCAGATGTTTCTCCATACATCGTAGATGGCATTCTCAGTGCTTGGTGACTGAATGATAGTTTCCGCAATTTGGTATATATATACCTGTGAGCCATCCAGGCCAATGGTGTAAGGGTACCTGTAGAGAATGGTTGGGGTACAGGTATATATATATATATATATATATATATATATATATATATATATATATATACCAGAAACTCTTATTCAGTCATCAAGCACTAAGGATGTTATCTAGGATAGGATAGATCGGCCAAGGTATACCAGTGCAGAAAATTCTGTAAATTCAATCAAGATTAATATTGATTCCTACAATTTTTTATTACTTTACATCAAATCCAATTATTCAACAATTAAAAATAAAAAATTATAACAGTAAACAAAATTACACCTGTTCTTTGGCATTGGTAACCGTTTCCACGGGTTCGTGCTTCCGCTGTAGGGCCGCTTGTAGCGTTAACGGCGGCAGCAGGGGAAAGTTCAGCGCGGCCTGCTGAAAGCTCGCGACATGGTGTAGGCTTTGCAGCAGGGCGGCGGAATGTTCTTGAGCTTTACGACGCAATTCGGCAACACTTGAAGAACGCACGTCTGCTGAAGCTGTGGTCGATGTGGATGTAGGTCCATTGCTTGTGCTAGGCGAAGTTGTTATCGGATCGGTTAAGGGTAGAAGGGACGTGCCCAGAGATGAAATGGGCTTGATCGGACAGCAAGAACATAGACCTGGAAATGCTGCAAATAAAAAAAAAGTATGACATTAGTGTTACACTCTATAAATAAATTATGTAATTTTACCTACAAACCATGGGACACTATGATGGTCCAGTATTTCTAGGTATAATTACTCAACTGCTGTAATTTTACATAAATGTTTGAAAATACATTATACATACATACACAATCACGCCATGTACCCAAAAGGGTATGCCACAAACTCTTTTTATCATCTCGAAATCAATCGTCTCCAAACATTCCTATCCAAACAAGCAACTTTCGCTTCATCCACATTCATAATTCCTCTCATACATGCTCTTTTATTCCTACTATTTGGAAACTTTTGCTCACCCAAAACACTCTCAATCATACCACTCCAACTACTCATCGGACGTCCACGCAAACCTATACCATCAAAATCATTCAAAAAAATCTTTTTAACCAAACGTTCATTAGACATTCGCTCAACATGTCCGAACTATTACAAACATTATGTAATATGATATTACCAACGGGATGGAAAAGTACACATGTGTGTAATATTACAGTTTTTTTAGTACAGTAATATGAGTAGTACGAATATTTCTATTTTGACGTATATTTTTTTATATCTAAAATTATGAAATTCAAATAAACTAATTAAAATTGCTTAATAAGTAAAGGCCAAAAGCAATTTTAATAAAAATCACTTTTAAAAGTGAGGTGAGAATACGGGCTTTTAAAGTATTTTTTTTTTATTAATTAAAATAAAATAAATTTTGTTGAATAATAAATTCTTTGCATATTGAAAATAATTATTAGAAAGATTTGAACAACATATTTATAAAGTTAAATGGTCTCATTTCTATATGACTGGTATAATATAAATCATCTTTTTGTGGCTAAGCCGCCATTAATAATATTAATTTATGAAATCGTAGATATAATTAACGGAACGAAAACGTTAAATAATATATACACAACTAGCTAGTATGTAGCTACTGTAGCTGGACTTTTGCTTTGTATATCTTCTCTATCCTCCGTACACACACGTGACGTGATCAATTAAAAACACTTAAAACAATGTCAAGTTATTTAACTTATTATTAGCATCGTTAATGCGTTTTAAACAACACTTAATCATCTTTCTTTCATTACATTATTACATAAAATATAATCATCATATATTTCGTCTTTTTTCGTCTTACTTAACTTACTTATTTTCAATTATATGTTTGTGTGTATATATATATATATATATATATATATATATATATATATATATATATATATATATATATATATATATATATATATATATATATAGATTGATATATCTATTTATTATTATTAAATTGTATTTGATTTATTTATGTTCGATATTTAATTACGGAAGTATTTATTAAATATTTTTTCTTTAAGCATATCAAAATATTGATATTACATTACTATACTGTCTTTGGTAGTTTTAGGGAAACTATTTTATTAATATTAATATTACGTTACTATATTGTCCATGTAGAAAGTGGTCATTATATTACTAGTACAATAACGACATTATTATACAAAAGTTAGTTACTAGTATAAACCTACATCACTGTTGATAGAATCAAATATAAGTACACATGGTCAAGTGGATTTAATTTGACATCTTCGATGGCCAAATTGAAAAAAATTTAATACATCAAGTTAAGTTAAATTGTTTGACAATTGCATTGTATATTTTCGTTTGAATTTGATTATTGAAAATTTGTGAAATGCAATGTATCCCGTTCAGGGCGGTCTGAAATTGTATATTTGACCAAAAAAAACACGGTTATGTGTATTATTACGTCTAGTTAAGTTATTTGACAGTTGCATTATTTATTTTTCTTCGAATTTGAATTCGATTATTCAAAATATGTGAAGAAGTGCAAGAAATGCAATATATACCGCCACGGGTGGTCAGAAATTGTTTATTCGACGAAAAAATGATTAATTCTCACAAATCATATTAGAAATATAAATAATATACATACTGTCTCACAACTGTTAGTAAAGTTAAGGTTACTTGGCATGTATTTTTATTTATTTTTAATTTAATTTCTTGTTTAGAACGCTTGAGAGAAAATTGTATATGTCACTCGGAATAGAAAGCTCTTTTTGTGTTTCGCCCAGATTGCTTGGCCTCAGCTTTACTTCGGATGCAAAAGTCTGGGCTCAACACAAAAAGCATAGCTTTCTATTTCTTGTAACATAATATACTATTATTTTTAAATTTTAAATTAGTTGGTCTATAATTTTAATTAATTTTTATATTGTGTCATTTTCGGTAAATGTAGAAACAAAAATTATTTTTATTGCTTCGAAATGCTGCTATTATTAATTATTATTAAATTTAATAATTTTTCAAATATATATATGTATATATAAATAATTAACAAAATGAATATATAAAATAAGCGAAGCATATTTTATAATCATCGTTCGTCATCGTGTTTTTATTTGGAAATTTTAATTTATTAAATGGGTTTTATAACAAATGAAAATAGAGTATGAAATTAGAAATATGATTTGTTTTACACGGCGCTAAAGTGTCAAATTAATTCAAATCTATTTGCGCGAGTAAATTCTCTTTTCCCATTTGAATGAAAGCTTTCGCACGGAACGCGGAGTTTATCTCCTTCACTTAAACAATTAGCAAAACATAATACATTATATCAGCCCGCAACGTCACCACCCGGCACCCGCCCAATGATAATAAAGTCTAAAGCCTCCTGTTTCAGCAACGCGAGCGCCACGAGATAAATCGTTGAAAATTTACTTCAAACCGGCGGGCGCCGCGCCAGAGCCGTGCCGAGGGTGTGCTGGCGAATGCGACTGTTACCTCAGGTGAAAAATGAGAAAGTTCCCAACATTTATATACAATTATATATTAATAACATAATATTAAAAAAAATAGTAGTATATTTTAATTAAAAATGCATGATTGACATTGGCAACATACTGTTTTTTACCATTTGGTTACAACTTTAATTTTTCAAATGACACACTGTAAAAAATTCGGTAAGATAAAAATCTGGAGCAACTGATTTACATCAGTTTATTTAATATGTAAATTTACAGGCATCAGTATTTTTTAAAATGTATGTAATATTATTTACAAATATTTTAAGGAACATTTTTACATTACATAAATATAATTTTGTAAGTATAATTTGTATAATGTAAGTTTACTTACTTTTTCGGTATAAAAAACCTATATAATATGGAAAATTAACTATTTTATTTATATTATTTTTATAGAAAATTTATGTAAACCGTCGTTTTACTGAAATAATATGTATTATTTTACTATGGTTTTTATGTAAAATGTCAACTTTTTTTAATAGTGTAGGACGCAACATTTTTATACTTTTATAATCAATTATATATATTAATGTAGCATAATATTAAAAAATATATATTATTTTATTTAATATTCAGTATTGGAAAATCAGAATAAATTAAACGCTATATTGAAAAAACAAAGACTATATAGGTAAGTTATATTGAAAAATGTCGTTGCTATAATAATAATACAAGCGCTATAAATAAGCAACCAACGCTATATATAAATAACAAATGCTATATTAAGTAACACACGCTATATATAAATGACATATGCTATACAGAATTAACAATCGCTATATATAAGTAACATATGTTATACAGAATTAACAAACGCTATATATAAGTAACATATGCTATATTAAAATTAGAAATGCTACATTAAATATTACTTAGATTTGCAAAATAACCTCAACATCAATAAAAAAGTTGAAAAAGACGGATTTAAAATTATAGGGGAAATCGACAATAATCAAACGGATACAAAAAAACATTCTGTATTTTAACTTTATAACCAAATATGAATAAGATAAAACAATAATAAGATAAAATTCATTGAACAATTATTAAAGCCTTCTTCGCCTTGGATGGGCGACCCACATTTCTTTTTTTTTTCTATTGGAATATTTTTAGCCTCAATTGGAGGAACAATAAGTAATTCCAACCTGATTGCCAGCCACAAAATATGCTTGCACATATAGTTTTTAAGAAATGCTGGACAATCACAACCACAAGTACTTTTTAAATAATTTTCTGTATTTAATACAACTTTATATTGATCGCAACACGAATTTTGAAGCAATTGCAATTGAAGACAAATATTTCAGACGCAGGGCAGGTGCTTCGATTCAGAGAATCGAATGTTTATATGAATATAGCAGAAATCTATAAGTTTAATAAAATAGCAGAATTGTTTTACATATACAGGGTGTAACAGAATAACTATTCCTAATTTTAACTGGAGTATCCTGGGCTCAGAATATGAAGATTTAATGCAAATCACTGAGATAAAATGTGGCTCCTTACTGAGCTACAGGGTGTTTTATATAAAAATTTTAAAACGATTTTTGCCCTGTACTTTAAAACTATTTGACGTATCCTTATCATACTTGGCAGGAAATGTAGGTACCGTACACCATACTAAATTATGTTAAATAAAAGTTTCTGGCTACTGCCAGTGGCGTACAACAGGGGCAAGTGAGAGGTTGATCCTTCCTAAATTCTACGCCACTGGCGGAATTGTTATTTTAGCACAATTTTTCGATTCTCCAATACTTGCTGTGTAAAAAACATACTCTTCCTTTGTAACGATAAAGTCACTGTTTTTCGAGATTTTTAAAGTTAAACATAAGCTGCACCCTTGGGATTTTTTCAAAATTTGCTCAACAAAATCTGAAAAAATTCAGTAAAATAGAGGAAAAAATTAGCTACATAATATCTAAGTAACTTTTTCTCTAACTCATTCTGGTTTGGATGGAAAAATTATTGAAAATTAATATTTTTTGCATTTTATTTTTTTTATTTTCAATAATTTTTACAGCCAAATCAGAATGAGTTAGAGAAAAAAGTTACTTATTTATTATGTAGCTAATTTTTTTCTCTATTTTACTGAATTTTTTCAGATTTTTTTGAGCAAATTTTGAAAAAATCCCAAGGGTGCAGCTTATGTTTAACTTTAAATATCTCGAAAAACAGTGACTTTATCATTACAAAGGAAGAGTATGTTTTTTACACAGCAAGTATTGGAGAATCGAAAAATTGTGCTAAAATGACAATTCCGCCAGTGGCGTAGAATTTAGGAAGGATCAACCTCTCACTTGCCCCTGTTATACGCCACTGGCAGTAGCCAGAAACTTTTATTTAACATAATTTAGTATGGTGTACGGTACCTACATTTCCTGCCAAGTATGATAAGGATACGTCAAATAGTTTTAAAGTACTGGGCAAAAATCGTTTTTAAATTTTTATATAAAACACCCTGTAGCTCAGTAAGGAGCCATATTTTATCTAAGTGATTTGCATTAAATCTTCATATTCTGAGCCCAGGATACTCCAGTTAAAATTAGGAATAGTTATTCTGTTACACCCTGTATACGTAGTAATATGTATTTCAATTTATTATTGAAGATTTATATTAAATTGTTTTAATTTTTATAGTGTTTATTATTTCATAATATAGTATTTGTAAATTTCTTATATAGCGATTTTATATAATATATATAGCGTTCGTAATTTTTATTATAGCGTTTGGAATTTGCATATATAGCGGTTTATTCGTATCTTTGGAAAACTCATAAAAATATGTGTGTGTGTGTGAGAGAGAGAAAAGAGATAAAGTAATAGAGAAATAGATGTTTTGTACTACAATATTATTTTTCTAAAATTGTTAAGAAAAATATACTTTATTTACTCTTTTGTTCTATAAATACAGACATCGAAAGAGTGCACAGAAAAGCCATTGTAACAAGTCTCGCAATTTTGGCATTAGAAATGTTACAATCATAGAATAGTATATTATGTTACGAGGAGTAGAAAGCGATGATTATTGCGTTGAGTCCAGATATTTGTGGCTGAGGCATATCCGAGCAGTCAAGCAATCTGGGCGAATCACAAACAGAGCTTTCTATTCGGAGTCAGATACATACGATTTTTTCTTCAAGTGTTCTAAACGAGAAACTAAACCGGAAATGCATGTCAAGTAATCTTAACCAGTTATTAATAGTTGTGGAATAGTATGTATATATTTTTTACGTGATTTTTATGAGAATTAATTTTTCTTTGATCGAATATACTATTTCTGACCACCTTGGGCGGTATACTTTGCATTCCTTGCATTTCTGCATACATTTTCAATAATTTAATTCAAATTCAAGCAAAAATAAACATTGTAATTGTCAATTAACTTAACCTGACTTAATAATTTTTAATATAGCCGTCGGAAATGTTAAATTCAATGCACTTGACTTCCTTAGTCAAATATGCAGTTTCTGACCACCCTGGTGCACAATGCATTTCTTGCACTTCTTCATACATTTGCAATAATCAAATTCAAATTCAAGCGAAAATAAACAACGCGATTGTCAATTAACAACTTGACTAATAGATTTCTCAATATGGCCGCCGAAGATATCAGATGAAATACACTTGACATTGTAGTTATGTAGCCATCGGTGGTATATATAATAACTAACTACTGTATAATAATGTGCATTATTGTACTAGTAACATAATGACCTCTTTCTACATAGGTAATACGGTAACGTAATAAAAATGATCATTCTTATTCAAAAACGTCCTTATTTTTTTATTGTAAAATATATGTATAAATATGTAGTATATATAATAACTAACTACTGTATAATAATGTACATTATTGTACTAGTAACATAATGACTTCTATCTACATAAGTAATACGGTAACGTAATAAAAATGATCATTCTTATTCAAAAACGTCCTTATTTTTTTTATTGTAAAATATATGTATAAATATGTAGTATATATAATAACTAACTACTGTATAATAATGTACATTATTGTACTAGTAACATAATGACCTCTTTCTACATAGGTAATACGGTAACGTAATAAAAATGATCATTCTTATTCAAAAACGTACTTATTTTTTTTATTATAAAATATATGTATAAATATGTAGTATATATAATAACTAACTACTGTATAATAATGTACATTATTGTACTAGTAACATAATGACCTCTATCTACATAAGTAATACGGTACCGTAATAAAAATGATCATTCTTATTCAAAAACGTCCTTATTTTTTTATTGTAAAATGTAGGGGTGCAATGTTGAGATTTACATTAGGTGTTAAAATTTCTCGGTACGGCTCTGGACCGCGCGCTTTCGCATCTAGCAAAATACCCTACGTGCGGATTTATTTTGTCCCAGAAATAAATTTGCATAATCACTCACTTCACAATTACTTTAAACCATTCATCAAAATCTCGCGCGTACGCACGCCACTGGGGGAAACCCATCAGGCCCGCCAGTGGCGTAGCTGGGATGGTATCGTCCGTCGGGAGAAATGTGATCAAGTTAGGCGCCGGGCGTCGTATAGCGTCGTCGCGTCCAGGTACGACGCTAAGTAAATATAGCGGCAATGAAAATCAGTCTGTGCTGTGTAAACGGAAGTATAAAGTGTTGTCTTTGTCTAACACGATTGTGGCGCTCGTGTTTGTAGTTTACTTTGCTTGATAATGCGCACTTCGATACCAGTGGCGTTTCATATACATTTAATAATTGGGGGCAGATATAAAAAAATCAATTAATTATATTTATGAAAGATATGATATAATAATTTGTGATGTGACGAATATAGTAGTTTATTCGAATATTCGTCTATTTCAAATAATATATTTTTGACAATTTGAAGCATTATTGATGGTCCTCTTTGTGGAGTGGGTTTTAAATAACTCTCTGTGTGTCTGAACTTAAAAGATTCAAGTGTACTAGGTCCATTTCCATTCAATTGTACTACACACGTGACACGGCACACGGAGCACAGCTACCGTTCTCATGTTATCCCGGGTACTTGTTGCCAACATCCAAAGTAGTCATACCCCCATAAAATTGAATGGAATGGGACAGTATACAGTTGTATTATTCATAAAGTTAATGTTTCGGGTCAATCTGTGCATTTATACATTGTATATATGATTTATTTAGATGCATTGTATATAATATGTTGTAAATAATATTCTTAGACACATCGTATATAATTGCTTCGTACACTGCATCTTTGTGAAATAATACAGCTTAGGTGGAGACAGATAGATAGATAGATAGATAGATAGAGAGAGAGAGAGAGAGAGAGAGAGAGAGAAAGAGAAATACGTTATTTGTATACTATAACGGCGTAAATTTATCGCATTTACAAAATATAAATAGCAGATAGCTTTGAAAAAAATTAATAATTTTTTTTTCGCTGAAATATTGAATTTTGTTTTCTGAAATATGTTAAAATGATATGAAAATGACGAAAATATCTCCTGTACAATATTCCCACAATAAAATCTAATTATTTTCAGGACAATCTGTATGGGGCTAGGAGAAATTATTTTATACTTTTTAGTTGGTTTTAAAAACGTGGCATATTATTTTTTTTTAATTACATAATTATTTTATATTATATATAATTTTGTATAGCATATTGTATCGTATGAAGCTAGAGCATTATGAGCTAATATTGCCGAACTTTTTATATCTGTGAGACAGGTAAAATGACTTTTTCGATTTGTTTTGAACATGTCAAACTTAATAGAAACTTCATAAGTTACTTTATAATTTATATCATAAAAATTTCAATTGACTTGCATCAGTGTCAAAGTAATAATTTCACTATACTTAAATCAAATTTATCTTCAATATAGTAGTAAATTTCCGTCCTACTTTTAAACTAATCAATCAATCAATCCTCATTGAAAATCATCAACGTTCGACGTGCAGTTTTGTTTTGTTTTTCTTTCTCATTCACTCCTTAATCCACTTCTGCCATCAGTTTGTTCCAATCTACTTATATATCGTTGAATATTACCAATTTAGCGACACTTTGCACCTGAGATCACAGCTATTTCACTCAGCTCTCCTCTCCTCTCCTCTCCTCACCTCACGGAAGTATCTCTCTTCGTTTAAATCAGCCATCCCTCTGGCCGGTTGTTTTTCGGTGTGTAAACTTCTTAACCGGATTTTGTCGGTCGCAAATGTTCTTAAATTTGCGAAAATTTTGTTTTCAACGGCGGGCGCACGAGAGCGTATAAAAATTTGCAAACATTTTTATGGATATTGATGATCGTAAAAATTGTGGTTATGTTTTTCGGGATGAATCTTTCCCAGGTGTCGCTCCGCGCTTTTATTAGATAATTTTCAATTTTGTTTTACGATATTTTAACGATATTTTCCGTCATTTGTTAGTATACGCGTAGCAAATTCGCAATTTTTTTCGAAGATGATGTTTACCTAACAAAATATTCAATTATTTTGATACAATATTAAAGTTGGAATTGTGTATTATAAAAGTGGAAATATATAATCAGCATATAATGATGGTATAATGATATTATGATGGTTATAGCTCATACGACACGAGCCGCAGGCAAGTGCCGTAAATTATGAGTGAATTATAGTTTTAACAATCTATAAGTTTTATAGAGTAAGTAATATTCACACCAGAAATTAAATTAAATATTATTTCTGATAGAACTTTGTATCACTAAGTTGATATTGGTTGGATCTAAGTGGTTCGGAACCTTTTGTTTGGCTGTGGGTTGACGACCCATAGCTTCTTGAGCATATAGCCCCATGTTCCGCCTAGGAATTATGAAAGTATTAAATGCTTTTGTTTATATTTTGTTTATACCTATATATAGCAATTTTTTTGCTAAAAAAAGTTTTCTATTATTATTATTAAAGTTAACTAATGATTTAATTAGTTCATCAAAATGAATTAATGGTGATTTAAGCAAAAACAAAAATACTATTAACTTAAATACATTTTGTTGAAATTTTTCAATTCAAAAATTCTAATTGTAAATTATTGTAAAAATTGTATTTATTATTAATTTTAACATTGCTTAGTATTTGCAGCTAAAGCAAACTCCTTCCAGATATTATATTTGAAAATAAGATTTGAATATAACACTCGAAATGCGTCCCGACGAGTCAGGCGTCGTCGCATCGTAACAATAGACGACACGAGAGCGCGCCTAGCATCGCATGTCATGGCCGTCTCGGCGCGTTCTCGCTAGGTGACAGGTCGGCGTCGTATACGGCCGTCAACATCATTGTTTTATGTTTCACTTTTGATGTTGTCGGCACACAGCTCTCCCATCTTTCTCTTTCTCTTATTCTTTTATTCATTTTCCATCCGCCTCTCTTTTCGTCGAGCAGGCAGAATATATCTCATATATCTTTTCGTTGTGTGTGTGTGTGTGTGATATTCGGCTCTTGATAGGAGACAAAGTGACGGGGCAAAACGATACGGTCAATTTAATATCAAGTGCGATTTTTATCGTATTTTTATTTTGATGCGTTTTACTCTCGAATGTTGATGTTTTCGCCTGTTTCTACGCTGTTTTCCTGTCGTTTTCTGTTTTGTTTTATTCCTGCCGTCTTGGGCGTTTATTGTAGTTGATTTTATCGTGAATTTCGTTAAGCTGGTTTTTTGTTTTTGATGCAAAGTAAAGACAAACTATGCAAAAGTTTAGCTCCTGTATGTTTTATTATGAAAAAACTTGTTAGAGAAACTAATCTGAACATCTCTAAAATGTATTATTATACTGCTTTACATATTTTCGAACAATGCAACTATCAATTAATAGTTCTTTTCTATAGTTCTAGTTCTATTAATATTTTTTAATAATCGACGTTTCGGCGTACTCAACATGCGTCTTCATTAGGAAAAAAGATACAAATGACATTTATAGTAAATAAACAGATTATGGAAACAAGTTACTAAGTAACAAACTAAGTAATTAGATCATAAAATTTATAAATTTTTTAGTTACAGGAAGCCAAATTTTATTGAATTTAGTAGTGCATTTACACTGATTGATATTATGTTTTTATTTATACATTTTTATTGTTTCTCTTATCAATCTGCTATTAATACAATCAAAATCAATCAATATTAATAACAGATTGATAAGAGAAACAATGGAAATTTATGAAGAAATAAAACTTGATACTCTTACAGTTCTCGAGATGGCAATAGTGGCACACTTAAACTGAATATTCTGAATATATTACTTATATGGAACTGAATAATTATTATGAAAACTAAACAAGTATTTTTAAGAGTTACCTTTTAGTGCTGGGAAAAGTGGTGGTGAAAATTGCGATGATAAATGAGACGCTAAATGTGGTGGGAAAAACAATGGAGGCGTATTTCTCGGTGCACTTCCTGCTTCCAAAACTGGTCGAAAGCCCGCACTGAAAAAAAAAACAAACAAATTGTTAACAAAATTAATAATTACATTCTCATCTTTCCAAGGTGATTTTTCAGCAATTTCATATATCCTAATGAAATCGTACAAAATAAAACTGTTTGTTTCATGTAATTATATATATTTTCAGCTATAAGTACGATTTTTTTTAAGAGTCAAAGTACAGTCATGTAATGTAAAATAATTTATTTTGTTTTTATTTTCCTGAACTTGTATATATTGTTGTTTTTTTTTTGGTTTTCTTGTGTGCAGTTCTTTTTTCATTATCACTTGATAATGATCGCAAGATCGAAACGCGTCGTAAAATAAAGAAAAAAGAACTGCACACAGGAAAACAAAAAAAAAACAACAATAATGTAAAATAGGTTGATATATATAGCTGAAAATATATATAATTATATGGAATGTACGATTCCATTAAGATATAAAAAATTATTGAAAATCATCTTTTTTTGGTGTTTACATGTATTGCTTCCCCCCCCCCCCCCCTCTTAAAAATACCTTTATTGTACCATGTATTTTACTATTGAAAAAAATATTGTTGAAAATCCATTACCCTTAAAATTGAAAAATTATAATCCCCTTTACAACATGTGCTTCGCTGACTTAAGACCTTAAAAGACCAAAAGTACTTATTTGAAACAACGAAATCTACAATTCATTTTCCATCAAATTGTAAGTAACTTAAATCTTGTAATACAGTGCTTCTTAACCTTTTTTTTTTGGTCGTACTATTCTGAATTTTCAAAATTTATTCTTGCATTTTCTTAAACCCAAAACTTTGTCTATTTAATTAGACCGAAAATACAATTAAATTATTAAATTATAGATGATTTATCACCGAAAGAACCAATTTTCACATTTATTTATAATCGGAAATTTTTAACTTGAAAATCTTTACTAAAAAAATAAAACTTACATTATCTATTACCTAACCGGTTACCTAACTAACAGATAGACATAAACATACAAGGAAAAAGTTATAATTTAAATGTTTAAGGTAAATAAATAAGACCTTTTTTATTTTGTATGTATAACTAAAATCTCGTGTGCCTTTCAACTTTCAAGTTAGCTAGTTTGTTTCTTTACAGTTATGTATAATTTTCTAGTACAGAGGTGTCCAAACTACGGCCCGCGGGCCAGACTCGGCCCGGCAGGTGATTTTATCCGGCCCGCGAGAGTTTTCGAATTCTGTGGACTGTTTAGTATTGATGTATCTGTAATTAAGTAACAATAAAAATTAAAATTTAATGCTCTCTTAGTCATAATGAGATTTTTTTAATTGGCATATTCACGTAGCCCGCGCAAATGGATTTAAATCCCAATCTGGCCCTTGCGGCAAAAAGTTTGGACACTCCTGTTCTAGTGGATAGGGGTTATATTCTCGAGAAGCTGATCATATAGGCCCGTATTCCCACCTATTTTGTTTACGAAATAGTGCTTTTATTTTTTGCTTTATAATAAATTTTTACTTCTACCTCTTATCAAATATGAATAGTATTTCTGGTTTCTTAATATATTTTTTATCTAATGTTATAATGTTATAAAATTATAAAAAAAAAGTAATTTTGATAAAAATCACTTTTAAAAGTGAGGTGAGAATACAGTCCATAATTTCTTAACAATTTTTACTTGCTTTGTTAATTTGTACAAGTGGTTTCTTTCTCGATTTACACAGAATTGTACGAATGTAATATTTGTGCAATGGATAAAAACCTTTAGATTGTATTTAGTATTTTTCTCTTATGAAGTCTCGTTTAGACTGACATTTTAGTTTTAATTTGACCAATCCAAATACTTGGCGTTAAAACGAAACACCACTGTTTTAAGTTGAAAAGAGCTATTATTACGTTTTGTTGCCTACAGTAATCAAACAACTGTTATAAGTTAAGCAAATGTATATGTTATGTATAAGCAAAAAAGGTAAAATTTTAAGTGAGGAGAAATTTTCATATTGACGTTGGTGAGGGTAAGTGAGGGGTTAATATCTAGAAAAAGAGAGGCACTATAGCCCATCTACTGTACATCGGTAGTGATTTTGTAAATATAAGCTAAAACCCCTTTACTCTGGGGAATTTAAAGTAAATTGAAGTCTAAACATTTTAACTGCAGCGATGGTTGGTGGGGGGTCATTGGGGTGGGAGGGAGGGGGTGGTAGGGGATTTTTAAAAACAGGAAATATAACGGCAGAAAACATGTCAGCAAACATTATTACATACGTCAAATAGAAGAAATGCTTTAGGAACACGCCTCCAGCATTATGTATACTTACATATATATACGAAGTTAAGGGTAAGAAGTATAGCAAATTGTAGGATGGGTTTTTCTACAGCAGAGCGGGAGGACGGGGGGGGGGGGGTTTGGATGAAGAGAAATGTAATATAAGATACAGATATGACATCTTGATTTATTTATTTCTTTTGAGATCTGTTTCGCTTTTCATATAACTTGGAGAAAAATACGTCTTGAGAATATTCACTTATATGCTTGGATATCATTTCGTCTGTTTTTTTCCCCATCTTCTCTTCTACTGCTGATGCTTATTTATATATAGATCTACTCGATATATACGGACTGTTTGTTTATTTGTTTGTATTTATACATAAATGTGTGTGTGTGTGTTTGTGTATGTGGCAGATGTCAACGTAGAGTTCGCTTGGTAGACTTTAAGCTTTCTGCGTTTTAAAAGAAAATTTTCCGAGAATTATATTTTCTAGTAAAGCAATAATAATAAAGTTGTATTTATCTGTTTTTCTTGTTGATTGCTAGGTTGAATTAAATGTCAAGATAAAATATCTGCTTTAAGATTTGGGAAACATTTTTGATCCTCGATTATATTTTAGGATGGTTCGAAGATAATAGATCATTAATATTTTTTTTAAAATTTATTTATATTTTTTGGAGGTTTCGATTGTTAATCACAACCATCTTCAGCATAGTTTTTATTTTTATTTTTGTGTCACATGTTATCTTAAATAGGTTAATTAAAAATGAAATTTTCGCCAGATTTTAATTTATTTCAACGATATATTTTTACAAATTAACTTATGATAATATTTTAATAAAATTACTTAACCTATTACTTAATGGTACATTATTTATTGCCTTTTAACCTTCAAATAATAAAATATATACATACATACACAATCACGCCATGTACCCAAAAGGGTGTAGCACAAACTCTTTTCATCATCCCGAAATCAGTCGCCTCCAAACATTCCTATCCAAACAAGCAACTTTCGCTTTATCCACGTTCATAATTCCTCTCATACATGTTCTTTTATTTCTACTACTTGCAAACTTTCGTTCACGCAAAACACTCTCAATCATACCACTCCAACTACTCATTGGACATCCAAGCAAACGTATACCATCAAAATCATTCAAATAAATCTTTTTAACTAAACGTTCATTAGACATTCGCTCTACATGTCCGAACCATCTTAACTGACTAACATCAACTTTTGCTACAACATTTTTTTTTCAATTTCACACTCATCATACACTAATCTACTTCGTACCCTCTCTCTCCTATTTACACCACATACCCCACGTAAAAATCTCATTTCCACAGCAGTCATTTTCCGTTTATGCTTTTGCAACCAAACCCAATTATTAAATGAGTTCTGAAAAACTTTTTACTAGTTTACTTGTTTGAATTTGATAAAAATATTTCAAAAATTTTTCCGTACAAACTCATCTCCATATTAAATACACAGAATAATGAGACAGTAGCGTTATATTTAACACATTCAGCCAAAGCCAACTGCGATATTAATATAAATTTATGATATATGTATGCAGTATATATATATATTCCTATCTGCTAATTATAAGCGGAATCTAAATTTAATCAGTGCGAAATGTTGATATGAACACACACACACACACACAGACATAGTGTAACGTGGTTGGGTATAGGTATCGTATAGGGTGGAGAGTAGGGGATGGAGTAGAAACGCGTCATCCAGCGATTAATGCAAACTATATTAAATTTAATTTGGGTAGCAACCACCATACGGCACTAGGCTAGGGCTACCGTGTTGGGGGATGATTTTCTCTCTCTGTGCTTTGACCGGCCACCACCGAATGCATTGCAAATCTGTTGATTACTACACTTTTGACACTATTTACTGAGAGCGGATATACCTCATGTTGTAGCTATATTATACCTATGTATGTTGTTACAAATGTATTTTGCGATGGGTTTTAATGTTTTCTTTTTTAGTATGCGGTTTTACATACAGTGGCTGATATTGAAAAGCTCGGTTTTTGGATGTTTCAGTTCATTTGTTTAGTTTAACTCTTATGACAGTTACGTTGACTTAAAACCAATATTAGTTATAACTAATTTTAAAACCAAGCTTGTAATAACAGACCACTGTGTATTTAAAGTTCACTTTCAAATTAATATTTATTTTATTGAACATTTTATCGAAAAATTATGTAGTTTTGGACAGTTTTGTCAATTTTTGGAGAAAAAAAATATAAAATTTTAATTTCTATTTCTTAGTATTTATGTGATAATGTAAAAGTGTTTTATATAAAATTTTCCTTGGTAATAATAAAAGAAGTTAAGAAATTATTTTATCAGTGTTAATAGAATAGAGTTATTCTTAGAATAATTAATCGGAGAATAAAGAAATATCTATTATTATCATGAACAGAGTCGTTCGAATGGCATTAGGGGCCTCTGAGCAAATTAGTGTGCTGGGGCCCTAACGATATTTAATCAGAGAAATGAAATATAAATGGCTTTATAGTACATAGAATTAATTTAAATGTCAAATGAATTTTTATTAATGGCAAGTCAATTGAACATAAGGCCCCTATGCTCATGGGGCACCCGGGCATGTGCATTGTTCAGGAAATATGTTAAAATAAATTTATAATTAAAATAAAATTGCTTTAAGTTGTACTTCTGCATTAATAATCGACGTTTCGACGAACTCATTGTATGTCTTCATGAGGAAAAATGATACAAATGACATTTACTGTAAATAAATAGAACATAGATACAAGTTACTAAGTAAGAAAATAAGTAACTAAATCATAAAAGGCACTGATTTAAATATTTAGCTTCTTTTAACTAAAAATTTACAAATTTTATGATCTAGTTACTTGTATAATTTTTTCCTGATAAAGATGTAGAGTACGTCTGATAATTAATAAATATTATACAGAACTACAACCTAAAGCCGTTTTGTTTTAATATAATGAATTCTGAAAGATTTTTTTACTATGTTAAAAATGACGCCCTGAGATCAAAAACGAACGAAATATTTAGTATGAGGAAAAACGCCATAAAAATTCACGAGAGCAAAAACGAATTAAAGAAAGCTAAGAAGAAAAATGCGACAATAAAAGTTCAGCGTAAAAATAGGATAAACGTCTAATTCGTTTTTACTCTGAACTTTTTTTGTGTCTTTCTATAGTTGTAGTTGTAATGTCATTGCAACTTGTAGTTTGTTGTAGTAGAGAGATAGGGACAAAAAATGTAAGTTCCGGGTAAAAACGAAATAAATGCCTAATTCGTTTTTGCCTGGACCTTTTTGGTTGTTGCATTCTTGCGCGGAACTACAGGTGTTTTATTTTTACTCAAATAATACTACTAGAATCAGTTTTGCCCTCATAAAAATTTTAACTTCTTCTTTCTCAACAAGGTTTTTTACATCGATTTTGTTCTGGGCGTGTCATTTATAATAGAATCAAATATTTGTGTAATGATTCATATAAATATATTTATATTGTAGTTTAGAAGAAAATTACCATTATGTACAATATCACTAACTATATAAGAACAAAGCAGGAATACCTTTACATTAGATGTGCCGCTCTAGTTATACTGGCGTCTAGCCACTAAGTAAAGCTATACGTAGCCCGAATCTAACGAATCCAATTAGTATGTTAGTGTAGCAAATTAAGCTGTCTGAAGCGTTTACCTAACTGTATCAGGCGAGGCGAGCGAAGTGCTGGAAGTCGAGGCGGCGCTCTTTCTCTGTTGTTGCGCACGCGCAACACCTCACGTCGTGCATACACACACACACACCGTCGCGACGCCGACGCCACACACACACACACACACACACCGACGGCCATCTTACACTTCGTTCTCTCCTCCGGATTATTATTATGCACGGCGCAAAACGCACCCATCTCAATTATTCATTGATACATGATATAGTCTACTTTGTATACTACAGATGTTCCTAACTCATATATTATAATGATGGTAATCGTGTTAATGTAGGATTAATGTAAAAAATATAAATAGGTAGTGTTTTAGAAATAATATTTATAAGGGTGGGGTTTTTATCCAAGATGAAAAAAGGTGAATTAACGCCAGAATAGAACAATATAACAACCATTAATAGAAATCCAAAACCGTTAGCATGTTAAACATCAATTTTTAAAGAAAATAAAACAACCTAACAAATGAAACAAATAAAACCTAACCTAATCTAACCTAATATTAATTCTGACGTTCTGAACAGATAAACAGACAGACAAGAAAGTGAATTAATAAAAAAAGTGTAAAAAAAAATAGTAACAGTATAACTGTTTTAAAAGATTTATATAAAAATTATTTATTTAGTTTACTGTTGAGTTTATAATAAATACTTTACTTAAAATCGACTTTAAGTCTGAAAAATAGCATCGATTTTAAATTTTAATGGCATGTTTATTATAACTGTCAATTTCTAATGACAAATTTAATCTTTTCGTTGCGGAGTTAGCAACGCTGAGTACAACTCTTTGTGTACGATTACTGTATGTTAAGAAAGCCATGGAACGTACAGCCATTTTGAAGGCTTATTTTCAACATTTATTGTAGCAGATTACGAAATACTAATATATGTAACAGAAGCGGAGTTTATAACAAGATCAAACAAGTTCTAATACGAATATAAATGGAAGAAGCACAGTTTATAAAAAAAAAAAAGTATAGAACGTAAATTTATGGAAGTAGCATATAAAATTTTATGTTTTGAAAAGCGTATATTCACGGACGTAGCACCGAAAGGGTTAATTAATGCTTTTTTGTCGGCTTAAAATCGACTTTAGTTAAGATGTTTAGTTAAAATAATGAAGACGGACGCTGAATTCTTCAAAACGTCGATTAGCAGTTTTATTTTTAAACTAAATATTAACTAATTTTATACAAAGCTTTGAAAATAATGAAGACGGACGTTGAGAACTTTAACCTAAAGCAGTTTTATTTTAATATAATTAGTTCTAAAAGATTTTTTACTTTGTTACTTAAATTATTATTATTATTTTCTACTAAATTTTATTTTCATTAGAAAACCATAAGTTTACAGTTAAAAAAAAACGTTCACTTTTGTGTTACAAGTAAAAACTTTAAAGCCAAATTTTCTTAGTATACAGCTTCAATAATTTCATTTCATTAATATGTTTTGCAGGAACTTTCAATTACAATATTTTCTTTTATTGTCATAGTGAAAATTCTTAAACGTAAACTTCCACTGTTTAGTTTTTAACTAAATGCATATGCAATTATGTTGATGGCTTACAAACTATTTAGTTTACGTACCACACATACACATGCATAATATTCGCTATGCAGAATCCCCGTATATATCTTTAGCGAAAACCCTGTTAATTAATTTAATATAATTTGCTTCAGAAAATGTCTGCTGCTGTACACTTCGGCTAAAATATTCTACGTGTGTGTGTGTGTGTGTGTGTGTGTGTGTAGTTCTTGTGCAGTGCCGCAAGATGACTCTCTCTCGACTGTTGTGTTGTTCTGAATAAGGTTAACCCTTAACTGGTACGGTCAAAATTTATCGCATAACTGGTATGGTGTGGGTCAAAACGCCGCCTATTTTTTTTTATAGGCAATTTTATTTTTTTTCTTTCCATACTAACATAGGTTGTCTTTATATGTCTCTTCAACTATTTAATCCATAAATTATTACAAAAATACAAATCTTACAAATAAAAATATATATTTCTTTCAAAACAATATAAAATTAAACATATCTTTTCCACAAAGAAAAAAAAATGAATATTCTCATTCCATTAAAAAAATATTTATAGAATACTTAAAACTAGTAATAAACTTTCAAAAAGTTGCAAAAACAGATGAAAAAAGTTCAAAATAAAAAAAATCACATCACTTAGTTTTGACGCAAATTTTCAGCACAACGTTTGCAGATCCTTATTGTACATCCAGCGCATATCGGTTTTTTACAATCTCTACATAGTTGAAATGTTTTTCTATTCATTTTAGATGGACATATATAACATCTTTTTCTAGTTTTTAATGCTAGAACATTTTTATCTTCTGGTGTTCCTTTTGATGGAACTTCTTTTTTTAATATACGACCTATTGTGCATCGAAGTTCCGTGGGTAGTTTATTATTATAAAGTCTTCGCATTAATTGAGGCATAACAAGTTGAAGAGATAAGTTCTTTAAGAATGTAAGTCTATTATCCCTTTCACATTTTCTAGAATACCATAGAACATGTGCGTTTATTCCGCTAATATTCAGAATAGCTCCAAAGAGAGCCATTGGCCATCTGCGAGTTCGCCTACCGACAGAATAGTTAGCACATTTCTGGTCTAAGGCGTCGACTCCTCCTTTGGTCTGATTATATTTTACAATTATCTCCGGTTTGCCAGACTCCGGATCTGTATCGTCAGAGTGATGCATACTTGATACCAATACCACAGCTTTATTTCTTTTTGGCACATATGAAACCAGGGTCATATCTTTTACAAACCCATACTGTGATGTTCCGACAGTTTTACAGCGATTTGGTAAAAATTCTGAGGGAATGTCTTTCTGAGATTTCCTCATAGTTCCAATATATGTAAGTCCTTTATTTTTTAACTCAATTACAAGTGGGACTGAAGAAAACCAGTTGTCAGCAGTAATGTTTCTATTACTCCTTTCAATTGGTTTCACGAGCCGTAAAACAGCTTGTGTTGGCTTGGAGAAATTTTTCAGTTCATCGGGCAAACCAATTCCATCACTGTCTTTGCCACAATATACATACCCGTTATAGAAATAATGTGTGGTAACATCTGCTAAGACCATTACTTTCAAGCCGTATTTGGCAGGTTTGTTGGGCAAGTACATCTTGTATTTGCATCTACCCCTGAAAGGTACTAACATTTCATCTATACACAAAAAATCACCTGGCGTAAATGATTTTTGTGAATTTTTTACAAGCTCTGTGAAAAAATAGGAAATAGGAGCGAGAGGATCTGTGACAAACTTTTCATTTCTATCATGAGCATTATCAAATCTCAGACAGGATAATAAAAACAAGAACCGCTTCACACTGATAGTCGCACGGCAAATATCACGACCTGTTCCGTCTGTTGAAAATAAAGATGTGGCATCTTCGTGACCCGATTTGAACGCGCCAGTAAAATATAAAAGTCCAATGAATGATTTCAGTTCTATCATGTCAAGATCTTGAATGATGTGCTTACTTTGTACAGAATAATTTGGTCTTTCAGCTTGGATTTTGGCATTGGTGTGCAGTAAAAGTTCTGTGAGCATTTCTTCGGTGAATATGCAATTCCAAAAAGCTTCTTCAGTAGCAGTTTCTGACAACACGCGTGCATTACCAATACATCCTGGTAATTTTGTAACAAGATTGTGTGCTGGTGTCCGAACAGCTCGAGTAGGAGCTAATTTTGACCATTTGAACCTATTTCCTTTTCCATAATAAGCTTGCGTGTTACGAGCTCTCTCTGTTTCCATTTCCTCATCTTCTGCTCCCGACATTTCACTCTCAGAATCATGGTTACTTTGTTCGTATTCCGCGTCTGATTCTTCTAAGTCTGAACGGTCGTCGACTTCATCTAATTCCCTCAGCCATTCAGTAACAACTTGTTCAAAATCAGGACTATCAAATGCTATTTTGTTAATATTTGACGATCCGGCAACGTCCATTTCAAATAAAATAATATATACAATTATTTTTAACAACTTCGTTAAACTAAAAACAACAAATATATGCATAAACACAAAAATATTATCACAGGTGATCAAATCAAACATACCTATTTTAGTTACACAACTGGTATGGTACGGGTCAAAATGACCGGCAACGTTATTTACGACTTTACGCAGAGAAGCTACAATCAGCACTAATCATAAAACGATAGTGTATGATATACTAGGAAGGTATTGGGTGGGGCAGGTCCGTTGCGATCAGCAGAGAGACACAAACAATAATAATGCATCAATAGCGGCGATTTGACCCGTACCATACCAGTTAAGGGTTAACGTGCATAATCCTGTTTATCTTGTTCGCGAAGCTTTACAGTTTGCGTTCGCGCTTTCTGTATAATTTATTTAGTGGTTGTTGTAATCAGGGTTAATTTGTTGTTTTATTTATGGGACGAAGAGATGTGATATAACCCTCTCTACATTTATACATGCATCGTAAGCAAATGGTATACTACTTAAATATATTAAATGGAATTATATCTATGTAAATAGTTTGCTTGGAATAAAATTTAGAAATTTTCAAATTGCTGAAACTGATTTATTTAATTTTATTACGTCAAATTAGAGATTCATATATATATATTTTGCTTAATAGGATGATGATTCGAAAATACAGTTTTACTAAGAAAATAATTTGTTTTAATTAATCTTAAACACGATGAAATTAGGTTTTCCTAATGAATCATACTTTTTTTTAATATAATTTTTTTTATTAAAATTATCCACAAATTGATTGTGGTACACTTGTATCTGAATGTAAAACAAAATTTATTTATAAAATATTACAATAAATGTAAATACATACTTACCAACACTTTAACAATGTTGGTTAATTATCCAAAAAAATTATGAAAATAACGGCTGTTTCGTAATAAGATCTTTTATTAAAGTGGATTTAAGCCGACAAAAAAGCATTGTTTTATTGGTAATAACAAATAATTATGTTGTTAGAAGTTTAAAAAATTGACAAAAAAAAACATCGTTTCATTGATAGCAATGATAATTATACCAGTAAAATGTAAAATTTATGTTTTTTTGTCTGTGTCAATGTTTTCTGGAAAAAAATTGAGGTGAAAAATTATTAATAACTTTAAATTCAAATATATAAATTTTCCCAAATTGAAGAGTAAAAAAATTTGTAACAAGGTTCAAAATAGTTATATTATAATTTACTATTTTTTTTTGTATTAAAAAATATATTTTTGTTATAGAAATTCTATTTTACAGATCAAACGTATGTTTAATTAATAGTAAAAACGTTGTGTGATACCTTTTTAAATGTGTTTTAGAAATAAATATTTGATTGGAATTTGTCTTGTTTGATCTATGATTAGTTAATTTTAGATTATGTTCCAGCTACTAAACCTTGTATTGTACCAAATCAAATCTAATATTTATCACCGAAATCAAAATTTAACATCCTCCCACACCACTATAATCTTAACAAACAATAATTTCATCTACATCTCACAATACAATATCAAATTTTGCGTAAGATATCAATCCATTTAGCGAGAATATATATATATATATATATATATATATATATATATATATATATATATATATATATTCCCATTCGTATAACGGCTAAATAGATAAAGTGAAATTTCACACGGCATGTGAAGGCATCTAATCATATCAATCATAGACTCCGATGTGGGTGCCGGGGGTGTGTATGGGGGGTGAGAAGTTTAAGCGGTTTTCGCAAAATTAAACGTCTTCTTGAATACTGGTTGGGTGGCGTCAGTGACAGCCTAATTATTACTTAATACGTCCCTTAGCTCTATATACGCTTTTCATAAATGACGAACGGAAACGGTCCCCGCGTTAAGTGTGCGTACCGATTTTCTAAATTAATTAATTAGCTATCAGCTCTAGCCTGGATACTGATTGAAGATTTAATATTGCCCTCTAGCTGTATTTGATTTTCGGTTCGTGAAAACGCGCTGGTATTTGCAAATTAGGATGTTTAATTGTAAGAATTATTGAAGTGAATTTGTTTGTATTTAACATATGAGGTACAAATTCGGATATTATGAGTTAAGGCTATTTTTGTTTTGAAACTAGAATTATATTAGAGGAAAAATTAGCTAAGTTCTAATAAGAAATTGGAATTGGTAAACTTCAGGCTTTCACGGCTGGTATCTATTGAATTTATAGAACTTTCTGGGCAGGTATGCTGTGGTCGATCTATTTACGATGTATGGTGAAACGTCTATGACGAGGACAGCTCGAATGTGGCATATCAGCCCAAAAAATTCTATAAATTTAAAGAAATTGAAATTCAACTCATGTTTTTTTCTATATTTTATATTGAGTTTTTTTTTAATTTTATGGCTTGCTTTTTTAAAACTTAAACAATGTTATTTAGTTTAGTTTTCCTTTGAGTCCTTGATATATGAGTCGCAGAGTCACATAATAAAAATTGATTATAGTAAAAATAAAAAAATTGTAAAATAGTAAAAAAATTATGTAAAATTTGAAGATACAGTAATAATTGCTAGGCCAATCAATATTAGCAGCAGATTGATGAGAGAAGCAATAGAGATTAGTTTCCCCCAAACATTAATATTCAGACAAACAAATTTTATTTTTACTGCACTTAGAAAACACACAAAATACTCTCAATCATATCTTTCCATTTACTTATCGTACGTGCACGTAGATGTGTACCTCATTAAATTATTTTATGTATTATTTTACAAATTTATAACCTTATTAATTTAGATGATGGAACTATCTCAAGATCAACTCTTTTCGTTATATTACCCAATCGAAATTGACTATGAGTCCTTATTCCGGTTAGCAGTAATTGAATCTTAATTGTTGACAGGTCAGTAATCTTTGACCACTGGGTACGTTGAGTATTTGTTTAACACTATGTTATTGATTAGCTTTATCTTTTACTACTGCGTATATAGCTTATATAAATTATTGTTTGTGGTGTAATTGGAAATTATTTCATTTTATTTTATTAAAAGTTTAATAATACTGAAAAATTACTTTCTGTACGAGGTGCATATATTTTTTAAAAATTGTGTCAAAATATATCTATTACTTTTTTCAACAAAAATTTCCGTGTTGTAATAAAGATTTTAAATAACAAAAAGTTGCTTATTTGATATTTTAAGCCGTTTATTATTTTATTAAATTATATTGTATCATCTATTACATTATTTAAAGATTTGTTTTATAATGAATATTCAAATTATTTATATACCTATATTTATTTTATTTAATGCGAATTAGATGACTAAATTTTAGAAGATTTGTCTATCTAATAACAATGATATTTCCAATAAAGTTTAGATAAATATTCTAATTTGCAGGATAAATTAACGAACAAGAATAAATAAATATACGGTAAATTAGAAAAAATATTTAATTATATGAAATGAATACACTCAAAACTTAATCATCCTACTCTTGAATTAGATGTTTAATCTATATAGTAATGTGGATTTTTTTTTAGACAAATCTTCTAAGTATTAATTTATGTGTATGTAACAAACATTACGAGTGCAATAAAACGAAAATGAGCGTATAATGCAATAAAAGAGTTAGATCTAAATTTAATAGTATAATTAGGTATTAGTGGAAGTAATCTATATTTAGTGGTAATCCAGTTAAGTTAGTAGGATAATGATGAAATTATCTAGCAAAAACAGTTGTCGCCCGTTACTGTCGTTGGAGGTCCTTATAGAGATATAAAGTGTGAACATTAACACCGTGTGTATTAATGCCCCGCAATCTTCTCCGTAATCAAATTGACCTTAATGCCGTATGTGCTTATACGATGGTGCTAGCAAGGTACTTAGTTATTTACTAACGTCTCTCTCGCTAGATGAGTAGCACACAGAGAGAAGGCATATCATCATCATCATCATCATCATCATATATGCTAAAGCAACACTTCAAACTCACGTACCCAAATAGCATTACTTACTTATCGCTCGAGCAAAAACGATTTCCTACGTTTAGTGCTTCCTTAGCTTTCAGCCGCACTCATACACACACACACACACAAACAGACTGATAGACAGACAGACAGACAGACGTCTGTGAGACGTTACTAATTTGTGCTTCAACCAAATCAGTTACATGGTCGCTCTTTTCTATAATATGTTTGTCTGGCCTGTTTTCTATTATACAGAATGATTTATCAAACTTAAACAGTTTGCTATTTGTATAATAATTAGTATTATCTAAAATCACAATTGTATATTTGTTATTTTAAAATTACATACATATATACTTACATGCACAATCACGCCATGTAGCCAAAATGATATGGAAGAAACTCTTTTCACTATCTCGAAATCAGTTTCCTCCAAACATCCCTAACCAGACAAGCAACTTTAGCTTCATCCACATTCATACTGATACTCTCTCATACATACAGAGTACCTTTTTATATACAAAACTCAGTAATAAGGGTGATACAACCCTGTAAAGAGGTGAAATAAAAACCATCTTTCAACACTTAACACTTTAATCAAACTTAATGAAAACTTACAACTTTCAAAAGAATCATACAAAATACTAATATTAATTAGTCACCAAAAATAATGTTTTACAGCAGATGTTCAAAATGTCCTCCATTTTGTTGTATACACAATCTAATTATTTTATTTAGTGAACGCATTATTCCATTTAACCTAACCTAACCTCCCTTATTATTGAGTTTTGGAAAAAAGTGTATATAAAAACGTACTCTTATTTTTGAACGTACTGTCAGCTCTAGCAATTACGGTACATAATTCTGGACCATCATGTATATGCTCTTCTATTCCTACTACAAAATATTATTCTCGTATAAAATTAATATACTTAAAAAGTTTTTTTTTAAACCAAAGCCATTTATATGTTTTTTTAAATATAATTTTTATTTAAATTCTCTTGGTGCATATGTTAAATTAATTTTTATTTTTGCATTAAACACCATTAATTTTATTTTTATTTATCTAATTAAACATTCGAAAATTTTTAAATTAAAGAAAAATGCATTGGCCCTGCCGGGGTTTGAACCCGGGAGCATTAGGCGCGCAACCTAAAGGTTCCGGGTTCAAACCCGGCAGGGCCAAGGCATTTTTCTTTAATTTAAAAATTTTCTAATGTTTAATTAGATAAATAAAAATAAAATTAATGGTGTTTAATGCAAAAAGAAAAATAATTTATAATACGATAAATTTATAAAATGAACTAACTATATTTGTTTTCATATTGTTTTAGGTTACCAATGTTTTCTTTGGCAGATTCATTATCAAGCTTGCGAAGCTTCAATTTGCCGGTGAGTAAATTATAGATATAATCTTAGAAAATTTATTAGTTAACTTTATTTTTTATTTATTAACTAAATAAAATCTAATGTGTATTAAATAAATCTATTCATTGGAAAAATTTATATAATAATAACTACTGTAGCCACGCTAATTGAAAACAAAACTGTCTTGACATAAATATGCCACATATTTACAGAATTATAGATATTATAAAAATATATGAAAAATTAAAAAAAAAAATATTTAACTTTATCGAGAAATGTTCCCAATAAAAGTTATTTAGCAATATTTGTTAAATATTTTTTTTCGAAATATGTCTCTGTTGCGAAATATTCGTAAAACACATAAAAGTGACATCAATTAAATTACCACTTCGGGTTGGCAGATCTTTGCCAAAAGTTGATCAAATTGTCACCACTTGTAAAATGAACATAGTAAAAAAAATCTTTCAGAACCTTGATTTATTCATAATTTATTACAGAAATAGAACCTAAAGCCGTTTTATTCTTAAATATGAAATTTTATAATAATACTTTCATTCGAATTTACTCTACACGTGTCCACAATTATGATATGAGGTTCCACAATTTACGTAATTGCTTTATTAATTAACATAACTATAGGCTGTAACCGAAAGTCCTTAGCAACTTAGTATATTAAAATTTAGAGACAACAAATTTAAAGAGCCTCAAAATTTTAATAATTAAAAAAAAAATAAAGTTGCTTTTCTACTTAAATAAAAAAATGTTTTTTTTTTAATTACATTAACTGCTAGAAATTAAATGATATCAAAATTGTTAAGTATCTTGTTTTATAAAAGTGATAAAGTAAGAAAACTCTTTGATTGATATTAGTTTTTCCTGATGAAGATGAGCGTTGAGTTTCGTCGAAACGTCGATTATAAATAAATTTTAATACAGAACTTGAAACTAAAGCAGTTTTATTTTAAAAGCAGTTTTTCCTGATGAAGACCAGCGTTGAGTTTCATCGAAACGTCGGTTGTAAATAAATCTTAATACAGAACTTGAACCTAAAGCAGTTTTATTTTATATAATGAGTTCTGAAAGATTTTTTACTATGTTATTGATATCAGATTCGTGTTACTATAAACCTAATTTGGTTTGATTAAAATACTTTCCTTATCATATGTGATATGACGGTCAGTAAAAACTGGAAAAAGTGAAAATAAATATGTAGAGTTTCTTAATAATCTTAAGTGAATGATCAAATAGTATATGTAATATGGCGCCATTATCTAGTATTCGTTGATATAATAATAACAGATTGAAATAGTTAGTTAGGCACGAGCTAAATAATCAGACCCAAACTAACTAAATGGCTGAAGAGACAGAAGAAGCCGATTGTCTTCATTTTATTCAATTTAAACTAATTAAGACTTAGTTGATATCACTGTACGAGTTGAGCAGAAATCGTGTTTACATGAATTTCAACACTTATCTGTCTATGAACCTAGTTAAAGAAGATTTTTCTCGAATAAACTATGTATATATTTATGTAATTATTGTATAATACGAAAGTGCAGTTTTAAAATGCAAGCTGCGACACAGAACGGAGATGAAAATATGTGGATAATCCGGTAAAATTATTATCATCGCCTACATGCAATGTCTCCTCTCTCTATGTGGAAATAAAATTAACTATTTTGCCGAGATTATGAAGTAAATTAGATTTCAACGTCATGACTGAAATTTATTGTTGTGTTACTAAAGAATGTCAAAAGATCTTAGATGTTAATAATAATAATACGTTTATTTTCCAACAGGTATAGACACCCAATTACAGGAAAAATACAAAAAATACATTAAATAATTAATACTAACAAATATAAAAAATATAAAAATAGTGGCTCAACACATGAAAAAGAGAAAAATTATAAACTAAAATAAACTAAAATTAAGTACATATAACCTATAATATTTACTTATATTAATAAAGAAGAATATTTCATAATATAGTTTAATCAATTAAATTCTGCAATTACACATTTCTTAATAAATTGGAAATTATCATAATGAATATCACAAGCATGACAAACCCTATTAAAATTAAAAAGTAATTAAAAGTAGTTAAAAAGTAATTGATAAATATTTTATTATTTTATGATATTTATGTTTCATATTTAAGCAAAATATAAACTTATAATTATAGAGTGTCATATATTTATTTATTTTCGAATAAGCTTTAAAATAAATACAAATAATTACAAATTCTAATATTTTTTCTAAAACTATTTTTTTTTTGTCCAGTGTATCAAAATATTGATATTACGTTATTATATTATCTATGCAGAAGGAAATCATTATGTTACTATAATACAATAATGTAACAATTATTTTACAGTAGTTAGTTACAATATATCCCACTTTTGGCAGCATCAAACATGACTACACAGTCAAATGCATTTAATCTGACATCTCCGACGACCTTTGTTAAAAATTGTATTAATTCTTACAAATTAAGTAAAAAATATAAATAATATGGGTCGCGGACAATTCACCGAAAACCGTTCACCGAAAACAATTCACCGAAAAACAATTCACCGAAGTACCAATTTACCGAAAAACAATTCATCGAAAAACAATTTATCAAATAACCAAATGAAATAGAATTAAACAATCTAACCTAACCTAACCTAACCTATCCATCACCCCTCCGTAAAGTGTTAAAGAAAAAAACAAAAAAAAATAAATACGCCTTTTTTAAAGACAATCCTAATATTCATAATATTAAGAATGAGGCTATTTATACATACGGTATGTATACGCAATTGGCTATTTATACATACTGAAAAAAAAAAACCTAAACCAACCTAATAACCTAACCTTTACTAACCTAATCACTTTCTAATATTAATTTTAAGAAAACGTTTGAAATTTTTTTCGCCCAAATTGCTTACCCTCGGTCCCAAGTATTTGAGCTCAATACAATAAAGATCGCTTTCTGCTCCTCGTAATATAATATACTATTATATCTGCTAGAAAATGGCCAATTATGGGTATTATTTATATGTGAACAATAAAAAATCAGATTTTTATACATTTCACTTAAAAAAAAATAGAATTTTGCATTTAACAATGGATGATAATAAAAGATTTTTTTTAGTGAATCCATCTGTCAATAACCGAAAATTAAACACCCTTAACCACCATTAACAAAAAAGAATCACTTCACACAGAACACCAGCAAAAAAAAAATCAACCCTCCCCTATTTTTATCCCTTACTAAAGGGGATTTAGCTTGTTCTGTATATATGTATTTGAGATAAAAAAAAAATGTAGTCAATATGAAGTGTGCTGATTCTTAGCAAATAGTAAATACCACGGTACATATTTGTACATTTTGTTTTTGTAATTATAGCATATATTGAATAATAATATACTGTAAAAATATTTATCACAAATATTTCATAAATAAGTGTTAGAACTTTGATCCAATGTTGTTATATTTTCTTAAATTCATTATATTTAATACAAAATTTATATTAGATGGAAAGTCAACATTTATTTAAATAGAAATAATGCATATTTAACATGTTAAAAATCTTTTACAACTTATTATATTAAAATAAAATTACTACAAAACTAAATCCTAAAGTCTTTTTTATTTTAATGCATATTTATTCAAATTTTATTAAAATAAATAGGCTTTAATATTAAAAATTGATGTTTCGTCATACTGTATGTACATCATCATCAGGAAAAATTATAGAAATGACGTATAATTTTTTCCTGATGATGATGTACGTATACGAGCTATACTTGAAGTGTATTTTCGATTAGCTTTTAGACAAGCACAGAAAGAACTCGTAATAATAATTAAACAAAAATATATAATAAAAAAAGTTTCCCATATGATGCCGATTTTTTGGCGCACACTTTATAAAATCACAAACAATAAGGTATATTAATCTAATAATACCATTTACAAATTCTTTAAAAGAAAAAAATAAATCCATTAAAAAACCAAACAATCTCACTGAACCATAACTCCATTGAAAAAATTTGACCATAAAACGAATTCAATAATAAAAACCCCCTTCCTTAATTGCGCACTATTAAGCGAATCCAACCATTTTTCACTCTTCCACAAAATAAAAATATATATATCCAAATCCATTATTCACCGAAAAACGACACAAAATCCAACTCATTGTCCACAATTTCTACTGGATCTTCAACATCAACGCCATAAAAATCAACAAATCAAATACGTTTTTATGTTGTATTTGGCGGCATTGATAATCGACAAAATCGGGGGTGGTTTGTTTGCGATATTTAAAGATATCGGCACACGCCAAAATATACGAAGTGACCGGAAACGAGTTTCGTCCAGAAAGACAGAAAGAGAGAGATAGGGGGGGGGAGCATTCGTAACGTCCGGTTTCCGGTTTGATGGAACGCGTGTGCTGACATCCGCTGGCCATTGACTTAACTGTAATCGGCCGTCTTTTGTTATAGAGAGGTTGTACTGAGTGTGTATAATAAATGGATATATATATATATATATATATATATATATATATATATATATATATATATAAATGTACACATATGTTTTTGAGGGGTGATTTGAGTTGGCATTAAAACTATTAGATATAATTTTGTGCTAACTTATCATTCTACGTATCATTCCTATTCTTTATTTTGTTTTTAATCGGAGAAATAATTTTTTTTCAAAATAAAAATCAATGTTTAGATATACTCTACGTATATCATCATTAGAAAAAATTATATATATATATATATATATATATATATATATATATATATATATTTTGAAGGATTATGTTGGGTTTGGAAGTCTAACAGAATGTAGAAATCAAACTCAACTCAACTCAGCTTGCGAACAATGAATTGAGTTTGATTTCTACATTCTGTTAGACTTCTAATCACTGTGAAGGTACTGAATTTGGCTTCCATTTATTAAAAATCTATAAATTGTATAAAATAGTTACTTATTTGTCACCTAGTAACTTATTTCTATGTTCTGTTATTTACTGTAAATGCCATTTTGTGAAAAGAATCATTTATTAAATCGTCTTTTAACTTTATAATCAAAACTTTAAATTTAAATAAAGAATTATACTTAATTTTATATGCGTCATTTTTACATTTTATCTTTATTTTTCTATAATGTCATTTCCATGATTATTAGAAAAAAACATTACGTATATGAAAAATTTTGGGATATAAGGTGGACCTAACCTGCAATTTTCGCCCGGGTTTAAGTTTTATCCAGTCCAATCCTGAATACGGGCCATATTGAAATTAATGATAAAAGCACTTTTTCACAAAAAAAAAAATGACGTGAGACTAAGGGCCATTGTATCTGCAATTTTTATTAGAATTTTCATGTATGGAAATTATTATAAAATTATTATTCATTTTTAATTGGATTCTCTCAAAAGTACAAATAATAAAAACGTTCCGAATATTGAAAAAAATAATAATCATAACAATAAAAACGAAAATAATTTTTCGCCGCCCCACTGTTAATCGTTACCATAACATAAGCATTTAAAATCGCCACCCAATCTATTTCGGGGAGGGAAAAAAATGACAATATATACATACATATACAAAACGTGTCCACACTCCACGGTATCGTACCTCCCTTATAATTAGGGGCGCGCGTAAACGAGATAATCAGAATTGTTCACGCTGAGCGGACACGCGCGTGCGATATCCAACAGTGTTTTTAGTATACATACTACGCGCGCACATGCAAATCACGCGTGCCACGTACTGCCTCTTTTATACACCCCTGGATTCGTGTTTGGATGCCATTGTTATTGGGACATAACGCAGTCATATAGTCGTAGTATTGTATGTATACGTGTGTTTGGATGTAATTGTCTATGATAACTTCATTGTCGCCCCCTGATACTTTTGATATGACATTGAGGAGACAGGGATGTGATTCTCGAAATTGTTAGATTGGTGTATCGCCAAATTGGTACGCATTTGAATAAATTTTATTAAAATTTGAGAAAACGAGCTATAGTCGCGACAAGATAAAAGATAGGTACGTTATAATCACGTGATAAAACTTAACAACATGAAACTCACTAATGAACAAAATTAATTTTATTCTATTTTACATATAATCAACTAAATCTTCTTGAAACTATTTACATATGTTATTTTAATTAAATTAAAATGTAATATATACAAATATATCATATATTATTGGATTTTTTTTATCGAAATCAACTTATTTATTTATGCTATATTTAGCAGCATTGATTTTCAATGTCAAAAGTCACAGTACGTTTATATTAGTTCATTTGACGTTATATTTTGAATGTGTATTTTTGTAATATATTATGGCAAAAAGATGGTCTAGGCGATGTTAACAGTTAGTTGGCAATTTAATTTCATATTTTGAACAAGAAAAGGAAAATAATGGGCTATTAATGCCCTTGTCTGCTGTACGCGAGAAGCTCATATAAACATAGTAGTGAGAGACGTTATTTGCCTAGTGACAAAAATTGATGACGTTCCTATATTTTTATCTTGTCGCCACTATATATACTACCCAAACAGCTAACGCTTGAAAATAAAATTACTATTTAGCATTTCGTTTAGTAAAATGTAGCAAATATTATGATTGCGCACAATAAACTGTATAAGCGTACCTTTTACCCGATACACAAATAAATTTTATTGCAGGAATGTTATATGAGAGGTATTTTCAACATCTTATGTCAATCCAACATTTTGAAAAACAAAAACATTATTAATCTTTTCGAAGCTATCTACTATTTATATTTTAATAAATTACTTTTAAAGAATAGATTTTAATAGGAGAGAAGCTATTTATACTAATTCATAACAATAAAATTTGAACGTTTGGAGAATTAGAAAATATTAGATCACTCTAAACTATATGTTATTTGTGGGAAAAATTCTAATGGTCTTTTGTACTCGTTTATTAAGAATCAAAAGGGGATTGTGAAAAAGTGATTTATATTCTATCACCAATCGACTAATAAATATAGAATGATAAATTATATATATATATATATATATATATATATATATATATATATATATATATATATACATATATATATATATATATATATATATATACATATATATATATATATATATATATATATATATATATATATATATATATATATATATATATATATATATATATATATATTTGGGTAGTTTGCTGTCTAGAGATGGCCGTTTTGATCGTGAAATTGAAAGGAGAGTAAATGCTGGTTGTAAGGTTTTGGATGCTTTGGGAACTTTTGCTAGGAATGTAAATGTTTCTAAAGAAGCTCGTTTGAGTATATACAATGCAGTTTTGGTGCCTACGTTGATGTATGGTAGTAAATGGTGGAAAATGACTGTTGTGGAAATGAGATTTTTACGTGGAGTATGTGGTGTAAATAGGAGAGATTGAGTACGAAATAGATTAGTGTATGATGAGTGTGAAATTGAAAAAAATGTTGTAGCAAAAGTTGGTATTAGTCAGTTAAGATGGTTCGGACATGTAGAGCGAATGTCTAATGAACGTTTGGTTAAAAAGATTTATTTGAATGATTTTGATGGTATACGTTTGCGTGGACGTCCGATGAGTAGTTAGAGTGATATGATTGTTGCTTGTTTGGATAGGAATGTTTGGAGGCGACTGATTTCGAGATGATGAAAAGAGTTTGTGCCACACCCTTTTGGGTACATGGCGTGATTGTGTATGCATGTATGTAAAAATTATAGCACAAATTAATTGAAAATTCCATATAAAATATAAATATAAAAATAAAACAACAACAAAATAATTCCATGCATTATTAAAATCAATTTAAAATTTTTAACCTAATTCTAGCATCGCATATACAACAAAAGTTTCCGGTGTTGGAGCGCCTCTCGCGGTAAAACTGGGAATACCTTTTCTTCTCTTACCGTCGCCGTCGTTACGGTAAGACAAAGTACGTAAAGTACCAGAGAAGCAGAAGAAGAAGAAGAAGAACAAAACGATAACTTCATTACTCGCGCGAAACATAAATTACGATAATTCCCTATTAAGGTGTGCTTATACGCTTCTAATAGAATCATAAACATCGTAAAAAATACGGAGCATTTTGGTGTCTTACCTTCCGAGAACGTTACGCCACCGCCGCCAAGGATACTCTTTGAAAATTAGATACAATCGACCATCTAAACACTCAACCATACTCTTAAAAGTTTACATTTGCACAGTCTTAACTGCAGAAACTCGAAATTGCGCTGTTAAATCGTAGCGTTTCAAAACCGGAGTGATTTTTAGTCCAACATTTTTGATATTCAAATATTGAATTTTTCGCAAAAAATATATTAATTACACAGGTGCACTTATGAATATTTTTGTTCAAAGTTATTATCATTACCGAAATTTTTGAATTTAATAAACTCTGTAGCTGACACATTATTAACTGAGCATGTATGTACACTAAAAATGTATCTTAAATTTATGTAATTTTATATAGATTTTAACAGTAAAAATAACAACATTTTGTAATTGTACTGTACGTAATATAATATTTTTTTATGAAAAATTACATTCAAAAAACATTAATATTAAAATTACATAATTTTTTTACAGTGCGTGGAAACTGCAGATTATTTATGCTTCATATTTATTTATGTAGCAAAATATGTCGTATACTATAGTAAATTATCTTACGAGGAGACGAAAGCGATTTATATTGTGTTGAGCCCAGATACTTGCGGTCGAGGCTGAACCGAAGTTAAGCAATCTGGGTGAAACATAAAAACAGCATATTTGTTCTACAAGCATTCCAAACGAAACTAAATTGAAAATAAATAAAAATACATACTAAGTAACGTTACTCTGACTAACAGTTGTACAATATTATGTATATAAAATATTATTTATATTTATTAGTAATTTGTGTAGTAAGTAGACATTGCATTTCTTGCAAATCTTCACATATTTTTCAATAATTCAAATTCAATCGAAAATAAACAATGTAACGGTCACTTAACTTGACTCAATTTAATAATATTTAATATGGCTGCCGCAGATGTCAGATTAAATACCTACATTTGACCGTGTTTTTTTGATTGAATATGCATAGTTTCTGATAAATCTGACGGAGTGTACATTACATTTCTTGCAAGTCTTTATACAGTTTCAAGAATAAAATTCAAATTCAAGGCGAAAATAAGCAATGCAACTATCAATTAACTTATCTTAATAATTTGCAGTATAACCGCCAAAGATATCAGATTAAATATACTTGACCGTATAGTCACGTGATATATTAAATTCACTAGATTGATAAAATAGCGCAATTCGGTAAGCATATTGTTGCCATTATGCCTGTGAGTTATTAATTTAGTGACTATATTATATTTATATATTTATATATATATATATATATATATATATATATATATATATATAATATGTATAATAATGTTACATTAGTGTATTAGTAATATAATGACCTCCTTCTACATAGGCAATATAGTAATGTCATATCAATATTTTGATACAAAATATAAAAGGTTTAAGATTAAGTTCTGTAAATGTTTTAACTATCAACGTTTCCATATACTCTACATATATTTTGATATGCTTGAAGAAAAAAGAATTTTTCATAACTATATTATTGAAAAATATACCATTCTTTAAAATGCCTGATATGCTTCAATTGTGCACAGAATGAAATAGAAACTGGTACAGTGTATATGTGCAAAACTGAACTATAGAATTTGATTGCACAGATAAAACTGAGCATACCTTTAAAATCCCGTCGCCAACTCGATATGGTCTACTGTAAAACATAAGACGGTGTATTACTCCCCCGTATTACCATATGCCTGTGTTTATTTATTAACATACCTCTCCACATCCTAAATATGGTTATTATTTATTTAAATCGTAGAGAGGGGGGAGGGTAGTACACCACCGTAATAGCAGTTGGAGTGTGGGAGGGTAAGAGGAGGGTTTGGTTTAAAGAGTAGAGGGAAATTTGTAATCGCCTGGAAAGAATTGTGGCTGGTATAGCTGGGAAAGAGATAGGGGTGGTTTTAAATTTTAAAAATGTCATGAAAAGAATCACCATGTTCTACATTTGGGGTTATTCATGTTGTAGGTATTTTTTGAGATTATATTTCTTACTTTTCCGAGAGGTTTTTTTTTCCTCCTCCTTCTTGCCTGGTTTTGCTTCTTTTTTTGTGGCCATTTAAAACAGGTTTGCATGCATTTTGAAATTGAAATGAATCTTGTTAAATATGTATAAGGTAGTTTAATGTTCTAAATATTTTTTAAATTTTCGTTTTTATTTATTTTATATGACATTGCATCTAAATTTTACATCATGAAGATATTCTAAAGCAAGGTCAGCAATAGCAGATTTATCTGGATGATTTAATTAACAATCACTAATTCTTATGATTTAGTTACTTATATGTTACCTAGTAACTGGTTGCTATGTACTGTTCTTTACTTTAATGTCATTTATACATTTTGACCTGATGAAGACGAGCGTTTAGTTTCGTCGAAACGTCGTTTCTGTAAAATAACTAAACAGATGAGTGTGAAATTGAAAAAAATGTTGTAGCAAAAGTTGGTGTTAGTCAGTTAAGATGGTTCGGACATGATGAGCGAATGTCTAATGAACGTTTGGTTAAAAAGATTTATTTGAATGATTTTGATGGTATACGTTTGCGTGGACGTCCGATGAGTAGTTGGAGTGATATGATTGAGAGTGTTTTGCGTGAGCGAAAGTTTCCAAGTAGTAGGAATAGACGAGCATGTATGAGAGGAATTATGAATGTGGATGAAGCGAAAGTTGCTTGTTTGGATAGGAGTGTTTGGAGGAGTGATTTCGGAATAATGAAAATAGTTTGTGCCACACCCTTTTGGGTACATGGCGTGATTGTGTATGTATGTATGTATGTATGTATTCTAATCCTGAAACAGTTTTTATTTTTTATATTTTGACTGCAAGGAAAAAGTAGTCTAGTTAACGTAGCTTTGTTTTTAATTTCATTTAATAAAATAATGTCAGTTAAATATATTAATATGTTTTAATGGTATTAGGATGGGTACAGTTGCACTAAAATGGTTTCACTTTTTATTGGTACACATTGCGAATTCTTGACAGTATTATTGTGTCAAGGGTCAATTTGTAATTTGAAACGTCATGCATACATACAGATATACTTATATGAACATGCATACGCGTACAAGTGACAAGGAAATCTTGGCTAGCAATAGAAAACAATTCGGATAATTACTTTACACTTTAATAATTATTCGCATTATAACAATGACATGTTCCAACTTAGAATTTTACAATTTAGAACAATTTATCTATACGATTACTTGATTGCTAAAATGTAGATAAAGAAATTGGTGAGATTTAGAATTTAGATAAAATTTACACGAGAGAGAATCTTCTATATTCGCATTTAGAAATAAATCAGTTGATTCGTACGATACATTATGATCATTTCTGGCACTTAATTATACTAAATTGTGTCTGATTGATGAGAAGCTAAATTAATTTGAACTTTATACTTTATATACGACTGACGTAACTCTAGGTATGAAGAAAATTATTTAATACGTACGCGCGCACTTACCCAAAATATTTACTAATAGTGTGGTTTAATAATCCGACCGCCCCCTACCCCACCAACCCTTGAAAGTTTGCAATATTGAACAAAAATAAAATTAATAAGGAACAAAATAATTATTTAAATAATTTTTTTTTAAATATACCACGCTTTTTAACCTGCACTAAAAAGTACAAAATAATTTCTCCTAACTCTTTACCATTATCTATTGTATGCGCCCCACGTTTTTCTGTTTTATTATTTTATACTTTCTGTAGTCCGAGTTAAAAAGGTGGTATATTAAAAATGTTTTTTTTATATTTAAATAATTATTTTTTGTTTTTTAGTTTTGTTTAACTTTAACTTAACCTAATTAATTAATTATAATTATATAATTATAATTAATTAAGTTAATTAATTAATTTTAATTAAATATTTTTAATACAATTAATTAATTAAAATTAGTTAAAAATCGATTTCACAAAATTGACAGGTATTACTCAAGGATCGTTTCAACCTTTCGGCTATCTTTCTAGCTTGTGATTGTTTATGTTTGTACAAAAAATTGTGTAAAAATAAATAAAATTTATATATTTATAACTTATAGTAAAAAATCTTTTAGAACTCATTATATTAAAATAAAACAGCTTTGAGTTTAAGTTCAGTATTAATATTTAGAGTATCTTCATATTAAGAGCAGATTGTTAAGAGAAGCAATAGAAATTTATAAAGAAAAAGATAACATCAATCACAATGAGGGGACACTGTTTTAAATGAAATTTGGCTTTCATTAATTAAAAATTTATAAAATTTTTATGATCTAGCTACTTATTGGTTACCTAATAACTTAGATCTATTTTCTGTTATTTACTGTAAATATCATTTGTATTTTGTTTCCTGATGAAGACGCACGTTGAGTTCGTCGAAACGTTATTTATTAATATTCAAATATTAATACGGAAGTTAAACCTAGAGCCGTTTTATTTTCATATATTTATATTCATTATTTTTGCAAATTAGATTTATCATGTACAAAAAGTAATTTATGAAAATTTATTATTCTTCGGAAAACACAATTGGTTTTATCTTTCAAGATACTTTTGAATATCCATTGCATACAATACATTTTAAACTGATAAACTTATAAATCCAATTTTAAGACTTACCATTTTTCAACCCCTTACATCATTGTAAAATGGACATATCAACAAAGGGCATCATTTACGGACAATATAATAATAAATTTTTCGTAAAAAAAAACCTTATCCAATTGTGTTTAATTCAAAATCTATCGTTCGTTCAACATCTTTATTTCCACAATGTCTAGAATCTTTGACGGCCATGATCAGATAATTTATCATTTTTGGGAACCTGATCCATCGGCAAACTGACCGAATGTGTTGAGATGTATATGTAGTAGAAATACGTAGTAGATATGCATGATTATATAACTCAGCTATAGCTAGCCTCCCAATCAATTCAATTCAATTGAATTCTGTGTTTTCGATTCGATTTGCGCCGGACGAATGGTCAATTTATTATCTATCATTTGATTAACCCGATTTCGTGGCAGAGAGAGAGAGAGAGAGAGAGAGAATATGAATGTTTGCGCTCTCTCTCTTTCTCTCTCTAGAATCGGACATATAACTCGTTTGGTATTTGGATACCGATAAATGGTGGGAGGTGCGAGGGGAAGTCTAGTTTACAATGGGAAATTTCCATATACAAATGTCGGGTTAGATGAGTTTGTGTGTGTATAAGTGTCATGTCCATCATCATTATGCTTTGGTTTGGTTTGATGACAAGAGAGATGTGTGTTACATTGTGTTTTGAAATTTTTATTACATAGTATGGAAAATATAGGCCCATATTCTTACCTCACTTTTAAAAGTGATTTTTATCAAAATTTACTTATAATTACGCATTAAACAATTTTAATAAGTTTATTTGAATTTTATAATATTAAATATAAAAATATATAACAAAAATAGAAATACTATTCATATTTAATAAAAGGTAGAAATAAAAATGTATTTTAAAGTGAAAACTAAAAGTACTTTCTCATAAACAAACTGATGTGGAAATACGGGCCAAAGTTTTTCTTCAAGCGTTTCATAGTAATTATTACGTTACCATATTGCCTATGTAGAAAGAGGTCATTATGTTATTAGTGCAATAATATGAACATTATTATGCAGCAACTAGTTACTACATACACCACTGGTTGCAGCACCAAACATAACTACAACGTCAAGTGCATTTAATCTGGCCATATTCAAAAACTATTATATCAAGTTAAGTTGATGGACGTTTATTTTCACCTGAATTTGAATTTGATAATTGAAGATGTGTGAAGAAGTGCAAGAAATGAACCGCCAAATTTGTCAAAAACTGTATATTCGACCAAAGAAACACATGTTTGGTTAAAATAATATATGTGAATGATTTTGAAGGTATATGTTTGTGTGGACATTCAATGAGTAGAAGGAATGATATGATTGAGAGAGTGGCTTGCTTGAGCGAAAGTTTCTAAGTAGTAGGAATAGAAGAACATGTATTAGATTGGTTAGATGAATGTGGGTGAAGCTAGAGTTATTGTTCTGGATAGGAATGTTTGCAGAAAACTAACCCTTTTGGATACATGGCGTGATTGTGCATGTATGTATATACTTTTAATGACGTGAATAATGATGTAACCTTCTTCATAGCATATAAAATAATTTTTATCATGTTTCAATTACTAAAATCATTAGTGTTACATTTAACATATTAATGCCCGTATGCATAAACATTTTTGTTAAAAATAACGGTTCATTAAAATGAAAATTCTGGGATTTCATAAGAAATTTCGTTGCAATATACATAGAAAGATTTCTTACAAAATCCAAAAATTTTCATAATAACGAACTGTTATTTTTAACGAAAATATTTATGCATACGGGGGTAAATGTATTAATTCATATATATTTTTCCTACAATTAGTATTTATACTTATTTTCTCAGAATTCTGCCACTAAACGTAGGTAATTATTTAATTTCTAAATTATTTTGTTTGTCTTCAAAATTTTTTCGTCATATTCTACAATCTACATAAACCGTTCTGCAATTTTATGATACAACCGAAATACTAAGAACCAAAATAAGTATAATTGCATTTCTGGTTATAGTAAATTTAATCTCACAAAATGAATGAAATGAAATTTGTCTATGACTTGGTCAACAGGAAATAATTCATTCATATAGACCGGTGGTATGTTAAGTCCCGACTTGTAAAAACCACAGAACGCAAAATATTTGACTACATAAACATGAATGACGTTTCGTAATTAAATTTCTCAGAATATTATATGTATGATTATTACATTGATATTTCTGTTCCGTGCGTAAACCGTGCTCATTTCATTATTTTTTATTTCTGACCTTGCAGTGTGTCAACTAATATTTTATATAGTTAACGGTCACTTAAAATGCTTAAATAAGTCATAACATTTTATTAGGTTAATTATTTGTTTTATTCAATCACTATCGTATATATTACAATTGGCTAAAATTTTTTTTATTCCAGCTCGTTTATTATATTTCATGGATTATTTATAGGGGCCTTGTATACGGATACGGACAGACTAAATGTAAACAATTTGATTGCATTTATATTATTGTGTAATTTCAATTTGATTATTTTATTAGCAGAACATTTTCTGATGCTTCATCTTATAGATAGAAACAATGATATAATTCTGTACCAGTTTACAATAGTTTACGACTAATTGTAAAAACTGTACCATTTTTGAAATATATTTTTGTAAAAAATTTATCAAGTTTTAAATTTAGGATGAGGCTATTTATACATACGGTATGTATACGTAATTGGCTATTTATATATACTAAAAATAAAAAACCTAAACCAACCTACTAACCTAACCTACCCTAAATAGCCAATTGAGTAAAAATACTGTATGTATAAAAAGCCAATTGGATATACATACCGTATGTATAAATAGCCACTTTCATAAATAAAAAAAATTCTTGATATATTGATAAGTAGTATTTTTGAGTACAACGAAATTCTATATAGAATTTTCCTTTTTCTGATGTAATATCACATATTACCAACCGTCATATTACATATGATAAGAGAGGTATTGTAATCATACCAAATTTGAAATACTGAGAATTTTATAGATAAGTACGACTTAAGCTTATAGTAACATGAATCAACTGTTTTTAGCGTGATGTCCGTATGTCTGTCCGTCTGTCCCTCTGTGGACACGTGTAGAGCACTGAACAGATTGTTAAAAATTTTATTCATATTTAAGCTTTGGAGGTTAATATCTCAATTAGATCAACTTTTGACAAAGATTTGCCAACCGGAGAGGAGTGGTAATTTACTGATATCACTGCTAAAAAAGTTATAGCTAACAACTTTTATTTGGAAGATTTTTCGATACGGCTAAATATTTTTTTTTTTAATAATTTTTCATATTTTTATGATACAGTTATAATTTTGTAACTAGGTGGCATATTTATGTCAAGATAGTTTTATTTTTAGTTACCATGACTACTGCAGTAGTTGTTATACAAATTTTTCTATTCCATAAATTTATTCAATACGATGTCGATAGATTCTGTGGTGGTCATAGCAGATTATTAAGACTTATTCACAATAAAACCATTGTTTAACTCAAATAAAAATTTTAGTCAATGAGTTTACCTATAAACCGACGATTTTATTAAAATTCGACGTTGATTCATCATTATTGTCTAATGAATTTAAACGTCGAGTTTTAATAAACTAATATAGAACTTTAACTTGAAGCATTTTAATTTTTATATAAAAAAATAAAAAAATTGCGAACAGTCCTTATTAAGTAATGGCTCATATATATGATTCCAGTAAAATTATTACTCTCATTCAATAAAATTTTATAGATAAAACCTTCAACAAACAACCTATTTATTTTATTAATTGTCTTTAAGTAAATTCCGCCATATTAAAGTCAAACGTCTTGCAAATATCTCAAGACGAAGATCTATCATTACATTACAGGGTAATACAATGCGTTTAAGAAATTGCCGACAATGTAATCAAGCAAATATCTTTCGAAAAATTGTAACACATTCATGATCAGTGACGTAATAATACGTATATAACTCGAAGATTTCAAACAACATATGTATATCATATTTTTTTTTTTCTCTACACATATACTCCTTTTTCTCTGTTTCTCTCTCTCTCGTTACTAATATTATACATGCATCCATATATTCATTTGTTAACTTTAAGTTTCGTGATGTATTCAATTAAGCCGTGTTTAAACTAATTAAAATCGTTAATTGTTGAACCGAACGGTTGTTTTCTAGCGAGCCATTAATGAATTCATTTATTTATGGCGTGTTTTGTTACTTAAATTTCATAAATTCATATATACATACCCGGATGGTTTTTGATCTAGCAATAGTGATGTCATTTTGTGTTTGGTTTATATTAGAATTGATGATATTATAAATAATAGTTAATCTAGAATTTATCTATATCTAAGATCGTTCGATAATAATGCGCGAGTTAAAAATGTAATTATATATTTTCGACCATTGCTTAATTAATTCGAAGAAAATGGCATTAATAAAAATTGTTTGTTAAAGAGATTTTTTCTTTTTTTTTTTGGAGAGTTAAATAAAGCTTTAATGAGATAATTGCGGTTCTTCTGACTGTGTTAATTTATAAATATACGCATAGTAAGATTATAATTGAAACAATTAAATGTAATGCACCATTAATATTTTAATGAAATGCATTTATGAATAATGTACAAAGTATTCTATAAATAATTCAATTAAAACAAATAATAGTTGAAGTTTGTAGAAAAATATCCTTGATTATTTGTTCTAATTATTCTACAAACTTAAATCTACACTGTAAAAAACATTTCATTTTATTTTCAGCAAAACCGACGGTTTACATAAATTTTCTGTAAAAATAATATAATTTTGTAATTTTAAGTATTATAATTTATTTACCATATTATATATGTTTTTTTTCCGAAAAAGTAAATAAACTTACATAAAATATACGTATTTTATATTCATATTATGTAAAAAAAAATTATGATGTTTGTAAATTTATATATTAAACTGGTGTAAATCAGATACCTCTGATTTTTATGTAAAAGTACCAAATTTTTTTTACAGTGTAATGTTAATTTTTTTCTTTATATATCTGTAAATAATATTACAAATACTTTGTAAAAATACTGATGTGTGTAAATTTATATATTAAACTGGTATAAATCAGTTACATTACATTTTATTAAAATAGTTAGGCCCGTTTTCAAAATATAAAATACATGCAGTACACAAATAAATAAATATACACTGTAAAAAAAATCGGTAGTTTTAGATAAAAGCCCTGGGCAACTGATTTACATCAGTTTAATATGTAAATTTAAAGACGTCACAGGAAAATTTTTACATTTTATAAATAGAAATGTAATATATAATATGGTAAATTAATTATTTGACTTAAAATTACAAAATTATATTATTTTAACAGGAAATTTATGTAAACCATCATGTTGTTGTAGTTATTTTAAAATGGTTTTGATGTAAAATGGCAATTTTTTTACAGTGTAAAATTATTGCTTTTGCTTTTGTTTAATAGTATAGAACAGACAATCTTAAACAAAAAATGTGTTTTCATTACTAGGTAGAAATAAATAATTGTTATTGTATTAGCGAAAAAAACAAGAATTTTCACTAAGAAAATGCAATTATGTTTCGCACAATTTTCGAAATAAAATTATTTAAATTTCACAGGCCTCATACCTTAGAAGCAGTGACGTTCAGGCATTGTAAAGACATAATTAAATAAAATTATATGCTAGATAATAAATAACTAACTTACTGCTCATTTTCTTGAATATTATATTGAATAATATTCTTAGCTACTTAGCTCATTATTCAATTTCGTTCAATTTTCCGAAATTAAACTGTAATTATGTAAAATTATTAATAGGAAACTTTTCCGAAATAGCATTATCTACCCTCAGCTGCTGCAAATAATTCATCATTTCGTAATAAATTTTATTTCATTCAAACTTCTAATCGACCGACATTTTATTTTCTAAAAATAGATCCAAAACGTAAGAAGGACAAAGACTGTTCAAAAAGTAACACTTCTACACTGCATGCATTATTGCATTAGTGCATTAGTTTATCATTTACAAATTTTTACTACATCTTAAAAAAATATATCTTCAATTTATGTAATTTTACATAGGTTTTAACCAGGGCTTCGAACCGAAAACCGAAAAAACCGTTATTTTTGCTGGAACGAAAACCGGAACTGTAACGAAAAAAATATCGGTTTTTTTCGGTTCAATACATGTTAAGACACGCGCGTTAACACAATCTTTCTTCTCTCATCAATTATTGTTTTTTTTTTCTTTATTTTCGGGGTCTGGTAGCGTAGTCGCAAGTCGCAACTCGCCTTACGCCAAAGATTATTATTATTATTATTATTTTGGATGAATACCCAGTTATTGAAATTGAAAATGAAACTAGGGATCACTTTGAGGCAGGTGTATTTTTGATAATATCTTTGCTTTTAATTATCTTTAAATAGTTTAAATGAAAATACATTGGAAAATATTTTGTAGTCTAGTGGTTGGAACAATTGTCACGAAAGCAATAAGTCTCGGGATTGAATCCCGGCGCTGCCAATACATTTTTCAAATGTATTAAATTTTCTGATTATATATTAATTCACTGCGATTAAGTGGAAATTAAAATATTTGTAAAACTCTTAGTGTCATCGTAGAAAATATTCGAAAACATTCAAACTCGAAACTTCTTGCTTTTGCGGCAATCGTCCTAGCCACCAGACTACTAGCTCACGATGAAACAATCACATTTTTCCAATTATATTGTATGTGACTAGGTCATGTGATAACCTGGTCAGTTGTATTACAGTAATGTGATATTAAAGCAATGTTTTCTGCGGCGACACCAGAAGTTTTTAACAAATATTTTAATTTTCACTTAATCGCCGTGAACTAATATAGAATTAGAAAATTTAATAAAATTAGAAAAATGTATTGGCCTTTATTTGATTTATATATATATATATATATATATATATATATATATATATATATTCAAGCATTTTTTTCGATAAAATAATTATACAAAATTTGAAAATTTTACTTGTCCATTGATTGTGGAAAATATAATTTCGAAAATAAAAATTCGAGGAAAAATAAAACTGCAAAAATATAAATTCCAAATATTTGCCATCAATTTATTATATCTTTTTCTGATTATTCTAATTTGTCAGCAAGTTAAAAATTCAGAACATAATTAAAAATATGTATCGTTACAAAAACAAACACATGTACATGTGAACTGACAGAAATATGTATTTGTGTATATATATATAGGTAGGATATAGTCGCATGTATGATGATCTCTTATTGACACAGGTTGTATGAACATATACATATATCGCAATCGATGTAAATTTAATTATTTTTCATCGTGCACTCTCATAATTAAAAATTTTCTCTGCAAAATCAGCAAACATATATTCAAAATAGAATAACTAAATTAATAATCAACGCGCGTATATACTATACATATAGGTAGATGTATATTTTTATATATTTCTATTTGCTGTGATAAAAAAAAAACAGATAAACAATTTTTAATATTCCATTAAAAGCAAATATAAAGTTCCTTTGACAATTTAATATCATTTTTATATCAAAAGCAAGGTACACAGTATCGGCTATGTAGACAGTGGCGACTCGTGAGTTTATAAGACGGATGAACAATGAATATTTTAAAAATATTTAAATTAAGATTAGGAATTAAGATTAAAAATTGTTAAATGATTTGTAAGTTAAATTTTTCATTAATTTGTTAATTTACCAAGAAGTAGGAATAGGAGAGCATATATGAGAGGAATTATGAATGTGGATGAAGCTAAAGTTGCTTGTTTGGATAGGGATGTTTGGAGGAAACTGATTTTGAGATACTGGAAAGAGTTTGTGTCACATTCTTTTGGGTACATGGCGAATGGTGTGATTGTGTATGTATGTACCAATGAATAAGGAATTCTGAAATTGAAAACTACTATACTGTAAAAAACAAATCGGTAATTTTACATAAATTTTATAATATAATTATTATAATTTTAGTGCTGCACAAGTAATATGGAAAAATACATAATATTATCTATTGAAGTACAAATTTACAAAAACTTTCGTGAAAATACACAAAAAATATGTAAATCTGCTATTTTATTTTATGTAATAATTTAATTTCATAATAGTTTTATGAAATTTACAGAATAAATGTAGTAAATTTGCATTACAGAGAAAACTATATGAGGCGTATAGATGCAAAACTCACTATTCGACAAAAAGTGAAAAATGAGATTTTGCGCGATTTGGACGTAGAATTTTACAAGGAATACGATATTTAGGTTAGTTAGAAAAAAAACTCAGTATTTAATATGAGAAACACTCTTTAAAGTTTAGTGTTGGATGCAAAACTCACTACTTGCGTTGATAGTTTAGATGCAAAAGTAACTGTTTGCTTTCCACCAATAAAAATTTTATTGGTGGAAAGCAAACAGTTACTTTGTATGAATTAATGATGTATAAAACCAATGATTCACGATTTTAAATAAGTATTGCCATCTAGTAACAAGATTTTATCATCAAAATACAATTACACTTAACTATAACAGTTTTTTGCAAATATCTCAGAACTTAAAATTTGCAAATAGTGAGTTTTGCATCTATACGACTCATATGATTTTTACTATGAAAAAATATATAAATTTACAGAAGTTTTTTTACAGTGTAACTCCTTAAAGTTACCAATCCTGACGAGCCACCACTGCATCGTACAGTACAATTTAAAATATAATTTTTGGTTTCGTAAATATTAGCATTTTATATATACTCCTATTACAGCACATACTCAACAGAGTCGTCCAAATAGAATAGTAAAAACCTTTCAAATATTTACGTTTAGGAAAAACTCGCATTGACCAACTGTGCTTCCTTCTGCTGCATGCTGGTATGTAATATGGCCTCCACCGGAGATTGGGGACGACGCCGACGCGACGTGCAGACCGAAAATTCAAATTACATAAGGACACGAGTGAATTTATTAAAATAAGTTAATATTTACCTACGCCGCGCGCTCGACAAACACTGGGTGCTTCTAGTTAAAAACCCAGTATACTTTGATCTTTATACGTACATCACATATAGCGAGGATCTTTATAAAATCTAATTTTTCTCGGCGTTATATAAGTGTGCTATGCCCTTGTATCTATATTTATATGTATATATGTGTTTTTTGGTGAATTATACTTAAAGCTCGGAGGCAAATGTGTTTTTGCATTTTAAACAAAATTTCATAATGTTTATAATATATTTGCATTACATATACACACAGCTGAGGTATCATTATACAAAATATTTGCATTTTAATGAAATTTATTTCTTGGATTTTTATTTACGAAAGCTTCGAATTTTTTTACTTTATGTAATTTTAAATTTCTACCAAAGTATAATTATATTTATTTTTCTTTAATCATAAATTTATGTGTTTGTTTATTCCTGTAGGATTTTTTGTAAATAAAATTTAATGTAAATTGACAGTATACATTTCAAATTTGTTTTTATATTCATAATTTGAAATTTTCTTACATACATACATAATCACGCCATGTATTCATTAAGGTGTGGTATAAACTTTTTATTTAAGCAGAAATTAATTATATTTTCTTATGTGATAAATTACTTTGATATGTAGTAATAATACGTATTAAAATCACAAGAAAATTGACGAATGTCTTGATAAAAATGTTGCCAACTTTGTATATCTTAATATATATTTTTAGTATAAAAACCTCTTTCCGTATTTCTAAAAAAAAATGAAACGATTTATAACTTTAAGAAAACTAAATCAAAATTAAAATTTCATAGATTTTGAGCTGGTCTTTCCAATTCCAGATAAGATATAGAATAGTTAAACATAGAATAAATGTAATGTAAAAATATATCAATTTATTCTATGGTTAACTATCCTACATTTTATCCGAAGTTGGAAAGATCGAGGCGAAGCCGAGGCCAAACAATTTGGGTGAAACACAAATAAGTTTTCTATTCCGAGTGGCGTATACCTACGATTTTTTTCTTCAAGCGTTATAAACGAAAATGAACTGAAAATAAATAAAATACATGCCAAGTAACCGTAACCAGATACTAACAGTTGTAGAATAGTATATATATATATATATATATATATATATATAATATATACAGTGTGTCCCCGGATGGAATTTATTATTGATTTTACGACAAAAAAACATTTTTTCTCTTGTCAACTCCATTCGGGGACACATTGTATATATCATTTATAGTAATTTGTGGGAATTAATTTTCCTTTGGTTGAATATACAATTTCTGACAAATTTGGCGATGTACTTGCATTTCTTCACACATTTTCAATAATCAAATTTAAATTCAAACAAAAAGAAACAATGAAATTGTTAATTAACTTAACTTGACTTAATAATTTTTAATATAGCCTTCGATTATGTCAAATTAAATACGCTTGACTGTGTTTCTTTGGCTGAATATGCAGTTTCTGACCACTCTGGACGGGGCACATTACATTTCTTGTACTTATCCATACAGTTTTAATAATCAAATTAAAATTCAGGCAGAAATAAACAATACAATTGTCAATTAACATAACTTAACTTGACGTAATAGTGTATTCGAAATATGGCCGCCGAAGATGTCAGATTAAATACACTTAACGTTGTAGTTATGTTTGGTGCTGCCACCAATATGTATACAGGGTGTAACAGAATAACTATTCTTAATTTTCAGAAATGATAAAGTGCACTTAGAGAAACATTTTTTATTAATAAACTAGTGTCCGGAAATTTCTCGGTGCCAAGATACACTAGATATCGTTAAAAACAATCTTAATTATTACAACATCAAAGAGTAGTTAAGTTAAGGAACATTTTATTAGAAATAATAGTGCATTAAACTTTATAAAAATTGTTCGAAGTTACGACCACCATTTTCGATACACAAGTTGTAACGATGAACAATTGACTGCCGAAAAAAAAAAAATTCCGGACACTAGTTTATTAATAAAAAGTGTTTCTTTATGTGCCCTCTATCATTTCTGAAAATTAAGAATAGTTATTCTATTACACCCTGTATAGTATCTAACTGCTGCATAATAATAATGTCCTCTTTCTACATAGGCAATATAGTATCGTAATATTAATATTATAATACGCTTAAAGAAAAAGTATTGTTAAATGCTTCGTAAATTAACCAATATCATTAACTTGTCAACTAACCATTAACAATTTAATTACTTAGTTCAGTTAATAATGTTTTGTGTAACCTAACTCTTTATTATAAAGTTACGGGTAAAGAAATATAAGTTATTTATAATTAAAATAAAACGTCTTTAGTTTTTAGTTTTATATTAATATTTATTAATATAGAACTAAAAACCTAAAGCCGTTTTATTTTAATATAATGAGTTCTGACAAATATTTTGCCATGCTTATTTATAATTATTTATACTAAATATTTTTTATAATTAAATTTTATTAAGGAAAATTAATAAAACGTTATTTTTTTAAAGTTTAAACTTTTCATAAATAATAGTAGAGTTAGATGAAGTTCAATGTTTAAATGAATATCTAAAAACAGGAAACAATAATACTAATTGGAATTTTATCAGCGCAAAATCGAGTGAACGTGCAACAATATTAACGTACGTTATTCTTTTTATTTATGTTGCATTGTTATAAAATAAAGTAGCATATAATAACGCACATATCCAAATATTTTTCCACAATTTTTTTCCCGCTGCTTTGTTTCGTTCCGTTCGTTTTATCGCAAACACAACCAACCACCCCTAGGCTGGCTTTCGTATAAATTATGACAGAGAATTTGCATGCAGATGCATGAAAATATTACATCCATTACGGCAATTGTTTTACAAGTAGAGAGAGGCCAACGGTAAAAATTTTCTAATATAAATTCATGCATGTCTACCAAGAGGGGCAGCAAGGGGGCGAAGGGAGAGTTTAACTATATGTACCAGTGTTTCTTCAACTTTAAATTCTTTACTTACCATTCCTCAATTAAATCGTTTTTTTTTAATCATTATGTTTTAATCATTAAATATTAGAATGAGGCTATTTATACATACGGTATGTATACGCAATTGGCTCTTTATACATACTGAAGAAAAAAAAACCTAAACCAACCTACTAACCTAACCTACCCTAAATAGTCAATTGCGTAAACATACTTTGTATAAATAGCCAATTGCGTATACATACCGTATGTATAAATAGCCACTTTCTAAATATTATTGGTAAAACTGGTAAAATTTAATAAATAATAAGTAATAGATGGAATTCAGTTTTTTATATATTTTACCACGCTTATATTAGTTCACTCTGTTGTCACGGTCAAATCTTGTAACCAATTTTTAGACCACTTTCTATCATCTGATCTCACTGAAATTTTGCATGTAGTTTTATTCCAGGAGACAACACAATAGTTTAACAAAAAAAATAATTTAGAAAAAAATAAAAGTGTGGAGCATTTAATTATCATTGCGAAATATATAGTTTCCTGGCGCTCCACGCTTTTATTTCTTTCTAAAAATTTTGGATAACTAGGAAAAAATGTATTTTCCTCTTTTTTGTGCATTTAAATATAAGCGTGGTTTTTAAAAAGTTTAAATAAACTAATTAAAATTACTTAATAAGTAATTTTCAAGTATGCGTCAAAAGTAATTTTGACAAAAAACACTTTTAGAAATGAGGTGAGAATACGGGCCATTGTTTTTTTGCGAAAGAAAATTGTAAATTTACTTATTTCTTAAATTTACTTGTAAAGTATTTACTTTGGTGTTAACGAAAGCAGATCGTAATAGATTGCTTCAAATTCGAATCTCGTCGACTTTTCAATCTCAGTTCATAGTTTAAGCAACACTGCTACAATAGAAGCATCCAAATATGAATTCACCGGTTGAAGAGTGGAGGTGTAATGTATCTAATATTGCTCATGCGTACAAACGAGAGTAAGCATAGAGGCGTATAAAAAAAAAGATGAAAAAAAAGGCAGCGAGAGAAAAATATCGAATGAAGTGAATAAACGAGTTATCGTAGCTGTGTGATCTTGTTCGTTTTATTTTTTTCACAGTATAAACCCCGCGCGCTAAAAATATATATATTCAGACTTTTCATACTTTCAGTAGCACCATGCTGAATTTCTGATGAGCCAGTCCTGTTTTCAGTTGCAGTCGACCATACAAATATTGATTCCAATTTCGTTAATTTGTTATTAATTTATTTAGTTTTACAATACTTTTCAATACGTTTAGAATTTGTTTTTTGTTTGTAAGTTGTGTGAGGATAGTTGCATTATCACTAAAAAATATTGTAAATATACGTTGATTATTATAATAATTTTACTGTAATTTTATAATTTTTTTAATACATTTGCAATAAAATTAATAAAAATTACAACAAAAAATATGGTAAAAATTTACATTGATTTTTTAATTAAAAAAAAATTAAAATGACTTTTTTCCAAAACTTCACAAATTCTAATCCGATCGGTTTCAGAACTTATAATTTTTGACATTATTTATGTTTTTATTAATTATTTTTAGAAATGCACAAATTACAATTATTTTTATTTTGACATCAAAGTTACTTTTGGTAACTTGATGATTAAACATTACATTAATAAGTAAAGTAACAATTATCCTCTAAAATGATTTTTTGGCTACCTAAAAATTGTATTTTATTTTGTAATTTTTCATAGTATATTTATCATTATAAAAATTTAATAATAATAATAATTTACCATGGTAACATATTTAAATATTTTTAAATCTGATTATTATATTAAAATAAAAAGCTTTAGGTTACAATTTTATTTAATTTTATTTTAAAATTCATTACGAAAAAATATATACAAATGACATAAATAATAAACGAAATAATGGAACTAGTTACTAGGTAACAAAAAACCAGTGACTAGATTTTTTTTTTTATTTATGACGTAAAATTTGAATAAGTATACAAATATAATAAATTGCAATATACAATACCATATAATTGAAAGACACAAAAGTATTAACAGTAGATTGATAAGAGAAGCAATAGAAATTTACAAGAAAAAAGATAACATCAATCACTGTGAAGACATTGTTTTAAATAAAATCTGGCTTCCTTTAAGTAATAAATTATACATTTTATAATCTAGTTACTTGTATTTGGTTTATCTAGTAACTTGTTCCTTTGTTCTGTTTTATTTACTATATTTGCCATTTATATCATTTTTCCTGATGATCATGTACATTGAGTACGTCGAAATGTCGATTGTACAAAACTACCACCTAAAGCCGTTTTATTTTAATATAACTAGTTCTGAAAGATTTTTACTATGGTAACAGTAGATTGATTAAAGAAGCAAAAAAAACTTTTTGAAGAAAAAGATAATATCAATCAGTGTGAAGACAATGATTTACATAAAATATGGCTTCCTTTAATTAATAAATTATAAATTTTATAATCTACTTACTTATTTTGTTACCTACTAACTTGTTTCTATATTTTGTTTGTTTATTATTTATGTATATATTTTTTTGATGATGATATACGTTTGGTATATCGAAACAATGAATTTTAATATAAAACTAAACAGTACTTTAGTCTAAAGCTTTTTTATTTTAATTTAATTGTAATTATTTTCGAAAATTGTAATATTATAACATCAAAAATTGTGCTCATTATAAACTCCAATTAAAAATGAAAATATAAAAAAAATTGGTGGCAAGCAATCCATATTCTACATAGTTAAGCATAACTAACGCGATATTATAAAATGGTGGCAGCGCACGAACGCGCTAGCAGAAGTAACTCGCTGGTCCACTGTGCGCCGGCTCGCTAACTTGTATCCGGGAAACTTTATTGGAGAAAATTTGATTTAATTTTTATAACAGCGCCAAAGAGGAATGAGTGCTGTAATTTCTTTTGATGCTACAATATAATTTCTCTATATCAACTACCAAAATGACGGGAATGTAGTTTTGAGCTACAACTGGATCTACTACAATATTTTCTACTTCCTTTTTTTTATTTTACAAAGTAAATTTATTACACGTGAATACATGTTAACAAAAAAAAACTAAAACTAAAACTTTTATAGGAAACATGAATTTAGTGACACCGAGTATATTTTGTTGTATACATGTAGTTTTTGGGATTAAGTATGTATAATTTAAAAACATACAAGGTTATAAAATACAAGTAAATAGATTACAAAATTTATAAATTATTAATTAAAGAAAGCCAAATTTCATTTAAATCAGTGTCTTCACATTGATTGATGTAATCTTTTTCTTTGTAAATTTCTATTGCTTCTCTTATCAATCTACTGTTAATGTTGATCGCTCTTAAAATTACTTAATTAGTTTCACATTTTACTTATATCAAACGTATATCATTAACAGAAAAAATATATGCAAATGACATAACTAATGAACAAATAAAATTAGAAACAAGTTAGTAAGTAACAAAATAAGTAACTAGATTATAAAATTTATAATTTATTAATTAAAAGAATTTAAATCAGTGTCTTTACACTGATTGATGTTATTCTTTTCTTCATAAAGTTCTTTTGCTTCTTTTACCATAATAACAAATCTTTCAGAACTAGTTAAATGGCTTTAGGTGGTAGTTCAGTACTAATTTTAATTAATAATCAACGTTTTGACGTATTCAATGTACATCATCATCAGGAAAAATGATACAAATGGCATATACATTATAGAAACAAGTTACTAGATAACAAAATAAGTAACTAGATTATAAAATTTATAAATTATTAATTAAAGAAAGCCAAATTTTATTTAAATCAGTGTTTGCACACTGATTGATGTTATTTTCTCTTTGTAAATTTCTATTATTTCTCTTATCAATCTACTGTTAATGTTGATGGATCTTAAAATTATTTTAGTATCTTCACATTTTACTTTATGAAGATTTTTTAAAATAAATTTGGCTTTGTATAATTAATAATTATTTTTTTTGACATTTCAACAAATACTGCTAAAGTAATGTATTTTTTTTTTAATAAATATTGAACCGGAAGTTCTGTCATATACTTTTTTGTTTCAAAATAACTGTTTCTTTAGAATTGTCAGAATATAAGAGGTCAATACGTCTAAACCATCTAGATAAATTAGCTATTGCACAATATGCGTTAGAAATTTTCATAATGTAAAATTTGAAGATACTAAAATTAAAAGAAGTAGAAATTTACAAAGAAAAAGATAACAACAATCTCTGTTTTTATGTCATCTCTTTTTTGGCTTACAACTTATCATTTAAAGATCAAGTAAGTATAAACATACAAAAAATTTAATTTGACACATATTCTATCAATATTTGAAAATATTTTAAATGAGATTTATTATTTTTTTAAGAATTAGACTTTTTATGGCTGAGAATAAAGTACCATGTTTGTGGCATGTAACTAAAAAAAGAAAAATTACTATATTTGAAATTATGGCCGGATTTTGGAACTAAATTTACGAGTTGTTCCAATGTAAATCAGTCTTTTAGTTAGAGAGTTCTTTAAAAAAATTGAGTGTAATATTAATTATACTTCAAAACATATTTTTTTCTTGACGTAAAATATCTAATTTAATGAATTCTGAAAGATTTTTTTACTATGTAAAATATCAAATTTAATTTTTAGGAATGTAAAAATGTTTTACAAAAAAGAAGTACAAATTTAATTTGTCAAATAAATTTAACATTACGTAAATTCATTATGTATAAACAAAATATTCTGCGTATAATATATTCAATAAGTTTAAAACATTTTAATACATAAATTATTTAATTCTAAAGAAATTTATTTCATTTAAAATTTAGTAAATTGTAAATTTGCGTATATACTTTTAAAAGATCAAATATTTATTAATAAATATTTAAACAAATAGAAAAGATACGAAGATATAACACAAAAACCACGTTCAGTATTTGACTGTATTACATCAAATTAATTATTCACTGCATCCCGTTGAATATTCTTTTAAACTTGTAAAGTGAGTTTTGCGTACTGAGGAAAAAAAAACCGGGAAAATGAACAAGGACAGAAATTTTAGTAAGAGTAAGATGGATTGAAGGAAAGCGTGAAAGTCTAAGGAAGAAGAAGAAGAATGGAGAATAGAATTTCCATTTACATTGGGGAAAATAAAAATGACAGTGATATTTTCATTACCGTAATTTTCACGTAAATAAATTAGACATTTTAAAAACCTCTCTCTGCGAATTATAAAAGTTATTTACGCCCCCCCCCCTCCCCTCCTTTTTCTCTGCCACTGTTCCGCTGTCTATGTGCAATTTTAACACCCACATCTTTTCTTATTATGATGCCGGATGGCAAATATAAAAAAAAAAAATGAAAACGTATTATAATTCTTCTTATTTGAAAACCGTAATGAAAAAAGATTTCAATTTGCAGTATGCAAATTTCTCATTTTCGTTTCTTTAATAGGTTATAATTTTAATAAGACTTGTGCAATTTATGTAGCTGTTAAGAAAAATAATATAGTCTACGCCACAAACAAAAAAATACATTGCGAAATACTAACTATACGTTTTTGTACGACATATATAATTATTCTCTGCTTCTTAACGCTCAACTAACACACTCATGTACAGGGTGATTTATGACGTTGGGGAAAAACTACACCGGATGATTCCTATGAGTAATCTAAATAAAAAACTACAAATAAACATATGCCCGAAAATGCTTTCTAACGGAACTGTAGCCGTTAGCAGTTTATTACATGTAACATCAATCGCGTTAGCCTTATTTATTATATCAGAAAAAAAAACAAATAAATGAAATACTACACTGTAAAAAATGCAATTTAAATTTATGTAATTTTACATAGTTTTTAATAGTAATATAACATTTTGTAATTTTTACAATAATATTATATGTAATATAAATACAGTCATAGAATATGTAAATTTACATCGATTTTTTTTACAGTGTATTCTATTTTATTTTCAAGAAATATTTTACTTAATTAATCTTGTTTAATTTTGTATTTTCGTTTTTATAAACAAAACTATATTTATACCTATAGACAAAGAAGTATCATTCTATCACTTTCTAACTCATTTATTTTATGAGCATAACGACAATTTTAAACAATTAAAATATTAGCCAATTAGAGATGAGCAAACGTATTGATACAAGAAATTATATGTTTCTAACAAATTTAGTTGTGAAAAATGTGTGTTTGCTGTAGGACTTCCTGACAATTTTCGGTGTTTTTCATAAAAATATTTTGTAAAATTTAGTGTATTAGTGTTTTAAGACTATATTTTATAACTATAAGTGTATTTTGTTTGTATAAAGTGAAATAAATATTCTAATTGAGACATTTAACATAGTGGAATTTTATATGATAAAAGTGGAGAGACAGTATTCAACTAGACATTTTTCAAATCGAAATTGAAGTTATAATTCTGCAATTAAAGGTAAATAATAATTTTGTAATATTATCTACTTATTCGAAATACAGGAAGATTTATGACGTCGGGGAAAAACTACACCGGATGATTCCTGTGAGTAATCTAAATGAAAAACTTCAAATAAACATATGTCCGAAAATGCTTTCTAACGGAACTGTAGCCTTTAGAAGTTTATTACATGTAACATCAATCGCGTTAGCCTTATTTATTTTATCAGGAAAAAAAAAAACAACAAAAACAATAATTAAGGTACAAATATCAAACTTTTGAAATTGAAAAAATTCGTATTTTTAACTTAAAATTTGTTAACTTACAAATAAAGTAAGTGAAATTTTTTCATAATTGTTAATTTTTCCCCGTACCGGAAATGATATTAGTACTTCCGATTAGTGCATTTTTAGTTTTTTGACACGAAAAAGTCCTGTAATATTAATTTTCGAAAAACAAATAATTAATCTTTTTCTCATATTTCATCTATGATATCGACTCTTTGGCGGACAGAAAAAAAATCACAAAATTAGTATGACTACAATACTTTCCTAATTATATTTGATGATATCTAGTTATTTTATTTGTAACTGCAATTTTTACAGAAATAATATAACCAATTAACAGCATCAATTAATCATAATTAAATCTAATCTACCATTTAACGATTTCAATGAATCACACAATCTTTTCAAACAATTATTCAATAAAATAAAAACAAAATAAAACCGAAAACGAAGAAATTATCGTATTAGCAATATACGTTCCATCTAGACAATATCAAAGTTGCCGTTGCAAATAAAATTAAAAAAACAATCGCAATATAACACAACAAAACAAAACGACAAAAAAAAGAAGAAAACAAAATACGGAACAGTTGGGTAATTTAGTTCGTCCGTTGTCCACGGCGTGGCGTTTGCGTCACACTAATTACGATCAATTACAATGTTAATGTAATTAGAGATGCCGCCAGTATAACATATACAGGGTGACTTTACATATACTCTATAAATGTATATACATATGGTCTATCTCTGTTGTTCTAACCTAATCATTCCTGGTACCTCCTTTTCGCTTTGTCGCTCCGCTCTCGGGCTGTTAATTAATTGATGACGTCACAACGTTGGCCGTGTTAATTGGACGTTGTACAAACGGCCGAAGTGAACACACACACACACACACACACACACATACATAACCGATATCTATATGCGCAAAAGACTGAGTGAGTGAGCTGAGCTCTGAAACTCTGTGATGGCGCAAGTTCAGATGATTTTGTCAGATATGTCTGGTCTTATGATAGATTTTGCAGATTTGCGCACATAATTATAAGAAATTTATTATTTAATATGGTCTCGATGATGGTTTAGTGAATTTGGTGTTCTTTGCTATATTATTTAGCAAGAGAGGATTGGGTGACTGGTAAACTTGATGAATTTCAATGAAATAGAATTATAATTAAAAGGGTTTTTGGTATTTAGTATTTGGTGTAAATTAATTAAAATTATCATTTCTCGTAAATTTGAAAATTTAAAAAAACATTTTTGTTTACAAAAGTCTTCGATTATTTATCATTCTTATAAGTTAAAAAAAAAAGATAATGATACAATTATAAAGCGCAGTTTATTACCACTTTGCAAGAAAAAGTGGTATAGCGTCCAGTACGGTGTCCGTATGTTTGCTTATAACTTGACATCCACGGAACAAATTTTGATGTTTTATAAAAAAAAATGAGATGTTTTTCGAGAAAGGTTTTACTATGAGACAATGCAGGTTCGCTTATGAAAATTGACCAAACACTGTGATTATGAACACGTAGATTATATATAACCGGTTCAAACCGGTTTAGAATATAAAAACCGATATGAAAATATAGTTCTTGATACTGATTAACCGTTAACCAATATCTTTTTCGGTTACATGCCCTGATTGCAATGCTAATTAATATTTTTAAAACACTGTATTACAATATTTTATTCTACATCAATAATATTAATAAGTATATTTATTTAGCATATGCTAATAATAGTATTACAGAATTAATACAAATTATTATTGATAAATACAAAAAGAATATACAATAAATAAATTTACAAGATTTCTTTCAATTTTCGTTTGAAAAAATATCAATGAATCAGCATTTTTTTTTATATCTGTTGATAAGTTATTATACATATTTAAACAACTAACAAATAATATAGACTGACTTGTCGAAGCCTTAGTTTTCCATATATATAATTGTTGAGCTTGACGAGTACAATAATTATATGTTTTGTACACGTATTTTATATTGATTGCTATGTTGGCAATTTATTTGTTAACATTTTGTGAATAAAAATAAGTACATTGTAGTTGACAATTTTTTTAATATTTACACTTGAAAATTACTCTCACGATTTTGAAGTTTATCAATATCTTTATTTTTACATATAAAAAAATATAGAGCAGTAAATAAAATGTGGTAAAATGCTAGTATTATATATCACAAGCGTACTCCAGACTGATAACAGTGAAGCAATTCCTGATAAATAACTAATTTTCTTAGCATTTTTTTTTACAAATATATTAAACATAACTTTCAAATTAAAGTTTATTGTCAATAATCATACCTAGATATTTTATTTCGTTAACGATTTCTAATATGTTATCATTTACAAATAATACACTAATGCCCGTTTTACACGACGCAACTTTTTATGGGATTTTCTTGCGCAACAAAATTGCACAAGAAAATTGCTCGTGTAATACAGAAATTGCACACGCAATTTTGTCGCGGCAAGTTGCACGGATTAGAACACGCTGTAATTTAATTGCATGGCCTTGCAATTTCTAGTTACTTTTTAGTAACTTTCAGTTTTACCAACTTTTATTATGAAAGGCACAATACCAGTATTTTTTTATTTATATTTGATTTTCCTATGAGGTAAAAAAATAAATTAAGTACAATAAAAATTATTTATTTATTTTATATATTTCGTGTGTTTATGTTGAAGGTTATACAGTTATGATATACTTTGACGTTTAGTTATTTTTTTAATTAGTTGGCATCTTGGAATGAAATAATCAAAATCGCAGTGCAATTTTCTTGCATTGTGTAAAACATACATATATTTTTGCAATTTTATTGCGTAACTTTCTTGTACAATTTTGTTGTGCAAGAAAATCCCACAGAAAGTTGCGTCGTGTAAAACGAGCATAATAAAAATTTAAAAATAATAATAATAATAATAATAAACACTAACCTGTCTCCGAAGGGAAAGACTCCTTGCGCGAAGCTCACCGGCGGTGGTGGTGGTGGTGCCTGTCTTACGCTATTTCCTTCCACATTGCCACCAACGCTTCCAGCAGGACTAGGTGATCGTTTCGGTTCCGACGGTGATACACTCAACGGTGGTGCTGGACCCAATTCAGGGCTGGTACTGGTAGTTGGTCGTAGATCTGTCGCACCTGGTGATTGCGTTCCCGGTTCGGGACTGTCACGAAGACTGCATGGTGGACTTGTGGAGCATTCGCGTTGTGGATCTAAGTTCACCGTGGATTCTTCGGGTGAGGAGGTTGGATTGGTAATGTCGTCCGACTAGAAATATAAATAAAAAAAAAATTGTTTTTATATTTAGTTATTTATCAAAGTTTTTTGTTATCTGGAAGGATATAAATTAGAATAGACTCAAACTATATTTAGCTTTTAGCTAATTAATTATTACATTGTAATACGAATGTACAAAATTATAAAAATTATAGGAAACTTACTACTGTGGCATAATATTTTCATAATTGGTGACATATATACCGTGTGTTGACTTGGACCGTGGTACATAGTGATTTAGCATGTAAAATCAGACAGTGCGATTTCCTGCTTCCCAAATTATTTTACAAAAAAAATCTTATGATAAATGTTTTAGGGCATACTTTTCTGCATGTAAATCAATTACTAAATTTTTTAGTTTGGAATCTTCCTAACGCCAAGAATTAGGTCTAAAGTTGTTAATAAATTGACTGGACAATGGCAGTAGCCGTGAAATAGCATATAGCATTTAGCATTTGTTTTATTTTTGTTCCAATTTCATGGCTGATGCCATTTTCAGTCAATTTCTTGTCAACTTTATGGCTAATTCCTGATGTTGGGACGGTTCCAAAAAAAAATTTGTTGATTGATTTACATGTAAAAAACTGTTTCCTAAAGCATTTATCCCAGAGTTTTTTTTGTAAAATAATTTGGGAAGCAAGAAATCGCACATGTCTGATTTTACTTAATTATTATTATTGTGCCACACCCTTTAAATTTTTTATATTCAAGTAATCCATTGTGAAATATATTATTAGTAGTACTACGTTTAGTCTTTTTAGTAATGTCTGCATTTCTAACATCATAATTACGCACACTACTATTCAATTTCAGACTGTCACTTGAATATTTGGGAAGCAAGCCATGTTGCATTTTAAATATGAAAAAAATCATTTCAAACATTTCTAAAAAAAATTTAACATTTAACCATTTTAATTTTATTAACATATTATTAATGGATTCGTATCTATTACAAAGCAGCATTACTCCCATGGCTCTATTTTGAAGCAACTGCAAATTATGTTTACTACCCCTTATTACCAATACATAAAATTGTTGCACAATATGTAAATAAATTCGTAATTTATTAGCAATTTTTAATACTTTATTAAATATGCCAATTTGCCTCTGTCTTCGTTACAAATAGAAATTAAATTATTTCTGTTCGAGAACCGAAACAAAAAAAAATGTAAATTTAAATTTTATTGCCGTTTCTTTATGCAATCTTTGAAAATAAAAGACAAGTTAAAAAAAGGGGATGGAACCCGTATACCGGCCTTAGGGAAAATTTTCTGCATCATGTAAAACTCCTAGGGTACTTAAATCTAACGAAAATGAATGAAGACTTTAAAAGATTACCACTCCTGTCACAGTCCGTGGCTTGATTTATTGTCGTGGTAAATCTACTAAGATAGTTGAATTTTTTAGAAATTCGTTGAAATTATAAATAAATTAACGCTAAGTTGAATAAATAATTGTTTTGGACGAGAATTTTTTGCTAATATTGTAAAATATGCAGGAATGAAAATTTATTTACCTTTTCATCTTTGGTGTCGGGATCTCGTTTTGTTATGTCTTGTCCTTCACGTTTTCTTTGTTCTTCTTTTAGACGTTCGGCCTTACGCCATTTTGCTCTTCGATTTTGAAACCATACCTGGAACAAATTACAAATTACTTTTTTTTAAAGATTTTATTTAACTTAACATACACTCCAAAAAAAATTATGTAATTTTATCTACAAATCATGAAACATTATAATGCCCACTATTTCTAGATATAATTACTCATATACATACATACATACACAATCACGCCATGTACCCAATATGGTGTGGCACAAACTCTTTTTATTATTCCGTAATCAGTCTCCTCTAAACATTCCTATCCAAACAAGCAACTTTCGCTTCATCCACATTCATAATTCCTCTCATACATGTTCTTTTATTCCTACTACTTGGAAACTTTCGTTCACGCAAAACACTCTCAATCATACCACTCCAACTACTCATCGGGCGTCCACGCAAACGTATAGCATCAAAATCATTCAAATAAATCTTCTTAACCAAACGTTCATTAGACATTCGCTCTACATGTCCGAACCATCTTAACTGACTAACACCAACTTTTGCTACAACTTTTTTCAATTTCACACTCATCATACACTAATCTATTTCGTACCCGATCTCTCCTATTTACACCACATACCCCACGTAAAAATCTCCTTTCCACAGCAGTCGTTTTCCGTGCAACCAAACCCAACATTCACTACCATACATCAACTAATTTTACATAATTGTTAAAAAATTCATAATATCAGAACTATTACAAATATTATGTAATAGGATATTATCAACGGGAGGGAAAAGTACATATGTATGTAATATTACAGTTTTTGTTTTTTTTAGTAAAGTCTGTTTTAGTAAATTGACAGAACTTCAGTAAATTAGCTGTCGTGTATTTTCCATAAATAGATAAAATTTGTTTAGTTCTGTAATATTATTGTTGGTATAATTACATACATTTGAAAATTTATATAAAGGATGTATTTTACAATTATTACAGATATTAAAATGCAAGCTGTAATTTTTACATAATTTAAGTAGTTATATCAACAATATGTAATTCTACAGTAAGTATGTGATGCAATTTGCAGAAATAAGCAATATTACATAATTATTAGGTCATTTTTACTTACTTTGTGTGATTATTATGAATTATGTAAAAATTACAGAATTTTGAGATAGAAATACAGAATATTTATAGTAAAATAAAATTACAAATTTTTTATAGTAATATCTTACTATTATTTTTCTGTAATTTAATAATCAAATTCAAATTCTAGCAAAAATAAACAATGTATTTGTCAATTAACTTAACTTGACGTAATATGGCAGCCGAAGATATCATATTAAATATACTTGACATTGTAGTTATGTTTGGTGCTACCACTAGTGGTGTATATACTAACTAACTGCTGTATAATATTGTACATTATTGTACTAGTAACATAATTTTACATAGATAATATATTAACGTAATATCAATATTTTAATACGCTTGAAGGAAAAAAAATGCGATTTATAATTAATTATAGTATTAATTAATTTAATTATGAACAACAATGACATGAAAATAAAAATTTTATTTTAAAAAAGATGATTTATAACCCTGTATTGTTATTGTATGCAGTGTGAAGGGTTTATTACGGAGTGGCCTAGCTGGGTTGTTATTGTGAGTTGGTGAGAATGTGCAAATGGGCAGGTGACGAGTGTAATTGTGCATGTGAAGATCTCATTAGGGTACACTAATTGCACATGTACAAACATCTCATCCCCTACACCCCTTTTCATCTTGCCGGAAACAAACAACTCACACACATACACACACACACACATATATTATGCTCAAATTGTACAGTGGAATAATATTCTATTCAGAAATAAAGCAACACTTAAATTGCTATATAAATACGTTTTGTTTAATTTTGTAAATTGTATATTTTAATATTTAATTTTATTAAAAGATGGTTTGGACATTTTGAGCGAATATCTAAAGCTTGAATTACATTATACTTTTTTGTCTAGATTCATACTAGATTTCTAGTTCAAGTTTCGTTCAAGTACAGATAGTCAGTTCTAGTATAATGTAAATCAAATTTTTGCATCCAAGTTTCTTTCAAGTTTCCTTGTATATATATACAGCATGCTTTATTTTCCTATTCAAGTTTTATACTAGATACATTATACGCATGCGCACGCAATTGTACCAATTTTATATGTATTCATTTTTGTTTAAATGTGTTTTTCAGTATCTGTCAAATTAAGTACTTTATATTTTTAAGTTGGCGTACTGGCAATACATCGAACAAAATCGAAGAAACTCGACAATACACGACCGATTGTGAAAAAAGTATGAAAATTGAACAAAACTTGAACGAAAATTGAACTAGAAATCTAGTACGAATCTAGACGAAAAAAGTATGATGTAATTCAAGCTTAATGAACATTTGGTTAAAAAAATTTATATGAATGATTTTAAAGGTATACGTTTGCATGGATGTACAATGACTAGTTGGAGTGGTATGAATGACAGTGGTTTTTGCGAGCGAAAGTTTCCAAGTAGTTGGAATAGTAGAGCATGTATGAGATAAGTTAGATGAATGTGGATGAAGCTAGAGTTGCTTGTCTGGAAAGAGGTGTTAGCGTGACGTTATTTAGACGAAAATAACGCGTTGCGCTATCTTTATTAACGGGCGCTATTTGTTACTAAATAATGCGCATGCGCAGATGTCAAAATAACGTAAACGTAAATACCACACGACGTTATATGAGGCTTGCAAAAACTCTCTATTAATGTATTTCTATTATTATCTGCAGGTTACAAAAACTAAATCTAAAATCCCCATTATCGAACAAAAGCCATTACAAGCAAAAACAAATAACTATCAAATGCAAACATGAACATAACGTTTTAAATACGAGCACACCATCACATTACTCTGACGGGAAAGAAAAAAAAAGAGAAAAGAAAATCTATGATGATGTTTACATCCCCTTCTGGGTGATTAGCCCAGCTCTCAAGGGTAGTGCTACCGCACTAGGTAACAAGTGCAACCCCTCTTTTGCTATTGTAACGGGGGTTGGTTCGGATCATATGCTACTCTAGCTCGAATAAGTACACACACACACACAGTTACAACCCCTTTTCGTGACAGATGTACTGGTTTTAAGTTAAACAGATGCGGTAAGCCGACTAAACCACTAATACATCGAAATACCATTTTGTAAATATGAATTATATGAATGTTGTTACTGTGTTACAAATTTTCATTTCTCCCCCCCCCCCCCAACCCCCTACAAACTGTTTCTTTTTTGCCTGGAAGGAGTTGAAAGTGTAATGTATAATTCTAGGCTGTGGTTATGATTTTAAATTTACAGAGGGGTGATAGTGAGATGATGTTTGGTTAAGATGTAATTAGGATTAGTAATTATTTTTTTGCTTGTTGAGTTTTCTCTCCATTGATTTGATTTGATTTGATTTGAAAGATTAGTAATTGTGATTAAAAAGATGATTATACTAAATATATATATATATATATATATATATATATATATATATATATATATATTTAGAAAAATATAATGCTTCTTTATAAATCAGACAAAGTTTTATACATCAACAAAAAAATGTGCTTTTATTATTTATAACTTTATTTCATTTTAACTTGTAACAATCAAAAACAATTTTAAATCTCAAACACCATGTCCAATTTCATGAATTCTTCATAGAGATATGTGTTTGTTTCCGCGAGCTTCAACTACTAATACTAATCTCTTCGAACTGTGAGTAAATATTTTGTTTTGTCTGTATTATGCATAAATTCTGTTTATTGTAAAATGTTTATTACAACAAAATAAAATTTTCCAGTTTCCCTGAAGATGACCTAAAATATGGCCGAAAGCTCGGAATTAAATTCAAATAGAGTTTTGAATTATTTAGCCCTACATTTATGACCGATATCCCAATATCTCCTATTTTCTATATATATATATATATATATATATATATATATATATATATATATATATATATAAGAAAATCAACGACACCTATGTATGCGTGTCGTCGCATTTCTTAATTTGGTTTTGTTGCTATATCGACAGAGATTTCCGTTTGACAGTTTTTAGCGTGACTGGCAGTTTTTTTTTTGGAAGAAAATAAGTATAGTGAATGTAACTTTACTCCGAATAAAACGTTTCCAAAAAGATACCAAATCACGGAATTAAAGGCTTTAAATGTTGTTTCTCTTGTTACAGGTATTGTTATGAGAATGTAAATAATTGTGAAAAACTCTTGTTACAGAGTCAATTTAGTCTTTTTTTCAATTTAATTGAAATTGGAAATAATAAAGGAACATTATTATATAAGTAATATGAGTATTAGTATAAAAAGGTTTTAAGATTTAAATCTGTATAAATTTGAACTGAAAATCGACATTTCAATATACTCTACTTATATATCATCATCAAGAAAAATTATACAAAATACATATATAATAAACAGACAAAATATAGAAACAAGTTACTAGGTAACAAAATACAAGTAAGTAATTAGATTTATAAATTTTATTTATAAGATCAATCAATATTAACTGCAGATTTGATAAGAGAAGCAATAGAAATTTATACAGAAAAAGATAATATCAATCACTCGGAAGGTACTGTACTGATTTAAATAAAATTCGGCTTCCATTAATTTAAAAATTATAAATTTTATGATCTAGTTACTTATTTTGTTACCTAGTAACTTGTTTCTATGTTCTGTCATATACTGTAAATCATAATTTTACAAGGTTATATCTGCTTACAAGCGCGCAAGCAGAATTGCCATTTTTATAAATTTGTAATTCTCTTGCCAACTGATTTTCTATTAGATACAGATTTACAAATTTACGAAAAATGTATTAAATGTTCAGAATTAGCTTATTAATATTAAAATTTAATTTCCTATTGAAAAATAGTAGCAATAAAATTCAGTCAGATAAACAATTGAAAACACGATTGAGTAATAATAATAAATCTATCTTTGTGAAACGAATTTGTCTGGTTGACTAAACATGTAGTCACCAGGGTAAATATAGGTAGTGTAGGAGCCAGAGTTGGACAAACATATAGAATTAAAACATTGCATACACCCTAGGGCTGCCGAACGGAGTAACAAGAGAGCCCGGGCCACTGTGAATATTTGCCATTGACAAATGTTAACACAGAATTACACGCATTATGACTTTAAATTGATACTGTTGAAACACATCACATATACGATCACATTTGATGATTGGTAGCATTTTTACAATATGTGCAAATATGGTGTGATTTATTATTGAATTTAGAAAAAATCGATGTTAGTATTTAAACTTAACATATTAATAAATATGAAACGGCTATGTTAGAGTTCTGTATTAATATTTATTAATAATTGACGTACTCAATGTACATTTTCATCAGGAAATATGATACAAATACAAACATACATAAACAATCACGCCATATACCCAAAATACAGAGAGTTCTATATATTCAATCATTATTTATTTCGAGGAAATCAAATTTTGATTCTAGGTTGTAAAATATTCTTTTCTTAATTTAGAAATAAAGATACAATTTTGTTGACTTTAAATTGGTTTAATGTGAAGTTTAAATTTTGTTTAAAAAAATATACGTTATATAAAAATAATTTTATATTTCGGTTTTGTTTTCAAAAAACTTGTATTATTTTTTCGATTAAAGGTTACCCGTTTTTGAGAATTTTAAAATATCGGTAATGGTTACGATTTGTAAAATATTTACAAAAATATCGATTAACCGGTTTGATTTACCAAACTTGAATAAACTTCAAATTGCAATATAGAATATTATATTAGGGTGGGTCGAAAAAAATAGATTTTGCCGGCTGGGTTCTAAAACGAGGGTTTTCGATATAAATTATATTATTATTATTATTATATTATTATTATTATTATATTATTATTAGTATATTATTATTATTATTATATTATTATATCTCTGAACGTATTGGTCAGAAATAATGACTGGTTTTTGGATATGTTATTTCCAGAACGAAACCCTACAATATTTTTACATGGAAAAGCTAACAAGATGATATGCTGAAGAGTTATTTTAACCTAAAAATCTAATTTTTTTTTTAAATTTTTTCCTCAATTTACCACATTTGCAGCTAATAAGGTGCGGTTTTCTTGTTTATTTTGGTCAATTGCCGTTACAATAATGCCATATTGTAATGATTTGCGCCTAGTTACCTATACTTATCTTTACTTATTCTATAGCTGAAAATGCGGTAAATTGCAGAAAAAATGAAAAAACAAAAAAAAATTGATTTTTAGGTTAAAATAACTCTTCAGCATATCATTTTGTTAGTTTTTTCATGTAACATTATCGTCTTGGGACCAACATATCCAAAAACTAGTTATTTCTGACCAATACGTTCAGAGATATAATTGATAAACTAAAAAAAGTGCTATAAATGGCTAAAAATGACACTTTTGAGGGTCTCGTGCGCCCCCAAAATGCATGATGTTTCGCATGTTTTTATATCAAAAACCTTCATTCTAGAACCTATCTATTTTTTTGGACCCACCCTAATATATACAGGGTGTTTCACAACTTAGAGCAAAAAATTAAAAGGTATATTCTGTACGACGTGCTGATCATGAAACAAAAAGAATTTTTTTAAAATTTGCAAAAAAAATTGCATCGTATTTCAAGCAAACATTTTTTTTGCCACTGGTCGATAGTTATTTTTAATAATTGTTTTCAAATCGTCTACAATGAAAGTAATTGTTTACGTAATATCTAATACTAATAAAATGTGTAATAGTTTAATTAATAATTTAATTTAATTTGATAGGTAGTGGGTAGGTAGTCTTTCGTCGACATTGCTGTTAATTATTATTATCTTTGCTGGTGCACTGTTCTCATTTTACAGTGAATAGCAGTGTAGTGTAGTTTTTGTTAAAATGAATGCATTTAGTAACAGTGAATTAGTGGACATGATGTTAATTTATGGCGAAGCACGGCAAAATTCGTTATTGGCACGACGTCTGTATGCTGAACGTTATCCTTTACGCCGATTACCCACTCCCCGTTCGTTTGTGAGGATAGTCCAGCGCCTTCGAGACACAGGATATGTGCAACCTAATCGTGGGAGAGGTGGTGGCCGCCAGCATCAACACGACAATATGGTTAATGATATCTTAGATGCTGTACATGCTGAACCAACTATTAGTACCCGAAGAGCGTCTCAACAATTAGGAGTATCACATAGTTCAGTATGGCGAATTTTAAGAGATCAAAACTACCACCCATTCCATTTTCAACGGGTACAGGGGCTAACAGAACCTGACTATCAGTTTAGAGTACGATTTTGCAACTGGCTTTTACAAAAACACACTGAAAATCCGAATTTCCCCTCGTACATCATATTTTCTGATGAGGCTACTTTTACGAGGGAGGGAGTTCATAACTATCATAACTCTCATTATTGGAGTCAAGTAAATCCACACGTTGTTGTACGGGGCAGTTTTCAGCATCGTTTTTCGATAAATGTTTGGGCAGGTATTGTTAATGGAATATTACTTGGGCCGTACATTCTACCAAATAGGATGACTGGAGCTAATTATTTATTATTTTTACAAAATACTTTGCCAGAACTACTGGAAAATGTGCCTTTAAATGTGCGTCAGCAGACATGGTTTCAGCACGATGGTGCGCCATCACACTATGCTCTAAATGTAAGAGAACATTTAAACCAAGTGTTTGAGGACAGGTGGATTGGTCGCGGTGGACCTGTAGCTTGGCCTGCTAGATCCCCTGACCTAAATCCGCTGGATTTTTATTTTTGGGGTCATTTTAAATCCCTCGTCTACGACAACGAAAATGCGCCGGAAAACGAAGAAGAACTTAGGCAGAGAATAGAAAATTCAGCAGAAATAATACGAGAACAAAATTCGTGTCAAGACTGTACTAGGTCATTAATTCAACGTGCTGCAATGTGTGTAGGGATGAATGGTGCAAATTTTGAACAGTATTTGTAGTTTTGCGCTTCAGGTATGTTATTTCCCAAATTATCTTGATATTAAATAATACAATGCATTAATATTATAAATTATTTTGTATTCAAAACAATTATTGTCTCTAAATAAAACTAACATTACATAATGTTTCTTTGATAATTAATTTCATTTAATATTTCTTTCTATGACGTATGCTACTCCAGTGGTTCAAAAAATGTCTACTTCAAGTAAACTAACCTTTACTTTGCGAATTTAAAAAAAATTCTTTTTGTTTCATGATCAGCACGTCGTACAGAATATACCCTTTAATTTTTTGCTCTAAGTTGTGAAACACCCTGTATATATATATATATATATATATATATATATATATATATATATATATATACAATCTAAATACTTCATATCATTTTTCAAGTAGGTGGTTTTTTCATTATTTTTCCTATATCTAATAAAATATCTTCTTAATATAAATCAATCTATAAGTACCTTAAAATCGCAAATAACTAGAAACAAATTTTGATTATATTTAAATTAGATAATATATCCAATATGATAAAGGAATATCTATTTACAAACAGTGTATTACTATGTAATTGATTAAAATAAATAAAAACATTAATTCACGAAAAAAAAAATTGAATATAAATTTGAAAGAAAAATGTAATTAGTTTAGGAAAAAGAGTACACAAAGACTATGTCGATAAAAAGAAAGAAGATGTATATATGTCGCGTGCTCATACAATCAAAACTCGCTCGAGATATGTGAAATGCAATTAGTATTGTCGCTAACTTTATACGTCGACACTGAGTGCAGCGCGTGCGCTCGCCTGTTTTATTAGAACAAAGGAACAATATTTAGCTAAAATAATAAAACAAAGCAACAACGCCGCCACACCACTTACAACGCTCCAATTAGAGAAACAATAGGAATAGGATTGTGTGTGCATAAGCGCATGCGCGCGCCCGCCGCCTAGCATTTGTTTTTCTTTTTTCTTCTTCCTCTTATAGCCACCATATTGTATTGCAGCATCCGACGCTTGTTGTACAATATAGTAATGATGGTTTAATAGAAAACATAAAAGAACTTTTGTTTTTTTCAGAAAGTAAACAAATGACAGTTGCTTGAGTCCTGTTTCATGATTAGTGGATGATGAATTGGTTGTTGGTATGATAGGGTACTTTTGTTTTTAGTGTATATTGCTTTGATTAAAGTAGTTTGTTTTTATTAATTTATAATTTATGTAAAACTATTATGTACTTAAGAGTAGAATTATTAAGTGGTCATCCATACCATATATTCTGTAAGTGTATTTTTACAGAAAAAATATAAATTACGTCAATTATTGCAGTATTAATTACAAAATGTTGCTATTTTACTGTTAATAGTTATGTAAACATAAATATAAAATAAAACTGCTTTGGATTAAAGTTCTGTATTAATATTTATTTAAAATCGACGTTTCGACGAACTCAGCGTACGTCTTCATCAAGAAAAACAATACAAATGACATTTACAGTAAATAAATGTTTTATTTATTAATGTTATAAATTTCCTAATCTAGTTACTCTATGCACATCTTCATGAGGAAAAATTATGCAATAAATAAACAGAACATAGAAACAAGTTACTAGGTAACAAAATATACAAGTAACTAGATCATAAAATTTATAAATTTTAAATTAAAGAAAGCCAAATTTTATTTAAATTAGGGACAAGTCATACTGATTGATGTTATCTTTTTCTTTATAAATTTCGATTGCAATTATAATAATAATTTCTATATCCGTCTTCATCAAGAAAACTGATACAAATGATATTTAGAGTAAACATGACACAGAAACAAATTACTAGGTAATAAAATACATAAAAAAAACTTTTAAAAACCACGCTTATATTTAAATGCACTAAAAAGAGGAAAATAAATGTTTTTCTGGTTATCCAAATTTTTTAGAAAGAAATGAAAGAGTGGGGCGCCAGGAAACTATATATTTCGCAATGATGATTAAGCGCTCCACGCTTTTATTTCTTTCTAAAAAATTTGGATAACCAGAAAAACATTTATTTTCCTCTTTTTAGTGCATTTACATATAAGCGTGGTTTTTAAAAAGTTTTTTTTTTATATATTTTATTTTCTGCTTTTTAGTCTTTTTTTTTGTTAAAATATTGTGTTGTCTCATGCAAAATTTTAGTGAGATCAGAGTGGTCTAAAAATTGGTTACAAGATTTGACCGTGACAACTTGACCGTGACAACAGAGTGAGCTTAATCTAAGCGTGGTAAAAAATAAGTAACTATAGGTCATAAAAATTAAAATTAAATAAAATTTGGTTTCCATTAATTAAATATTTATAAAAAAAAATAATTGTTATGATTTAGTTACTTATTTTTTACCTAGTAACTTGTTTCTATGTTCTGTTATTTGACATTTGTATCAGTTTTTCTGTTGCAGACGGCCGTTGAGTTCGTCGAAACGTTGATTATTAATAAATATTTATACAATTATATTAACACTTTCTCTGGTTGTTGGCTCTTGATGAAACATTTTTTAAAAAATTATTAAGAAATAAAATAACGATAAAGTTATATTTATTAAAACACTTGGTTAGTTTCACAAATTATTTATTTACTCTACGATCGTTTCGACCTTTCGGTCATCGTCAGGAGATCTCCTGTGTGAAACTAACCAAGTGTTTTAATAAATATAACTTTATCGTTATTTTATTTCTTAATAATATTTATACAGAACTTAAAGCCGTAATGAGTTCTGAAAGATTTTTTTACTGCATTATAACATCAAGTCTTCTTACAACCGATATATTAATAATTTCATAAGATCAGTACATTTTGGCACAATTAAATAAAAATGTATTTCGTTTTTACTTATATTTTTACAAATATATCAAGTCAAGTAAAATATTCACTGTATTTATAAATAGATTCTATTTTTCTTTATTTCCTAATAAAATTTTCTATTGTTCAAGAATCAATACTATATCTTATTGAAAATATCTTTTAAACATTTGACAGAATTGACACTAATATCCCAATAGTTTTTCAAAAAATTGAAAATTGTAAAAGACACGTTCTGTCTAAACTGCCAAATCATAGACATCGGGGTAGCGTATACGAAATTCTCTCTCTCACTCTCTCTTTCTGTCTCAATTCTACGTGAACTTAATTTTTATTCTTCGGCAGAACACAGCACTGCCCTCTCTGTTTCCATTTACCAACATCATAAAAACTGAACACACATACATTTTAGACATTTCATTTTCGAATCGGTCCCTGTCATGTATTGCTATCAAATTTAATTCTATTCGGTTTCACTTCAAAAATATTACATCGTGTTTAAGATGAAATTTTAGCTCTTCTCTTTTCACGGATGTTTTATAAATTCTTCAGCCGTCATATAAATGGTCAATACAATGTCTATATAAAGAAAAAAATTGAAAATAAATTTTAGAAATTGGAGAAGTTGAAAACTTAAGCCCGTATTTTCACCTCACTTTTGAAAGTATTTTTTGTCAAAATTACTTTTGACATTTACTTAAAATTACATTTTTAATTAGTTTATTTGGATTTTATAATATTAGATGTAGAAATATATATCAAAAATAGAAATACTATTCATATTTGATAAGAGATATAAGTAAAAATTTATTTTAAAGCAAAAAATAAAAGCACTTTTTCATAAACAAAAGAGATGGGAATAAGAGCCTTGCTGTTTTGAATATTTGTTATAAATGTACAGATTTTTAAATTATACAAAATTGTAACAAATTAATGACAATCATGATTTTTTATTTGTTTGGTTGTAAACAACAATTTAAAATCATTTTTAAAAAATTTGAATAAGATTAAAATTTTTGTTTAGTTAAAATTTTATTTTTTACTGAAATTTTCGAGAGATATCTTTGAGTAATTTCTATCAATATTATCCTTTGCAAATCATCAATTGTTGTTACTTATTGGTAGAAAAATAATTTAGTTTCAGAAAAGTCTCATTTTAACGAAACTAAATCTCCGTGAAATAATACAGCTTATGTTAAAATAGAGGAGAAAAATAAGTTATTTGTATATAAAACGCGTAAAAAATATCGCATTAAAAAATATTAGGCAGCTTTGAAAAAAATGAATTTTTTTATTGGATTCATTTTCTTAAAAATGTTAAAATGATATAGAAATGATGTAAATATCTCTCATACAGTATTCCCGCAGTAAAATCCACTAATCCTATCAGTTAGGGGGTATGCTTAGCTACAGTTTGGTGTGCATTAGAATGTATTTGTACAGTGGAAAATAAACTCAGTATAATGTCTCGAAAACATATTCCATATATTTACAAATATTTTACATATATTTTACAAATACTATTTGAAATCTTTTTTTTTTTAATTTAACTATAATTAAAGTTTTCAAAATTTAATGTATTATTTTGTTTCAGATTTGAATGTGCGATTTACATTTAAGGTAAGCAATTATTTTTTTTTTATTAAATTGTTAATAAAATTATTTCAACTACATATTAATTTTACGTTACCATATTGCATATGTAGAAAGAGGTTATTATATTACTTGTACAATAATGACATCATTATTATACAGCAGTTAGTTACTACAAAAATTTAAAGAATGTATTACTTCTTTAAGGGGAGGTTCTCCTTCTCTGAATGACTAAAAAGTACGCAAAGTTTGGAAATTTTATATTCGCAAATGAAAAAACATAGAAGGAAACGGTTTGGGGATTCGAAAAAATGTTATTTTGGTCTTTATTTTCAAAAATTGTCGTTTTATAAAAAACAAAATAACGCGCATGATATTTTAAACAGAAAATAGATCTTTCATACACCTCCCCGTACACCTATTTCAATAATACAGCTTGCTTATATAGATATGTATATTTTTAAGAGAACATAGATGTATAATGCGTGAAAAATCCGGATAATTTTGGATCCTGATCTAAAATTATCCGGATTCGGTTCCCAGCACTAATAAATAGTTATTTTAAACTATATTTCAAACTATTGAAACATAATCGTATAAAATACTTCAAATGTCATTGTTTTCTCTTTTTCTCGGATAATGCAGTTGCAACGAAAGTCACATACCCATCATATCAACTATCACATTTAATTCATTTCTGTTTTATTCTTTTTTCCTTCAAAAAAAAAAAGAGAAAAATATCAAATCGAGGGGTCAAAAATCATTCCCCAAATGACATCGAATTGTCTACGAAGGGTTGGTGGAGGGGGACGGGGTGTAAATCATGTAACACTATATAGGTAGTAACCGCAGCCGGTAAGTGTGGCAGACATTCATACCGGCCGCGAGACGAATTGTAAAACGCGGTTGATTCGCAGGCAGATCCCTAGAGATTTCGCGCGCGCACATTCGTATGGTATATATATGGTCAGCCATTATAAAAGAACTGTACAATGTGCCCCGAGATATGTCTTCTGTCACATTAATATCAGTTATTGGTAGGATGTCTTTTGTTTTCACTTTTTTTTGGTGGTTTCATGGTGGATGCATTTAAAGATGAAATACAAGTGTTTTATTGCGTACCTAGTAAAAAATCTTTCAAAACTCATTATATTAAAATAAAAAAGATTTACGATTAAATTTTATATAAATTTTACGTACATCATCAGGAAGAAATATAAATATATATATATATATATATATATATATATATATATATATATATATATATATATATATATATATATTAGGGTGGTTCTTATTTTGGCAAAGTCGGAAATTTGTTGCTCCCACCCGCCAAAATTATTCCAAATAAATAAAAAAAAAATGTCCATACCTGTCAGATGGTGTTAACTCGTGCCTGTTGAAGGCTCAAAATTTGCATTTAGCTTAAATAGGGAAAGCCTTTTTAGACATTTTGGGATATAACTTTTATTGTATTTACTTTAAAAATATTTCAAAATAATCACCAAAATAATTAATCATTATAGCTTTTTTCAGTCAGAAATTATATTTTTCAAATTCACACCACTCCGTTAATAATCATCGGAATGGCATGAATTTTGGACTACTAAAAAGCATATTTCATTAGCTTTTTGAAAATTATTGAAAATTCTAAAAAACATTTTAGAATTTTCAATAATTTTTCCTGTCAAACCAGAATGAGGTAGAGAAAAAAGTTACTTAGCTATTATTAGCTAATTTTTTTCCTTATTTTACTAAATTTAAGATTTTTTTCGGATAGATATTTTAAACGAACACACTGTATAATTAATTGCTATTGTTTTTTTTTTAAAACTTTTATTATTAAAATATTAAAGTTTTTAATTTAAAATGTAAATATCTATAAATTCAATACTTTTTTTGTATAAATAATTATATGAAATATTTATTTCATATAAATGAACAAAAATTACATTTGTCGGAAACAAAACGTAAATGTATTTCGAAAATGCGATAAACTTAATTATTTTATAATACAATAAACTCATTCCTGTGACCTAGTTAATTCTGACATCAACCAATAATAGCAACGACATAAACGTAACTATATTATTTTCATTTAAACATTATCGTATTACATTTTACTCCGAACAATAACATAATTTTAATTTGCTATATCGTATATAGCATTAAGAGCCATCACTTTCAATAATACTCAAAAATTCTAATCTTTATTTTATAACACCATCCCGTTTCTAACTTGTATCATCAGATCAACTATAAATATAGATACATAATGTCTATACCTAATACTTGGATTTGTTATGTCCATTAAAAAAAAATGAAAAATACATCCGTTATGTAATTATACCAACAATAATATTATAGAACTAAGCAAATTTTACCAATTTATGGAAAATTTCTGACAACAAATTTATTGAAGTTTTTTAAATTTACTAAAAGAGACTTTACTAAAAAAATTTAAAAAATCCTCGTGCTTTTGATCGAGGGACTTAAGCGCATTTTTGGCGGGCGGATCAGTATTTTTATGACAACTGTAATTCAACTTAAATTCAAAACTAAATTTAACGGTTTTTCAAAATTTAAAATTATAGAAAAATTATAGGGGTAATTTTTGGACAGATTAAACTGGTGAAATTATAGAGGTAGTCGTTTTCGATAGGTTGCACTGTTTTGTTTACAAAATTTAAAATTTCATTAATTAACTTATTTAGCATTGGCTGAGCGCTTTTGAACTTATGCAAACAACTAGAACTCTCTACGATGTCTAGTTTAATAGTTTTTCAGGAGTGGAACGAACGACCGACCGACCGAATGGACAAAGCGTATTATTGAGCTTCCTTTTTGAAAACAAAAATGCACTAAAAACTGTAGTATTACATACATATTTGTACTTTTCCATCCCGTTGATTAATATCCTATTACATAATGTTTGTAATAGTTCTGATATTATGTATGTTTTAAACAATTATGTTAAAATTACAGCAGTTGAGTAATTATAATCTAGAAATACTGGGCATCATAGTGTGGTCTATATATTTGTAATAATTTTAGTTTTTTTTGTAAAACAATTTGATAATTCATAATTTTATTCCATTATTTAAATAAACATATTTTTTTTTTAAATTGTTTCCGTTTGTTTTATGTTAAAACTTCAAGTAATCAACCAGATTTGTTGCAATCTATAGTTCCACTCGTACATGCTCGAAATCGTTCAATCTGTTTTGTGTATTTGCGATTTCTCTTTCCGGTACAACACCGTCCAGCGTCCCGGTGTCAAATTTCAAACAGCAATCAGTCTAACGGCTGTATAGGGGTAACTAACCCCCCCCCCCCGCTGCCCCCATTTGAAATATTCCCTTTTTCGGGCAGTCGCGTGTACGCACACACGATTGACATGAGAAACAGAATTACGTATAGGGTTTTTTTTTTGTGAGTGTATGTGTGTTGTGTCCCCGTCAAGTTGATTTGATTCTATGGAACCTGATACTTTAATACAATTGACCGGTTGCCTAGTAAATAAAATTAGAGCGAGTTTATTATGTTAAAAATCGGAATCACTGACATTTGGTACGGCGTCGATATTGTTTTATTCTTTTCGAGAACGAATTTCGGAGACGTTAAAACTAACATAGTAAAAAATCTTTCAGAACTCATTATATTAAAATAAAACGACTTTAGATTGTAGTTTTGTATTAATATTTATTAATAATCGATGCACTCAACGTACATCTTTATCAGGAAAAATGATACAAATGACATTTACAGTAAATAAACAACACATAGAAACAAGTTACTATAATTTATTACTTATCTTGTTACCTAGTAACTTGTTTCTATGTTTTGTTTATCTACTGTAAATGTCATTTGTATCATTTTTTCCTGATGAAGATATACGTTGAGTACATTGAATATGTCGATTATTAATAAATATTAATACAGAACTATAACCTAATTCCGTTTTATTTTAGTATAATGAATTCTGAAAGATTTTTTACCATGTTATAAATTTTTAATTAAAGGAAGTCAAATTTTATCTAAATCAGTGCATTCACAGTGATTGATTCTTTATAAATTTCTATTGCTTCTCTTATCAATCTGCAATTAATATTGATTGGTGTTATAAAAAATAATTTATAAATTTTCTAATCTAGTTACTCTATGTACATCTTCATCAGGAAAAATTATGCAATAAATAAACAGAACAAGTTACTAGGTAACAAAATATACAAGTAACTAGATCATAAAATTTATAACTTATTAATTATAGGAAGCTAAATTTTATTTAAATCAGTACCTTCAGACTGATTAATGTTACCTAGTAACTTATTTTTTTGTTCTGTTTATTTACTGTAAATGTCATTTGTATCATTTTTCTTAATGAAGAAGTACGTTGACTACGTCGAAACATCGATTATTAATACAGAACTACAACCTAAAGCCTTTTTATTTTACGTTAAAACTAATTTGGCAAGTATTTGAACTTCAATTTGTTAATGAATTTGAATATTTCCAAATGTTGGAATAAATTTAGCTTTGGAATAATTTTATAGTTAGCCAATGAAATGTTTCATTTATTCTGAGTATACATCGCAAATGGAATAGAAAATAAACTGGTAGAATATTTCTTAATTTTTTTTTAGATAAATGAATGTTTTGAAACTTTTAAAAATAAAATTTTTGAAAAAAGAACCGACTTGGTATGGATCTGTATAGTTTAAAAGCCAGCTAAATTAACCGGTTAACTGATATTTTTGTGAATAATTTGCGAACGTTAACCGTAACTGTAACCGATATTTTAAAATTGTTAAAAACCGGTAATCTTTTACTGCAAAAAAATCATATCGGTTTTTTAAAAAAAAATTATTTTTAAAAGTTTCGAAACATTTATTTATCTATTATTTTTTTATATAATTATGTTTTTTTTTAAACAAAATTTACGAATTTTGCACTTTGATACGAAAAACGGAATATGTGCACATTCATATTAAATAATATTTTAAAGCATTTAGACAAAATTTGATCTTATTTCGACATTAACCCATTTGCAATCAGAGTTCTCTAAACGGTTGCAAATAGTTAAAATTGAATAGTTATTGCAATTTTTCAAATTTAGTGCCAGAATAGCGATCCTGTAACCAGATTCTAACCTAACTTTTATATTTTGTGCATGACTGGAAATCAGATATAAGAATCACCCTGTTTATATGCAGATTTATAAAACATATTTCTACTAGTAAAAAAATTAGTTTGTAATTTTTTTCATAATATTTAAATGTAAATATGAAAATATTTTCCGCCATATTAAAAAACATATTCACTTTTTACTCTGCTACCCAAAAAAATATACATCAATAAATCTTGCAAATGCAGAGAAAAATAAAACCACCCTCAATTTGTATACGTATCTATGACCCCTTGCAAAAATCCTTTTTCTAGCTTCCAGTCAAACCAACTAAAAATCAAACACCCCATTCATCCCCAATCTTATATGTATGGGCCCTTTACGCCTTAAGGGTGGCCCGGCTTCAAGGATATAGATGAAGGGTAGCTTTGCAATGCGCTTGCTTAATGCACTTTCACCATGGCTAGTGGTGGTAGTATTAGGTCACGTGGTCTCACTGGCTGGGCTATAGAATAGAATTCAACCATGTTTGACTATATTAGAGGCACGCCGTGTACGGGTTGCCTAGCAACCGAATGCGTCGACGGTGTGTACTGGACGACGCCGCGACGCCTACCCTTACTAAGCTATTGCATACCGACGCTATGGAGTGTAGATGGTTGAAATGGTGTAGCAGAACGGGGTAGAAGGAATACTGTTTTTTTTCTTTTTCGGAGAAAAGATTTTTGTGAAGTGGGATTTTTTGACGTTATTTTGAATGCATAAAAAATGTGTTTGAATATTAATGTTATTGTTAATTAAATAAGTAGTTGTAGCTGTCTTTGGTAATGTAATACTAGAGAATGATTCGGCTTGCACTGTCCAGATGATATTTAGTATATTAATAATATATTATAAAAATTTAAACAAAAGTTTTAGTTCACAATCTAAATATATTAACATACACTGTAAAAAAATCGGTAATTATAGATAGAAACCTATGGAACAACTGATTTACACGAGTTTAATATGTAAATTTACAGACGTCAGAGGAAAAATTTTACATTATATAAATATAAAATATGTACATTTTAATTACTTATTGTTTCCGTAAACGAAAAACATATTTAATATAATAAATAAATTATTTTCTTAAAATTAAAAAATTATATTTTTTTACAGAAAATTTATGGAAACCTTCGTTTTGCTAAAATAATATGTAATTTTTACTATGGCTTTTATGTAAAGTGTCAACTTTTTTACAGTGTGCAATGTAAAAAAAAAAATTGAGTAATTTTACATAAAAACCAGGGACAACTAATTTACACAAGTTTAATATATAAATTTATAGATATCACAGGAAAATTTGTATATTATATGAATATAAATTACGTAAATCTTAGCTATGTAAGTTTACTAATTTTTTCGGTAAAAAAAAACAGTTAAGTTAAGGAACATTTTATTAGAAATAATAGCACATTAAACTTCATAAAAATTGTTCGAAGTTACGACCACCGTTTTCGATACACAAGTTGTAACGATGTACAATCGACTGCCGGAAAAAAAAAAGAAAAAAAAATTTCCGGACACTAGTTTATTAATAAAAAATGTTTCTTTATGTGCCCTCTATCATTTCTGAAAATTAGGAAAAGTTATTCTGTTACACCCTGTATAATAAGGTAAATTAATTATAATACTTAAAATTATAAAAAAAATTTAACAGTTTTTTTTGTAACAGTTTGTAATAAAGTTTGTTATTTTATTTTATTGTATTTTTTATATATCGAAATTTGAGAAAAATATTAATACTATATATCACTCAAACCAGTACAATTATAAATAAATATTCCATTCCATTTTGGAAGCCAACTGTCAAATTAAGCCAAGCACCCTTAATTCGTAATTCGGAAAATAATTCAGTGGGTGCCAATAGAATTTCGAACTCAATTACCACTATAGGCAGCAATGACGCCACAGCGGCTACAGACAAATTTTATTACTTCCACACACAGAACACATTCGATCTCTGGCTTTTGTTCTTCGCCACGTATTGTCCATGTACCACAATTCGCAACCTCCTAGTTGCCCTCTAATAGGATAATCCTGACTGAAGCCAATCATCAACACGATATCAGATCAACTATAAATATAGACACACAATGTCTATATCTAATCCATGGATTGTATTGATATATACATCAAAAAAAGTATGGTAATAGTGTTTGTTCACATTTTGTAGCCTAACAAATATTTCTATAAACAAAATTTCTCTTTCTTGAACATAGTAAAAACTCTTTCAGATTAATATATATAAATATATAATCTATATTAATACTTATTTAAAATCGACGTTTCAACGAAACTCAACGTCCGTTTTCATCAGGATAACGACGGATATTGAGTTTCGTCGAAACGTCGATTTTAAATAAATATTAATACAGAACTTTAACCTAAAGCAGTTTTATTTTTTCTCTCTCTTATTTGAATTTATAGTATTTTCTGGGCTGGTATGCCATGATTGATCCTCATCGCAGACGTTTCACCATACATTGTAGATGGCTTTTTTAATGGGAGGTTCTCCTCCTCTGAATGACTAAAAAGTACGCAAAGATTGGAAATTTTTTATTCGCAAATGAAAAAACAAAGAAGGAAACGGTTTGGGGATTCGAAAAATTGTTATTTTGGTCTTTATTTTCAAAAATTGTCGTTTCATAAAAAACAAAATGGCGCCCGTGATTCACTGTTTTCGTGTCAGCGCGGAATCGGTAAACTGTGTGTATTGCAGAGTTTCTGGATTTATCTGTAACAAAAAATGAACAACAATGCCAAAAAATAAACTAAATTTACTGGAGTATAGACCTATAAAATTTACAAATTGTAAGGCCCTGAAGTGGAAAAAAAAGGCTTAAAAGTCGACCTCAAAGTTTGAGATCGTACCACATCGTCAAATTTTAAGTTATTTCTACGTTCTTAGATCTATACTAGAGTAAATTTAGTTTACTTTTTGGCATTGTTGTTCATTTTTTGTTACAGATAAATCCAGAGACTCTGCAATACACGCAGTTTACCTATAACGAAAAACCTATAACGGAAACTGAAGGCCAATTGCAGTGGGGGTACAGGTATATATACCAGATTCAGTCACCAATGTATGGCGAAACATCTGCGACGATGATAAATCGACCATGGCATACCAGCCCAGAAAATTCTATAAATTCAATCTATATTGGCTGTGAGAGCCTGAATATTACTTCGCCCTCTCTCTCTCTCTCTTTTATTAATATAATAAAAATGTTGTATTGTGTTCCCCATCTATATTATGGTTGATCTGATAATACGATCGAGTACGCTTTCCGAAGGAGACAAAATGAAACGTGCAGAAGTGGGGAAGGTGAATCAATGTACAACTTGTTATACGCTTGTTAGTCGAAGTGATATCACAGGACAAAGGAGGATAATCATGTATATAATATATGGACAATTAGATGTGTTTATTATCCTGTTGATAGATTTATCTGTATTTCGATTGAAACACGAACAATTGATTTGTTTGCTATGATCTGTGGTGATAATGAAAGATTTTTCGGAATAATGTTTCGATAATTGACGACACGTATACCATGTGGGCTATAAGCTTATGATTGTGATTGATTTTTGTAATATGAATAAATTCAATGTATTTTATTTTCATGTGATTGAAATGTAACTAGATAATTATAATAATTTACACATCTAATGCCGGCTAACCCGTAAATTTCTCGTATACAGTTGCGTACAGGGCCGGATTTACAGCTTGCGGGGCCCCCAAGCACGAGGTAGGGATGGGGCCCCTATCTCTACTTTAAAAAAATGTATCAAGCAAAAAAAGGTCTTTCATAGTTTACTATAAAAAATTAAAAAAATAAAATAAAAAAGGTTGACCGGGGGCCCCCCTTGGGTTGGGGGCCACAAGCACGTGCTTGTTCCGCTTGCACGTAAATCCGGCCCTGGTTGCGTAAAATCATGTACACTAAAATCTAATTGCTCGAAATACAAGATTTTCACAAAGCAATTGTTGGAATTTATTTTTTAATTTGTAAAAAAAAAATCTGGTTACTTGTTATCTAGTAATTTGTTTCTATGTTTTTAGTATATTTTCCTGATATCGATTTTTAAATAAAACATATTAATATGAATTCTGAAATGATTTTTATTATGTAATTTAAAATTATTTATAGAATAATTCAATTTTTTAAAATAAAACAATATTTTTATGAAAATTCAATTATTTATTAATAATATATTTAATATAATAATATTTTTATTATATTTTGCTAAATTTTAATAATTGATGTGTGATATAAATTTATACTCAATATAGATCATATGGCAAACTTTTATTATCGATTTTAAGTTTTTTTTAAATGTCTCATAATTTTTTATTTTTTTGAGAAAATTGGATTTCAAGCAATTTACATTTGAGTAAATGATTTCTTGAGGAACTTGTGATAATAATAATAATAATACATACATACATACACAATCACGCCATATACCCAAAAGGATGTGGCACAAAATTTTTCCATTATCCCGAAATCAGTCTTCTCCAAACATTCTTATCAAAACAACTAACTTTATCCACGTTCATAATTTCTCTCGTACATGATTTTCTATTCCTACTACTTAAAGTTCCGCTCACGCAAAACACCATCAATCATACCACTCGAACTACTTATTGTACAGCCACGCAAACGTATATGTACCTTCAAAATCATTCATATAAATCTTTTTAACCAAACGTTCATTAGACATTCGCTCAAGATATCCGAACCATAATATATATATATATATATATATATATATATATAAAACTATCACTTCATACGTGCGTTTTCACAAAACTTTAGTTGATAATGTCCTGAAGAAGATGGGATACTGCCATCGAAAGCTTGACAATTAATCATAAATGAGTTTTTTGATTTACACCTACCCGTTTTCTGACTGTTTTCCTAAAAATCGATTATTATATATATATATATATATATATATATATATATATATATATATATATAGAAATGATATGAAATTATTACCGTGACGAATATGTACTGGATTTGTTACGGGATTACGGTAAATGTAATTGATTATTAAAATGCAAACATCAAATTTCAATCAATTTATTGTTTGGAACCAATATTTCGCCAATAGTTTTTTGGCTTCATCAGGGTTGACACTGAATAAAAGAGAAAGATACAAGAAAATTTACAATCACCCAAGATTAAAATTCAAAATTACATAGAATGTTTGACAATAAAAATTATTAATGTATAACTTACATGTATGATATGAAATGTATGATATTTTTGTAAAAATAAATAATTTTGGTTTTTATTATTCCATGTCTATTGCTAAAAAGTTTGTCTGTAGAATAAAATCGTTAAACTAGAAAATCCTTTCTTTGTCAAATATTAAAATAATAAATTAATACCAATAAAACAATTAAAATTATAGTCGTAGAGTAAAAATATTAAATTAAACACAAAACACTGATTATTTTTATAAGATTATAAATTAAAAACTATGAACTAAGAAAATTTCTTATTAAGAAAATTTCAAAAAAACAGTTTGAATTTAAAAAACTTTTCAAGAACCGAAAACAAGTTATAACAACTGCAAACACCTTTTTTTTTTTGAAAATAAATCATAAACTAATCCATGCTGTATTGTATAACCGTAATGACATGAAGTTGTAATCAAACTATTAAAATAAATAAACTTAATATTATTAAAATTAATATAATATATATGACTTAAAGATAGACTGTTAAAAAAGCAAGGGTTTATTAAGATTGATTAAAAATTATTTTTTTATGATCTAAAGTCATTAAGTTGGAATAAGACGTCAAAGCGTTCCTCACGTCGTTTTTGTTATTAATAACCTCACTTTTATCTCCAAACATAAAAGTGAGGTTATTAATAACAAAAACGACGTGAGGAACGCTTTGACGTCTTATTCCAACTTAATGACTTTAGATCATAAAAAAATAATTTTTAATCAATCTTAATAAACCCTTGCTTTTTTAACAGTCTATCTTTAAGTCATATATATTATATTAATTTTAATAATATTAAGTTTATTTATTTTAATAGTTTGATTACAACTTCATGTCATTACGGTTATACAATACAGCATGGATTAGTTTATGATTTATTTTCAAAAAAAAAAAGGTGTTTGCAGTTGTTATAACTTGTTTTCGGTTCTTGAAAAGTTTTTTAAATTCAAACTGTTTTTTTGAAATTTTCTTAATAAGAAATTTTCTTAGTTCATAGTTTTTAATTTATAATCTTATAAAAATAATCAGTGTTTTGTGTTTAATTTAATATTTTTACTCTACGACTATAATTTTAATTGTTTTATTGTTATTAATTTATTATTTTAATATTTGACAAAGAAAGGATTTTCTAGTTTAACGATTTTATTCTACAGACAAACTTTTTAGCAATAGACATGGAATAATAAAAACCAAAATTATTTATTTTTACAAAAATATCATACATTTCATATCATACATGTAAGTTATACATTAATAATTTTTATTGTCAAACATTCTATGTAATTTTGAATTTTAATCTTGGGTGATTGTAAATTTTCTTGTATCTTTCTCTTTTATTCAGTGTCAACCCTGATGAAGCCAAAAAACTATTGGCGAAATATTGGTTCCAAACAATAAATTGATTGAAATTTGATGTTTGCATTTTAATAATCAATTACATTTACCGTAATCCCGTAACAAATCCAGTATATATATATATATATATATATATATATATATGTAAAACGAAAATATAGTGACTGGTAATAATTTTAGATGTCTGTGGATAATGGGTTTTGCAGTCAGAAAATTTGGGATAGATGTTAAATAAAACTCATTCAAGTTTAGAAGGCAAGCTTTCGATTGTATTCAAATCTTCTTCAAGGCCTGAAACTAACAGAGTCTTTTTTACAACATGGAAACCATGTAATAGAATATAAATAATAATATAATATTTTACATTATTAACCCATTATCCACAGACATCTATATATATATATATATATATATATATATATATATATATATATATATATATATATATATATATATATATATACACGTATATAATTTTGTATAGATATAAAATATAGGTATAAAATAATAATCATAATAATTTCAAAACATAATTACTTGTATATGTTACCTGTATTTGTTACCTTGTTTCTATGTTTTGTTTGTTTATTATTTATGTCATTTGTACATATTTTTCTTAATAATGATATCTCGATAAGTCGAATTAAAATTAAAATTATACAGAACTTAATCCTGAAACTGTTTTATTTAAATATAATGAGTTCTGAAAGATTCTTTACTATGATATTACTTTAGTTTAAATTAGGGTTATTCTTAAAATCCGAAATAAAACCCTAACAAACATGCGAGTTAAAATATCGAAAAATCCACCTCTGTTACGGATAAACCATTAAAATCCGTTAAAATGTCACAATTCGTTCTGATTCTGACATCGGCCATCTATCGCATGTCATTTGTACTAACGGTATTCATTCCGTTAGCAAGACACGTTGAGGTTAGGTAATCCTGCTGTTTTTTTTTTCGCCCCTTATGGAATCTGTCGACTTTGGGGGGGGGGGGGATTTGGGATGCTCCCCAGGGACCAGGACGGTATTAAGTAAGTTTTAAGCTTTACGAGCGCAACTTTTCAGGCTAATATTTCCCGTTAACGGGGTCGCAAAAGTCGGTTAGAAGTAACTGTCAGATTCATTATCGGTTTGTTTCATCAGCGCCAGCGACACTAAATATCCGAGGAAAAAAATAATAACAAAAAATTAGATCTCTCTTTTCTAGATTGTCGCAAAATGTTTTTGGTTAGATATGACCTTTAACTTTAATTTTGTTAATTACTGTAAGCCAAATAATAATTGCAGATATTTACATTTTTCTTCAAGCGTATCAAAATATTGATATTACATTACTATATTGTCAATGTAGAAGAAGGTCATTATGTTACTAGTATAATAATGTGTATATTATTATACAGTGGTTACTATATACACCACTGGTTATATAACTACACGGTCAAGTGTATTTAATCTGATAGATTCGGCGGTCATATTGAAAATTATGTTGTGACGGAGATTAAATGTAATTAAGCGTATAGTCATGTTTGGTGCTGCCACGAATGAGTACATAGTAACCAACTACTGTATGATAATTTACATTATTGTACTAATGACCTCCTTCTACATAGACAATATAGTAAAATAATATCAATATTTTGATACATTGAAAGGCCACTTTAACAATATCAATCCAATTTATAAATCTCAATCTTAAAAAAAATCTCTTTTATTATATTCACTTAAAGAAGGAAAAAACAATAACAATAGTTAAGATTGGGTAATATAGCGATATGTGTAGAGTGTTTTTCTCGTTTTGATGTTCGCAAAGGGTATCAAATAACCGTTGTTGGCTATAGAATCAATTGGATTTAACGGCGGGCAAAAGAGGGCTTGATCTCGTGGAAATCGAAACGTAAGATCTGTGTGTGTGTGTGTGTTGTCTATATATATATCGTCATCCGTAACCGAAACTGAAACTGGATAAAGACTAATGCAAAATGATGGTCTGTGTGTGTTTAACTGTCTTATAGCACGTAAAGCCACAACCGAGATGAAAACGAGAAACTTTGCGACCATGACGCGACTGGCTTTACGGGATCAGTGATTCGTAAACTTTTTGTATCTGCCACCTTGTTAGAAAATGATACTTTTTTCCAGGGCTTCAAACCTTTATATTTTTCGTTCCCGTTTTTGTTTCCGTTTTTTTGTTCCGGCAAAAAAAAAACGGTTTTTTTTCAGTTTTCGGTTCAGTTCCGAGTGATTAATTTTTGAATTTCTTCAGTGTTTTTATTTGTATTAAAAACTTATTTTCTACCTTAATTTAGAACATATTATTTCTTCTTTTAAAATAAGTATACTAGGTAGCCGGTCGGCATAGCCGGTCGGCATAGCCGAGCGGTTTAGAACGTGTGTCCGACACCGCTCGTACCTCTGCCCGGGTTCGAATCCCGCTTGGGGCATGGATATTTGTAATGTCTTTGTATTGTCCAAATACACTTTATCTATAAAGCATCTACTAGATTGATGGTCTTTGCTACCGAGTCCATTTGTGTAAAAATAAAAAAAAAGTATACTAGGTAAATTAATACAATAATAATTATTAATTAATTGAAGGTATAATAATTAGAAGTATATAATATATGATAATAATTTAATTTATTATTCGAATCTTATATAATTTGTAAGTATATTACTTTTCTTATCAATCTGCTGCTAATATTGATTGGTCCAGCAATTATTACAGCAATTCTTACATCATGAAGATATTTTAAAGCACGTTCTAACATTGAATTATAAATTTTAAAAAATATTTTAATTGCTATTTAATTGCAGTGAAGTACGTGATAATTAGAAAATGTAATAAATGTGGAAAAATGTATTATTGGTCTCGCCGGGATTCGAACCCGGATTCTAACCACTAGCCATGACAAAACAAACACATTTTTTGCAATTACATTGTGTTTGATCAGTTATAACTAAGTCATGTGTTAACCTGGTCAGTTATATTACAGTAATATGATATTAAAGTATTTTTTTTGCGATGACACTATAAATTTTAACAAATATTTTAATTTCCCGACAAAGCCAATACATGTTTCCACAATTATTAAATTTTCTAATTCTATATTAGCTCACTGCGATTAAGTGTAAATTAAAATATTTATTAAAACTTATAGTGTTATCAAAAATAACATTGCTTTAATATAAAATTATAAAACAAAATTTTCATTGATTATCGAAAGATTACGATTTGCTTGCTAGACATTATTTAGTGACACTAATTTCAAAATAAACTTAAGCACCTTATTAATACGGTAGCGCCGCGCCGTTATTTCTCCGACAGTCTCTATTAAGTTTGCAAGTTATTTAATGAGCTTTCGGTCGTCTGACACGCGATGGCACTGACACTCATTGTTGCCGATCAGTGCTGACAACCTAAACATTTTCTCCCTAGCATACGAAATACCAACCACACAAACAGGGCTGTATTTACATTTTTAAGGGGTATTACCGTTTGTAGCATCGAATTTTTAAATGTTTTTCATCAATTTTTTTGGGAAACTTTTACAACAAATACAGAAAACAACAATTATAGCGTTGGAAAGTGTATTTATTGAAGTTTTGAGTAGTATTTTTTTTTAAAAAAGTTAAATGTTTACTTAAAAAAACGTCGTCAAAGTGATCAGGTCAAAATTCTGATTTAGCAACTAAAACAAACTGAATAATTTTTACCCCTAAATAAAAAAAAAACGGTTAAATTTTAGGCACTTTTTTTAAAAAGGCCGCCATTTTGAAAATAAATGTAGATGTCGTTTTTATAAAATAATTAAACAGAATCTTATCTTAAAACAGTTGTTATTTAATCATTTCTTTGTTAGAAAGTACTTTGTGATGACAGTCGGTTCTGCAATGTCCACAACATATTTTATTCAAGTAAGTGTTTGTAAGGAGATCCCGTAAAAAGTCAGCCTTCCAGCCTTTGATTATATAGAACTGGATACGCTGAAGCCTATAATATAATGTACAAGGTTTTGTACTCGTACACCAGACGAAGACAGATATATAAATCAAATAAGTGTAAAAGTGACAGAGAATATAAAATGTAAAACTGTACTGCGCAAACTCTGTCATATACAGTTGTCATATACAGTTGTCATATACAGTTGCGCTTGCGCAATTCGCTTTTACATTTTATTCTCTATCTCTGTTCTTTATACACGGTACATACTTCGTGACATCCAGTTCTATATAATCAAAGCTTCCAGCTTATGTTTTATAGTAAATACGGCTCTGTACACAAAACAATCTACATCTTATCGTCTGGTTTTGAAAGAGATGTTTTTAAGCTGTTGCTCGTCTATTTAACTCGCCCCCCCTCCCATTATTTTTCCAGTAAAATCCTGTCATATTCGATCACATCGGCAGATGTCTCTACCGTGACGTATTTCACCGGGGGTTTTTCCACGTTTTCTCGATAAGTATTATTGAATTTCTCGACCACGGTGACGGCGCTTCGATGCGCAAAAGGATTATATATGTTGTTCTAACGTGATAAAAAAGTTTTTGCGGCTAGCACCGTGTTTCGAAGACGAGAAAAATCATTTATTTTGTTAGCTGTAATAAAATCATGTTTTGTGTCAAAACATTTTTACTTCGGCTGCGCTAGGAGAACGCTTTTTTCGCAGACTGCTATGGAGGAAATTTAACGTTCTATTATTATATTGATTTATAACACAAGTAATGTTTATTGACTTTATTTGTTTTTATTTTATTTTTGACGTTTAGCTAATTGTTTTACTTGAATTTTTCTAGTTAGAAAATATCAATTTGATACAAAATCCGAATTAAAAAGATTTTTATTTAACACGATATATAGAAAAATAAAATGGTTTTAGGTTATAGTTCTGTTATAATTGCAAAGCCTTTCAATAGTAACAATAGATTGATAACAGAAGCAATGGAAATTTATAAAAAAGGTTATCCTTTTTTTTTATAAATTTCTATTGCTTCTGTTATCAATCTGCTGATAATAGTGATTGGTCTAGCAAATTATTACAGTATCAATTATGAATACAACATCAATCACTCTGAAGGCACTGAGTTAAATAAAATTTGATTTCCATTAATTATAAATCTAAAAATTGTATGATCTAGTTACTTATTTGTTACCTAGTAACTTGTTTCTACGTTCTGTTATTTATTGTAATGTCATTAATATCATTTATCCTGATGAAAACGGACGTTGAGTTTCGTCGAAACGTCGATTTTTAAATAAAACTTTGACATAAACTGTTTTATTTTAGTAAATAATTATGTTTATCCGTAGGGATATTGCTTTTATTACAAAGTACTTAATTAAATTATTAGGTTTTTGACAGTTGACGGTCAGTTTGATAGTTTTTGCCAATAGAATGACATTTTCATAAAAATTTAGTCAAAAGTTTTGTCATAATTCGATATTTACACAAAATAAATTGTTAAGATTTGACAGGTCTGTAAAAATTTGACAAGTTAAATTTTCACTTATTTGGCTACAAATTGACTGTTTTTATGAAAATTTAATAGGTTATATCATTAAATAAATAATTAAGATTATATATTAAATATTAAATTAATTTAATAAATATTAAATTAATTAATATTAAATATTAGCTGATATTTTTGTTGCTAGGCAACCTATTATAATACTAGTACAATAACAACTTTATTTGATTATTTAAAATAGGTATTACATTACGTCATACAAAACTTCAGTAGAAATGCATGTATATCGTATAATAAAAAAAGATGGAACATATCTTTGTTATCGTAAATTGAATAATGAATTCACGACGTAATTTCACTGAATAGCTATTTTTACTATTTGTCATATGTCTTCTTTCTGTGTACATGCTTGATATTGATATTTGAATACGTTTGAAAAAGAAAAACAAATTTTTCCTACCTGTACTCTAGCTTCAGTTAAATTAATTTTCATTGCTAAATCTTCTCTGGTAAATACATCCGGATAATGAGTTTGAGCAAACGCACTTTCTAGTTCCTCCAACTACAAAACACCAAAAACAAACAGAAGAAAATTATAGAAAAAACTAAATATTCCTTACAATAGTTCTTTTTCAACTATTATACCAATTACTTTTTATTTTTATAACTGAATAGAATAGGATATCGTACAAATTATTTGTACTTAAATGAGATCGCAAACAGAGCAAAAAAAAGTTTAAGAAACACTTTTCTAGCATATGCAATTATTATATTTTACATAATAACCGTAAACCTAATTTCATATTTCGCTAGAACGCACATAATATGGGATAATAAAATTTAAGTTTTAACATACACACATAATAAAAACAAATAAAAATATCTACATACATTAATTTATTTATGAAGTTCTGTATTTAGAGTAAAATGAAATTATAATGTTATAGTATAATGGGCTATTTTGAAAGTTTATACAGGGTGTAACAGAATAACTATTCCTAATTTTCAGAAATGATAGAGGGCACGTAAAGAAACCGGAAATTTTTTTTTTTATTATTTTTTTTTGCGGCAGTCGATTGTACATCGTTACAACTTGTGTATCGAAAATAGTGGTCGAAACTTCGAACAATTTTTATAAAGTTTAATGCACTATTATTTCTAATAAAATGTTCCTTAACTTAACTAACTACTCTTTGATGTTGTAATAATTAAGATTGTTTTTAACGATATCTAGTGTATCTTGACACCGAGAAATTTCCGGACACTAGTTTATTAATAAAAAATGTTTCTCTAAGTACACTCTATCATTTCTGAAAATTAGGAATAGTTATTCTGTTACATCCTGTATATATATGACTTCAGTGGAAAAGCTGTGAACTGAGTTTCGAGATAATTCCGTTAATAGTTTAATTTCAATAGTTAATTTCAAATGGGCAATGATTATAAATGATTGTTATAGTAATGATTTTAATTAGAACTTGTATTAATTATTGAACCGACCTGCTGAAGTGTGAATGTGGTCCGATTCCGTCGTTGTTTTCGCCTGACGAACGTATCATCATGTATGGCTGGATGATAGGAATAACTCGTATCTGAAACAATCAAAAAAATAGCGAAATTATAGAAAAATATAGTAGTAAAATTTCACTATAAAATAACTGTAATGTCTATCTCAAAATTTTGTAATTCTTACATAATTCACAATAATAAGTATGATGAGTAGTTAGAGTGGTATGATTGAGAGTGTTTTGCATGAGCGAAAGTTTCCAAGTAGTAGGAATAAAAGAGCATGTATGGGAGGAATTATAAATGTGGATGAAGCGAAAGTTGCTTGTTTGGATAGGAATGTTTGGAGGCGACTGATTTCGGGATGATGAAAAAAGTTTGTGCCACACCCTTTTGGGTACATGACGTGATTGTGTATGTATGTATGTATGTATTAGATTGTATGTATTTTTGCAAATTGCATTACATACTTAATGTTGAAATTACGTATAGTAAATTGTGTAACATTACAGCCTGCATATTAATATCTGTAATAATTTATGAAAATAATGAGACTGACTTAGTATATATTTTGTGTAATAATACTAATAAAATATTATAAGTATAATTCATTCATTTCAAAACACATCATTCATGTAAACTTAGAAATGTATGTAATTATACCAACAATAATATTACAGAACTACATTTTTTTGAGCTATTCATGGAAAATTCCTGACAGCAAATTTACTAAAGTTCTGTAAATTTACTAAAAATGTACTTTTCCAATCCGTTGGTAATATATCATATTACATAATGTTTGTAATAGTTCTGATATTATGTATTTTTAAACAATTATGTTAAAATTACAGCAGTTGAGTAATTATACCTAGAAATACTAGACATCATAGTGTCTCATGGTTTGTACATAATTTTTTAGAGTATATCATATTCTTAGTGTATACATATTAAAGATATGAATTTGGTAGTTGTAAAAAAAGATATAATAGAGAAAGAAGAAATAGGCAAGAATAAATCAATTGATTTAAGGGTTGAGGTGAAATTGAGTTTGAAGTTTGTGCTTGCGCGAGGTGGTAGGTGGTGGGTGACATGAGACACTCTCATAAATCGAATAAGTGGATAATAGAGTTTGAGTTGTATATAGAGTTAGCGCTCGTTTCTAGATGGAATTCACTTTGGGAAAGTTGTGCCTTGGCTGTGTTGCTGTCACCACTGCTATTCGAACGAGATGGCTCCTGCTCAGTGCTCTTGCTCGGTCAACTTTGACCCGCGGTGCAGCACTGATCGAATCACTGAAATAAGCCACCCACACCACCACCCCTCCCTTCCGTCAACCGACACACAGACAGATGTACCTATTTATTGCATTCGCAAATCAATTGCGATTTCTAAAGTTCTCTCTTTTCTTTCAACTAACTCATGAGTTTATTCATTTATGGAATTACTATGTTGAATTTACAGTTAAATGTACACATACACAAACAAGTAGTGAATTTTGTCGCAAGAGAACTACTTTTACAGAGTTAAAATAATAATTTATACTAACATATTAAAAAATCTTTCAGAACTCATTATATTAAAATAAAACGGCTTTAAATTAAAGTTCTGTATTAATATTTATTAATAAATATTAATACAGAACTTTAACCTAAAGTCGTTTTATTTTAATAATTTATACTATTTTTCGAAGAGAAAAAGTTGCTATATTACATAAAAACCATAGTCAAAAAGTACATATTATTTCAGCAAAACGATAATTTTTTTATAAAAATAATTAAATTTCGTAATTTTAAGTAAAATAATTAATGTACTATATTATGTGTTTTTTTATCGGAAAAGTAAGCTTACATAAAATATAAGTATTTTATATTTATTTCATGTAAAAATTTTATTGTGTCATCTATAAGTATATAAGATACAATCTAATTAAATAGATAAATTTTGTAGCATTTCTTTTAAAAATAAAATCTTGTTAAAATAATAACTCTAAGATTCTGTACGAAAAACACTTTTCTCTATTCAACAAGATTTCTTACGTAATTTCAAAATTTTTATTTTAACAGACTATTAAATATAAAAGAGCATGTATAAAAGGAATGTTTAACGGAAACTAATTTCTGCAGATTGTTAAAATAACAAAAAAACTTTAGGATTAAATTCTGTATATAGTTGATTTCAAAATCGACATTTTTGTTATACTCTCCGTATATCATCACCAGGAAAAAATATACAAATGACATAAATAATAAATAAACAAACCATTTAAACAAGTTATCTACTGGGTAAGAAAGTCAAGAGAATTGATAAAGAATACATTCAAATTAAATAAAATCATGATTTTTCGTGTAGTTGGTAATATTTACTAAATGAAGACAGTATTTATGAAAATATTTTCGCTTATAAAATTTATGTGTTGTATTGTGAGTAAGAGGGAGATGTATAGAGTAGAATAGAGTGAGTGGTCAGTGTTAGTAGAGCATGGACAGAGCTATGATAATCCGTTTAGTGACTTGGGGACATTCATATCAACACCTTCCTCACACATAATGCACACCTACACACACTCACAAATACACTGAAAATACTAAAACACATATTTTTAATACATAGAAAACGCATATTGTGTTAATTAGTTTTATGAAAATTTAAACATAGTAAAAATCTTTCAGAACTCAATTATATTAAAATAAAACAGCTTTAGGTTGTGTTTCTGTATTAATATACAGGGTGATTTATGACGTCAGGGAAAAACTACACCGGATGATTCCTATAAATAATCTAAATAAAAAACTACAAATAAACATATGTCCGAAAATGCTTTCTAATGGAACTGTAGCCGTTAGAAGTTTATTACATGTAACATCAATCGCGTTAGCCTTATTTATTTTATTAGAAAAAAAAACAAAAAAAAACAATAATTAAGTTACTAATTTAAAGCAATAATTTGATAATAATAATAATAATTAATAATTTAATAATTTACATGAGTATGCTGATATAATTTTTATTTATGGATTTTGTGATGGAAATGCATTAGCCAAAGGAAGACACTTCGAACATTTACTTTAAGTTTAATCCCAGACGTTCTTGCTTTAAATTAGTACCTTAATTTATTATTGTTTTTGTTTTTTTCCTGATTTAATAAATAAGGCTAACGCGATTAATGTTACATGTAATAAACTTCTAACGGCTACAGTTCCGTTAGAAAGCATTTTCGGACATATGTTTATTTGAAGTTTTTTATTTAAAAAAACTCATAGGAATCATTCGGTGAAGTTTTTCCCTGACGTCATAAATCACCCTGTATATTAATATTCTACGTACTCAACGTATATATTCAGTAAAACAGATATAAATAACATTTACAAAAGAAAAGGTAAGTGAAGTCGATTATTAACAAATATTTATACAGAACGTTTTATTTTAAATATAGTTTGTTAAATAATTAACCAGATTCATCTAAAATTACATTTCTTTCTTAATTGAAGTTTTAAATAATAATAATTTTATTTTAATTTACGTACACAAATTTTGAATGTGATATTGTTAATAAAGTAAACTGTTTGTTAAGTTAATGACAATAATTAGCATAATACGATAATTTTTTTATGATCAACTTTGATCTGATTTGAAGCACCTATCCATTTAAGCTAAATGGAAAAATGAAAATTTTATTTTCATTAACTCGTAATTATGATTGGCTTTAATCTGCTAATTAACGAAATTTTAAATTTTATGTTTCGATAAATTAATTTTGAAAATCAATTAGATGGGATGGTATTAATGCTTTAAAATTTTAAAAATCAAAAATTTTGTTTGATGTGTTTATCTAACGTATGTAATTATCCCGTTCGTTGTATATATATATATATATATATATATATATATATATATATATAAATATTAATGTCAAAAGATAAACTTTTGTTCTTGGGTCCTGAATCTGCGTTATAATTAATTATAATGTTATTAAATTCCTTATCAGGTTCGTTATTGTTTTTAGCAATGACGCGTTTCGACTTTTCAGTTATCTTCAGATTTTCTGAGTTTGATCTGTGTTGTGGCTCGAGTGACAACACAGACCAAACTCAGAAAATCTGAAGATGACTGAAAAGTCGAAATGCGTCATTGCTAAAAACAATAACGAACCTGATAGGGAATTTAATAACATTATAATTAAGTATATATATGTATAAAACAATGGTCTTCTAGAATAATTTTTGTTGACTTTCTTAATTGATTGAAATTTTGTATTTAAACTAAAAAAATGCAATAACTGGTACTTCTCTTTTCATGTTATCTTAATTTAGGGACATTCTGTACATTTAATTTTAGATTTTTGGTGGTAAACTTATTTATTCAACAAGCAGAACTTTTTATAAAGAATAACTTTTTGTCGTAAAATCAATAATAAAAAAATTGCCCATTTGTTGCCAACTTTTGAGACATACTGTATATATAAGGTGACCAGATTTTTAGATGGGCAAAGCGGGACAACTCTGAAGGAGGGGGGTATCAACAAAAATTTTACTACAGAATAAAAATAATATCGTAATATTTTTTTATTTTTAACATAAGTACAATTTATAAATAATATTTTATTCCTTGACATATTTTTTATTTGAGTGAATTTGTTTCAGTAGATTGTTGTCATTTTTTAAAATATTGTAAAAATCTTTACAAGAATTTGTCAAATTATATTTGACACATAAAATGGCTTTCAAAGTTTCAACACTTAATTTTGATTTTTCTGATGTCCACACTTGATTTACTGTAGAATTACTTACCTTAATTTTCTATGGTAAGTAGCAGATTTGTAATATTTATTTGTTTAATTAGCTTGCTAGCACGCAGTACGAACATGAAGTGTATCATCTGAGAGACAAATATAATGTAACTGGGTAGCAAATGCAATACGTTAGTCGTCGTAGTCAGTAGGATTCTTAGAACGCAAAACAAATTGAAGGATTCTTAGAACGCAAAACAATAATTTTCATAAATATAAAATTTAACTTAATTCTAAAAGTCGGGACTTTTGAAAAACGTCGCGGAACGCGGGACAAATTGTGAAAAATCGGGACTGTCCCTCCAAAAGCGGGACGTCTGGTCACCTTATGTATATATATATATATATATAAGATATTAAAAAAAATTACATATTTGTTTATAACATAATTAATAATTTTTTAGAATTCATTATATTTCAATAAAAAAGCTTTTAGGGTATAACTCTGAATTAGTATTTATTAATAATCAACACACACCACAACGTACTCTCAACGTACATCTTCATCAGGAAAAAAGATTCAAATGCCGTTTATAGTAAATAAACAGAACAAGGAAACAAGTTACTAGGTAACAAAATAAGTATTCTGTATTATAAATAAATATTATTGTAGAATTATAACCTAAAGCCGTTTTATTTTAAAATAATTTTGATAAAATATTGAATTATGATTTCGAAATATACTACCGAAATACATTTCGTAAAATACAATTTTATTTAAAATAAGTTATAACACACTCACCAGCCATCTAGATATTAAATAAATAATAAAATACGTGGGTATTTGATGGGTAAGGCATCTATGAAATGTGTTATGTGATTTTCCATTGGAAATAACATTAACCGAAATATGTTTGAAGGACCGGATTTTAATTCGCCGTGCGCTGGCAAAAGATTATCGGATTAAATGTACAATTTCGTTGAATTAAACATGAGATTTTAATTAATATATCCACAGTATAAATTGTAATGTAATTAACCAAAGAGAGGCTACGAGATAGAGAGAGAGAGAAAGAGTAACAAGAGAGTATTCAAATGGAATTCTGGTGGCCTAGGTAGGCGCATTGTTGGTCCAAGTCCGAACTTCTCCTGGACTAACTGATTGCGGGAAAGTTTTCAACGAAAGAACGGAACGCAAATGCTCTGTGTCTGGGATTTTAATTATTTTATATCCGGAAGTTATATAAATTGTATTATGTTTTTGTAATAGGAATTATGTTGGAAAAATGTCAAGATTGCAGCGGCTAATTTCATAATTTCTAAATCAGCTAGATTCTTATAAATTTAGATTTGAAATGAATTATATCAAAAACGAATAGGATTTAATGAATTTTTTAATAATAATAATTTATTAAAAGCCCGAGAAAAACAAAAAAATACATTAACTTAAGTTATTCAAACATACACTACTATAACTAATTATAATATTAAACATTATTAGAAATTTTACCAATATTTTCTTGAAATTCTTTAACATTGTGAAATGCATTAAATAGCAAAAAAATCTTAATTACAATTTTAAATTTCTTGATCTCAACTATTTGTTGTATCATGCTAAACCAACATTATAAGATAAATTTTTTGCCGCATTTAATCTACATAAATCCAATTTTATGTTGTTTTTTTTTGTCTACTAATTACAATCATCAAACATTGCAATATACAATGTGTAAAGTGATGAGGTTTCCTATAGGGAAAAAATTTTTAATATGAGTTTTAGGAAAAAATCTTATTTTTTATAAAAAAATTTGCTTTTATCAAAACTCCTTATAGTCAAAGAAAAATCCAGTAATCACTTAAGATAAGATCAGAAACTTGATATTATGTCGAGTTGTTGATTTTAAATATGACTAAGTCCGAATGTTACATCAGTATCGTGTGAAAAATGTTAAAAATATTTGTCATACAAGAGACTTACTTTTTAATTATTATTATTATTATTAATTTGCCAAAATATAATTAAAAAAAAAATATATATATTTATATTTTTTTTTTCATGGGTAACACGATACTGATGTAACATTCGGACTTATTGTTAGTCATATTTAAAATCAACAACTCGACTTAATATTAAGTTTTTGATCTTATCTTAAGTGATTACTGGATTTTTCTTTGACTATAAGGGGTTTTAATAGAAGCAAAATTTTTTATAAAGTATAAGTTTTTCTCCTAAAACTCATATTAATTTTTTTTTCCCTATAGGAAACCTCATCACCTTACACACTGTATACATAAATGGTATTGTAAAAATTTTTAAATTAACAAAAATTTTGTTTACAAGATTGTCGCCAGTTAAAATTCTAATTGCAGGATTTTGTAATTTAAATATTCTGTGGCTATTAAACGAATCAACATAGAAACTGTGATGGCATTGAGTTAAATAAAATCTGGCTTTCATTAATTAAAAATCTATAAATTTTGTGATCTAGTACCTTATTTGTTACCTAGTAACTTCTTTCTATGTTTTGTAATGTCAGTTGTATCATTTATCCCGATGAAGATGGACGTTGAATTTCGTCGAAACGTCGATTATAAAAAAATTTAATACAAAAATTAAACCTAAAGCAGTTTTATTTTATTTTTTATTATGTTAATACTAATAATGTCAAATGATTATTTATCTAATTTTTTTTTATTAATGATACATATTTGAATGATTTTATTGTATTGAAACATGCTTATTTTTTAATATCTAAATGTTTCTGATGATAATTTCTCGAAATTTAACTGGAGAAAGAATTACTTCGTATATTGTCGATTTTCCTTTTTAATCTGCTATATCAACCTTCCAAACGTACACCCTGTATGTATATTATATCAAACATGAAATAAAATACATAGGTAAGTTGTTTGTTTTTAATTTATCATATAGAATAAAATTATTTTGTTTATTTTCTTGTGTACATGATAATTAGCAAATTGCTACTATCTGTCAATGTTAATTTAAATTTTATCCTTTTAAACACACACACATACAGACGCGCTCGTTATTTTATTTTATATTTATTTATTTTTATTTTTTCCATAATTTTCCATATTTTGTAGCCGTCGGTGGTACAATATTAATTAAAATGCTAATTAAATAAACAAATAATCATTTTAATATGTATTTTTCACAGAGAGAATATTTTAACACTCGCTACGTATATGCGCTTATGCATCGGCCGGCCGGCCATATATGGAAAAAATTTATTAATTACAAACAAAATGAAATGCTTTTTTTTTTATTTAGTCGCATACAATCAAAACACTAATTCAGTACCGGATTTATCTATAGATGGACCAAGTTTCAGTCCATCTTTGGTAGACAATGAAAAATATTATCTAGATAAAATGAAGTTTAATTGTAATCAAAATTAATCTAAACAAGATAATATAGAAATAAAATTGATTTAGGTTGTAGTTCTGTATTAATTTTTAACAATAATCAACGTTTCGACGTTGAAAAATTATACAAATGACATTACAGTAACTAAACAGAATATAAAAACAAGTTATTAGGTAACAAATAAGTAACTACTTGTAGATTATAAAATTCATAAAATCAGTTTTTATTAAGTTAAAACTAAAAATATAATATTGAGATTAATTAGCTAGATGAATATTATCTTTAATAATTTTATATAGATAATTTTATGTGGGGTACGTGGTGTAACTAGGAGGAATCGGGTATGAAATACATTAGTGATGAGTGTGAAATTAAAAAAAAAATGTCGTTGAAAAGTTGCTGGTGTATCAGTTAAGATGGTTCGGTCATCTTGAGCGAATGTCTAATGAACGTTTAGTTAAAAGAATATATAGACAAATGATTTTAAATGTATATGTTTGTGTGGGGACGTTTGATGAGTAGTTGGAGTAATATGATTGAGAGAGTGGTTTGCGTGAGCGAAAGTTTCAAAATAGTAAGAATAGAAGAGTATCTAGGTATTATGAATGTGGATGAAGCTAAAGTTGCTTGTCTGGAGGAAACTGATTTTGGGATAGTGAAAAGAGTTTGTACCATACCCTTTTGGGTACATAGCGTGGTTGTGTATGTATGTATGTATTTCCAACACTGACTACTACCTAAGAGCATTAAAATTGTTACCAAATATTTTAGTTGTTTACATTATCTGTATTTATAAAAATTGGTAATCTTCGTTTTATTCCTGAATTTTTTCTTTAAAATTGTTAACTGTTAAAATGAATTGATTTCATGACTTCTTAAACGTTCAAAGGTATGTAAATGTAACAAAAAACATCTCTTTTGAAATATTGTAACATAACATAATGTAACTATTACAACCAAATTTTGTATTACTTAGCTGAAGATGGCTTCATTATGATACTGAAACGTACTTATAATAAAAAGAAAAATATATTGTGAAATAAATGAAGTCAAACCATCTAACTTGATGTTCATTTTTTCCCGAAGATTTTTATAAGCCGCTGTTTACAATTTTTAATATTTATAAAAATATTAAAAGATTTTGTTAAAAAAAAAAACAGACATGAAACGAATAAATCCGGCACTGCACTAATTCAATCGTTATATCGACATAAATAATTTAAAAAATAAATAAACATATAACTAGGTACGTTTTGTAAAAACATGAATTAATCCCTTCATATCTGTCAGAACGTATTAACCATTATAAAAACATATAAAATATCAACATACCCGACGTATTTGCATCAAGTAGGCTTGGCTTTGATTCATCTGATAATCGCGATGCGAAACAAAAACGCATCGAAATCACAAAAATAAAAAAACACGGCGCACAAAAAATACGTTCATCTGTTATGTCACGTAGCAGAGCCATCATCATATAGCCTACCCTGATATTTCGCCCCGGTTGATGCTCACTTGTCATTCCGATAATCTTCGCTTTTTACGGGGCGCGCGCGTTATTCATCTGTCATTAAAGGCGTTTCGCCTTTTGTTGTTGATTTGTCGAACGATGCGCATATCAATCGAAAGAGATCCGTTGCGCGCTGCGCTTTTGTCTTTTGATGACATGCTAATACTTGAAATAATTGAATAGGTCATGTGATGATGGCGATGTTTTTTTGTTTTGTTTTGTTTTTGATTCGATTTTTGTTGTTTTGTTTTCGTGCCGTATGCCGGAGCCGAAGCGTAAATATAAGTTACGTTTGATTTGATTTCGGTGCGGTATGAATTGTAAATATTAATTGACCGGCAATTTTATTGAAATCTTTTTGATGTTGGTATTTGCGGATATTGAGACAAATAATAGTTGCTCCACGCATGCAGAATAAATTGATAAATGAATGACAACGAATAGATACACGTATTTAGCACAAGCATGTACATAAATGTAAATAAAGATAACATGTAATTTATTGAGAATAATTCTGTAACGGATCATTTCAAAGAAATTTAATTCGCATATTTCAGTTTATCATTTCTTAAACACTGTAAATTATTTGCAAAATCTTATGTACTTTATTTTTTAAGTATTTTTAATTGACTTTTCCTATACCATTATCAATATTATTAAAAGTATAAAATCAGAAAGAAATTACAAATTTCATTTAAAGAAACTTTCTATTAAAACAATTTTTTTTGAAGATTATTTTATGATACGTTTTAATATTTAATATTTATTATTTTTTTTTGTAATTTAAATTATTTATTATACTGTACTCTACTGCATTGTTTTATGTATATTGGTAACACTGTAAATAAAAATAACATGTAATTTATTGAATATTTCAAAGAAATTTAATTCGCATATTTCAGTTTATCATTTCTTAAACACTGTAAATTCTTTGTAAAATCTTATTTACTTTATTTTTTAAGTATTTTTAATCGACTTTTCCTATACCATGTGGTTTATATGGAAATGAAAAATATATTATTATTTGTTGCTTTTTTTCCATACCATATGTATTTGGTTCAAATGGAAATAAAATTTTTATTATATGTGAATATTCAAATATTAGCATAGATTAAATTAATAATCTGAAAATGAAAAAGCTCATATCACCTCGACCGGTTGTGGATTAATTTTTTAATTAATATATTTTTTTTAATAAAACAGGGCAGGATAAAACTGGTAAGAAAATCAGTTAATTAAACCGGTTAACCGGTCTTTTTGTAAATATTTTGCGAACGTTAACTATAACCTCAATCATAATTTTAAAATCCTTAAAAACCAGTAATCTTTAACCGAAAAAAAATATACCGGATGAAATTATTTTTATATACTTACGTATATTTTTATAAGCGAAATTTATGAATTTTAAATTCCGTTTCCTAAAACGGCGTCTGTAAACATTCATATTGGGAAATTGGATCCTTTTTTTTCTAAATTAAAGAAACAATATTTTATAACCTAAAATGAAACTAGGTTACAGTTCTATATTAATAATTATTAATAATGATGCTATTGTATGATGTATGTTATATAATAATGTATTAATTGATGTTATCAATCAGTGAGAAGTGGTATTGATTTAAATACAATTTGGCTTGCATTAGTTAAAAATTTATAAATGTTATGTTCTATTTACTTATTTTATTACTTAATAACTTGTTTTTATGTTCTATTTATTTACTATAAAAGTAAATTAATATTTTTTTAATTTATCCAAGAAAGAAAACATTATATTAAAAAAAATACGAAATAGGTAATATTAGAAAAGTTTTAGGACGCCACTGGTTTTAATTTAAATTTTATATCGAATTTTACAAAATGGTTTAATAATAATTTTGTTTCGATACAATATAATTTATTGAAATTAGGTATAAATGAAAATTATTATAATTATTATTATATATTTTGTTCGGTAAATTAATTTTAATTTAAATAATTATTATTATAAAATTTAATGAAATATAATAGTAATAATTAATTATTGCTATAAAAGATTAATATTAATATTTATATTAAATAAAGAATCAAATTTATTATTATTCATAATGATATATTACTTTGCTCGGGAAATCCAAATACAAAATTAACATCGTACAATGTTGGACAATTCGTGATTTAATAAATAATTTAAAAAAATCTTTCTTTTAAATCACAGAAATATAATTAATTTAAACCATTTTCGAAAGTAAGAATTTCTTAATTATTTTTATATACTTATACATACACAATCACGCCATGTACAAAAAAGGATGTGGAACTTTCTTCTAAACATCCCTATTATTCAGACAAGCAACTTTAGCTTTACTTAGTATGAATATAAATATACTCGTAACATATATAATTTTATACTTGTAATATTTAATTTTATGTCTATTTGAATATATACGTGGTAGCATATTCTCAAAAAGTATATGTATATATTTAAGTGCCAATGTAGAACAAGCAAAATGCGACAAAGTGCTAGATATTTTGGGTGTTTCAGTTCATTTGTTTAGTTTCGCTCGCATGACAGTTACGTTGTCTTAAAATCGGTATTAGTTAAAATTGAACTTATAATACGATCCTTCGTTTGTTTTTAATATTAATTAATCAAAATTATACATCATGTTAAACAAAATAGAAACGACTAACAACATACTGATTACAGATTATAATTTTTTTTTTTCAAATTCCATGTAAAATTTTTTATCCACTGTAGTGAATATAAAAATTATAATCCAACATTGAAGCGGATTTTTAATTTCGTTATCAAATGAAATCATTATAAATTTATTAGTCGGTTATAAACAACGGGCGAGGCATAACCACGGCTCAGAATGGACATCGTATTATTTTTGTTATGAGGGTGGAGGGGGGAGGGGGGGGAGGAGAGTGGCTAACAAAACCTCGCCGAGTTATTTCGGAATTTAAAATCGAGCAAATTACGAACGAAATTTACATTAAAATTGCTCCTAATCCCGGCATTTCATTGCAAAAATCATATTGTACCGCCCCGCCAAGGGGATTATACGTAAAAACCGAAAATTAATTTCCTAGTCATAAAAATTCAATGCGACGCTAACGCCGCGCCGGCTGCCCGACGCGACGGTTGCAGATGCGACGCCACGCCACGCTCGAAACACTCATTCAATTTGCTACGATGGACGGTGCTTGCCAACTAAACTTGCGTATGTATGTATGTATATAGGCTTTTGCTGTGTTCTAATTAAAAAATATGTGTATACATTGCGTTATACAGTGCTTCTTCAAAATAATATTATATTGTTAATTTTTTAGATGGGTTTCTCGGAAATTCTATTACATTTGGGTGATATTTTATGAAAAACAACTCATTTTTCGGTTCGAAATGTACTTAGTATTTTGTTTAAAAAATCAACGGTCAAAAAAGGTTATAATAATAATAATAATAATAATGACTTTATTGCCCAACAGTTATACAACCAATTACTGGACAAGATACATATAAAAAAAAAACAAAAAAATCAGTTTATATACATATAATAATGTTAATACATATTCAAATATATTATTTGCTAACTTAATTATTTAAGCTATTAATTAATGAATATAAATTTTTGTGAAAAATATCAAAATCAGTTAAAAAAATCAGTAAAAAATAATCAGTTATAATAAATAAGTATAGGAATTTTTTTTTCTTCAATCTTAACAAAATATTTATATTACATTATTATGTTGCTATATAAAAGGAGATTATTATGTTACTAGTACATTATTATACAGTAGTTAATTACTATACAGGGTGATTTATGACGTCGGGGAAACACTACACCGGATGATTCCTATGAGTAATCTAAATAAAAAACTTCAAATAAACATATGTCCGAAAATGGTTTCTAACGGAACTGTAGCCGTTAGAAGTTTGTTACATGTAACATTAATCGCGTTAGCGTTATTTATGAATAATTGTAAAATTACTGATTGATTTTCTAACATTTTGTTTAAACACTAGTAAACCAATTTACTAGTTATGACTTACTGGGTCCCGACAAAAATTATTTTTTAATTATTGTAAATTGTTTATTAAATATTTATTTATGTGTGTACAAAAATGTATAAACTAGTAAATTGGTTTACTAGTGTTTAAACAAAATGTTAGAAAATCAATCAGTAATTTTACAAATATTCAGAAGTTTATGACTTGTTTTTTTTTTCCCTGATATAATAAATAAGGCTAACGCGATTGATGTTACATGTAATAAACTTCTAACGGCTATAGTTCCGTTAGAGAGCATTTTCGGGCATATGTTTATTTGAAGTTTTTTATTTAGATTACTCATTGAAATCATCCGGTGTAGTTTTTCCCCGACGTCATAAATCACCCTGTATACATCACTAGTGGCAGCGCCAAACATAACAACATATATAATAGTGTATGCATATTTCCGATTAATTTTATGGAATCAGACAAACTGTTATAATATATAGTTATAATATAATAATAATATAATAATAATAATAATAATAATAATTATATAAAAACTGTTTTAGGACAAAAATTCTGTTTAATTATTTTATAAAAACGACGTTTCGACTAAACTGAGCGGTCGTCTTCATCAGGTAAAAATTTATCAATAACATTATCAGTTTCATCAAAACGTCGTTTTTATAATAAATAATTAAACAGAATTTTATCTAAAACCGTTTTATTTTAATATAATTAGTTCCGAATGCTTATATATTGTATGAATGTTTGTAACATTAAAACTTAATTTGTAGCGTATAATATAAACTGAGTGCTTAGTTCCACTAATTTCAATATTAATACCATCTAATTAGAGTTAGTAATCAATACTTAATAGATAATCAAATAATGAAATTAGCTAGTTAATATAATCCAATTCGATTATAAGATCAGTTAATAAGCATTACATATATTTACGAATAAAATTATTGCAATTTGATTCTGTATTGATCGAACATTAATCTATAGAGTTGAAAAGTTTTCAATTATATTATTATTATTGAGAGAACCCTAAAAGCAAATTAAATGTATCTTTAACATATTATGCATTTAATTTAATACTACAATTTAATTTTTTGGTTACATATTACCATGAATTTTGTAGAACTTAAAGTAATAGTATATTACGTTACGAGGAATAGAAAGTAATCTGAGTGAAACACAAAAAGAGCTTTCTATTCCGAGTCAAACATATGATTTTTTTTTCAAGTGTTCTAAATGAGAAACTAAACTAAAAATAAATAAAAATACTTGTCAAGTTACTTTAACCAGTTACTAACAATTGTAGATAGTATGTATATGTAAATATATCTTATTTATATTTGGCAATTTCTGGCAAATCTTTCGTTGTCTGCATTTCTTGCACTTCTTCACACATTTTCAATAATCAAATTCAAATTCAAGTGAAAATAAACAATGCAATTGTCGTTTTGAATTGAATTTTGAATATAGTCGTTGGAGATGTCAAATTAAATACACTTGACCGTGTCTCTTTAGTTGAATATGCAATTTCTGACAAATATGACGGTGTACATTGTATTTCTTGCACTTTTTCACATAGTTTCAATAATCAAATTAAAAATCAAGCGAAAATAAACAATACAATTGTCAATCAAATTAACTTAACTTGATATGCAATAATTTTTTCAATATATCTTCAGAAGATGTCAGTTGAAATACATTTGACGTTGTAATTACGTTTGGTGCTGCCACCAATGGTATATATAGTAACTGCTGTATAATAATGTCATTATTGTACTAGTAATATAATAATGACTTTTTTCTACATATGCAATATGGCAACGTAATTAATATTGTGATACGTTTGAAGAAAAAGTAAATGTTTTGAATACTAATTCAATATTGCTTCCTAAAACCAAAGACACTAAAATAATAAATAAATTCAAGTTTACAAAATGCATTCAATGTATGCTTTGGATAAATGAATAGAATTATCGAAAATGCAATTTCGTATAAATCGTAAGTATGTGTAAGGCGCAGTGTGCGTAGTACAAACCGCGGTCAAATCTTAGTTAAATAAACATAATGCATAAATAATTTAGAACGAAAATCATAAATACGGTAAACGTTGTCGACGGATTACAGCAGCCTCACCCAGTGCAAAGTAAATTAGTCGGATTAAAAGTAATGCCCGCGAAACGTCAGCCACTCATCAGGGTTGACGGGGAGAGTAAAATCAACCAAAAAGCCACTTTACTATACTCACTACCCCCTTACATAAACCACACGTTTGTGTGTGTGTATGTATTTATGACGAAATAAGGGAAGAATAAAGAATAAGCAATAATGTTTCTATTAGTAGGTGGTGAATTCGAGTTGGCCATGTAAACTATTGTTTTTACACAATTTTTATTTAACTCATCGGCTATATTTATATTTATATAAGTATTATTTTTTTGTTTGTTATCTGATTTGTGAGAATTAATGTTTCTTTAATCGAATATATTATTTCTAACAAATTTGACGGTGTAAATTTGCATTTCTAGTACTTCTTCACTCGAAAATAAACAATGCAATTGTTTATTAACTTAAATTGACTTAATAATTTTTAATATAGCCCTCGGAGATGTCAAATTAAATAATACACTGGTCGGTATTTTCTTGATCTAGCTTTTAGTTTTTGACAAATTTGACGTTGCACATTAATTATCCGGGCTCAACACAATAATCATCACTTTCTAATCCTCGTAACATAATATACTATTATTATAATTATTAACTCGTAAATCGGTGAGGTAAAATTTCAGTTACGTCATTTTACACTTTAAATAAGTCGATTTCTTTTTTATTAATAATTTTATGAATAACGAATATTCGGCCAAATTTCATCCGAATATTCGTCTATATCATATAGTATTTTTTTTTTTGACAATTTAAATCACGATTGGTTGTCTTCTTTGTAAAGATACCACGCTGACTAGCGTAGATGTACGTCGGTTTTTAGTGGCTCGACGCGCTTTTAATAGAAACAAACATGGTTATAAGGTGAATACAATTGAATGAGTGTCGTTTAAAGGCGGATCCACACATTCGGTATTTGCCGAGTTCCGAGTGAGTGCTCGCCGAATCCCAAATAGGTGGGGATAGTTACCGAATACTTGCCTAATGGCGAGTACACTTATACAGATATGTGAACTTTGCCGAACATCAATTTGTTGTGGGAAAGGCGAATATTCGCCATTGAACGCTGTTGAAAATTACAACAAATTTAAAAAAAAAGTATCAAATTTTTTAAATTCTACAATAAATATTATTGAAATTATTGTTGAAAAAAAGAGTTCTTATAAGTAAATACTTTTAAACATAATTCCACGTAATTGCAAAATTTTTATTGAAGTAAATATGAAAAAAATTGATATATCATTAAGATATTAGTAAAAAATTATCATAAAAAACATTTTTTTGTAAATTTACATTAGAAAATGATTTATTGCGTATTGATTTACATGAAAGAATAAAATTTGCACCAATCGTACTAGTAGTAGGTACGTTAGAAAGTTTTGTCAATTAATAATAAATTATAAAAATTACAATGCAATTCATAAATTTGAAATATTAAAACAAAATTAAAAATAAAATGAAATAGAAAACTTTAAGTAATGGAAAATAAAAATAAAAATTGTTTATCAAGTTGCTCACAAGTATCCATCAAGAACCCGAATGTCTGGATCTGACTAAAAACAACAGCGAGGCGAATGTTCGTTTACTTTGACTCGCGTCAAAAGACCGACACAGTACGGGAAACACGGAGCACGCCGAATATGCGCTCGGCTTCTGACGAACAATTCATCCACATTATTCGAGAATCGGCGAACAGCCGCTCGGGACTCGGCGAATGCCGAATGTGTGGATCCGCCTTAACGTGTGTAGGGCCTTAAAGTGAGTTTTTTTAAATATATGTTTGCTCTGTTTGTCTGAACTCGTTTATTTATTAAACTTAGACAATGAGGTGATTTTTCTGTTGGAGTATTTAGCGTAAATAGCATTCAATAGGTTTGTTCGATTGATTCTCTTGCGTTTTACTGCAAAACGCTGCCGTAAATGTTGCAGCAATTTGCCATTTAGATAACATGTAATAAAAGTAAATAAAACAGCAAACATTAGCTGTGTTTTTTTACCGAAAAACTCATCTCAGATCAGCAAATATCAGTAACCTTCAAATAATAGCTCTTTTATTTATCGTCTCGTAGTCGTAACTGATTTGGAAGTGAGTGAATTGCTTCCCCCCTTACCGATACTGAGTTTGATATTTAGCTAGTGCTTAGCTGAGATTCAAGTGAGCGCAAATGCGCAATTCAAATTTTGTTTAGTTTAAGATTTGATAACGTGTTTGATACTGGTTGACATTTATATTTGAGTATTTTATTGTGAAGTCAAACAATAGCTATTCGGCGAATTGCAATCAATTATCAACGCAAATACAATCCAAATACATCTAATATTTTAGGTTATATATCGTATGTGGAACTTACGATTTTAAACGTCACTTTCAAATAAACTGTTTTATTTATCAATACAACTCACTCAGAAAAACTCAGCTCAGCTCAGCTCATTTACAAGATTTACTGATCTGAGTGGAATGTAAAAAAACACAGCTATTGACGCAGCGGTAAACAGTAGACGCAACTGTGCGAATCGAACAGAGCTATTGTATCGCCCTAACAATTTGACCAATCCAAACACTAAAAGTGTGTCAAGATTGGTCAAATTCTTGAGCTTGTGCGTAAAACTAAAATTAAAACGGCAGTCTGAATGGTGCTTTAATATAAATATGTACACCTTTTGTGTAAAATTCATTAATTACAATTGTAATTGAACATTTTAAAAAATGACTGCTGCGGAAATGAGATTTTTACGTGGGGTATGTGGTATAAATAGGAGAGATCGGGTATGAAATAGATTAGTGTATGATGAGTGTGAAATTGAAAAAAATGTTGTAGCAAAAGTTGCCGTGTTAGTCAGTTAACCTGGTTCGGACATGTTGAGCGAATGCGTCTTATGAACGTTTGGTTAAAAAGATTTATTTGAATGATTTAGATGGTATACGTTTGCGTGGACGTCCGATGAGTAGTTGAAGTGGTATGATTGAGAGTGTTTTGCGTGAGCGAAAGTTTCCAAGTAGTAGGAATAAAAGAGCACGTATGAGAGGAATTATGAATGTGGATGAAGCGAAAGTTGCTTGTTTGGATAGGAATGTTTGGAGGCGACTGATTTCGGGATGACGAAAAAAGTTTGTGCCACACCCTTTTGGGTACATGGCGTAATTGTGTATGTAAGTATGTATGTAATTGAACATAAACTGACATATTTCTCGTACTTTATATATTAATTTTGGCTAAGTGTTATTTACATGATTTTTATTTGTATTTTTTTATAGATAAAACAGTAAAAAAATACATATTACTAATAACAATTAAATAAATGTATAGAAAATTCTTAACTGAATAATAAATATTAATACTATTATCTGGCTAAAACAACACTATAAAAATTACGTGCACATTACAACTGATCTCGTAACAGCAAATGCATATTGTATGAAAATTGAATAACGAATTGGCTGATTGTACGTGGTAATAGTAATCATGGGGAGGGAAATTTCCCGCTCTTCGCAATTCGGTCCAGTCGACAGTGTTAAGGAGATGATTACGGGGTATGTATGTCCCCGGGGATGAGTACCAGTACCAGGTCCTACGTTGCGCGCGGCCGAGATATTCCCGCGGGATTCATTATTGGTCATAGATAGAATTAGTTTGGGGGCCGAACGAAAGAAACGAACACTGAACCGAGAGCTCAACTGATTATACATGCTAAGTGCACGGACAGTTTATTCAATTAGAGTTTTACTAGATTAGGTTACTATCAAAAGAACCTACTCATTTACTCATTTTACTCGCGCGCGATTATCATTTTACTCATTGGATGTGTAGCTGTCGGGACGTGTTTGTGATATATATTAGTCATGAGTGTATAATTTGAATTTTAATGTTTGACAGTGTACGTCGCTTAATGTAATCATATCGGGATTTGTGGTTTTTGATAGCAATAACCGATTGATAATAATATTAAAATAAAATATAAATCTTTATTTAATATAGTAAAAAAATCTTTCAGAACTCATTATATTAAAATAAAACGGCTTTAGATTGTAGTTGTAGTACTGAACGTACATCTTCAACAGAAAAAATGATACAAATGGTATTTACAGTAAATGCACAGAACATAGATATGTGGTGTAAATAGGAGAGATCGGATACGAAATAGATTTGTGTATGATAAGTGTGAAATTGAAAAAAATGTTGTAGCAAAAGCTGGTGTTAGTCAGTTAAGATGGTTCGGACATGTTGAGCGAATGCGTCTAATGAACGTTTGGTTAAAAAGATTTATTTGAATGATTTTGATGGTATACGTTTACGTGGACGTCCGATGAGTAGTTGGAGTGGTATGATTGAGAGTGTTTTGCGTTAGCGAAAGTTTTCAGGTAGTAGGAATAAAAGAGCATGTATGAGAGGAATTATGAATGTAGATGAAGCGAAAGTTGCTTGTTTGGATAGGAATGTTTGGAGGAGACTGATTACGGAATGATAAAAAGAATTTGTGCCACACCCTGTTGGGTACATGGCGTGATTGTGTATGTATGTATGTATAAAATAAGCAACTAGATTTGCTCGATAGTGAAAACATAATTTACGTTTTTTGTCTTTTGTGAAAAATGTTATCGATAAAATAGGCAGAATTTTATCAAAAAACTATAAAATTAAAGTTTGCTATTTTTCCACACATGTTGAAGAATGTAAAAGATATTATTCCTCTTCAATCTTTCTGTATATTATATACATATAGAACACGGTGTTCTTAATACCGTACGAATGCATAAGGTTTATGTTGAATAGATGTTAGATAGAATTGTTTCTACTAGATTGACAGTAGATAAGATGCTAATACTTTTAAACCATCCAGATAAATCTGCTATTGGCATAACATGCAGAAAATCTTCCTGATGTAAAATTCAAAGATTTATAACTCCATACAGGAAAACGTAGGGCACGTGCAATAGATAATGATATGTAGGGAATTTTTTCTATATAACGTTATAAATCTGTATGAGGCTAGGAGAAATTAGCTGTGTTTTTTACCGAAAAACTCAGCTCAGATCAGCAAATATCAGTAACCTTGAAATAATAGCTGTTTATTTATCGTCTCGTAACTGAGTTCGAAGTGAGTGAATTGCTTGCCTCCTTACCGATACTGAGTTTGATATTTAGCTAGTGCTTAGCTGAGCAAGTGAGCGCACATGCGCAATTTAAATTTTCCTAGTTTAAGATTTGTTAACGTGTTTGATACTGGTTGACATTAATATTTAAATATTTTATTTTGAAATCAAACAATAGATATCCGGCGAGTTGCAATAAATTATCAACGCAAACAATCCAAATACATCTAATATTTTAGATTATACCATATGTGGAACTTAGATTTTAAACGTCACTTTCAAATAAACTGTTTTATTTATCAATACAACTCACTCAGCAAAACTCAGCTCAGCTCAGCTCATTTAAAAGATTTACTGATCTGAGTGGAATGTAAAAAAAACCACAGCTATTATTTTATATTTTTAATTCGTGTTAAAAACGTGGTATATTAAATTTTTTTTTATTTAAATAATTATTTTTATTTTTGCATTATCTAAAATATAATTTGACCCGAACCTAACCGGATATATGAATCGGTTTGAAAAATCGTTCTAGTTTCATTTAATGTTAAACCGAAACGAAAATTGAACCGACAAAATATTAAAATTCGCGAACCAAACCGCTTCACATTTTTACACAGTTCCTGTTACAAAGTTTTAATTAAATTAGTAATTTACTAAATATTTTCATGTAATTTTATTATTATTAATAGATATTATTATCGGTGTCATAACATTTTATGTATACTTACATCTCTAATTTACTTTCACGAGCAAACTACAATGACCAATTAGAGAAAATTAAAACAAACGAATACCAATTATCATTTGCAATAACGGAAGTTCAATGTAAATTTATCGTTTACTATCGGCAAGAATCCGCCTAATTAAAAAAACCAGAAATACTATAGCAACTAAACCGTAAGGCAATTTTCGTTTAAAACCATATGATGCGATACTTGTATGATGCGATTTTGATGATAATATGCATTTATATGGAGATACATAGAAATGACATTCACGATGGGCACTTTGATACTTACAGGGATGTGTCGGCGTGAACGGATAGTCTAGTTGGGGTAGCCGTGGTTGTGCCGCCCCTGGATGCAGTGACGGGGGACAGTGGTAGCAGAACATGCTGCGGGCACTGTGCCCCGCAATCTGGAAACGAAACAAAATCATCGAATATTAGTTTTAACACACTACTTCAATATTAAAGGTAAGTGAATTTTGTTTTAATAATAATAATAATAATAGTCTTTATTTCTGTTGATCCAGCTGGATATAGAAAGAGTCAAAAAAATACAATAATATACAAAAAGTGTACAAAAGCAAAATACAGTATCATACAATAAATTAATTAATTACAGTATTAGAACTGACTTTCCAAAAATTCAGTAACAGAATATAAACAATTTGATACTAAAAAACTATATATTTTTTGTTTAAATGACTTTAAAGTACTATTTTTAATATTGTCAGGTAGTTTATTGTATAATGATATCCCGGCAAAATTCGGGTTTTTCATTGATAGTGTTCTGCTAATTTTTGGAGTTATCAGTTTCTCTTTATTTCTAGTATCATAACCATGTTTATGTTTATGTGTCTCAAATAAATGAATGTTACTTTTTACATAAATTAAAAGGTGATAAATATACAAACAAGGTACTGTTAAAATATTGTAATACTTGAAATAACTTCTACCGGAATCATATGATCGAATCTTTGCCAATAGTCTGATTATTCGTTTTTGAATTAAGAAAACTCTGTGTGCAGAAGTTTTTATTTATGTTCATTTTATGATAACAAAGTAGAAATGCGTGGATTGACCCGAAACGTCAATTTTGTGAATAGTACAAACTGTACATTATACCTAAGTAAACGGTTAGCCGTGCTCCGTGTTCTGTGACACGTGTGCGGTATAGTCGAATGAGAAGGGACCTAGTACACTATTTAAATTTATTTTTTCATATTGACAATGAGTACTGAGAAATATTTGCAATACTAAATCTAAAAAACTTAGTATAATGTATAAATAGTAAAAATATTTATTATTTGTCACAAATTATTGAAATATTTATCAAATTAAAAAAAAAAAATTAATGCTATTGTTGGAATTTTAAGCAATTTTTATTCTATCATTATTATGAAATTGCGTTCATCTTAAATCCAAAAAAACATTGGCCCGTATTCTCACCTCACCCTTTCGTGAAAAAGTGATTTTATCATTAATTTCAAAATAAATTTTTGCTTCTGTTTTTATCAAATATAAATAGTTTTTCTATTTTGGATCATTTTTATTAAATTTGGTATTATAAAATTTAAATAAACTATTATAAAATGTTTAATAAATAATTTTAAGTAAACGTCAAAAGCACTTTTGGCAAAAATCACTTTTATAAATGAGGTGAGAATACGGGCAATTTTTTTTGTTTTATAATTCTACATCATAAGAAAAAAGTATAGCATAGATAAGAAAGAGTTGGGAATTTAATGAGGTGGGGGGGATGATTTTAAAATAAAAAATAAATTTTCAATAGTATCATAAAAATTAAATGATATCACAAATAGAAATTAAGTTAATTATCTAAATTGCAAATAATTTAAAATAAAAACAGCTACTAATGAAACTAAACAATGCTTTTTTGCTGGTTTATAGTTAACTTTAGTTAAAATATTTTATATGAAATTGGTCGTTAGGCAGTAATTTGAGCTACAAAGAAATTCTTTTGAATATATAGACCTAATTCATTTGTAAGGATGTGTACGTATCGAAATTATTATGTTTTAAATGACACACTGTGTATATTTTTCTATTTAGGAATCCTGAGAAAACCGCATATTCCTAAGTTTATTAGTTTGAAAATTACAGGAAAATTAGTTAATAGGGAAATTTTAAAAAGTAATTCTTTAATTTAATCAAGTTACTGTATGTCAAAAATGTTAAAGACTTTTAGTACAAGTACGTCTTACTGTTAAGTTTGAAAATAGTAATTAATTTAATTTTGGTGTTTCTGAAGTATTTTTGTCAAATTTTAAGAATATTCAGTATAGTAAAAAATTTTCAGAACGTTTTATATTAAAATAAAACGGCTTTAGGTTGTAGTTCTGTAGTACGCAATGTAATCAACGTTCATTATCATCAGGAAAAATTATACAAATGACATATCATTTGTCCTGATGAAGATATACGTTGAGTACGTTGCGTGCGTCGAGTATTAATAAAAATTAATACAGAACTACAACCTAAAGTCGTTTTATTTTAATATTCAGTATATTTAGTTTTTCTCTTTATATTATTGTATTGTAAATTTTCTCACTTATGAAAAATTAATACCATTTTGTGGTAGTTGCACAATATCTATCTCTCATAAGAGTAATGTCTTCAAGTCCCAATAGCACTGCGGGCTAGTAACCATAATATACTAATATCTATTTCTACATTGTAAATATTTTTTACGTAATTTTACTATAAAAAACATAGGGTAACAAAAATGCATTGTCATATTGTTTAATTTTACATTACAGCATTACAGCAGTTATAATATAATTGAATATTATCTGTAATATTACTTAAATTATTCTCTAAAAATTCTATTATAATATAATTATAATTTTAGTAAAATACATAATATTATTTATTGCAGCAGAAATTTACATAAACTTTTGTGAAAATATACAAAAAAAAAATATGTAAATCTGCTATTTTGTTTTATGTAATATTTTAATTTCATGATAGTTTTGTGAAATTTACAGAATAAATGTAGAAAATTTGCATTACAGAGAAAATTATATGATTTTTACTATGAAAATACATGTAAATTCACAGACGTTTTTTACAGTGTAGAAAATAAATTATCTCATTTTGTATTCAAATTATTTCAATAATTTAATCATTAAATTAAACACTATTTTAAATTTTAACTACAACACTAACAAGTTATTTTTAACATTTACAATCAACTGGTTCTGCTTCACTTTATAACCTATAAAGCTACCAACAGCATTTACACATTTTTAACAACAGTCCTGCTTAAATTAACGGCAAGAGTTCATCCCGATTAATTGGCTTAATTACATTAAAGAGAACGTGACATCAGAACTGGCCATACCATCTCGTACTCTTACACTAGGCATACCACGATATATATTCATAACACAAACTTGACCACTACTTCTAGGCAATGCCAACCGAAAAGATGAATTAATATGTTAGACAGAGACAGGCATGTGTGAGTGTATGTACGCATATGCCTATGCATACATTACAATTGAATAACACTCTTGTTGTGTTCTATATGATGTATCTTTTTGAATTTGAGGGCCACCGGCAGCGTTCACTTTGCTTGTCGTAACGGAGCGTTAAATGTAAGCTTGGTTAAGTTTCATTATTTTTTTACAGTATTTTATTCAAAGAGAGTTTTAAGTCAATGCTGGGCTTTATAATAGTAGTTTGATTAATTATTGTAAATTATCAATGTGGTTATTTAGAAATTGGATACGGTAATCTAGAAATAGTGGAACATTTGTTGGTGTAAATAAGGTTACGGTTAGTTTATATGGTTAATAATTTTGTAATTTTTAGAAAATTAATAAGAAGTAAGTGATAATATTGTTGTCTAATATCTAATAGTCTGTCTTTTTCTGTCAAAAGTAGAATTCCATTTAGTAGAAGAAGATAAAATATTTCATAACGCTATGAATCTTGCTAGATATGCACAGAATTGGCAGCTAAGCACACTGTAAAACATATATTTTCAATTTATGTAATTTTACATAGGTTTTAACAGTAAAAATAACAACATTTTATAATTTTACTGCTATAATTTATGTAATATTAAATTTTTTTATGAAAAATTACATTCACAAAACACGTAACAAGAGTCATATATTTAATTTTGGATAAAAATATTTGACCTATGAAAAAAACATATGATCTACCGAATAGTACCTATGAAAATAATAGTTTACTTATGTATTAAATAATTAATCTATGGTTTTAATTTTTGACCTATAGAATTAATTATTGATCTATAGAAATATTTATCGACCTATGAAAATAATTATCGACCTATGGAAATAATTAAATACCTACTGATATAATTAGCGATCTATAAAATTTGATCTATAAATTTTACGTAATTGGCTATTTAGGGTAGGTTAGGTTAGTAGGTTGGTTTAGCTTTTTTTTTTATAGATCATTTTTTAACCCTTCGTACCCACACTTATATTTTTGTTACTTGCAACACACACAGGGGTGTACTACACCCCACACAAATATCAGGCCACACAATATTAGAAATTAGATAAAATTTCAGAATAACCATATGTTTTTATTCAGTAGACTTGTTTTTAACAAGTGTAATTTATATTTAATAAAATAAATAAATATACATGATGTTCAAAAGGTTTTATTTATATCATCTTAAAACAAAACAAATAAAAACAGGTTCTCAAAGTATTACATGTAATAGCAATTAAAAACAAACATAAAACCAAACTAATGGGTACAATAATATAAAAAATAATTGTAAATTCTAATTATATAAAATTTTTATTAATATGAACATTTAGTGACGTTAGCCAAACAACGAAACTTATTGAATTTTTAGTCAGCGCAATCGGTACAAATCATTGCTCTGTGTTCGTCACACATAGACAAATGGCAAATTTTACACACATTTTTGGTCTTTCTGTCTTTGGTCTGCTGTATGCACAAACATGAAAATAAATATCTTATAATTACTTGTTCCTGTAAATTATATTATTGTAAAATTTAATACTTTATTCTTTATCTGTACAAAATATTTTGGAAATACAATGAGTCTGTTAACTGTGCGCGCAAATAACTATAATAAGTAAAATTAGAATTTTAAAATTTAGTAATACATATTAATACAACTAACCTGTGTGAAAAATAATTGTCAGAAAAAAACACTAGAATAAAATATACAACGCAAAGCACACACTGGGGTGTAATATACCCCAGTGTATTTTGTCAGGCTTGTAAATTGGGTACCATGTATGCACTGAGCTCGAAAAAACGGCTGTAAGTAGTAAGGACTATTAACTTTATTTACACCTTTGTGCCATACATTTTTATCGAAAGATAAAAAAGAAACAGTAGAAAACATTTTTGTTGGGGTATGTCACACCCCAGTGTGGGTACGAAGGGTTAATTATTAATAGGTAAATGATTGATTTTTCTATAAGTAAAATTATAAAATTTCATAGGTAATATTTGAATTACATAAATAAATCATAAAATTAGCATCCTTAAATTTTTATCATATGTAAATATACATAAATGTTTTGAAAAATTACATAAATTTTGTACAGTGTAAGATCATATTTTAATTTATAATCATTGCCAAATCGTAACTAAAATTTTTATATATCACGCCATAAAAATTATTGACAATAATTTTAAATAATCCATTGTCATATATAGCAATAAACCTAAATTTTATTATATGAAAAAGAGTAAATAAAAATTCAATTAAACCACTATGAAACTAATTTTTTAAAACAGCATTTTATTATGACAGCACTGTGCATTTCACCAAAATATATAAATTTAGTCATTAAACGCAATTAATAACACATTATCTGACCAAAAACACAACTTAAACCCGTATTAATAAACAACGAATATAAAACCTAATTAAAAAATAACGCCCCTAATATGACTAAAAGTGTTAATAAGTACCAACATTTTATGAACAGTTGTTCCGTTATTACATTAGATTATATTATATATGGATAGTCATACGGGTATAGAAAATTGAAGAGACATCGGAATAAAAAAAAATAATATAAAATATAATTTTTAAATTAGATACTATATGTCTTTATAATGTTAGACGGAGAACTAGTAGGCTCCATCACTGACAATATAATTAAAGTGTTGTTTTTATCAATAACATAATCGAATTTAACGACAATTGATACTGTGTAGTACTTACAGTATACGCAGAGAGTACGCATGTTTTACTACTACAGCCTGACATGTTGATAAAGAAATATGTCCTCTTTGATTTGATTGGTACAATTGGAAATCATATATAATGTCATAATGATTTTATATATTGAAATAACTACGTAATAATTTCGATACGTCGAAATATTTTAATTAAATAATTTAATTGAAATATATGTTTTCTTAAGTATTTATTTTGTTTATATTACGCGTCTTATTTTCTGTACAAGATTGGGAAAAAGTTTATTTTGAAAAAGTATTAATACTATGTTTACCATGAGTCATTACGTACAAAACAAGATTAGAAGTATATGGGTAAACCCATATATAGACCACTTTGACATTTCTCGGAAAGTTGGCAACACTGTATTTTAATAATATTATAATTTATGTGGGCACTAGAAGAAACTTTTCTGAATATTTGATCAAAATCGAATAAATAATGTAGCCACAATGAATTTTTAAAACATTTTGTAATTTTTTTTCTCGATAAGTTGGCAACACTGTATTTTGTTAAAATTGCATAATTTATTTAGGCACTAGGAAAAACTTTTATGAAAATTTGATTATAATCGGTTAAATAAAATGGTCATAATAAATTTTTAAAAATTTTAGTAATTTTTTCTCGAAAAGTTGGCAAGACTGTATTTTGTTAAAATTACATAAATTATATGAATACTACGAGAATCTTTTGTGAAAATTTGAGTAAAATCGGTTAAATAACATGGCCATAATAAAATTTTTAAAACTTTAGTAATTTTTTTCTTGGAAAGTTGGCAACACTGGATATTAATAAAATTATATAATTAATGGGAGCAATAAGGAAATCTTTTCTGAAAATTTGATCAAAATCGGATAAATAACGTAGCCAATATGAATTTTTAAAAACTTTAGTAATTTTTTTCTCGGAAAGTTGGCATCACTGGAAAAAAATAAAACCACATGACCATCTTGAGTACTAGACAAATTTATCCTGAAAATTTCATTAATATCGGTTGAACCGTCTAGGAGGAGTTGCGGCCACAAAATTTTGACTTACGACCGAGCGAGTGAGCTGACGACGCACATCCATACACCCACATAAACTAAGTTCAGATTCGTCATCTAGAGGCTATATGAAGGATTTCTATACACAATTTTTTTTTTTGAAAATGTTACAGACACCGTACCAAACGCTATACCACTACCACTACTACCACTACCACTACTATAAAAAGAAAGAAAGAAATATAGTTAACAAACAAAATAACAGAGATAAGTTACTGTGATTTGTACGTAACGACGAATAATAAACATAACATTAATAAATATTTTTTAAAAAAAATATTACTATTTTCTTTACGATCACTAATTGCTCGTTCTTTCGAAGTCGAAAATTTCAATCTCAGAGAAGTACTTTTTGCTTCATTCAAATTCACCTACATGCTTCTCTATCCATGTTACTCATCGGACATTCACGCAGATATTATTAAATTCAATCACCTATCACTTGCAGTTGAGAAAAAAATTTAAGAACTCAAGTTTATATAAATTTTTTACGATAATTTGGTCATTAGAACACGTTAGTGAAATTTTATCAAATCAATTTAAGCCACTTTGTATAAATAAAAATTAATAATTGATTACCTATGATTTAAAAAAAAATTTTAATTATTCGAACACAAAAAATAAAAATAAAATGACTTTAGGATTTAGTTCTGTATTAATTTTAATTAAAAAAATCGAGGTTTTGACGTACTCTACGCGTACATCATCAGGAAAAATTATACAAATGACATATACAATAAATAAACAGAACATAGAAACAAGTTACTAGGTTATAAAATTTATAAATTATTGCAATTATTATAATAATTGCAAGATCTTTTAATATTAACAGTAGATTGATAAGAAAAGCAATAGAAATATCTACAATGACTGATTTTAATAAAATTTGACTTCCTTAAATTAATAATTTATAAATTTTATATTCTAGTTAATTATTTTGTTATCTAGTAATTTGTTTTTATATTTTGTTTATTTATTATAAATGTCATTTGTATCTTTCTTCCCGATGAAGTCGTACGTTGAATATATCGATTACCTACTAATAAATATTAATACAGAACTACAATTTAAAACCGTTTTATTTTAATATAATAAGTTCTGAAAGATGTATTTCTATGTATATTTAAGGCGTTTCTATGTACTGTTTATTTATTGTATATGTTATTTGTATAATTTTTTCTGATGATAATATACGCAGAGTAAAACATCATACATACATACATACATACATACACAATCACGCTATGTACCCAAAAGGGTGTGGCACAAACTCTTTTCATCATCCCGAAATCAGTCGCCTCCAAACATTCCTATCCAAACAAGCAACTTTTGCTTCATTCAATCATACCACTCCAACTACTCATCGGACGTCCACGCAATCGTATACCATCAAAATCATTCAAATAAATCTTTTTAACGAAACGAAACATCGATATTTTAATTTAAATTAATACAGAACTAAATCTTAAAGCCGTTTTATTTTAATATAATGAGTTCTGAAAGATTCTTTACTATGTTATTCAAACACATTTTTAGTTATTATATATGTAAAACAAATGAAAATCATGTATGTATGGTGCGCTTGCGTTGATTTAGTGTGTGTACAGGCTCAATCGAGTTTTCCGATGACTGTTAACTAGCTAGATACATACATACGTCCATATCGCTGGTTGATTGGATGACGTTACTATGGCGACGAATGCACATATGTAAACATCATAATCCTAATCAGTTTTAATGAATTGTTAATTTACAGTAACTCTATTAATTTTAATAATGACTTGATTAATATTTGATAAATGGAATTATTTACATTTTGATATTTATAGTATTATTATTTATAATGTAGATTTAATCAGGCTAGCTAACTTTCCAATCTATATAAATTGTTTTTTTGTTATTTATCAATCAACCAACTGAACATCATGAATTTTATTAATATTATTTTAATAAAATTATATTTCGATATTGTAATTTTTCGTATATATGTTTGTGTGTGTTCTTAACCAGTTTTAATTATTATTTCTTATTTATTTATTTTTTATTATTGACGTATTTATATTAAGTTTTAACTAATGACAACAATTTTCAATGAAACATATTTCAAACTAGAATTAAAAATATCGAAAATTATTACAATGAAGTGTAGTGTAATGGTACTATAATATAAAAATGATAGCAATTAACAGGGAAAAAATTATACCAAATGTATGTTTTTGTAGGTAAAATTGTCATAAATATTGTTCCTGATGATGGCCTCAGTGAGGTCGAAATATTGAATCATATTTTAATAAAATAAAATAAAACTATTGACTGATGCCCGAGTAGTTGTTTTTTTATTCATATTACCAATTTTACAGTCAAGAAAATACATTTTATATATAATTATTTCATTTATTATATTTGTAATAATATTTTTTTTTTCAATTTTACACTCATCATACAATAATCTATTTCGTAACCGATTCCTTCTAGTTACATCACATCACTTAAAAATTCCATTTCTACAGCAGTTATTTTTCGTTTTATGCTTTTGCAGCCAAACCCAACATTCATCATCAACGTAGGCACCAAAACAGCATTGTTTATACTCAAACGGTTTAGGGAAAATTAATTTCGGGATAGTGGAAAGAGTTTGTGCCACACCCTTCTTGGCTACGTGGTGTGATTGTGTATGTATGTATGTATTATATTTGTAGGAAAACATACACACATACACAGTCATGCCATGTATCCAAAAATGTGTGGCACAAACTTTTTCCACGAAATTAGTTTTCTCCAAACATCCCTATCCAGACAAAAAACTCTAGTTTCATCGACATTCATGACATACATACATGCTCTTTTATTTCTACTTCTTGGAAATATTTGCTTATGAAATTATACCACTCCATCTATACTCATCGAACGCTTTAAAAATTATAATTATTGTATTACAATAAAACGGCTTTAGTTGTAGTTCTGTATTAATATTTATTAACCTAAAGTCGTTTTAGTTTAATGTAATGAGTCTGAAAGATTTTTTAATATGTTAATAATTATTATAAATTATATTAATGTATATAATTTGTATTATATGTGAGTATAATAATAATTTTATTTAGCTCAAAAACAACTATACAATGAACAATAAAAAATATATATTTTTATATACAGTTACTAAAACCCCTCAAATTTACATATACAGTGTGTTGACTTGGACCGTCGTACATAGGGATTTAGCATGTAAAATCAGACATGTGCGATTTCCTGCTTCCCAAATTATTTTACAAAAAAAAACCTTATGATAAATGTTTTAGGGCAAACTTTTCTGCATGTAAATCAATTGCTAGAATTTTTTTGGAACCTCCCTAACGTCAAGAATTAGGTCTAAAATTGTTCAGAAATTGACTGGAAAATGGCAGTAGCCGTGAAATTGGAACAAAAAATCAAACAAATGCTAATGCACTGGCCGACTAATGCCATTTTCAGTCAATTTCTTGACAACTTTAGAGCTAATTCCTGACGTTGGGATGGTTCCAAAAAAAATTTTGTTGATTGATTTACATGTAAAAAAATGTTTCTTAAAACATTTAACCCTAAGTTGTTTTTGTAAAATAATTTGGGAAGCAGGAAATCGCACAATTCTGATTTTACATGTTAAATCCCTATGTACGACGGTCCAAGTCAACACACGGTATATCTAATACTTTAGTAACTGAAAATTTGTACTTATTTTAAGTATAATTTATTTCAATCTTTATTTAAATAATACTCCTTTATTGTAATTTTGAAATTTCTTAATTCTAAATTTTTATAATTATCAGGTAACTTATTTTATATTTGTATTCCTCTAAATAACAATATATTCTATTCTTGTTTAGTGTTTTTTTTTTTGCGTAAAATAAAATAAATTGTTTTCCCTAGTGTCATGATAATGCACGTTTTCAATTTTCACTAGTTTATTTTCAAAATAATCTGTCTGAAGTCCTAATTTTATTTTATATATCAATGTAATTAATTGCATTTCCTTTAAATCTTTTATATTGCACAATTTTAATTCTTCTAGCATTATTTGTATACTTGTCTACCTATTGCATATACATTATAAACATTTTTTGTTGTTGAATAATAAAAAAAAACGAATATTCCGAATAATTTGTCATGATGACAATTGTGATTCAGGGGTAAACGTGTGAAAAATCGTATTTTCAAGTGTGTACACATATGCGCACACACATGATTTACTACAAATAGGGGAAGGCAAATACACACATACGTATATATTTACACTACAATGATCGTTCCGTACACATATATTTCGGCACCCCTTGTTATTATTAAGACCAATGACGTTTAAATTATCTCTTCACCAGCTAGCTCCCTAATTTCACTTGTACAAGGCTAGTTGATAGTACCAATTGTGTTTTAAGAAAATAGATTTATTTTTATCGATATATTTTTTTCTATAACGATAAGTTTTATTAAAAAGGATATTTGTTGCAAATTTTAATATTAATTTTGAAAATTAATTCTTAATATCAGTATACATAAATAATCTAATATAATAAAATATCCAAATTTTTTATTTTAGATTGAGTGGTATGATTGAGAGAGTGGTTTGCGTGAGCGAACGTTTCCAAGTAGTAGGAATAGAAGAGCATGTATTTCTAGGTATCATGAATGTGGATGAAACTTGAGTTGCTTGTCTGAATAGGAATGTTTGAAGGTAACTGATTTCGATATAGTAAAAAGAGTTCGTACTAATCCTTTTGGGTACACGGCTTGATTATGTATATATATATATATATATATATATATATATATATATATATTAGGGCTGTTTTAAAAAAAATGTTTACGTCCCACAGTCTAAAACTGTCGAAAATGTTAAAAAAATGAGATTTGCAAAGTATCAGAATTTTCTGAGGTTCCTAAATGGTGCCGAAAACGTATTTTGTGCAAAAAAACATGTTTTTTTTTATACATACGGTATGTATACGCAATTGGCTATTTATACATACAGTATTTTTACGTAATTGGCTATTTAGGGTAGGTTAGGTTAGTAGGTAGGCTTAGTTTTTTTTAATTTTTAGTATGTATAAATAGCCAATTGCGTATACATACCGTATGTATAAATAGCCTCATCTTTTTTTTTAATGTCAGAGAAATATTTTTTTTGTCTTTTCTCCATTTAAATCAAGTTTGTAAAGTTCGAAAAATAAAAAAAATCTAAACCTACCTACTAACCTAACCTATCCTAAATAGCCAATTACGTAAAAATACTGTATGTATAAATAGCCAATTGCGTATACATACCGTATGTCTAAAAAAAAACATGATTTTTTGCACAAATCACGTTTTCGGCACCATTTGGGCACCTCAGAAAATTCTGATACTTTGCAAATCTCATTTTTTTTAACATTTACGACAGATTTAGAGGGTGGGACAAATTTTTTTTTTTTAAACTACCCTAATATATATTAAGGTGGTTTTAATATATATATATATATATATATATATATATATATATTAATTAAATTTACATAATAAAATTTAATTTATATAAAATTTACAGAATTTACAAATCATGAAGTCGATAATAAACATGTATGATAACAATAATTTTTTGATCTTTTTTGAAAAATTAGAACAACTTCGCAATAAATATAATAAAGGTTTACATACTATATATGGTATTATTAAATTTAAAGAAACTATTTCAAAATGCTTAATAAATAATTTTAAGTGAACGTCAAAAGTACTATTGGCAAAAATCACTTTTATAAATGAGGTGAGAATACGGGCCAAAAATTATTGAACACAAATTACTACAAATGATATGAAAGTCTCAGGAGTATAATTTAGAAATTAAATTTGAATTATCTGATAGTATGTAAGTGATAATTATCATTTGCATTGTAAGAGGGATGAATGGATATCTATATGATCTTATAGTAAGGGTACTTGAGCTGCATAGCCCTCTATAGTAAGTATGCCAACATGACATTGGAGTAGGTACCCTTTTTCATTGTCATACAAGGGTCTCTGGATGGATGGGTGAATATTGAAGAGCACTTGTTGATTAATATGTACATGAACAATGTGAAACAATAACTTTTTGTATTTCGTATTCACACGCGTATAACATATACGAATACTGGTACTGTTGCTTTTAAATTTTGATACACTGCTGTTGTTGTAGAGTGTAAAAAAATATGAAAGTGGTTATTTATACATACGGTATGTATACGCAATTGACTATTTATACATATAGTATTTTTACATAATTGGCTATTTAGGGTAGGTTAGGTTAGTAGGTTGGTTTAGGTTTTTTTTTTTTTTAGTATGTATAAATAGCCAATTGCGTATACATACCGTATGTATAAATAGCCTCATCCAAAAAATATTACTTTAAAACCAACGTTTTTACTATTAATTCAAATGTGAACATACTTTTGATCTGTAAAATTGCGTTTTTATAACGGAAATAAATTTGTTAATAAACATTGAACATTTTCATAGATTTTTATAGTATTCAATTTGGGACATAGTATATTATGTTACTAGGAGAAAAAGCGATCTTTATTACGTTGAGCTCAGCAGTGGCGTAGCCAGAAACTTGTCAAGGGGGGGGGGGTTTACTAATATTAATCAATAAAGATAATACTATAATTTTTATAAAAAATAAAGAGCAATAAAAACTATTTTTATATTTTTATAAAAATAGTTTTTATTGTTTTTATTGAAAGTAAAATAACATATTTCATATTGCACATATGTATGTTATTGGTCGTTCCCTAACACCCCCTTGGCTACGCCACTGGAGCTCAGATACTTACGGCCGAGATGAAGCAATCTGGCCGTAACGTAAAAAGAACATTCTGCTTCAAGTAACATATGCTATTTTTTCTTCAAGCGTTCCAAACTAAACTAAAAATAAATATATATACATACCAGGTAACCTTAATCTTACTAACAGTTATAGAATATTTCTGACCACTCTGGGCGATATATATTTAATTTCTTGCACTTCTTCACATATTTTTAATAATAAAATCTAAATCCAAGCGAAAATTAACAATTCAATTGTCAATTAACTTAACTTCACTTAATAATTTTTAATATGGCCATCGGTGATGTCAAATTAAATACATTTAATCGCGTTTTTTTGGTCGAATATACAATTTCTGACCACCCGGGCCGGTGAACATTGCATTTCTTGCACTCATACATTTGTACAATCTAATTTAAATTTGTTGAATTGTGATTGTTGTATACTGTAATATGTTAGTTTTAAATAAATTTTATTATTATTATTATTTTCAATAATCAAATTCAAATTCAAGCGAAAATAAACAATACAATTGTCAATTAACTTAACTTAACTTGACGTAATAGTTTTGCAATATTGCCACCGAAGATGTCAGATTAAATACACTTGACATTGTAGTTATGTTTGGTGCTGCCACCAGTAGTGTATTTACTAAATAACTGCTGTATAGTAATGTGAATATTGTACTCGTTAGTAACCTCTTTCTACATAGACAATATGGTAACGTAATACGCTTGAAGGAAACATATTTACAGTCAAACCTATTTTTGTGCGATCCTATTCTATGGGATTTTTTTGTGCGACTAACTTTGTGCGTTTTTTTTATGCGGTATATGAATTCCAATGGTGTTTTCTATAAGTTTTCTATAAGTGTACATATGTATATGAGGCTGTAAGGCTATAATATGTTGTAAATAGGAGAGATCGGGTACGAAATAGATTAGTTTATGATGAGTGTGAAATTGAAAAAAATGTTGTAGCAAAAGTTGTTGTTAGTCAGTTAAGATGGTTCGGACATGTTGAGCGAATGTCTAATGAACGTTTGGTTTAAAAGATTTATTTGAATGATTTTGATGGTATACGTTTGCGTGGATGTCCGATGAGTATATTGGAGTGGTATGATTGAGAGTGTTTTGCGTGAGCGAAAGTTTCCAAGTAGTAGGAATAAAAGAGCATGCTATGAGAGGAGGAATTATGAATGTGGATGAAGCGAAAGTTGCTTGTTTGGATAGGAATGTTTGGAGGCGACCGATTTCGGAATGATGAAAAGAGTTTGTGCCACACCCTTTTAGGTACATGGCGTGATTGTGTATGTATGTATGTATGTATGTATATATGAAATTTCCCAATGTTTTTTGTGTGTTTTTTTTTAGTCGGTCCCTTTTACCGCACAAAAACAAGAAGTTTGACTGTAATTTTATCTTATTTTTGGTGTTAAAATTTAACATCGAACGCAAAAGCCGTAAATATTTACACTTTCATTTTTTTTACTGCGTATGAATTGAAATGAAACCAATATGAACGTAAGTTATATATGAATGTGCGTTGCGTATGAATGAGTCTATGTACGAAAGGAATAATTTAGCTAATAACATAATAAACAGTATGATAATAATGTGCTATAATGCATCAAGTTAATATAATCAGGTACAGGTCCGGTGCGATAAACTGATCAACATAACATTAACACATACACACATACAAACACTTACATGGGACCTGTGTGTATATATTTCAATCTGTCACCAGGAAGTCATCCATTAATGACGATCATCGTCATCATATACTCCGGACACACACACGCACACTCACACAGCAAACACACAGCGTATCTGTATGTTGTTGATAGAAATTTTTTCTGCACGCAAACTTATTGTACGGAATTATAATAGAATCATTTATATTGAAATTGAAATTGTGCGCAGCTTAAGTGAAACTAATCGATTCGATATACTAGCATATTATGACAAATTATTATTTACTAGTTTTCAACTTATTTACACTCCGTTTTGTTTACTATTTTATTAAAATGAAACTAAGGGTCGGTTTCTTAATAAACACTTTAACTAAAATCAACTTTGGGTTTGGTTGCAAAAGCGTAAATGGAAAGTGACTGCTGTGGAAATGAGATTTTTACGTGGGGTATGTGGTGTAAATAGAAGAGATCGGGTACGAAATAGATTAGTGTATGATGAGTGTGAAATTGAAAAAAATGTTGTAGCAAAAGTTGCCGTGTTAGTCAGTTAAGATGGTTCGGACATGTTGAGCGAATGTCTAATGAACGTTTGGTTAAAAAGATTTATTTGAATGATTTTTGATGGTATACGTTTGCGTGGACATCCGATGAGTAGTTGGAGTGGTATGAATGAGAGTGTTTTGCGTGAGCGAAAGTTTCCAAGTAGTAGGAATAAAAGAGCATGTATGGAGGAATTATGAATGTGAATGAAGCGAAAGTTGATTGTTTGGATAGGAATGTTTGGAGGCGACTGATTTCGGGATGATGAAAAGAGTTTGTGCCACACCCTTTTGGGTACATTTCGTGATTGTGTATGTATGTATGTAACTTTAAACTGACAATAAGAAATATTTTTCGCATTAGAAATTTTGAAAGTTGACAAATAACTTTGTTTTATTGATATTAATAATAATTATGCCAGTAGAATGTAAAATCGGTGCTTTTTTGTCGGCTTTAAAGTCGACTTTATTTAAAACGTTTATTATGAAATCGACCGTAATTATTTTGTAGTAATAATTGCAAGACCCAACAGTATTCACAGTAAATTGATAAGATCAACAAAATAAGCATAACAGCAATCAATGTGAAGGCAGTGATTTAAATAAAATCTGGCTTTCTTTATTTAATAAATGATAAAAGATTAACTTGTTTCTATAGTAATCTTCAGACTTTCACGGCCGGTATCCAATGAATTTATGAAATTTTCTGGGCTGATATGCCGTGGTTGATCTATCCTCGTTGCAAACATTTCGCCATACATCATAGATGACATCCTTTGAAACGTCTACGACAAGGATAAATTACATATTATTTCAGCAAACTCGATAGTTTACATAAATTTTCTGTAAAAATAATATAATTTTGTAATTTTAAGTAAAATAATTCGCCCCGTTAATGCTACAACTAGGTAACTCAAAAAAACACATTTTCCAGAAAATTGGTTTCAAGTTTGCAAGTCTAAAAAAAAAACCTTTGAAGATCTTGAATTTATCTATTAATTGCCATTCAGTTCTATAACCTTCCAGCCTAGGAGAAAAAATCGACTTAAAGCTCTGAAATGAGGACAAAAAGTTTAGTAGAAACATTAGATAACTCAGTATGTACAAAAATCAAGTTATCTAGTTGTAAAATTAAGGAGGCGAATTAATTTATCATGTTATGTTTTTTACCAAAAAAGTAAGTACCTATTCCTGTAACGTCTGTAAATTTACATATTAAACTGGTGTTGCCCCAGATATTTACGTTAAACTTCCGATTTTTTACAGTGTAGGTAACAAAATACAAGTAACTAGATTAAAAAAATGTATAATTTATTTATTAACGCATGCCAGATTTCCTTAAAATCAGTGCTTTAACATTGCAAAAAAATACAAGTTAACATTGTTTTTACCACGCTTATATTAACTCACTCTGTTGTTATCGTGGTCAGTCATGTTGTTGTCACGGTCAAATTTTGTAATCAATTTTTAGACCACTTCCTATCATTTGATCTCACTGAAATTTTGCATGTAGTTTCATTCCAGGAGACAACACAATATTATATAAAAAAAAAAACGATTACAAAATATGACACGCTTATATTTATTTTTTATTTATATTTTTACCACGCTTATATTAACTCACTCTGTTGTTGTCGCGGTCAGTCACGGTCAAATTTTGTAACCAATTTTTAGACCACTTCCTACCATTTGATCTCACTGAAATTTTGCATGTAGTTTCATTCCAGGAGACAACACAATATTATATAAAAAAAAAACGATTACAAGATATGACGCTCTTAAATTAATTTTTTTAATACATCTAATGACATCTGTCACATGAACTATTTTTTTGTTCAATTAACAATTGAATAATGTAAATAATAATAAGACTAAAAAGCAAAAAATAAAATATATAAAAAAAACTTTTTTAAAAACCACGCTTATATTTAAATGCACTAAAAGAGAAAATTAATTTTTTTCCTGGTTATCCAAAAATTTTAGAAAGAAATAAAAGCGTGGAGCGCTTAATCATCATTGCGAAATATATAGTTTCCTGGCGCTCCACGCTTTTATTTCTTTCTAAAAATTTTGGATAACCAGGAAAAAAAATAATTTTCTCTTTTTAGTGCATTTAAATATAAGCGTGGTTTTTAAAAATTTTTTTTTTATATGTTTTATTACTCCTGATTTTCTTCAAAAAACTCAAACCTCAAAGTCGACTACATGAATCTTCAACTTCTATAGCCAAAGGGTCTATTTCCAGGCGCAAGAGTTGCGTAGTACGTTCCCAACTAACATCATCATAGTTGGCCCTTAATCCAACTTGAATCATCATCACCCATTCGCACAGACAGACAGACAGACACACACACACAGTAAGTTGTTAGTGAATTAGATCCCTAATGATATACACGTATAGTATATATGCAATGCAATTTGTCCGCTGTATGTTCCTCGAGCTATATATCTATCTGTTGGCTGTTGCGGTGCGGCAGAGTGGCCCATCAAATGGGGCGCGATAATATCTTAATCATGCTTCATTTACAATTGCGTACCAGCCAGATGAAATTTGTCAATTGATATTAATGATTTGCGATGAGATCCCCCCTTTTGATTTTTTTATTATTTTTTTAATATGTTAAGACATAATGGCCCGTATTCTCACCTCACTTTTAAAAGTATATTTGTCAAAATTACTTTTGACATTTACCTAAAATTACTTATTAAGCAATTTTAATTAGTTTATTTGAATTTTATAATATTAGATATATTAAAATATATATCAAAAATAGAAATCCTACACATATTTGATAAGAGATAAAGGTAAAAATTTATTTTACAGAAAAAAAAATTAAAGCACTTTTTCATAAACAAAGGAGGTGGAAATACAGGCCAATGTTTTCTCAGTGTCTTTAATATAGTAATAAAAATTAATTATTATTATTATATGCTTAAAAAACCGTTATCTTTTTAGCACATTTGACACTCTAAATAAATATGTTAACAACGAAGCTAAGAAATAGATAAATATGTTTGTTGTTATTAAAGTTTTAATGAAAAATATTAAAATTATTTAATCAAATCTAAGAAGATATATTTTTATATTAAATTAGTAAAGTAAATTACCTTTGATGTTGGTAGGTAATTAGTTCTAAATTTCTTAAAATCCTCTTTGATTATTGAATATTGAAATTACAGGTATTTTTAAATATTTGTGCAAACAAATTAAAAGATTTTATTAATTAATTTTTGCTTTCCGATCAACTCAAATTTTAATTAAATACTAATATAATAAGTTTTTTTTAGATTCAAGTCAACTTAGAAAAAATTTAACGGTTTTTAATTTAATAATTAAATTTTACAGAACAAATATTTAAAAATTTTATTATCTGTTTATTTATTAATACTGTAATAAAATCAATTTACTTATTTTAATAATAATAAATATTATGTAACTTGAAACTTTCAAGTTATGCAACATATACAACTATAAACGACGCGCGACGCTTCTAAAAATGTATTTGAAAATGTACAAATAATAATTATGAATATTTTTATTTGTATAATTTTCGTTGAACTAAATTATTTTTAACATAGTTAAAACTCTTTCAGAATTCATTATATTAAAATAAAATGGTTTTACATTGTAGTTCTGTATTAATATTTATTAATAATCTATGTACTCAACATACATTGAAACATAGAACATAGGAACAAGTTATTAGGTACATAGTAAATTTTTTTTCAAAACTCATTATATAAAATAAAACGGCTTTAGGTTTAAGTTCTGTATAAATATTTATTAATAATCGACGTTTCGACGAACTTAACGTCCGTTTTCATCAGGAAAACTGATACAAATGACTTTTACAGTAAATAACAGAACATAGAAACAAGTTAAATAAATAATAAATAATCCAGATAAATCTGCTACTGCACAACATGCGTTAGAAAATCTTTTTTTTCTTATGTGTCTTATGCATAACTTATTTTAAAATAAAATCATATGAAACAAGGGCCAGTTGCACAAACTATTATGAAATTAATCAATGTTTAACTACACACGGTTAAATTGTCAAGTGTTTTCGGAACAACTGACTGATTCGGTCAGTTGACAATGTGTTTAACAAGTAGTCGCTACACAGAAAATAATTTTTAGATGATTTTTCTAGTGTTTTAATTGTTTCATTTGTAGAAAGTACAAGATTTTTAGTCCTCTAATAATATTAAATGAAACATCTAACTTATAAGTAGATGATTATGTTTAGTGCATTTATCGAAATATAATTATATATTTTGTCTACACTGTAAAAAAAGTTGCCATTTTTACATAAAAACTATAGTAAAAACTTACATATTATTTCAGAAAAACGATAAATTTTCATTAAATAATAATATAATTTTGTAATTAATAAAAAGTAAGATTACTTTCATAAAATGTACATATTTTATATTTATATAATGTAAAAAATTTCCTGTGACGTCTATAAATTTATGAAGTAAACTGGTATAAATCAGTTTCCCCGAATTTTTATGTAAAATTACCGAGTTTTTTTTACAATGTAATTAAAAAAAAACACACAGAATTACCTTGTGGCCGTCTCCAAATATCGTGGTAGTTATTGGCGGGGTATCCCCACCGATACTTGATGTTGATGTTAAACCTGTGATACCTGTCGGCACCACAATCAAACTTCGTGCTACCGCCGATGCCGTCCCCGCACCAGCCACCCCCACCGTCCCCAAACTGGTGGCTGTCGTTGTCGCCGTTACCCCGGACGACAACGAGAAAAAGTCACCGACACTATGTGCACCCCACACTTTTCCTCCCTTAATAAACGCAACACTTTACCCGATAAAAATACTCACCACTTTTTCGCATTCAATATATTAATCCACCATAAATAAACAAAACACTGTACGCACAAAAAAAGTACAATCTTAAAGAAGTCGAAAAATGTCTTCACGTTTAAACAACTGACTGTCAATTTTCAAAATAACAAATGAAAATCAACACAACATTTTCAAACAACTGACTGCCAAATATTATCAGAAGTGGGACGCAATGCTCCGATCCGAGCAGCGACTGTCAATTGTCTATAGTCAACTGTTTTCTCGACGAGCGAAAGCTTGAATAGGGGAGGTACAGATGCTGTGTAAAAGATCCGTGGTGTATATGCGTTCTCTTTCTCTCGCATGAATGCTAGCACGCGGTAAAGCTCGTGAGCATGCGCACCGTATGCAGCAAATGTCATTAGATGGGCGGAGCCAACGACAGAGACGAATTACATTGTTCCGAGTTGTGTGCGCGAATGATGCTGTCCTTTTCTCTCGATGATATTGTGCCCGTTCTTTCTCCTGCTGGCGTTCTTCTTTTTTTTAACGCTTTTGGCAGGAGCAGGATTGCGATACGGTACTGCTGCTGTAAGTCGTCCGGTATTTGAGGTTACCCGTTGAAGGGATGGAATTATTTTGTTGGTAATTTCAGTTTATTTTACAATTGGTTTAAATTATTTCGACTGGATGTAAATATATGGTGTGAGGTTTCTAAATTTTTACAATTTGAGAATATATTTTGTATGTAAATACTTCATTATTTTTTTACTATTTTTTTCTATTAAATGTAAAATTTAACAATTACTACAAATATTAGAAAATACAATATAGAATATATCATGTATATAAATATTTAATTATTTTTATTAAAAAAAAATCGAAGTATATTTTTGTTTGGTTATTTCGAACATCTAATATTTATTTGTTTTGTTTTTGTTATTAAATGTGAAATATAACAATTACTGTAAATATTAAAAAGTAATATATGCAATTTTATGTTTGGTTTTATTGTATTATTGTGATTTAATAATTATAAATGAACATCACTTAAAATTTATAAAAATATATACGAATTATAAGATTTTATCTGACACTACAGCCAGGTTTCATAAACGATAAATAAATTTACTTTACAAGTAAATTCTTCTATTAAATAACTTTGAAAATAAATATTTTTTTAACAATTTGTTACCAGATTATTATAATACTTAAATTAAATTTATTCCCTCATTTTAATACGGAGATCTATCGAGTAAAATAAATGTACTTTTATAGTAAATTTAACCAGCGTTTATAAAACCAGTTCTATAACAGCTAATATAATTGACTGTTATGATGCTTTAAGTTTAATAATTAATGTTTCAGAAATTAATGACGAAATCAATCAATTTATTGAAAACTTTCATTAATTATTTTAAATTTTGAACGATATATCGTGTTGTTCTATTCAGAATGAAACGTTTGTAAAAACTGAAAAAAAAACACAATTAAAATCATAATGTATTAAAATTAAACTGTTTTTATTTTTTAATTTATGGTATAGTAAAAATTTTTCAAATTCATTATATTGAATTAATATGATTTTATGCTGTAGTTATGTACTAATTTTTATTAATAATCGACGTTTCGACATACCCAATGTACATATTCTTCAGAAATCATGATACAAATGACAGAACATAGATGTAACTAAGTAACGAAATAAGTAACTAGATTAAAAATTTATACATTTTTAATGAAAGGAAACCAAATTTTATTTAAATTAGTGAATTCACACTGGTTAGATGTTATCTTTTTCTTTATAAATTTCTATTGCTTTTCTTATCAATCTACTGTTAATATTGAGAAACAATAAAAATTTATAAAGAAAAAGATTATGTCAATCAGTATGTAGGCGTAGATTTAAATATAATTTGGTTTCCTTTAATTAAAAATTTGTAAATTTTATGCTGTATATGTTTACAAAATTTTTCCTGATGATGATGTACATTGAGTATGTCGAAATGTCGATTATTATTAAAAATTAATACAGAACTAAAACCCTAACCCCGTTTTATTTTAATATAATGAGTTTTGAAAGATTTTTTATTATATTAAAAATTGATTAAATATTCTATTAACACAAATATGTTTATAATGTGATCAGCAACTAGCAATACTTCGGAGTACGCCTGGCGGCGTATACCTGCTTCAACAATACCTATATACGTGGATGTCTCAATTACATTTCTAAATGAAATAACATTTGTAATGAATATTACATAGAAATTTGTCGAAATACATTTAATTAAGCGCGCATAGTCGATGCACGGTAGGTCCTTATGATTAAACTGAAACTTAATAAGACACTGAGCGGAAACTGAACAGCTGAAGGTTGAGCTTTGACTGTATAGAACTGAAACTGAAGCAATATACGCTTCATTACCCACCACGACAACTAACTATCTTCTCTCCGTAATTAATTAACGAAATTATTAAATTCATCAACATCGCACTGCGCGGCTGTTATGGCCGTCATACGAATGAAGTTAGTCACTGATCGTAATAAATACAGTAATTCTTATCGAAAGTTATAGCTCTGTAAGGTGAATATTAAGTAAATATTAAAAAATAAAAGTCTTGAAAATTGTTTAGAAAAGATTATAACAGGTATATGACATGTGTTCGATTTTATAAATAACAGCGTTTTAGTAGGGAAGTAAAAACTTTTGTTCCTATAACTATATTATAAACGTAAAAAATCTTTCAGAACTCATTATATAAAATAAAACTGCTCTAGGTTCAAGTTCTGTATTGAAATTTATTTATAATCGACGTTTCGGCGCAACTCAACGCTCGTCTTCATCAGGAAAACTGATACAAATGACATTACCATAAATAACAGTACATAGAAACAAGTTACTAGGTAATATATAAGTGACTTTTAATTATAAGTAATTTTTAATTACTGGAAGCCAAATTTTATTTAACTCAATACCTTCACAGTGATTGATGTTTTATTTTTACTACTTTGACTGCAAGGAAAAGTAGTAAAGCGTTTGGTACGGTGTCTGTAACATTTTCAAAAAAAAAAAAAAATTGTATAGAAATCCTTCATATAGCCTGTAGATGACGAATCTGAACTTAGTTTATGAGGGTGTATGTGTGTGCGTCGTCAGCTCGCTCGCTCGCTCGCTCGCTCGGTCGTCAGACAAAATTTTGTGATCGCAACTCCTCCTAGACGGTTCAACCGATTTTAATGAAATTTTCAGGATAAATTTGTCTAGTGCCCAAGATGGTCAAGTGGTTTTAGTTTTTTCCAGTGATGCCAACTTTCCGAGAAAAAAATTACTAAAGTTTTTAAAAATTCATATTGGCTACGTTATTTATCCGATTTTGATCAAATTTACAGAATAGATTTCCCTAATGCTCCCATTAGTTATATAATTTTATTAATATCCAGTGTTGCCAACTTCCCGAGAAAAAAATTACTAAAGTTTTAAAATTTTTATTATGGCCATGTTATTCAACCGATTTTACTCAAATTTTCACAAAAGATTCTCCTAGTATTCATATAATTTATGTAATTTTAACAAAATACAGTGTTGCCAACTTTCCGAGAAAAAAATTAGTAAAATTTTTAAAAATTTATTTTGACCATTTTATTTAACCGATTTTAATCAAATATTTATAAAAGTTTTTTCTAGTGCCTAAATAAATTATGCAATTTTAACAAAATACAGTGTTGCCAACTTATCGAGAAAAAAAATCACAAAATTTTAAAAAAATTCATTGTGGCTACATTATTTATTCGATTTTGATCAAATTTTCAGAAAAGTATCTCCTATTGCCCACATAAATTATAATATTATTAAAATACAGTGTTGCCAACTTTCCGAAAAATGTCAAAGTAGTCTATATATGGGTTTACCCATATACTTCTAATCTTGTTCTTTATAAATTTCAATTGCTTCTTTTATCAGTCTGCTGTTAATATTGTTAATATTGATTTATATATTTATATATATTTTTTTGGATATTTTTTTTCGGATGATATACGTTTGGTATATCGAAACGTCGAATTTTATTTAAAATTAAACAAAATTTGTATAGTTTTTTTTTTTATTAAAAATTATACAATGTTTTATATGTACAGTTTTAAATGTTGCATGCAAAACTAGACGATAAAACTATGGTTTCTTTTCATTGTCTATACGTAAAGTTTTGCATGCAACGTGTTAGACTATGATGCACATAAAACGCAGTAAAAAATTATGGATTTTGTCCCGATTTAAATTTCTATTAGTAGAACACTCCCTATACCTATGTGTTGCAGGATGAAAAGTTAGTTGGCTATACATGTATTATAAAAGAAAAATATATTGTAAATTTTTGCAAATCTATTTTAATTAATTTTTTTTGATTAAATTTTATGTATGTTTTCATGTTTATGTAATATGAAATTAAAATGAAATATTTTTATGAAAAAGCTACTTTTATAGCATAATAACTTTATCATAAATGTAAATATGTAATTAAATATTTAAATTACATTTAAAATATGAAAAAATATAATTATATTTGAAAATATTTAAAATGCAAACATTACAAATTCAGTGTTTTTTTTTTTACCCGGAGAGTAAAAAATACAGTTAATTTATTTTTTCGCTCGCAAATAAAAAAAAGCGTAATATAAAATATACAGCGGCATTAGAGTAAATTACTTTTATTTTTTAAATTTTAATTAATATTGTAAAAGTTTATTGCGGTGCTGGGATATTTTGTTATCTCTGACGGGTGGGCGTTGCGTCGCGTTGCGCCGCGCCGCGCATGGCTCGCCAGTTTTTGTTTTATAAAATAATTTTGCAAGTTACATTTCAGTTTGAAAATTGTATTAGATGCGCAATAAAAAGTTACCGTACCCGTACTTTTACCTTATCTAAATTAAAGTTCTTATTAACTTTGGTAAACTTTTTAAAAGAGATATTCTTATATTGTTTTACTGGTAAATTACCTAAAGAAATGGAAAACAAAATAAATAAACTTGTTCGCTTTTAAATTAAATGCCTGTCTCTTTCGTTTATTTCCAATTTTATTGCTATTTTCTTTCTGTATTTTTATGTGTATGTGTTTCGGGGCTTTATTATTTTTCTTTTAGTTTTATTTCATTTTATATCAATGCAATGTTTATTTTTGCAAATATATATCTTTCTGTTGCAAATCAGATGAAATGTGTTTTATAATTTAAGTTAGAAGCATATATGTTAAAATAAAACTGCTTTCGGTTAAAGTTCTATATTAATATTTATTTATAATCGACGTTTCGACGAACTCAATGCCCGCCTTCATCAGGAAAAATGATACGAATGATATTTACAGTAAATAATAAAACATAGAAACAAGGTATTAGGTAACATACTAAGTAACTAGATCATACAATTTTTATAAATTTGTAAATAATGAACACCAAATTTTATTTAAATCAATGCCTTCACAATGATAGATACTATCTTTTTCTTTATAAATTTTCTATTGCTTCTCTTATCAATATTAACAGAAAATTGATACTTAAATACAATGTTGACTACAATTGTCATAATATTCACCTACAAATCTATACATATCTATCTATATATAGAGTGCGGAAATTAAGTAAGGAATAAATTCATTAATTCCGTTGATATTAATTTTTTTGGAAAAAAATATCGAAGGGGTACAGCGATTTTGACTACAGCGAATATTTTCAGCCTATTTTGAGTTTCTTATGTTATTTGTTTTTTATATTATGACGTTATCGACTTTTTCTTAAATGACAACTTATATTTTTTATTATTGATTTTGGTAGTACTTTTTATTCCGTTTCGAACCATATAAAACTTTCAATATGTTAAAAATTCTCAAATATTAAAAATTAATTAAATTGACAAAATGAATATAGTTATCGGTTTGTAACTTTGAATTGAGTAGATAATAAATTTTCTAGTTCGATTTTGAAACTTTTTTTATAATTTCAAAATAAAAACGAATGTGCCGTCGATAACTTTCCGTTAATCTTAGGTGACTAGATTTATTTTGCGAATTTAATTAATTTTTTATATTTGAGACTATTTTTCTCAATTTTTTATAAATGTAACATATTGAAAATTTTATATGGTTGGAAACAGAATAAAAAGTACTACCAAAATCAATAATAAAACATATAGGTTGTCATTTAAAAAAAAAATTGCTGACGTCATAACATGAAAAACAAATGACATAAGAAACTGAAAATAGGCTGAAAATATTCGCTGTAGTCAAAATCGCTATACCCTTTCGTGATTTTTTCCAAAAAATTAATATCAACGGAATCACTGAATTTATTCCTTACTTAATTTCCACACTGTATATATTCTCTGTCGGTCTGGTCTGAAGTCAGCCAACGAGCAACAAGGATTCAGCAGAGAAGAGAGTGGAGACAGGCTCAAGTTAGTTAATTAAGTTACACCGTCCAATTACAATCTAAATGCAATTAAGCTGGACCGTCCATATCAGCAGTACCGGCTACTTGCTCTACCCCCCCTTATTCCACTCCTGTCTCTTGCCCTAATCCTTAGCTTAACGGTTAGTGCCTTTACGTTTACAGATAGTGCTGCTAGATGGTAAATAAACTAAATACACATCACGTATGTACATACATACATAAATTATATGCAATAAATGTTTTTAAATATTAAAATGAATATAAGTTTTGTTATAAAATCTGATTTTTTTTAGATAATTGGCGGAAACTAATTTCTGTATAATGGAAAGAATTTGTGTCACACCGTTATAGGTAGTACATGGCGTGTTTGTGTATGTATGTATAATTATATAACTTATAAGATATTTTATATTTATGTTATACTAACTCAAAATGAATAATAATATTTATTATAGTTTGTGCTAATAGAGAATACATTTAAATACAATTAATTATACAAATACAAAACTTTAAAGAAATACAAATATACAAAGATGATATTCTTATATATAAACTAATATTAAATAATATGTAAACATATAACATATATACAAGAAATATATAATTTTAACGCCCTACACAAAATTTTATAATTAAGGAACTTAACATTTCTTGATAGTTGTATTTTACCACAGCTTTGAAGAATATAGTTTCATGTTTATTTGTAATTTCTGGATTCTAATATTCTAACATTCCAGCATTTCGTGTTTGACACGTAAGGTAAAGGAGGCTAACATTGACAGTAGGGTAACATTGACACATCTTTGAAAATGGCTTTTAAAATTTTCATAGTGAGTCACAGAACGCTGTTGATTAGCTCTAAAAATAATGTATATGACTACTGTAGATAATATCACCATCCATCGCTCGTTGCTCGAAGCTTAGGGCTTATGGCGTATGGATACCGACGTGTTGTTTTTTATATGGTGACAATTCGTGTTTGAAACTTCCATTCTAAGAAGTTTTTATCTGCAATTCGCGTACCATTTCATGCACAATTCGTTTTTTTTAAGAAAGCGAGGAGGTCATTTTACTTTTCCGGACATTACAGACAAAAGTTACGTTCTTGCTACAGATATAGTACGCGTGCTGCCTCAACCACGATTTCGTCGTGACATGTATTTTTTTCAAACAAATTTTTTCGATGCGGAGTAAAATTCTTTAATTGTTAATTAATTGCATGTATATTATAAATTTTCTTAAAATTACAATAAAGTTCACTCTTATGTTATTATTCCTTTATTTACTACCTAGTATTTACTTATAATAAGAATAGAAGAATTATTTATCACTAAGGAAATAATTGGTTTCATAAAAATGCACTTTTGACCAATTTTTTTAAATAAATTTAAAATTGTCAAATTATAAAAAGATAGTTCTATGTCAAAATTAAATTCTTATATTATAACATTGCCATTTCAATGCATAAAGCAAGAAAAAACAAGGCATGTCAATGTTACCCACATGTAGGGTAACATTGACTAATTATGGTATATACATATATATTAAATATTTTCAATACCGTTTATGATAATCAATAAATTACTTTAAATTTTAGAAACTAATATATGAAGCTAATTTTTCTACTAAGAAAAAAAAAATTATAAATCTTAATAAAATTTAAAAAAATTAATAACTAAAGATGTGTCAATGTTTGACGGTTTTACCTTATGCATCTTTAATATACTAGAAAAATATTGTGGCATTAAACCTAATTTTATTTTATGTATAAATATGACGCTTTTCATTTCCGTAAATTTATCTATTTCAATGTTGTGAGCATTAATTTAATATTGCAATAACGATTACAGTCAAATATAATTCTTAACGCTCGGGTCTGTAACCTGTCTTTATTACCGATATTAGATAAATAAATTATAGTTCCAGAGATACGAAAGTGCGGTAGAATAATTGTATTATAGATTGTTTTACGAGTCCAAATACTTAAAAAGCTATTTACTCCGTACAAAACACCCAATTTTTATTGAAATCTTTTTATAAACATAATCAACATGCGTTTGAATTTTAACTTATCATCATCAATTATTTCTAAATATTTAATTTGACTTACAATATCAATCATATTACTACTAATTTTTATTTTAAAACCGTTCTTTTTTCTCTTTTCAATTATCATTGCCTTTGTTTTTATCCCTGAATAATTTAACTATTAATTTTAACAATAAATATGTATCGAAACTAGATATATGTATGAGTAGAAATATATGAGTCGAAGCAAAGCTTGGGGGTAGTTTATAGGTAGGAAATAGTAATCGAATTACTCCCCAGACGAGTTCTATTAAAGCGTTCGTTCGGACCTCACTGGTTCGTTCTCTGGTGGCAGCAGCCGAACGGCGCCCGGTGTGCCAGGCATTCACGTGTCCGTTCGCCACTAATTTCTGGCAGCTTGTTTTTATTTTTACTAGAAACTCGATTATCCCGCACACCCCTAATTATAAGGGTTTTGGCTGGCGAGCCGTTACCTCTGCTTCGATAAACGCATCAAAAAGTTACGCTGTTAGACTCTGTTTAGAGATGTTCAACACGCGATCGAATCACCGACGAAAAAAAAGAAAAATCTACAAATACTTTTTTCTTCACATTAAAAAAACAAAAATAATTAAAAATAAGTGAAAATAAATTTCTAAATTGGATAAATATAAAGCCCGTATGACACGATGCATTAAAATGCAGAAAATCAACGCGTTCAATTGCGCAGTTTTATATAATTTTTACGAAAATTGAACTACTACGCACTTTAACGCTTTAATTTTCCGCATTTTAATACATCGTGTCATACGGGCTTAAGATACTCGTAACTGGTCGTGTTTTAATACAGGATGGTCCAGAATTATGTACCGTAATTGCTAGAGCTGATAGTACGTTCAAAAATAAGGGTATCTTTTTATATACACTTTTTTCCAAAACTCAATAATAAGGGCGATACAACCCTGTAAAAAAGTGAAATAAAAACCATTTTTCAACACTTAACACTTTAATCAAACTTAATGAAAACTTACAACTTTCAAAAGAATCATACAATGCTAATATTAATTAGTCACCAAAATAATGTTTTACAGCAGATGTTCAAAATGTCCTCCATTTTGTTGTATACACAATCTAATTCTTTTGCATTATTCCATCTAATGTTATTGCATTGTTTTGTAAGTTTGTAAATTCTTGCTCGATTTTGTCTCTCAACTAATTTAATGTATTAATTGGAGTGTTATACACGTTTGATTTCAAATAACTCTATACAGTAAAATCCATTGGATTCAGATCACAAGTCCGAAGAGGCCATTTAATTGGTGCATCTGCACCTTGACCAATCCATTTATTAGAGAAGTGGTCATGCAACCTTTACATCAGAGTTCTATCTCCCTTATTATTGAGTTTTGGAAAAAAGTGTATATAAAAAGGTACCCTTATTTTTGAACGTACTATCAGCTCTAGCAATTACGGTACATAATTCTAGACCATCCGTATATAGTCTGATTATTGTAAGTTCCGTTGTACCTCATTATGTTGGTAACAAACCTAATATCACAAAAGTATCTGTACATAATATATTTTGTAAAAATATTTGCATTTAATTTTATATAACATAGTATTTAAATAGTTTAAAATATAAATTTTTAATGTATTCAATTTGTTTATCAATGATATTTTGTTATATTTACAAACAAATAAGAACGAATTACAAGTATATACAATAATATTTTGACATTTGTATTTATTTTTGCTATACTTGCAGCAATGATTATTTTGCTAAATTGTACATTTACATTTAGAAACACAAAAACATTTGTTTTTGTGTTATCTATTTTGTTTGACGTTCGCAAATATATATTTATTATGAGATTATATAAACGTACTTAGTGATGATGTCAAAGATTTAATAACATTTTTAAATGACGTATGATTTATGATTTATTTGAATGATTTTGATGGTATACGTTTGCGTGGACGTCCGATGAGTAGTTGGAGTGGTATGATTGAGAGTGTTTTGCGTGAGCGAAAGTTTCCAAGTAGTAGGAATAAAAGAGCATGTATGAGAGGAATTATAAATGGGTATAAAGCGAAAGTTGCTTGTTCTGATAGGAATGTTTGGAGGCGACTGATTTCGGGATGATGAAAAGAGTTTGTGTCACACCACACCCTTTTGGGTAAATGGCGTGATTGTGTATGTATGTATGTATAATGGAACTTACATAAATCGGACTATATACAATTATATAATTTCTTTATTCTTGGCTTGAAGTGCAACTAGTATACAAAAAATTGGAAAAAAATTCAACATTAGAATATTAAATATGAAATGTGTCAATAATTAATAAATACTTGATTTCTATTTTCAACATTCCATAAATATGCGAAAATTAACATGTACTTTTTTCGTTATATTGTATTTCCGATAAGGACAGCATCGCTGTAGAAATACGTTTTTAAAATTAATACAAGTTTTTAGTGGCAAAGTAATCAAGTAGTTTATTAATATTATTATTATTAATATTTTTAGGGATAATCTTATGCACTGTCATAGATAAAATGATAAGAAAGTAAAATAAATACTATAAATCCAAAAAAAACAAACAAACTGTTATTGACAAAATCCGCAAGAGTGCGTCAGTGAACACAGCACGTGACATCCGTGCGATATCCGCCAGTATCACATTGCAGTAGCGAGCACACTTGCATTTTAAATCAAAGCACCCCGTTCACTTAAAGTTAATGCAATAAGGGGGTAAGTCGTATTTCGACTGTGACCGTATGTGTGTGTGTGTGTGTGCTCTGATATCCTATATACTGTGGCGTGGTGGCTAGAGAGAGCATTGCTCCTGGGACGGTGACCGAATTTGGTACCGCTAATGTTTACCGATAGTAGAACGATTTCGAAATCGGAGCACGGATGTCTTAGAAATCGTGTTCTTCTTATTGACGACGTAAAACAGTGTTAAGTTTATTTGATACGAATTGGATTTGAGTTAATGATTAGGAGAACTGATTTAATCAGAATTGCATTTTACTAACATTTACACTTTCTGTAGTTGGCACTTTAGGAAATATTTTAAAAAATTAAGCGGGGCACTATTCCGAGCACTCTGAAAATAGGTAAAGTTTGGAAATTTTTTTCGGGTAGACAGAATTAAGAACATGTTCCGTGGTTTTTATATATTTTATTTGTATTATTTTTTTCTGATGAAGATGTACGTAAAGTATATCAAAACATCGATATTTAAATAAAATATATACAGAACTTAAATCTAAAGCTGTTTCATTTTAATAGAAATAAATATTTACAATGAAGTAAATGAAGTAAATTTAAACTGCACCCGAAGTTCTATGTTTTTGAAGTTTACATTTCGAATTTTTGGCTTTAATCGGCGAAAAACTCCAGACGATTATTATAGTGATAAATGAATTAAAATCGGCTTCTAAATCATTTTCTGTACACATTTAGCAGAGTAAAACAGTGTTAGTGTTAGATTCTAAATTTGTTCGGAGAATAGTTTAGAAGACAATCGTTATTTATCACTGTAATAAGCGTCTTACGTTTTTCGCTTATTTAACTCAAAAAATCGATGCATTCGATGGGTAAAATCTAAGCTTATTTATCATCGAAAGCTGGTTGCCATGGACTTAAATTAAAGATTAGGATCCCAGCAGTAATTTGTGTACGAAAAAACCGCATATTTAATATGACCAGTATGATCAATTTGGCGAAATATGAAAAAACACCAAAATTGGCCATTTTTGAGGTCTTTGGGCTAAATAGAATTAAACCCAAATTCGAAATTACGACTGGTCCCTTTCATAGAATCACAAAAACTATCATTTTTTCACTACCCGTTTCAAATCAAAAATTTTCGACCCGCCCTAATATATATATATATATATATATATATATATATATATATATATATATATATATATATATATATACCTACATATATTAGAATGTTTAATATAAAAAAAATGCTATCTGTTTGTTACTCAGATCATGAAATATCAATAAATACAATTTATTTTCAATCACACGATAGGATAGAGAAATTTCTTCTATCTGTATCTGTTTTATGCATAGTGTACGTATATAATGTATACAAAGATATATATATATATATATATATATATATATATATATATATATATATATATATATATATTCTTTTCAATAGGCTTTGCGAAAAGTAAATTTACGAATCCATTGCAATTTCGTGTTGCGTACGAATATATCGATGTATGTATATTGGAGAAAAATATATTCATTATTTTCAAATTGAAATCTATTTTCTGACTCTGATCTTGTGAATTCATGTTTTTCGCTTCTTTTTTCCGAATTTCCAATAGAATCACACGCATATAAGGAAATATACATTTTCTCTATACATTACTTGATTTCAATTTCTGCATATTTTACAATGTTTTATCTATACTTTCATTTCGAAATGTCAATTTAACAAAACGAAAAATCTTATTACAACGCTAGTGCTTTAAATTTGTATACTTCAACTTACATTTTAATAAAAATTGGAATAATTTACCTTTACTTCAGAATGATTAAAAGAGTTTGTGCCACACCCTTTTGGGTACATGGCGTGATTGTGTATGTATGTATGTATGTATGTACTTCAGACAATGAATAAACACTTGTCAAATTTAATGAAATAATATAATTTAAGATTTTCTATAATTAATTTGCTTGAGTATATACAATGCTGTTTGGTTACGAATGTTGATGTATGGTAGTGAATGTCGGGTTTAGATGCAACAGTATAATAGGAAAATGTCTGCTGTGAAAATGAGATTTTCGCGTGAGATATGTGGTGTAACTAGAAGGAATCGAATACGACATGGATTAGTGTATGATGAGTGTGAAAGTGAAAAAGAATGTTGTTGCAAAAGTTGAGGTGTTAGTCAGTTAAAAATGATTCGATCATCTTGAATGATTGTCTAATGAATGCTTAGTTAAATGAATATTAGCAGTTGAAATAGTATGATTAAGATGTGTTTTGCGTGAGCGACAGTTTCTAGTAGAAACAGAAGAGTATGTATGAGATAGGTTAAATGAATGTGGATGAAGTTAGAATTACATGTCTGGATAGGAATATTTGTAGAAAACTAAAAATTTCGAGATAGTGGAAAAAGTTTGTGCCACACTCTTTTTGGGTACATGGTGTGATTATGTATGTATGTTTTTATTCTACACAGTCATATGGAAATGTATTTGAATATTTTGATACGCTTGAAAAAAAAATAAATTAAAATAAAACGGCTTTAGATTGTAGTTCTGTATTAATAATATAATGAGTTCTGAAAGATTTTTTACTATGTTAAAAATAAATTAATTTCAGTAAATTTATATTTTAAGGACATCTAGTAAATTACACTGTAGACAACGTCTGTGAATTTACATATTTTTTCATAGCAAAAATCATATAATTTTCACTGTAACGTAAATTTACTACGTGTGTTCTGTAAATTTTGTAAAATTATTATGGAATTAAAATATTACATAAAATAAAATAACTGATTTACATTTTTTTTTTTTGTATATTTTCACGAAAATTTATTTAAATTTGTGGTGCAACAAATAATATTATATATTTTTTCTTTATATTATAGTATATAATAATATTATAATTAAAATATAATTATATTATAATAGCTTTTAATAAAAATAATTTAATTAATATTACAGATTATGTGAAATTATACAATATGACAAGGCATTTTTGTTACTCTTGGCTTTTTATAGTAAAATTGCATAAAAAATGTTTTGTGTATAAGAAATAATTGAAATATAAAATTTGATATAAGATTGTAAAACCAGTAACTTTTCAAATAAAACTTGTTCAATATCTTTGAAAAACAACATATCTATACAAATGAGAAAAGAAAACCAATAGAAATGTGAAAATTTTTCAATATCTATAAAAATTTCCAGATATGATACACCATCTATATGAAACTAAACAGAAATAACTTTATAAGTAAATCTCCGTATATCGAAAAATTCTGGCGAATCTGCACACACATAGGAGCAAAATTGAAGTATATATATATATATATATATGTATATGTATCAAAAAAGTAAACTATTTTACTATCGGCGTAGAAGACGAAAACCCATATATACAAATAACGTTTTAGATTCTGTTGAAGAATGAATAATTTATATCTATATTGGTTGTTGGGTTGAAATGTCAGATTCCACTACTTCGCTATACATATGGTGCCGTATAGCCTACTGGGTTTGTTGTATATATAGTATTGAATTGGTACACTCACTCGTACGAAACATATATATTGCTTATTCGAGAAATCGAAAATCCATTTTGATTCCCATTCGGGCGACGAAATCAAATTCACTACCAATCACAAACGATATCGACAACATATATATACGTATATTTTCTTCACATAATAGAAATTTATCTATTGTATAGATATATAGAATAGTATAAACTTTATAAAAATATGTTTTTAAAGACAATGTTAATAAAAAAAATATATGATACTAATCCGATGTCTCGTTTGGGATACTTCAAAAATAGTGTAAAAAAGTACTTACACTAGAACACAGGTGTCCAAACTACGACCCGGCAAGTGATTTTATGCGACCCGCGAAGGTTTTTGAAAAATACTGTTTTTTCACGCGAAACTTTTTGATTTTCAAAAATGTATATCGAAAATTGAAAAAATTCAAAAATCATATTTGATAATTTCAAATGGAAATAATTTAATTTCAAGCTAACGATCAAATTAAAGATAAATATAAGGAAGAAAACTTGGTCGATTTTTACAAATTTTTGGATGCAAAAGAGTTTCCAAATTTAAAGCAGTTTGCTTGTAAATTTATTTCTATGTTTAGGACTACCTATTTGTGCGAACAAACTTTTTCCAGGATGAAGTATCTGAAATCAACGTACAGGACAAATTTATCGGATGATCATTTGAGCTTCATTGCTTATAATTGGTGTTTCAGATTTTAATCCCAACTGTAAAGAAATTCTTCAGCAAAAAACACAGTTACATCATTCCCATTAAAAGTTGCATGAAATAATTTTCTAATTATGTATAATTTAGTCATGTTTGTAATTAACTGTAAAAAATAAAATTCAATGCTGCCTTAGTCATAATGAGATTTTTTAATTCACATATTCATGTGGCCCGCCGCAAATGGATTTAAATCCCAATTTGGCCCTTGCGGCTAAAAGTTTGGACACTCCTGCACTAGAAGAAAGTGTCAAAGAAAATACACAAAAAATCGATACTCTGACACAAAGTAATATATTTTTTAAATGCAATATTATAAAGGAATATATAATTGCAAGTATGGCATGTTGAAAATGGTAAAATTCACGACAAAATTGGTATTTATAACGAGAAGTAAAGTACGGTAAATATGGTATTCCAAACGACAAAAATGGGAATTTTACGATAAAATTAGTATACTGAACGACAAATATTATTTAATACAATAATAACACTCCGCACTACTCTCTCAACTACAATTTCTTCTTCCTTCCTCTATAAGAAGTACAAATACTTTTTATCTGCCTATCGCTTATTCTAATCTTCTAACAAAGTCTCCTATTTATCATATCTCTCACTAATTTAATAAGTTAGAATTAACTATAGATATTTTTCATGTTTTCTTCTTTATTAATCATTTACACATTGTACACACTTAATGTGTTTTAAGATAATTAATGTTTATTTTTGTATCGTTTGCGCTATTTAATTGGACTGTTGCCTGTTTGGTGTAACTAAATAAATAAATAATACAATAATAATAACAAACAATAATACAATAATAACAATTTTTTTATTTTTATATTTGTTTAAAGAAGGTCAATCAATACATCTGAAGATTTTAGTGAAACACATTGCCAGATAGGTTGGGTTAAAAGTTTAATTTTTGTATTTGTTCAGAAATTAATACATTTGAAAATTTTGGTTACGTTATTGCTATAGAGAGGTTAACTTAAAAGATTAGTTTTTGATTTTTACTATTAGAACGTCGTTTACTTATATTTTTTGCTGTAAGAAAAATTATTTTGTCGTGCATTTAAGTTTTTTACTGTGAAAAATATTTTTTATTATGAATTATACCAATTCCGTCGTGCGAAAAAATATAATTCAATATTATATCCACTTATGCTAATTTACAGATTATTATTGTTATAATTAAAAGTCGTGCGTTGTTGACAGTATAACCTAACATAATACACAGATGTTATAAACGTATTATTCAACAGCATTAGAAAAATTATACGTTATACAATAGCTGTTAAACGTTTAAGCGGAGAACATACATAGGCGATCACGACCTCGATCACGATAGCGATAGCGATGGCGATAGCGATGGCGTTGGAAAGCAAACACATATACGCGATAGCGACCTGCAAGTTCTCCGTTTTTAAAGTAGTATTTATTTACTATTTAACAGAGGGTGGTTCGCACAAATCAAAAAATGTACTATAAATAAAAGCAAATAATGTGCAGTTTACAACAAGAAGAAGCATTGCTCATTGCAGCATTGGACGTCGAAAATCTCAATGCTCGATAGCCCTAAAATAAAACTGATTTTTTTTTAATTTCATGTCTTAAGCAATTTCATCCTATATTTTATTTTTAATCCGCACATTCTTGTAGTTAGGGTGAGCCAGATCAAATAGTACGTTGTGTTTTTTAACATTTTCGATTAATTTTTCTGTGAAGTTATTCATATTTTCACGCGATCACAGCGATCAATTCGACCTGCAGCGTTTGAACGCAGATACAATTATATCGCGGATTACTTCGCGATCGAACGCTGCAACATTCTACCCTATCGCCAACAAGTCGCTACAAGTATGTGCGGACTCATTTAACTTGCTGAGAGCATTTGATCGCCATCGCTATCGTGGTCGCAATCGCGATCGCGATCGCCTATGTATGTTCTTCGCTTTAGTTGTGTAGTATATTACTTTAAATTTTTAATAAAGACAAAAATACATTATTTTAATGTAAATAATAATAATAATATTACAAAATAAAATAAATACTACACTGTTAGAAATATTATGTTTTGTTGCCATGTATTTTCATATAATGTTACATAATTTAAATTATAAATTAAAAATTACTTAACTTAACACTTTACCGACCGCTAGTGGTTCAACACTATATTGTTTATCACTAGATTGTTTATCAGCGAGGCTATAGGAGGGTAAGCGTAGGCGATTAATAGGCTATCGGTTGGTAAAGGGTTAAGTATTGCATCTAACATTATCAATAAAATAAATGAAATTTAAAAAGAAATTTCAATAAAACATATTTTTACGCAAGTCTTCAAATATAATAAAAATCGAAAATATCAATAAATTTTAGAGTATTTTATGTAATTTTACATTATTTCTAACAATGTATTTCAAGTTTTATTTTTTAAAATTATTCAAAAATTTTAACTTTTATTATTAGTACACTTTTTACAATATGTTTTAGAAATATATCCACAAAAATTTCAAACACGTTCTTTAAAAGTGCGCAAAGAAAATAATAAAAAAAAACCTTTCCGATAAAACTATTGTATTTTCGTGCGTCTTTATTGAAAAAGTTTACGGTAACTGAACAATTTTACACTCTCAAATTCAAATACGTATAAAACACACATAAAATGATCGAAAAAGACTTTTTTTTTCTTCATCTTGTCTCTACGAGTTTGCACTGTTTCCAAGCTTATAAAATATCAATATTCTTCACGGCTCATATCGTATTCCTGTCTGATTGATAGCTGTGCACGTCCTCTTTTACATCCTCAGATATGATATTCGACTCTTCCGTTTCCGCTGTAAACTCTATAAACAAATCTACTTTTGTATTCTTTCTTTCGATATATATACCTATATTTCTTTACATCTACATTTTTAACCTTATATCACAACGTGAACTCGCATAGCCATGAAAATTTTCTTTGATATGCTGGATTAATAATAACTTTTATTTAGAAATAGTAGATGTAATGTATTTTTGGCTAAATTTTACTTTACGGCTATGTAATCGATTTTCTTCAAACTATACATACCGTTAATTTTGCACATTTTATGAATATAAATAATAATAATAATAATTCTTTTATTAGTAGCTTGAAGCTATATATAATACAAAAGAAGATAATTATAAAACATAAAATAATTTCACATAAATTTGAAATATTACATACATCAAGTCTGCTATACATCTACATTACTTAAAAAATATTTTTTTATTTTAATTTTAATCTTAGCCACTGTGTTACATGTTTTAATAAACTGAGGCAACTGGTTATATTCCTGCAATCCTTTATGGAATACGTCATTTTTAGTACTGACTTTATTAGTTTTACATATTATATAAAAATTATTAGCATTTCGAGTATTATGCATATGAACATCACTATGTAATTTTAATTTATTTGTTAAATAAATCGGTAATAATCCTTTCTCCATCTTAAATATGAATGTGCATTTATTTTTAATAAATAATCAACAATTAACCACCTCAATTTATTCAACATATTCTGAATTGACTCATATTTATTACATTGCAAAATGATATTTACAATATTTACAATTTGAAAACTCGTCTTAACATAGGTTATACGTAAGATGAATTGATTGTACTTGACATATATTGTTAAATTATACATAAATTTGTTAATGTTTAGTAAAATTAAAGCAACTTGAAAAATTTTTAGTTAGTTTTAATGTAAAAAATTAAAAATAACAGTATTCTCTAATAGTTATCTATACATTGACAAAATATGGCAGCAGTTTTTCAACATTCAACATGTTGAAAACGAATTTTCAAAATCAGTTTTATTATTGTAAATATCAATTCCGTACTAAAATTTTGTGATTTGCATTCAGGGCCAGATTAATCTGTTCGGGGGTCTCTTTTTCTAAAAAAAAAAAAGGGGTAAGGAAGGAAGACGTGAAGAGAAAGAGACGTATTTCAAATATATATTTCTAAAGAGTTTCAATCAGAAATCAGAACGTCTTTTTCCTACACTTGTTCGTCACAAAGTCTTTTAATACTGTATGGAAACTAATATTTTACATTAAACTAGGTGCAATGGTTGCTTTTCTCATCAATTTTAAACTACAAACGCCTCAAATTTGTCAAATTTTGTTTGTTGGGGGCCCCTATTTGTCGGCGGCCCTAAACACGTATTACCTTAATCCGTCACTGTTTGTATTCATAAAATGTGCAAAATTAACGGTATATAAAGTTTGAAGAAAATCGATTACATAACCGTAAAGTAAAGTTTTACTTTATTTTTATTTGTAAAAATTTATTAATATAATAAAATAATTCGATATTTGTACTGGAAAATATAGTTTGATAGGTTATAATCAGTATTAAGGAAGTCAGCAATGGCCTGTCCCTTTGGCGCAGAGGATAGCGCGTTGGACTTCTAATCCAAAGGTCGCGGGTTCGATCCCCGCAAGGGATGCAAATATATTTTTATTTATTATTTTTAATTTTTTATATTTATTATATATTATTGTAAAAGTATATAACAAAATTATATTATTTTTATTACTTTTCTATCGAATAAATTTAGTATAATGAAAATAATATTACTTTAATACCGTTAATTCAAATGTAAACATATTTTTCATTTGTAAAATTGGATTTTTATAATAGAAATAATTTAATTTAACATTTAAATACTGAAATCGCCATTAGCTAATTAATTTTATCAAAATAAACAAAATAAAACAAACAATATTTGTGACGTCATAATGTTGATAGAATATTTATAAAAATAAAACGGCTTTAGGATTTATTTTTATATTAATTTTTATTAATAATCAACTTTTCGACGTACTTTATGTACATCATCATGAGGAAAAATGATACAAATGACATATACAATAAATAACCAGAACATAGAAACAAGGTGATTGATATTTTTTTCTTATGAATTTCAATTGCTTCTCTTATAAATAGTAACAGCAGATTGATAAGAGAACTGTGGCATTGAGTTAAATAAAATTTAGCTTCCATTAATTAAAAATCTATAAAACTTTATGATCTTGTCACTTAATTGTTACCTAGTAACTTGTTTCTATGTACTGTTATTTACGGTAATGTCATTTGTATCAGATATTTTCTGATGAAGGCGAGTGTTGAGTTTCGTCGAAACGTTGATTATAAATAAATTTCAATACATTACTTGAACCTAAAGCAGATTTATTTTATATTTTTTACTATCTTAAAAGATATTTTACTATAGTTTCATGTTTTAATAATATATTTGGACATAAATAATCATACTTTAAAAAAGCGATATTTCATTTAATATAAAAGAAGGCTGAAAACTATTTTTTGATAAAAAAATTTATATATTACAACAAACATCTAAAGATCTAAAGATTTAATATAGCCAAAAAAATCTTTTTTTCCTGATGAAGACGCATGCTGAATTCGTCGAAACGTCGATTATTAATAAATATTAATACAGAATTTAAACCTGAACCCGTTTCATTCTAATCTAAAGATGTGTATCTTTGTATATATTTATCTAATTGGTTGTTAATAAATTAAGATACTTATAAAATTGAGTATATAATTTCGGTTAGAAATAAGATTCGGGAATTTGATATTTTTCAATTAAAACTAGCACAAAATAAGTAGAAGTTTTGCATAAGTTGAGCTTAGTAAACCGCCTTAAGATGTTTGTAATTTTATTAATTTAAGCTGTGCTTAAAAAGCTTTTTAAGGAAATTTTCCGTGTAGAGAGAGAGAGAGAGAGAAGGCCATGAACTTCAAAGGAGACATAAAAATTAATATTTTATTCGTTGAAAAACTTGCGAGACGTCATTTCCACCTGATTGAATTATCGTTCACGGTAATTTTTAATTAATTTGACTTCAACTTTCAGACACGACGAACGAAAATTCTATTTAAAAATTTTGCCTTTCTAATTTCAAACACTCGCTCACCAGAAATTATTTAAATATTCAAATTCAAGGCAGCATTATACAAAAACGTAAAATTATTAACAAATTGGCGCGGCACCCTACCCTAGGTTTTCTAATGCTATAAAGAAATATTATTATTATCATCTAAATGATAAATATTTATGAACTTTGTTATAAATTTATATACACTGTAAAAAATATCGGTAATTTTATAAAAAAAAAACGTGGGGCAATTGATTTACACCAGTTTAGTATGTAAATATACAGACATCAGTACTTGTAATATTATTTACAGATATTTTAGAATAATTTACATTATACTTTAGTAATAATATATAAATAATCTATAAAAATATTAAAATATTTTGTATTTTTCTTTACAAATACAAAAAATAGAAAATAATTTAATATTTTTATAGATTATTTACATAGAAATACTGAATTAAATATTATTATATACATTTTATAAAAATATTGACGTCTCTAAACTTACATACTAAACTGGTGTAAATCATTCGCCTCAGGTTTTTATGTAAAACTACCGATTTTTTTTTACAGTGTACATATTTCTTCAGTATTATATCATTCTCTAATATAATTTCATTTTTAATTATTTTCAAAGTTATTTTTTTTTAATAAAACAGCCTTAGGTTGTAGTTCTGTATTAATTTTTATTAATATCGACATTTCGACGTACTCCACGAAAAAAAGATACATATGTCATATATAGTAAACAAACAGAACATAGAAACAAGTTACTAAATAACAAAATAAGTAACTAAATCATAAAATTTATAAATTTTTAATTAAAGGAAGCCAAATTTTATTTAAATTAGTGCTTTTATACTGATTGTTGTTATCTTTTTTTATAAATTAAGAAATGCAACATCAAATTTATCAGAAACAGCATATTGGACCGAAGAAAGATTAATTCTTACAAATCATGTAATAAATATAAATAGTATATATTATAACTTTTAGCAGTGGCGACCAAAAACCAAAATCAGCTATATAATTAAACTACGTTGATATATAAAATTAAACTACTGAATATTCATCGCAACATTATAATTACAACAGACGAAGTATGATGAATTATCAAAAAACCCACGACTTCAACTACGTCTGTGAAATGTTATTTTGCTTAAATGTACTTGAATGTTACTTTCCTTTCATTTTTATAAAAATAATTTTTATTGCTCTTTATTTTTTATGCAAATTATAGTATTATCTTTATTGATTAATATTATATCATTTCTTTAGTAACCCCTCCATGACAAGTTCCTGGCTAAGCCACTGACTGTTAGTAACTGGTTAAAGTTATTGGGCATGTATTTTTATTTATTTTTAGTTTAGTTTCGTATAGAACGGTTGAAAAAAAATCGTCTATGTCACTCGGAATAGATAGATCTTTTTGTGGTCCGCCCAGATTGCTTGATTTCAACCACAAATATCTAAACTCAACACAATAATCATCGCTTTCTAATCCTCGTAACATAATATACTATTGAATTTATATAATTTTCTGGACTGATATACCGTGGTCGATCTATCCTTATCACAGACGTTACGCCATACATCGTAGATGGTATTCTCAGCACTGAGTATGAGTATGCCATCTACGATGTTTGGCGAAACGTTGGCGATGAGGATAGATCGGCCACGGCATATCAGCCCAAAAAAATATATAAATTCAATGGATACCGGCCGTGAAAGCCTGAATATAACTATAATATACTATTATTTAATAAATAATTGTAAACTTTAGTATATTTATATTTATTTAATATTATATATATATATATATATACCGGGTGTCTACTTTTTTTTTGTTACATAGGGAATACAATGCTAAAATTTTCATTTGGTGATAAATTTTCCCCTAATTATTATAGAACAAAAGTACAAATACAAAAGTTGTTTAGAATTCAAAAATGCATCAAATGATGCCAAATTTATCAATATAGGATGTTCTGATCAAGAATTAGAAGCAAATTAAAATTTCCATTTTTGCGCTCTTTACATCAAAGTGCCACGGAAATTAAACAAATAATTTCATTTCTTCTGGAGTTTGAGTTTGACAGATCGTATTTATTTTATTGTTACGTTCTGTATTATTATTATTATTATTATTATTGAAAATAATGAATAAACTTAATGTAAATGAAAAGCTATTAAGTATAAAAAGTATTAAGTATTTATTATTTATTACAATGAAAGGGTATTTTACTCGGCTGTACACTACGTACTAGCTGTGGTTTTAAATTGTGAATGTCTCCATTATAATTTTAAGTAATTGTTTAATTTATTTATTAACTTCAAGTTATAAAATATATATAATATAATAATATATATAATATATTTATTATAATAATTTAAACTTATCCCTGAGGATGCTGTAAGTTGTGCAGTGAAACGTCGGATAAGAGTTTAATAAATAGTAAATAGCTGAACTCCGTAAAACTTTCTTTATTTATTACAATATTCAATATACCTATAAAACAGAAAAATTCATGAATACAAGATATAGGAGAACAAAAACGAAACTAACAATTTAAATTAAATGTTCAAATAAATCGCCATTAACTGCCAAACAATAACCTAATCTATTATAAAATTCGTGACGTACAGAGCTTAATTGTGTTTGTGTTATAATATTGCACTCTTCAACAATGGCATTTTTCAAATCAACAAGATTTTTGATATGTCGTTTATAAATTTTCTCCTTCAAATATGGCCATAAAAAGAAATCGCACGGTGCTAAATCGGGCGATCTAGCTGGCCAATTAATTGGACCACCTCTACCAATCCATGAATTTGGAAAACATTGATCCAAATATAATTTAATGTTGCAGCTGTAATGTGCCGGACATCCGTCTTGTTGATACCAGACAACATTATCTTGAGTTGCACACTCTTCTAACTGCGGACCAATATGATTTTGCAACATATCCAAATATTTTTCGTTGTTTAAATTATTTTCAATAAAAAATGGCCCAATTATACACCTGCCAAAAATTCCAGCCCATACATTAACTTTTTCTGGATATTGGGTACGTGTTGCTACCATTAAATGAGGATTTGTTTGGCTCCATATTCTAAAGTTTTGTGTATTAGGTTCGCCGTGTAAAGTAAACGTAGACTCGTCAGTAAAACAAATAGATTTCAAGAAGTTTCTGTCTAAATTGGATTTTTCCATAATAATGTTACTAAATTCGCTTCTAGCCATTTTATCCGCTTCAAATATCTCTTGGTGCGTGGAATATTTATAAGAATAATATTTTTCATTTTTTAGTACCTTATGTATTGTTGAAGGATGCAAATTTAATTCAGCACCAAGTTGACGCACACTAACATTTGGGTTTTCCGTTACACACAAAAGTATATTCAATGTATTTTCTTTAATTGCATTTTGATTTAAATTCTCCTCCTGATCTTCTGCGTTGATTTTTCTACAATTTTTACAACGTTTTAACACACTTCCAGTTTCTTCGAATTGTTTAATTATCCTACGAATAGTCATAGCGGAAGGTATGGGACGGTTTTCAAAGAAAGCGCTGAATAAATCTCTTACTCGTCGTATCGAATTTCCAGTAAAATACCATTTTACGCACTGAACTTTTTCATTTACCTTAAGTTTATTCATTATTTTCAATAATAATGATAATAATACAGAACGTAACAATAAAATAAATACGATCTGTCAAACTCAAACTCCAGAAGAAATGAAATTATTTGTTTAATTTCCATGGCACTTTGATGTAAAGAGCGCAAAAATGGAAATTTTAATTTGCTTCTAATTCTTGATCGGAACATCCTATATTGATAAATTTGGCATCATTTGATGCATTTTTGAATTCTAAACAACTTTTGTATTTGTACTTTTGTTCTATAATAATTAGGGGAAAATTTATCAATAAATGAAAATTTTAGCATTGTATTCCCTATGTAACAAAAAAAAAGTAGACACCCGGTATATATATATATATATATATATATAATACAATTAAAAATTAAACCACCTACAACAAAACAAAACACGAAACAATTTTATCAACCAAAACATTAAATGTGATTACAAATACTGATAAATCAGCATTATATTTATATATAAAATAATATATAATATACAAAATAATATATAATATACAAAATAAAATAATATATATATATATATATAAATATATAATATAGCTCACGGCATTTCTATTGAATAATATATAAAAATTACCAGGCGAACATAAATTGAACCAAACCGAGAGCTGGGTTGAGCGGGCCAGCTCGCACGCGCGCTGCTAAACACATATTCGTCGTAACATATCGTGTTACGGGTGGCGCATGGCGGCAGCACGGCCCCGTATTCCCAGCAGATTCGACGTCCGTCGGTTTGAATAAGCGAGCCGGGCGTCGGAACGCCTCCCCCTCATGCATCCATCGTATCTACTATAGTGGGAAAAAAACTAAACACCTTTATCGTTACATACATGCACACACACACGCGCGCCCACGATTTAGATGTTTGCGAAAGAATGCAAAATCGAAGCAATAGATCAATCGAGCTGAAATTTAAGAATTAGGAATATATAGGTGATTTAGGATAGTGGCTTATTTAAAGGGGTCTTTTGAAGGTGTGGGTGTAAAAATGGATGTAGTGAAATTTGAAAAATTTAGATGATTGTGTATTATACAGTGTGTAAAGTGATGAGGTTTCCTATAGGGAAAAAAATTTCAATATGAGTTTTAGGAGAAAAACTTATTCTTTATAAAAAAAATTTTGCTTCTATCAAAACCTCTAATAGTCAAAGAAAAATCCAGTAATCACTTAAGATAAGATCAAAAACTTGATATTATATCGAGTTGTTGATTTTAAATATGACTAAGTTCGAATGTTACATCAGTATCGTGTTACCCATGGATTACTTGTTAATAATAATAATAATTACATTTTGGTAAATTAATAATAATAATTAGAAAGTAAATCTCTTGTATGACAAATATTTTTAACATTTTTCGCACGATACTGATGTAACATTCGGACTTTGTCATATTTAAAATCAACAACTCGACATAATATCAAGTTTTTGATCTTATCTTAAGGGGGTAGTACACTCTGCAAGTTTCAAAAAATCGATTTTTTTTATTTTGGCTTGAAAAATTCTTTGGAGTGTCTACTTTATCGTAAACTTTACCCAAAGTTCATGAGACACTCCGTTCCAAAGTTACAGGCCGAAAAGCGAAGCCTTGTAGCACTCTGAAGGTATGTAAACGAATTTGATGAAAAACTGGACTCAAAACTTCAATTGCGATTATCTCGAGACCATGTTTTCAAAGTTGGCGGACATCATAGCTCAGAAACGGTTCGTCCGATTTGAACGCGGTTTAAATTTTTGAATTTTACACAATTTTTTCTGTCATCGTACGTAGCCGTTTTTCTTTATCTTAAAAAATGGCTCTTCGGTGCAAGCTTTAATGTTTATTTTTGCGTCCGAAAACCTGATTTTTTTTTTAAAACGTTGTCAATTTTTCATTTTTTAACATAATCAAAAAATCCTACGTACGATGACAGGAAATTTATTGGAGATTTAGGGGAAAATATCGATTTTGTTCGAGCTCCAACGGTGCGGCCTCTATGATGTCCGCCGATCAGCAGGTTGCCATCGGAGGTGCCACGCTGCACCTGGTGTAGCGGCCGAAGGAGTTGCCCAATGTAGGCCAAAAAATTAATTTTTGTAGCCGAAGAACGGTAAAATAAACATATGTATTCCATTTTTGTCATACATTTATAGTTATCTTTAAAAAAAATCCCGAAAATCACCTTTTTTTCAGGCCGACAGAGTGTAATACCCCCTTAAGTGATTATTGGATTTTTCTTTGACTATAAGGAGTTTTGATAGAAGCAAATTTTTTTATAAAGAATAAGTTTTTCTCATAAAACTCATATTAAAATTTTTTTCCGTATAGGAAACCTCATCACTTTACACACTGTATATAGGCAGGTAGTCTTGTATCAAGCATTGCCTACTAAAAATCACTGTTATTTATTAACAGTATTGTGACAGATTATTACAAAAGAACAGAATCAATTAAATATGTTGTAGATCAGACCATAGATCTATTTTTACAATCGGATCGCAAATCATCTGAAATTTTTTTAGATCATAGATCATTTCGTATATTTTTATCCAATCACACTGTAAAAAAAAGCTAACTATTTCCAAAATATTTAATTAAGAAAAAGTAATAATTTTATTGTATTTTTTATTATAATTAAAAGATAATAATTTTTCTGCATTACAAATTAAAAACAAAAATAGTTAAATAATATATTTATTTATAAAATTAGTTTAAAAAAATGTACTATATGTGTTAAATATTAGATTAGGCTTGAGTTTGTTAATGATATTCTAATGCATGTTCAGCAATAGCAGATTTTCATGATGTAAAATTCGAAAATACTATAATAATTGCAAGACCTATCAATATTAACAGCAGATTGATAAGAGAATCAACTGAAATTTATAAGGAAAAGGACAAAATCAATCACTGTGAAGGCATTGAATTAAATAAAATTTAGCTTCCATTAATTAAAAAGCTATAAAATTTTATGATTTAGTCACTTATTTGTTATCTAGTAACTTGTTTCTATGTTCTGTTGTTTACTGTAATGTCATTTGTATCAGTTTTTCCTGATGAAGATGATCGATGAGTTTCGTTAAAACGTCGATTATAAATAAATTTTAATACAGAACTTGAACCTAAAGTAGTTTTATTTTGTATTTTATTATCTAGTTACTTGTTTTTATGTTTTGTTTGTATATTATTTATGTCATTTGTATATATTTTATGTGACATACGTTTAGTATAAAAAAACGTTAAATATTAATTAAAATAACAGAAATAAAACCTAAAGCCGTTTTATTTTAAAATAATGAGTTCTGAAAGATTTTTAACTACCAACATAGTAAAAAATCTTTTAGAATTTATTATATTAAAATAAAATTAGTTTATGTTAAAATTTTGTATTAATATTAATGTCAAAAGATAAACTTTTGTTCTTGGGTCCTGAACCTGCGTTATGATTAATTGTAATGTTATTAATATTTATTTAAAATCGACGTTTTGATGAAATCACTGTACGTCTTCATCAGGATAAATGATACAAATGGCATTGCAGTAAATAACAAAATAAATAAATAAATATTAATACAGAACTTTAATCTAAAGTAGTTTTATTTTTAACTATGTTATTTGTTTCACAAAAGAGAGTATATTCTAAAATAAATTCATTTTTTTTTTTTGTAAATAAAATTATTGTAAATTGAAAATTTACTAGTGAAATTTATACCAGAATTTTCTAATACCAGAGGCTGATTTGTAAGTGGTAGGCGGAGTTAGAGGTTTTTGATATATGAATAGAATTTTCAAATTTGTACATTTACGCCAGAGGCGATATGTATACTGCCTTGCTACACTGACTTAAAGGTGGTGGTGTATGTGCTAAGGGGGCAGTACTAATCCGATACGGAGGCCCGCAACCAGATGAGTTATTCATTCTAGATTTATGGATATTTCGTCTTCAATCCAACCGTCATCTATTTTAAGTAAAAACTCTCTTTTTTTTTACTTAAACAGATCGGGATTTAGGATAGAAATAGTTGCAATTTCATGAAAACAAAATTAAAAAAATATATATCACAGATAGTAAATTGTTTTAATCATCATTTCTGCCTTACTTGAAATTCGGAAGGATAATTCGAGTTAAGTCAATGATAATTAAAGTACTAAGTTACTTGAATTCAAGCGACTAAAAATTAAGTGATTTGACAAATAAGAATCAGACTTTATATTCCTGTTTTAATTCAAAATTTCTTGAATTTGATCAAACAATTCTAATTCATAAATTATATTGAAATAAAAGGCTTTAGGATTTAGTTTTGTATTTATTTTAATTAATAATCGACGTTTCAACTTACACTACGTACACTATCACCAGGAAAACTGATACAAATGACATATACAATAAATAAACAGAACATAAAGACTTGCACTTGTCAAAGATCACTGGAGTGGATCTTTGACAAGTGCTTAAGTGTTTATGTACTTCGGATTACAGGTAAGATTTTTTGTAAATTTTATTTAGCTACTGAAGATGGAAGCTTAGCTTCCGAAATACGTATTTAGCTTTATTTTAATTTAAGTGTGGTTTTGGGATTTTTCATAATATTATTTTTATTTAAATTTCGCCGCAGTAGATCATTTTCTAATCTTATATCAAGTTATAGTTAACAACTTTTATTTGAAACTTTTTTATATTTTGATGACGGTCAGTTCTGTGATGACCACAGCAGATTTTTATATGCGTAAATAATTAAAATTTCATTAATAACTTTATAGGTATTCATCTCTCCGATTAAAAAATGCTTTTGAATACTGTACTGTATAGATAAGTTTGTTTGAATGTAATAAGTGTATAAGAAATCGTATGAAAACCGAATATTGGAATTTTTTCTATACGAAATACGAACGTTCTGGAATTGATGGTAGTAACATATCAAAGATAGTAAGCGCAGTCCTATAAGTATATATAAATATACATACAGGTATATAAACATTCAGTAGATTACATCATATATATTCTATATATTTACTTGAATGTAGAATTCTAATAGACATTAATATTTGATACTGAAAAATGCCTGTATGATGTTATATACCTTTACGCTGAATTTTTATTTCAGTTAAAATAAAACAGTTTTCGGATAAAATTGTGTTTAATTATTTTATAAAACGACGTTTCGACGAAACTTAACGCTTGTCTTTATCAAGTTAAAATTTAGTAATGGCATTAAAGTAAATAATAATACATAGTAACAAGTTACTAGGCAACATATAAGTGACTAGATCATAAGAATTATAGATTTTTAATTAATGAAAGTCAAATTTTATTTAACTCAGTGCCTTCAGTGATTCATGTTATTCTTTTCTTTATAAATCTCTATTGCTATATATTGTATAGCTTTTTTGAGCTAAATAAAAATATTATTATTATTATTTAGGGTGTTCGTTCGTTATATTTTGAAAAAATTCAAAATATAACTTTTTTTCAAAATTTACACAGTAAAATAGAGCAAAAAATTTGCTACATAATAGTTAAGTAACTTTTTTCTCTAACTCATACTGATTTAGCAGGAAAAATTATTAAAAATTGTAAAAAACATTTTAAAAAAAATTCTAGCGCCCAAACGACAAATTAAAACTAAAACTAAATTATAGAACTTTTTATTCCCTATCGAAAAGTATTCTAAGTTTCTTCGAATTTTACTTCAGAAAGAAGTATTCTACATATTATCGATATTCCATGTTATTGCCCTGTATCAACCTGGTAAACAAACACCCTGTATATATATGTTATTGTTTATTGTACAGCCTTTTTGAGCTAAATAAAGTTATTATTATTATATTATCACAATTTTGCGCTAAAATGTAAAATTGAAATTCCATTGGTGCAATGCCATATCATCTACTCTCAATCACAGCCTAATCAAATATTACAACACTCATCGCAACTAGATTCTCTTACAGCTGAACCCAAATCCACACACACTGAAAACTCTTTTGACACAATCAAATCGGTTGTGAGAGAGGCGACGCTATGCAACCGTCAAGCGTCGAACGTCGCAAAATCGGATTGGACGCTGATTGCAAAAGCGAGTCGGGCTGCAGCTCTCTCAACCCCCCTCCCTCCACCCCTACCCGTTACCCGCTCTTTCCCAAATCCAATCGTATTTACTCATTTGCGCTCCCAAGTTTTGGGCACGGGGACTACAAACGAATACATCGCGGAATACTAAAATGGTCATCGTTGAATTGGAAAGCGGAATTTTTCTCCTGGTGTCGGGATTATTTGATTTCAGATAGAGATTCGTTGTTAGAGATTATTTCTTGGTTTGGAATAAATATATATATATATATATATATATATATATATATATATATATATATATATATACTATATACTATATACACCACTGATGGCAGCACCAAACCATTACTTCAACGACTAGTGCGTCTAGTTTATTTAATCTGACATCTTCGGCGGCCATATCGTCAAAAAAACTGTTACGTCAAGTTAAGTTAAGTTAATTCAGTTAATTGACAATTGCATTGTTTATTTTCTCTTGAATTTTAATTTGATTATTGAAAATGCATGAAGAAGTACAAGAAATAGACAATGTGCACTGTCCAGGATGGTCAGAAATTGTATATTCGACCAAAGAAAGATTAATTCTCACAATTCTCTACATACTATTCTAAAACTGTTAGTAATTGGTTAAAAGAACTTGGCATGCATTTTTATTTAGTTGTAGTTTAGTTTCGTTTAGAAAGCTTGAAAAGGAAAGCGTATGTCCCTCAGAATAGAAAGCTCATTTTGTGTTTCGCTCAGATTGTTTTGCCTCAGCCATAAATATTTGAGCTCAACACAATATTATGAACTTTTATATAAATACATAAATGGAACTATACGTGTTTTAATTTACATTAAAATTAAATCGATGAAAAAAATGCAATTCGGAAAATTAAAACAAACAAATAAATTAAATTGAAATATCATTTAATAAAAAAAAAAATGTTATTAGCATTGTGCATGTATACGTAAATAATTGATAGATTACTGAATCAGTAATTTTAAATATCACTGTTGCACATTTCACAGGAAAAAAACAGGGCTTATATTCGCCGTGCTGTTACCAACTATACATGCAATATTCATGTAAAATGCATTTTGACACATACTGAAAAATTCGACATTCATAACGTACATTAAATCAAAAAAAAAAGTTAATATTAAAATATCCCAGGAGTGAACTACATACATTTCGTACTTAATGCCGAATACCTAGTCCGATTTTATTCCCTTAATTTAAAAGCCAAAAAACACTTATGATTTTTGTGCATTGGTCCAAAAATGCAATACTCCCCCACCCTGTTAATATCGTAAACAAACTTCAAATAGAGAAAAACACTCCATCATGATAAAATGACAAATCACCAAAATATGTAGACACGAATTGCATCCATTAAAACCATTTATATTAACAGAAAAATAGAGAAAATACTAAAAAAAAAATTGGCAAAATAAATTCCAGGCACACATGCGTGTGGAATGGTCTGCTCAATAAGTTCGCGGGAATCTTTTGTTTCTCGTCTGTTAGCACATTAACTGTTAACGAATTTTATGTAAAACGATTCTTATTTGTTTTCAAGTTTTGTTTGTTTTGGATATGTTAACAGTAAAATAAAACGGTTTCAGGTCGTAGTTCTACAACTTATTTCTATGTACTGCAATTGTCATTTGTATCATTTTTTCCTGATGATGACGTACAGCGAGTTTGTCGAAACGTCGATTATTAATACAGAACTTTAATCTAAAACAGTTTTATTTTAATATAAAGAGTTTTAAAAGATTTTTTTACTAAGTTAATAGCATATTATGTTACGAGGATGGTAAAAAAATTTTCAGAACTCATTATATTAAAATAAAACTACTTTGGGATAAGTCCTATATTAATATTTATTTAAAAATCGACGTTTTGATGAAACTCAACGTCCGTCTTCAGGATAATGATACAAATAACTTTACAGTAAATAACAGAACATACAAACTAGTTATTAGGTAACAAATAAATAACTAGATCATAAAATTTATAGATATTTAATTAATGGAAGCCAAATTTTATTTAACTCAGTGCTTTCACAATGAAAAGAAAAGGTAATATCAATCACTGTAATTGTAACTGAAATTTATATGGACAATAAAAAATGGCTGATATTGCAAGCCCGGTTTTTGGGTGTTTTAGTTTATTTGTTTAGATTATAGTATGGAACATAATGTTTATTTATAAAAATCTCGAGAATGTCTAAGAAAATCTTGATTTTTTTCTCGATTGAAAAAAAGTTTGCTAATCAAGATGACTTAATACAAGATTGGTTACACTATAGCCACCATATTTGATGACGTATGCAATGGCAAAAATTACATGTAGTCAACATAATGTTTATAATATATTCAATTTGATATTTATAATTATATTTATTTATTAATATGTGTCACACACAGCAAAATAAAGATTTTGACTTTTCGGTTTAAATTCAAAAACAAAATGGAACAACTCGTCAACTTAGAAAATGTAATTGTAATGATATTTTCGACAGACAAGCTAATTGAATATTATTAACTTAAATTGTATTTAAAAATAAAAATAATATTATAAAAAATCCCAAAATCACACTTAAATTAAAATAAAGCTAAATACGTATTTAGGAAGCTAAGCTTCCATCTTCAGTAGCTAAATAAAAATCTTACCTGTGATCCAAAGTGATCCGAAATACGTATTTAGCTTTATTTTAATTTAAGTGTGGTTTTGGGATTTTTTATAATATTATTTTTATTTAAATTTCGCCACAGTAGATCATTTTCTTAATTTTTTATTAAATTGTATTGACAACATAAATGAACAATGTCAATTTCCTGCCTCCTCCAGATTAAATACACTCTATAAACTAATTTATAGCGTAACCTGTCTTGTCTTGAGTCACCTTTTTGCTAATCAGAATTCCTGAATTTTGAGAATTTAAAATCTCTAGTCCTAGAAAAACTGTATTTTTAATATAACTGTGAACATATACAGTGTGGTGATAAAGTATGGAAGAAAATTCATAATTTCGTTATTTAATGTTTTCAAGAAAAATCCTCGGACACGTCGATTTTATTTATTAATTAGCCACCTTATGGCATAAAATTTTTACTTATGACGTCATGCATTTTCTAATTGAATTTTTTAAATGGCAATCCCAATTTTTTTGCTGGTTTTTATAGATGGTCCAACTACTTAAATGATGGTGTATAAAAATTGGTAACTTAGATAACCATTTTTTTTGAGAAAATAATTAAAAAAATATATATTTATAAAACATAGATTGCTTTGAAAAAAAAATTAATAATTGTTCTTTTCGTTGAAATATTGTAAAAAATATCAAAATCACATATGAAAATGATGAAAATCTATAGATTTTACTGCGAGAATGCTGTACGAGAGAAGTTTTCATCATTTTCATACATGATTTTGCCATTTTTTACAATATTTCAACGAAAAGAATAATTATTCATTTTTTTTTTTTAAAGCAATCTATGTTTTATAAATACATATTTTTTTTATTTTTTAAGTGCGTTATTTTCTCATAAAAATGGTTATTTAAGATCTAAGGTAACAATTCTTTACACCATCATTTAAGTAGTTTAACCATCTACAAAAACCAGCAAAAAAAATTGGGATTGCCATTTAAAAAAATCAGTGATGACGTCATTGTGCAAAAATGCATGATGTCATAAGTAAAAATTTTATGCCATAAGATGGCTAATTAAAAAATAAAATCGACGGGTCCGAGCGTTTTTCTTGAAAACATTAAATAACGAAATTATGAATTTTGTTCCATACTTTATCACCACACTGTATACTCAAAAATTAATATTAATATTTTTGCAGCAGTTTTTCTTTTACGCACTTATTGTCCATACCATGTATTTCTCTATAGTCGCGTATAGTTGGTTGCATAACATTGTATGCTCCCTTCACTCTTTTTCGCTATTTTTCGTGTGTGTTTGTGTGTGTATGTGTGTGGGGGGGGGGGGTCAAGCTTTTGCTTCTGGTTATAGGCAGGCTTTGTGAAGGGGGTTGGGGGGGAAGGGAGACGAGGGTGCTGTAGAATTATAGACCCTGGCCCGCTTTGATCTCGCCATATCTCTTACAAATGCAAATTTCATTTTGCTCTGCCGTACCCCATCAAAAATATGAACTAAACGATAACTTTATTTATTATTCATACCTCGGGCCGTGCGCGCGCGCGCGCATGCACGATCTAATCTACGACAACCCCGCGTATACACTCTCAGCGAGAGAGAGAGAAAGAAAGAGAGAGAGAGAGAAATACATCATAAAGCGCCTCTTACTCCTCTCTCGCAAGATATACATTTAGCCTCTCCTTTTTGCCATGTTTTATATTTTAAGTCTAGATTACATTGGCGGAGTTGGTAGTAGAATACACTAGCATACTTATCTTTCAAATCACTCTACTCTCTTAATTTTTGGTAGAGTAACTATTTACACAAAGTAGTTTGGTATAGCAGAAAACGTAACGTAGCGATACCCGATAACGTTATAATAACGATTACACTATAATTTCTAATACAATAACCTAACTGAATTTCAATATCGTTATTATAATGCGGTAATAACCGATAACGTTTCGTAAAAAGTTATTTTATAACGTTATTCTTTATGTTTTTTTTTATTTTTATTTCAAACAAAAATTAATTTGGTAATATTTATCTTTAATTTACACTTTACAGATTGCAAATAAAAATGATTTTTATAACGTTATTCACATAGCGTTATATAACAAAACTATTTATTTTTTTATATATTATTTAGAAAACAAACGAAAACAAATAATAAGTAACATTATATAATAACGTAATGATTTGAAACGTTATTCCAGGTTTTGTCTATTTTATTTTTGTATGTATTAAAAAAAATATTAATCTACGATTGAATAATTTGCTCCTGCCTGGAGATCACGCTAGCTCAGAATTATACAATTCCAACCAAAAATGGTTTGAAAAGCTATTTAAACTTTCTATTTTTACTGCAAAATTTTTATAACCAAAAACGCTTGCTGTAAAAATTACGCAGAATAATTTCAATATACGTACATATTTTTTTGTGTGTTCCGAAAATATATGGATTTTTGTAAGTAAGCCAAGGCTTCGAACTGGAACTGAACCGGAAACCAAAGACCGAATAAAAACCGTTATTTTTGCACGAACCGAAAAAAAATCGGTTTATTTCGGTTTGATACATGTTGAAACACGCTGCTCGCATTAATACACTCTTACCTTCCACATCAGTTTTCTGGGGGTCTCGTGGCGTAGTCGCAACTCGTAGCTAAAGAGTATTCGGTTTTTTTTTGTGAATGAATATTTAGTTATTAAAATTGAAAATGAAACTTATATAATTAAAACATACATACAAATTATATAAGTGTCGAATAATAAATTATATTATTATCATATATTTATATACTTCTTAAGTATTATTACTATAATTATTATTATTTATATTATATTATTGTATCAATTTATGTAGTGTGCTAATTATTAAAGTAGGAATAAAATGTTCTAAACATTTAACACTCGGAACTGAACCGAAAAACGAAAAAAAAACGTTATTTTTTCGGAACGAAAACCTGAACCGAACCGATATATATTTTTTGAATTGAACCGGAACGAAAACGGTAAAAAATATAATGGTTTGAAGCCCTGGAGTAAGCAAACAGTTATCCCCAATTCAAGTACAGTTGACTGTCGATTATTCGCTGCGGTAGGGAAATAAATTATGAGTATTCTCCAAAAGAAAAAAACAAAAATAAATATGCCAAAAAACTAAAACTGAAAATTACAATTCCATTATTTTTTTTTATTTAGTACTTAATCATCATTTTTACATTTTATGTACACTTATTTAATATTTTGAAAAATTATTTAAAAAAAAAACTCGAATTTTTTTAACACTCCCGTCACAAATTTTGCAACCTAGAGCACAGGATAACCGGGAGTCTATTATACTTATGAATTAGCTTTAAAACATGTGCTGCCAACTATGAACAAATGTATACAGCTTATAAGAAATTTGTAGTACAGTATTCTATACTAAAAATGGTTTGAGTCTTTACTATATAATTTTTTTTTTAGTAAATATAATATAGTTAAAATATGTGAATTAATATTTTTATAATATTTTGCAATTTGTATTTATTTCATTACCTTTGTAATAATAGGCGATTTCAATTAATGATTGTTTCTATCGACAAAAATATAAACTAAAATACTATGCGCTATTGACATTAACTCAAGTGCTGAGTAGCGTAACTTGTGTGTAATATAATCGTATTTTCATACGTATATTTGTACAATTTAAACACAGATAAACATTTAAGAGTAATGTTTTATGTATTTATAACTCATAACTAAATTTAAAATCGCATATTAATATACTATTAGCAAAAAGATTATAATATATAATATACTATATTCTCTTTGCTATTAGCAACAAAATTTTATTAAAAAACAAGAAAATTAAAACGGAAAATACAAAAAAATTACTCGGTTTTGCTTTTACACACGCAAGCCACTGGTAAAGTTTGTTATGTTTTATGTTGTAATTTTTATAAATTATGCATAATTTATTATAATAAATTTACCAAAAAATATAGTAAAAATACTATGATTATCAATGCAAATTTACATTAATTTTTCACATTGTGACTGGTGTTACCAGAAGTACATAAAATAAAAATTAATTATTAATTTTATTATAATTAGTTGGCAAAGGTTTTTTTTTACAACACTAAATTAAATTGATTGAAGTATAATTTAAATTTATATACAAAATTAGAATCATTTTTATTACATTGAATCTAAACAAATATTTATTGTCTATAATATTAAATGAAGTGGTATAATTGTGAGTGTTTTGCGTGAGCGAAAGTTTCCAGGTAGCAGGAATAGAAGAGTATGTGTGAGAGGTATCATGGATGAAGCTAGAGTTGCTTGTCTGTATAGGAATGTTTGGAGAAAACTAATTTCGGGATACTCTTTAGGGTACATGGCTTCACGGAGAAAAACGTTTCTTTGATATTAATAAATAAATTTCAATAACATATATTTTTTTATTTTAAATACTTTTATTTAGAGTAAATATACAAGCTTTTATTGTAAAATAATTATTTGTTTGTAATAAATAAATACCTTTAAATCAAATAGATATTTATTTGTCACTATTGAAAAAAAAATTTATTGGAATGAAAATGATTTTCTTTACTCCAAAGAATGCCTTTTCTCCGTGTTGAATGTATATGTATGTATGTACAGGCATGGACTGCGTCAGTTGGGCACCGGGCTTTCCCTGGTGGGCCGTGACCGGCGACAGTCAAAAAATTAAAACTGATCTGTAAATTTTGCAAATATTTAAGAACTGATTATTCTATAAACATGAATTTGTGAAGCGAGATATTTATCAAATCGTTTTTTAACTTAGATTTAAATAAAGAATTATATTTAATTTTATATAGATATATATATAATTTTTACAATTCATTTTTATTTTTCTGCAATTTCTATATAAATTAGAATAAAAAAAATATAAAAACATAACTTATTTGAACATTTTTGAAATGTAAGGTGGGCCTATCCGGCAACTTTTTCCGGACCTAATTTTTTATTGGAAATATATAAATGCACTTGAATTAAAATAGAATACACTTGGTTAGTTTGGATACTTTTCACTGTAAATTAGATATTTTGCATTTTGTACAATCTAAACTTTAATTTTAATAATTTGCACTATAAATTTGATACATTCCACTATAAACGCTACGGAATTCTATCATCTGCGCCACTGTTGGCTTAGGGTCTGTTGACTTAGGGCAGGTTAGGTTAGGTTTAGGTTATTTAGTTATTATTCAATGTAGGCGCTTATCTTATCGGCGCAAATGATAGGTTTCGGACTGGCGTAAATGATTGACAGCCCCCAAAGTGGAAAGTATCCGTTTAATTGTGAAAAGTAATTAATACAAGTGATAATAATTTTTTTTTGTGCATTATGTTTTTTAAAACTTAAAATATTTTTTTAAAAAGTTGAGTAAATTTAATTATAGTTGAATTATTTTTTTTTTGCAATATATTTGTTATGAGTGCATATTGTTTTTGTCAAAGTGAATTTGATCTAAATTAAAGTGAATATATTCAAAATTATAGTGTAGTTAATTCCAACTCATTTTTTTATCTTGTGTATGTATATTATTAAGAATTGTTTTAAATGATTCTTCATATAATATAAGCATAGTCTGAATGCTACAGTTATAGTTTAGTTTAGCCGGCAACACAAAAAGTGAACTTTTAACTTCTGCATATAATAGGAGAAAGTTCGAGGACATTTTTTTATAACAAATATTATAAATATCGTTTGAAGTATTTATAGACTATTTATGAATAATTAATTCAATATTAAACAGATTATTTATATTACGCAAGACAAAAAAATAATGAATGATTCCAAAATTATTGGTTAAGATGTTCATGCTAAGAATAAAAAAGTTAACCTATAATTTTTTTTCAATTTTTATTTAAAGGGTATGTTTACTATGATAATTAATCTTGAATGATTAATTACTATAAGTTGTAAAAATAAAAATTACAATGCTAAGAGACCACCCGTAAATCATTTTAATGTTTTTTGCTTATGTTTTCTTTGAACAGAAGTTAACTTTGTATATTTATATCAGTATCAGATTTAAATACATTAAAAATTATATGTACAGAAATATTACAGGATGATTCAGAAACAAACGGCATCCTGTATATGGCGTGTTCTTCTAACTAAAATAAGAAGAAAAGTTCCTATAAACAGGGGTCCTAAAATCCAGCGTTACCAAGATACAGGGTGTTGAAAAATTTAATTTTCCTAACTATTTTATTTTAGAATGTGGTATTGTAGTAACAAATAAAAAGTATATTAAAGACCCCTTATTTATTTTGGTGAGAGGAGCACGCCATATACAGGATGCCGTTTGTTTCTGGATCAGCCTGTATAGGTATGAATTAATTCAAAAGTATTTAACTTTTAAATTATTTTATTTTAAAAAATTTGAAGTAATCAATACGGGAAAGTGATATTTGTCGATAACAATAAATAAATTATTAAATAATAATACTATATTTATTAAATATTATTAAATAATTTACAATAATTACAATAGTTGTGGATAACAATAAATAAATTATTAAATAAAAATATCATATTTATTAAATATTATTAAATAAATTACAATATGTAACATAAAAATATATTATGTTGAACATAAATATAACTTTCTCTTAAAGAAAATAACATGCATCCCAATGGCATATTGTTAATAAATGCATTTAAATCATAGATAAAAAGTACTATTTTCTGTATGTAAAATATTCTACCATATTTGAGAACAAGAAACTAGAAAGTATATGTACTAAGTATAAATGATTTAATCAGAATGGAGATTTATTCTATATGTATTGAATTTTGAATATAACACGTGTAAAGCGGGTCTTAAACGATCATTGACATTCTGATTGAAGGTGTAAGGTCAAAACTGATGGATTGATGAATGGATTGACGGATTTCCAAATATTTTGAAACCCGAGCTTCAATCACGGGGGACGGGGAGGGGAGACTGACAGTCTGAATATTTCTCCCAGTTGCAAGGAATCTTAAAGTAACAGCTAATCTCTCACGAATTGATATTGAGTCTCTCTCTCTCATAACTGTAGTTATTCTTGGATAAATATGACGTCCACATGGTGATCAACGTGTTACAAAGATTTTCGTCCATATACGATAGTAATTTTATAGGCATTGATTGTTGAGATTTCACGTAGAGCAAACTGTCAGTTTGACTAATAAGTGTAGGGGCTTCGTGATTGAAGTCAGGAATGACAGTCTAATTTTTCAGTCAGACTGTTATTCCTGATTGACTGTGTAAAGCCCGGTTAACACTACACAATTTTATATTAGAGTTACACAAGTAAAATATATTTCCACAATTAGTTATACGGTTACATTTTTTTGGACATTAGAAAAAAAAAATCGGGGATGTAGAATTGATTAAAATAATTGACTACGAACTTGTGTTCATTCGACTCCGGTTTATATTAGTTAAAGAAATTGTTTTTAAATAAATTAATACATATACGTAATATTAATATGTATTGTGTTGTTTCTGCTTTAGCGTATGCTGTTGACGTGGTTTTTTTTTTCTGATTCTGAAAAACAACTGAAAAGGATGATTGATAGAATTAATGTTTTTGATAAAGATATGAATCTTGTGTTGAATGTTCATAAGTGCAAAGTTTTAGTTTTTGAGAAGGGTGACTTGATGACTGAATGTAATGTATATATTGATGGTGCACGTTTAGAGCAGGTAGATGAATTTGTGTATTTGGGTAGTTTGCTGTCTAGAGATGGACGTTTTGATCGTGAAATTGAAAGGAGAGTAAATGCTGGTTGTAAGGTACTTTGGGTGCTTTGGGAACTTTTGCTAGAAATGTAAATGTTTCCAAAGAAGCCCGTTTGAGTATATACAATGCAGTTTTGGTGCCTACGTTGATGTATAGGGTAGTGAATGTTAGGTTTGGTTGCAAAAGCATAAACGGAAAATGACTGCTGTGGAAATGAGATTTTTACATGGGGTATGTGGTGTAAATAAGAGAGATCGGGTACGAAATAGATTAATGTATGATGAGTGTGAAATTGAAAAAAATGTTGTAGCAAAAGTTGCGGTGTTAGAGTCAGTTAAGATGGTTCGGACATGTTGAGCGAATGTCTAATGAACGTTTGGTTAAAAAGATTTATTTGAAATTTTGATGGTATACGTTTGCGTGGACGTCTGATGAGTAGTTGGAGTGGTATGATTGAGAGTGTTTTGCGTGAGCGAAAGTTTCCAAGTAGTATAGGAATAAAAGAGCATGTATGAGAGGAATTATGAATGTGGATAAAGCGAAAGTTGCTTGTTTGGATAGGAATGTTTGGATGCGACTGATTTCGGGATGATGAAAAGAGTTTGTTTCACACCTTTTTGGGTGATTGTGTATGTATGTATGTATGTATGTAATATGCATAATGTTAAGACAGCGAATTTTGTAATTTTCTTATATAATTTTATAAGAAAAATTAACATTTTTTTAGAACAAAAGGGCTTTACGTTCTAATTCTGTTATAATTTATTAATAAATCAACGTTTCGACTAACTGAACGTGCCTCTTCGTCAGGAAAAAAGATAAAAATGACATTTATAGTAAATAAACAGAACATGGAAGCAAGTTAATAGGTAACAAATAGGTTACTAGATTATGAAATTTATAAATATTTTATTGAAGAAAACCAAATTTTATTTAAATCAATAAATTTAATCTTTATAAATTTCTATTGCTTCTCTTATCAATCTACTGTTAATATTAATTGACCGCGCTTATTAGTTTTTTCTTATCAGTACAAAAAGAAAAAAAAACAGTTGATATAAAAATAATGTCGATTTCGACTTGGGAATTCGACTTTTCGACTAAGTGATTTTGATTTAATTGTTTTGACATAATTTGTGACATTATTATTAATTTTAGATATATAATATTACATTTTGTTCAACTAAATTTTATGCAGAAATTGTTTACTTTTTCAGCACAGAAAAATATCATTCAGCCGATACTTTTAAAATCAAGACGAACAGAACAATTGGGTACTAATGGATCTAGGTGAGTACTCTAGCAACATGTTAACTTTTAATAAATAAGCAAACAAGCATCTTGTATATTATAGATTTACAATTTTTTTATTTTTTTATGCTAGTATAGCTAGTCAAAATCAGGTTGAAATTAAATACTATATAATTATAACATTATTCAAAAACTATGGATTTTTTATTACAAACATATAGGTATAAATTTTAATAACTTTGTTCAGACATTAAATCTAATATATATTTACAATATTATTAATTTATTAATATCTAGTACACGTCCAATTTTTGTAAATTTTTTTATTGTGTTTCAAACAAATTATTGTGTGTAAAAATTTGCAATCGTGATGAATCACCATGATTGTAAAGTTATTACAATAACCATTGGTGATTGTAATAACTTTAATATTTAAATTAAAATGAGAAATGAAAATAAAGCAAAAAGCAGTGCGATGGCCGGGAATCGAACCCGGATCAACTGCTTGGAAGGCAACTATGCTGACCATTACACCACCATCGCTTGACGCAATACCGTATTAATACTATTAAATTTATTATATAATTCAATTACTTAAAATAAATTTTTGAATATTAGAGTAATATGGATATAAAATTTTCGAATACACTCCATAAAAAAATCGTATAAATGTAAATAATAAAAAATTACTACATATTTCACTGAAAATATAACTATTTTCAATTTTCTGCTTTATTTTTAGTACTTAATTTTTTGATTGGTGTTAAGTTTTTCAGAAATTTAAACAACTTTATCAATACCTATACGTTTTTAAAGGAAGAATTTAAAATTTCTTAATTTTTTGACCGGTGTTAAGTTCTTCACAAATCATAGTTAAATCATATATGTAGTTAAATGAAAAATTATTTATTTTTAAAATTAGATTTTTTTTAATTCTGTTAATCCGCAACCTGATATAAATGTCATTTAAATTTGATAAATGTCATTTAAATTTGGTCAAATTCTGCTAACAATTGCAGAATGTCGTGCACAATTAAGCTTTATTTTTATAAGTGACCGTGGCACTATCCTGGCTTTAGTCTTTAATTTACTTTAATTTAAAGGGTTAAAATACTAAAAAGTTGATAAATACAATCTAACACTAAGTTCTCATTCGGAATGCCGATGCCGTTTTAGTTTTATACGCCCAAGCACAAGAATTTTACCAATTCAAACACGTACATAATACACAATCACGTGTACACAATCAATGTATCCAAAAGGATATGGCACAAACTCTTTCCACTATGCCAAAATCAGTTTTCTTTTAGCTTCATCTACATTCATAATACCTCTCATACAAATACTTGATACACTTTTAGTTTTAAAGCCAAATGCTTGAATTGATTAAATTCTTGTGCTTGGAACGTAAAACTAAATTCAGAATGAGGATTTAGTGTTATATTGTATTTATAAACTTTTTAGTAACCCTTTAACTGCCGGGGCCGTCAATAAGCGACTTTAAATTTAAAGATTTAAGCTAAATTTAATGATACAATAATACAATCTAACATTAAATCCTCATTCAGACTGCTGTTTTAGTTTTAATTTTACGCACAAGCACAATAATTTGACCAATCCAAACACTTGGCTTTAAATCTAAAAATGTGTCCAAAGAGACTATAGTATATTCTATATTATACTATATATAGTATAATATTATAGTATATTTTCTTTGGTAAATCTAAAACGGCAGTCAGAATTAAGCTTAACTATTCATTATGATTTAACAAAACAAACAGTAACAAATTATCGAAATTGGTGTAAAAATTAACACTGAAGTAGGTTGCCACACGTGTGAATTTTTTTTACCACTGAAATATTTTTACTATATCTGTTCACAAATAGTTAAATAATAAATATTTGGTAATATTTTTAAGGATATGTAAAACGTAACAGAATTGCAATTAGCGCTGAGTAATAAATTCCCAACGCAAACATACGTATAAATGTTATTTAAAAGGTGAAAATATCATTTCTAAACAGCTCATTGTATATATTATGAATAAATCTAGAATTAACATATGTATGAATGCATTGAAAAACAATTTCAGTTCTAAAAATATCCGTATTTAATATTTGTTATCCGAGAGTTTAAATTCAAGGTTAAACAAGGAAACTCGCATAAATATTATAAATATTTCACCGAGTAACTATGGCAACGCTGCCGCGTGAACACATTATAAACACACCAGAGGACAAGAAGATGGTTTTCTTTCATAGTAGGCCTTGGTGACCTTCAGCTATGTAGTTTGATAAAAATGAATCTCGATCCGATCTAAAAATAGAACTAATTTTTTTCGTTGTTTTGTTTTGTACGATTATGTCAAGTTTTCTATAAAAACATGGGTATTTATACAGTAATGCAAACATATCTTGCGTCATAAAATTATGTAAAGATTTCGGTCCGAATTCTCACCTCTTAACTCTAATTAACTTAATTTGACTTAGTAATTTTTGATATGGTCGTCGGAGAACGGAGATAAAAAATTAAATACACTTGGTAGTTTCTGACAAATCTAGTCAGGGGCGGATCTAGAAAACTGTCGGGGGGGGGGGGGGGATTTTGCCTTTTTTTTTTTAGGATAAAGATAAATAATTATTAAGAAGTTTTAAGCCTACAAAAAAATTATTATCCCACCTTATATGCATAGCTGTATGCAAGGTGGGTTAATAATAATTGTTGTGTGGAATATATATATTTGTATTATATTCTTAGGTCCAAGGGGGGGCCATGGCCCCCATGGCCCACCCCGTGGATCCGCCACTGAATTTAGTGGTGTGCATCATTTGTTGTATTTCTTCACACATTTTCAATAATCAAATTAAAATTCAAGCGAAAATAAACAATGCAATTATCAATTAACTAAACTTGACTTAATAATTTTCAATATAGCCGTCGGCGACATTAAATTAAATACACTTGACCGTATTTTTTTTTCGGAATATGCAATTTCTGACAAATCTAGTGGTGCATATTGCATTTCTTGCACTATTTCACACATTTTCAATAATCAAATTAAAATTCAAGCATAAACAATGCAATTGTCAATTAACTTAACTTGACGTAATAATTTTCAATATACCCGTCGGAGACGTCAAATTAAATACACTTGATTGTATTTCTTTGGCGGAATATTCAGTTTCTGACAAATTTGGGGGTGCACATCGCATTTCTTGCACTTCTTCATACATTTTCATATAATCAAATTCAAATTTAAGCAAAAATAAACAATGCAATTGTCAATTAACTTAACTTGACTTAATAATTTTTAATATAGACGGCGGAGATATTAAATTAAATACATTTGACCATCTTTTTTTTGGTCGAATATGCAGTTTCTGACAAATCTAGCCGTGTATAATTATTTCTTGCACTTTTTCATACATTTTCATTAATCAAATTCAAATTTAAACGAAAATAAACAATGCAATTGTCAATTAACTTAACTTGACTTAATAATTTTTAATATGGCCGTAGATATCACATTAAATATACTTCTGGTCGATTATGCAGTTTCTGACAAATCTAGCGGTGTACATTACATTTCTTGCACTTTTCACACATTTTTAATAATCAAATTTAAGCGAAAAAATAAATAAATTGTCAGTTAACGTCCTTTGATCCATTAATAGTTATGTTTGCTACAAGACCAATAAAGTTTATTTTGTATATTGTATATTTTTATAACTATTGTTTTCTGTGCACTTAATGGGTGAACGAGTATATTAAATAAATAAATATGCATAAAAGAAATTAACAAAAAAATTGTATATCAATTTATTTTACTAATAAAAATTATGCTAATAATCTAATAAACATATAGAATTAAACCTTATGATTTTGACAAATAATCTTGATGAGTTTTTGAATCGAATATACAATAATTAAAAAAAAAAACTTCTATTGTTTGTACACATTAAACTGTTGTCCAGTTATTTTTGGATGCATCTATCCCGGATATTCTGTATAAAATTTACATTTAATTTAAACAAATTCTGTATGTGTATTTAGAAATGTTAGACCACACAAATTCGGTAGTAATTAGTGTAAAACAAAATTTATTTGGAATTGTTGACAATTAGATTAGAATTCCTTGATGTCTGGCTTATAAGTCGCATAGAACTTGTTTAAAAAGCGGAATTTTTGAAAATTTAATTATACCTTGCAGCTATGTTGATAATGACGTTAGATTATTTGTATAGTATACTAATATAGTGTCTTATTACTGATTTAATTATATAATTAATTAATATTTTAGTAGTCAGTATTAATAAATATAATTATTATTATTATTTTTTTTTATAGTCGTATGTTTTTATTGCTTATAAAGTATAAAAGTAATTGTTAAATAATTGCTTCTTTTTATTGATCGTTTTACACTTTTATTTGTATTATTGCATACATTTTTAATTATTATGGCAATTCAGATATCTCTCGCATTACTTCAGCGTTGCAGGGTAACATTAACTTTGTTCCCGTAGCGTAGAGGAACAAGGCGCTGATGAGGACGGATTTCATTGCATTAGGACTTAAAATACCTGCAAGTATATACAACATAAACATGTAGGTATATAACATTATAATTATATAATCAAGTTATTTACATTTATTGGAAATTACAGTGTATGCTATTTTAAATCAATTTTAACTTTAAGAATTGAAGATTAATTTTGGCTGAACTATTTCACGTGTTGGAGTTGTTACTTTTAAATTTGCTGATTGAAGATTTTTGTAATTATGCGACATGTTCTCAAGATTACTATATTCTGCATATAAGTATATATAAATTTTCTGTTAGACCCAAAACTTGTAGTGATGTTTTATTGGTTTTGAGATTTCTTATTATTATTATTATTATATTATTTTAATAACATAGACATAAACGTTTCATTATTAATAAAATATTTGTTACCGACCGTTATATATCATACCAAATTTGACATATCGAGATATTTACAGATAAGCACGAGTTAGGCTTATAGCAAAGAGAATATAGTATAGATGATATAGACTAAATAAATAAAAATAATTCTACTGTTACCAACTATTATTATTTTTTTACTATTACATTATTTTTTCTATTACAAAAAGTTAAGTTTACAGTTTAAAAACACGTTTACTTTTGAGTTAAGTTAAAATTAAAACTCTTGGATTTAAAATAAAAATTTTCTTAGCGTAGCATTACGATTAAAACATAAAACGAATTGTGAGATAAGTAGAAGTGTGAATGTGAATATTTAATAAAATATTTATTACAAAATGTGTAAATAATTGTATAAAAATATTATATTATACAAAATTGTTTCTCAGAATTAGCACGTGTCAAACATATAATTTTTTTTCAATTTTTTGCCGATCAAAAACCAGTTTCATATTTTAAATTTAAAATACAAAAGTGTAGGTTGTATACTTCAGTAATTATTCTAACGAAAAAAAAAAACTTGATCAACTCAGCCAAAGGTTATTTATTCTAAAACACAACGAAAAAGAAAAAAATCAATCAAGTTTAAACATTTCTCCACAATTTTTCTTATATTACATCATTTAAATTGCACATTGCACCTTTTTAACATAAATTTTATTTTTACATAAATAAATGAGATTCATTTGTTTCTATTTTCTCATAAAACAGAATTCATTTATTTCGTCATGGCCGGCTAAAAATAGCAGCTATTATAAATCTGCCTACTAGATTTTTGTTGTTCTCCGCGTGCATTGTAATAACAAGCGCTGAATACAGAATAGAGATTCTGGCGAATAAAGATTTATTAATATTTATGAATTTGTCATATATATTATGTACGTTTGTTTGTCTGACTTGGAAAAAAATTTGAATATAGATGTTTAACAATGGCGGATTACTCGGAAATTTTACGATATTATTTAAAAAGATTTATGTTTTGTTTATATGATTTATTTATGATATTAATATTTTATGTTTGTATATAAGGAATTTGCTGAAAGAATGAAATATTTCTTTTTTTTTTTTGACGATAAAAACTCATTCAGACCACCTTGTTTATCACGAAATTAGTGTTTTAGCGCATAACTAATGATTCCAAACCAAACTGTTTAAATAAAGTGTATCCACAGAATATAAACTTATTCAATTCAATTTTTTTCAAATGTTTTTACTGATCGTCATATCACATATGATGAGTGAGGTATTGTAATCATACCAAATTTGACATATCGAGATTTTTACAGATAAGCACAAATTAGGCTTATAGTAACACGAATCAACTGTTGTCTGTCTGTCTGTCGGCTGGACAAATTTTTATAAATTAATAATAATATTAAGAGTAGATTGATAAGAGAAGCAATCAATGTGACTAGTAACTGACTTATATTAAATTTGGCTTCTTTTAATTGAAAAATTATAAATTTTATGATCTAGTTACTTATTTTATTACCTAGTAACTTGTATGTTTCGTTTATTTATTGTAAATATCATTTGAATCTATTTTCCTGATGAAAACGTACGTTGAGTTCGTCTAAACTTCGATTATTAATAAATATTAATACAGAACTACAATTTATAGCCATTTTATTACAATTCAATAGGTTTATTGATTCACAAACTATATACTAATTTATGAAAAAACATCCTGATTTTAGTTTTATTAGTTTTTGCTGGTTCTATTGTAGCTAAAAATAATTTAAATAATTTAAAACCATAATTCTCATAAGATATTTTTTTAAATTAATGGATAATATTTTTTCCATGTAGGGAACACTGAATACGTAATTTAATTTTAGGATGAGGCTATTTATACATACGGTATGTATACGCAATTGGCTATTTCTACATACTAAAAAAAAAAACCTAAACCAACCTACTAACCTAACCTACCTTAAATAGCCAATTGCGTAAAAATACTGTATGTATAAATAGTTAATAAATACTGTATGTGTAAATAGCCATTTTTTTAATTTTATATTAAAAAAATTTTATTTGTAATTTTCCCACTAGTTTTTGGAATCAAAGATTCATCGAAGTTAAAAATAATATTATTTATAATATTAATATTAAAATATGTTAAATTATTCATATTTATTTACAATTGCATATCAATTTTGCGATATTATATTTTTTTTTTAAAGCATAGGTCATTGCTGATAATGATAAAAAAAATATTTAGCTCTATTCAATATTCAATGATGTATTTTTAAAATCGCTAAATAAAACAAATTGTGTTTATTTAAATATCTAAATAAATATGTAATAAAATATTCGGTACTATCAGGTATTAACCAGATGATACTCTATATTAGTTACACGTATATTCAAATATTTGGTTTATATAAGTTTATAAGTGATATATTCTCGCGGTTTCACAGTAAAGAGTTCAGGTAAACGGGTCAGGTAACGTGTCTACAAAAGTGGACTTAAATTTTAAGCTTACCAGAGCCGTCTTTACAACATTATATTGGACAAATAAGTTTGCTGGGGCCCCTACCATACATACATACATACATACACAATCACGCCATGTACCCAAAAGGGTGTGGCACAAACTCTTTTTATCATTCCGAAATCAGTCGTTTCCAAACATTCTTATCCAAACAAGCAACTTTCGCTTTATCCACATTCAGAATTCCTTTCATACATGCTCATACATACTTGGAAACTTTCGCTCAAGCAAAACACTCTCAATCATACCACTCCAACTACTCATCGGACGTCCACGCAAATGTATACTATCAAAATCATTCAAATAAATCTTTTTAACCAAACGTTCATTAGACATTCGCTCAACATGTCCGAACCATCTTAACTAACTAACATTTTCTTTCAATTTCACAGAAATGAAAAATGGCTTTATATTACACAAAATTAATTTAATGTCAAATATATTTTATTAATGGCAAGTCAATTGAGATAGACAGATAAGATTTTATGTAAAATTACCGAATTGTTTCTTACGGTGTCATAAATAACAATAAATAAAAGGCTTTAGGTTAAAGTTCTGTTACATTTTCATTAAAATTTTACGTTTTGATACAGAGTACTTTAACTTTATATTTTATATTTTAATATAATGAGTTCTGGAAGGTTTTTTTTTTTTACTTTTCATAGCAGGATGATTTCTGTACTGTACGCCACTGATTTAAGAGCCACTCAGCAAACGTTTCATATGCAAAATGATCGCCCAGTATTGTATGTCAACCAAGTCGAATTATACTATATATACCCACATTGAGGGTACAGTCTCATTAGGTTGCTTGCTCTATTTTCGTGCACTCTCTGTACGTGTATTGCATAATTTTTATTTTATTTTTACATTTTTATTTTATCTATTATCTAGCAAATTAAATAACAAAAGCGATAGTTTAGCAAGTATAACAATAAATTATCTTTTTATCTTATACAATACATGTTTTCAACTGTCAAATATTTCTCATTAAGTCATTCATATTTTTAGCAATTTCTTTGTTATTTTTGGTTTTCTTTTGTTTTTAAATTTTGTGGAAAATTGTAGAAAGAAATTCACAGTAAAAAGTATGTTGGATTTGGTGTTAAAAATATGGATGAGGTTATTTATACATACGGTATGTATACGCAATTGGCTATTTATACATACTAAAAAAAAACCTAAACCTAAACCAACCTACTAACCTAACCTACCCTAAATAGCCAATTACGTAAAAATACTGTATGTATAAATAGCCAATTGCGTATACATACCGTATGTATAAATAGCCACTTTCTAAAAATATTCTTAATGCAAACATTTCTCTATTTTGGAATGGTCCAAATTTTTGTCTGCTTCGTTCCTAATCCGCTCCGTTATTTATACAACTGCTCCAGTTCAGCTGCACGTTCCAAAATAAATTGTAGGATATCTGGTTTTTTAAGACGAAAAATAATTTGTTCATACAAAATAAAAAATATATATAATTGAATAAAATACATAGGCCAGACTGTAAAAAATTGATGTAAATTTACATATTCTATGACTGTAATTATTTTATAAAAATGTAATATTATCTATATTATTATTGTAAAAATTACAAAATGCTACTATTTTACTATTAAAAACTATGTAAAAATTACATTTTTTACAGTGCAGGCATTTTCACCTCACTTTTAAAAGTGATTTTTGTCAAAAGTACTTTTGACGTTTACTTAAGGCTGCATTTCTTTGGACGGCACCGTGCACTCTGCACGCTACAAGTTGCACTTTGACACGCTACACCGCAACTGTCAAGTGTTTCATTGGGAAAATTTTGTGCACCGTGCACTTACTGAACATCACCGTGCTATTTCAAATGCACCTACTCGTAAGCAGGGGTAGTTCGATGTGCACCGACGTCAAAATGGAGTTTTCTGACAATTATGAGATTAGCAATAAGAAAACTATTAACGAATTATTCGAAATACATTTTAAAAAATTTGTAATATTAATTTTATGTTTTATTTTATTGTATTTTGTACTATTTATAATTATTAATATTTTTCTAATAAAAAAATAGATATTTTTGTATATATATGCATAACTTCACGATAGTATTTAAAGTAATGAAAATACTTAAAGTACATATTTATTGTTACACATAAACAGTACTTATAAAACTGAAAATATTAAAATTTATTATTTATACGAATGCATTAAAATACGCTAGGTAATTTACAGTTTTTTTTTTGTCGTCGTACCCCTTAAAACATCCGTAAGCAATAAGCGACAAATGAGTGTTCCATTGGTAACTTCTATGCGGGTCAGCGTGCCAAGTGCAACCTGCGCGGTGTAGCGTGCAGAGTGCTCCGTGCCGTCGAAAGGAATGCAACCTAAAATTACTTATTAAGCAATTTTATTCAGTTTATTTAAATTTTAAAATATTTATTTTGAAAATATATATATCAAAAATAGAAATACTATTATATATGATAAGAAATAGAAGTAAAACTTTATTTTAAATAAAAAAAATTAAAGCACTTTTTTATAAACAAAAGTGATGAGAATACGGGTCTTCATTTTTAAAATTGCATTGCAAAAATCTAAAACAATATAACCAAGAAATCAATTTTTCCAATGACATTTTTTTCTATGAATAAAAGCAGTGGAGCAGTCAATATTTTCATAGCTCCGACTACGTTCCTAATGCTCCGAATAAAATCATGCTGCTCTATTCCTCCGAGCTCCGACTTCAGCTCCAACTTTAAAGCCATGATGAAAATAATGACAATTATGTGTATGACAATTGTATTACAAAACATTGGTGTTAAATATAATTTAGTATTTTTCCTGGTAGCACTAACATGTCCATTTTCTTTGACATTTTCTCCTAGTGTAATTGTTACATTATTTTTGGTGTCCCTCAAATAAGACAGCGGATAGTGTCAAATATTTGGAACAAACTATAATCTCTTTTGGTACGTTCAAAGTATGAGAGTTGTAAAATAATCATCTTTTTTTATGAATTTTAATTAGAAAATAAGAAATAAAAATTATTTTATATTTTGAATTGTATAAATTTTTTACAGGTCACAAAAATTTGCAAGACTCATGAACAGTTTAATAATTTATAAAAATAATAGAACACATTTATTTAATGACATAACATATAAATAAAAGAGCATGTATGAGATGTATTGTGACACCATGAGTAGGAATGAAACGAAATTGGTTACTTGATAAGAATATTGGTGGAATGAATTGAGTTTGTGCCACACCCTTATGAGTACATGTCGTAATTGTGTATGTAAGTACAACAAAATTTATATATACTATTCTTTATAGGAACTTCAGTTAGTTGCTATACAACATACAATAAATATTTTGGGTGTATTCAGTTTACATTTTGCAAAATCTGCAGCGTTACAGAATTTTGTCCTTTTCTATCAATATAAGTATTTAATTTACCAGAAAAAAAAAACATTCTGTAACATTACAGATCTTACAGACATGAACCGAATAGATCCATTTAGTATAATTTTTTTTATTACTGTCTTGGCCAAATGACCTTAGGACATGAGCCACTGTTATTATTTTTTACCACATCAAATTTTCATTTACAACGACTTCTGTCTCACTTGAGTAACATAGCACTAAAATTTACATCGATTTTACTGTGGAAGATATACCTATAAATGTTCATATATATATTTTGGGGTATAGGTATATAGACGGTCAGTGGCGTAGCCAGGGGGGTGTTAGGGGGAGTTGAAACTCCCCCAAGAACCTGAACGACCAAAAACATACGCATGTGAAATATGAAATATGTTATTTTACTTTCATTTTTATAAAAATAATTTTTATTGCTCTTTATTTTTTATATAAATTATAGTATTATCTTTATTGATTAATATTAGTAACCCCCGCCCCCCATGACAAGTTTCTGGCTACGCCACTGTAGACGGTGATTGGGTTTTAATCTCTTACCGAAATTTTGCTTAGCGAAACTGCACACCAGTTATTTCCTATTCAGAGAAAATTAAATTCAATATACAAGTTTTGAAATTCTGGAATTTTAAAAATCATATTACATTTTCTAATTTTATTATTAATAAAATGCAAATTTGAACTGCGTTTTATTAATATATATATAATGAAGAAAATATTCATTTTTATTGTCTATTTTTTCAACCATCCTGCATTTATATTTTTTTATAAAATACAATATTAATTTCAAGTTTACATTTAAAATTGTTAAATAATTTTAAAAGAATGTTATAGAATAAACGAAGATATGTTCTAAGACTCTTATAATCCGATAATCCGCTGGGGGTCGACTAGTGATTGACAGGCGTGCAGTTTCGTTATTCAAATTTGGGATTTCTGACCGCGGCGTGCAGATTTTAGTTTTCATCATTTAAATTGTATAAAACTTTCGTTCAATTTATTTTTATTACTCTTACTAGATTACCAACCAGCTTTTAACATTTCATGTCAATGGAAAATTACGTTCACTATAAACCAGTAAAAAAAATCTAGTACGTTTTAAATGTTAAATAGGGCAACTTCCTGGAATTAGTGAAATAATCTGTCTACAGATACAAACACCACAAACAATAATAATATACATAGAAAACATGTAACATGGGTATATGTATTCGGTAATGACATGTGCTTGAATGGAGCGCGCTCTCCGAACCACTTGTTGCCGCGACTGTACACGTGCTATGATTGCGAGGGGCAACCGCGCACATATAGACCCCGGCGGCAGAGCAAAACGTCAGGGGGGCACGTATACACTCGCAATAGCCCGATGACGCTTCACTCTAATGCCGGTACGTACACCAGACACACAACCTAACTAACAAGACTACACACAACACAACACATCAGCATATATTTCCAAATGAGTCGTTTTTGCAAATTTAAATAACGTAGGCAGAAAATGTACACGATCCTAACCTAATAAATGTTTAGTGTAAAATGTGAAACAAGTGTACCGGATATCATCCGGGTGCTAAGATGCAGTGCAGAAATAAACGGAAAAGTTTGGTTAGATTTAAATAATAAAAACAGAGTGTGCAAGAATAGTATCACAATGTTCGTGTGAATTTAACGTTTCGTGTTCGTGTTTGTTTTCGTTGCGATAATGAACAACAAATACGATGGCAGTTAAACATATTGTTTTGAATATGATTCAAATTGGAATGTGGCAATCTTGGTGTGTGTGACATTGAACTACACATGGATTTATTTGAACGCACGGGTAAGTTATACCTAGTTATATACACACGTGTTTATATTTAATTTTTATAAACTCTAGGGCCTGGTTTCATAAACAACTACTAAATAACCTTACAAACAAATGTTATTTCAATAATTCACCACAATTTATCATAAATATTTTTTAATCATAATATTTTATAGAGTAAATACAATTATTTCTAAAGTAAATTTAAACTAGGGCTGTTATTTTCCTAAAATCGTTGGTATTTAAAAAAGTTAATCGTAGCTTTAACGATGTTCAAATCGATTTGAATTGGTTTATAATTTGCAATTACTTTTATAATTTAAACTGAACCCACACATTCGCTATTTTTAAACTTGTTTGATAAAGCATTTTTCAAACTTTTGTTGTGTTACATTGACGTATATATCTATATTGTATATTCAGACATTTTCATGCTACTTATAACCTTGATTTGAAAATTGAACGAAAATAAAAACGCTGTGATAACTGTTTTATTATTTCCTACTTTCGTTTCAAAAACAAATAAATAATGTTTCTATAATGAGGTTAAAGAGGATATTTACGATATTGTGACAGATAAAATATTTATTGTATCAAGTGTTCGATTTAAAATGGAATACATAGAATTTTTCAGATCTTTACTTCATATTATTTGAAAATATCTGATAATAATTAATTCGTTACAAAAAATCAATGTTATTCTTAATGATTTTAAGTTACACATTCTTTAGGCAACTTTTTTTACAATAGTATACTGGAAAAATATTTTATATTATTTTAATTTTATTAGGAAAAAAAAACTGATATATACAGACAGAAAAAAATATATGTGACACTATTAGAGGAACATCAAAAATAGTATAAAAGTAGATTTTCTGGTATTAACATAACACTAAATTAATGTAACACTAACATTTTTGAAAACTATTTTAAAATTGTAGACCATTCACAAAAATTCATTTCATTTTTATGCAGGAATGCGTTTACACAAAAAATAGTATTATTTTTTAACACTAAATCCAACAATTTTTGTTACTGTGCAAGAAAACACAAAAGACAAATCGGACATTTTATTTATTATCTTAACAATTATTGTTATTATTATTAATTATTATCTATATTAAAAACAATTTTGAAATAATTTAAAATTTTATGAAAATCATTCGCAATTTGTCTAATTTTAATAAAAATTGCCTAAAATGATTTAAAATTATCGCAATTAAAAATATAAGATCAAAATTATTAGCAAATTCTTATTTTTTATTCATACCTATCTAGTGATCTATGAATAATAATGGATAAAATTTAATTTAAATTAAATTAAAGTTGTGTATTTCTTGTAGATTTCAATATATCTATAGGTACCGGGTGTCTACTTTTTTTTTGTTACATAGGGAATATAAACCCGGGCGAAAGTTGCAGATTAGGTCCACTTTATATCCCAAAATTTTTCAAATACATATAATACAAATAATCATGGAAATGACATTACAGAAAAATAAAGATGAAATGTAAAAATGACACATATAAGATTAAATATAATTCTTTATTTAAATTTAAAGTTTTGATTATAGTTAAAAGACGATTTAATAAATGATTCTTTTCACAAAATGGCATTTACAGTAAATAACAGAACATATAAATAAGTTACTAGGTAACAAATAAGTAACTATTTTATACAATTTATAGATTTTTAATTAATGGAAGCCAAATTCAGTACCTTCACAGTCATTGGAAGTCTAACAGAATGTAGAAATCAAACTCAATTCATTGTTCGCAAGCTGAGTTGAGTTGAGTTTGATTTCTACATTCTGTTAGACTTCCAAACCCAACATAATCCTTCAATATATATATATATATATATATATATATATATATATATATATATATATATATATATATATATATATATATATACCGGGTGTCTACTTTTTTTTTGTTACATAGGGAATACAATGCTAAAATTTTCATTTGGTGATAAATTTTCCCCTAATTATTATAGAACAAAAGTACAAATACAAAAGTTGTTTAGAATTCAAAAATGCATCAAATGATGCCAAATTTATCAATATAGGATGTTCCGATCAAGAATTAGAAGCAAATTAAAATTTCCATTTTTGCGCTCTTTACATCAAAGTGCCATGGAAATTAAACAAATAATTTCATTTCTTCTGGAGTTTGAGTTTGACAGATCGTATTTATTTTATTGTTACGTTCTGTATTATTATTATTATTATTATTATTATTATTGAAAATAATGAATAAACTTAATGTAAATGAAAAGCTATTAAGTATAAAAAGTATTAAGTATTTATTATTTATTACAATGAAAGGGTATTTTACTCGGCTGTACACTACGTACTAGCTGTGGTTTTAAATTGTGAATGTCTCCATTATAATTTTAAGTAATTGTTTAATTTATTTATTAACTTCAAGTTATAAAAACAATACATTTGAATTAGATGACTGGCATTATGCCTAATATATTTATTATAATAATTTAAACTTATCCCTGAGGATGCTGTAAGTTGTGCAGTGAAACGTCGGATAAGAGTTTAATAAATAGTAAATAGCTGAACTCCGTAAAACTTTCTTTATTTATTACAATATTCAATATACCTATAAAACAGAAAAATTCATGAATACAAGATATAGGAGAACAAAAACGAAACTAACAATTTAAATTAAATGTTCAAATAAATCGCCATTAACTGCCAAACAATAACCTAATCTGTTATAAAATTCGTGACGTACAGAGCTTAATTGTGTTTGTGTTATATTATTGCACTCTTCAACAATGGCATTTTTCAAATCAACAAGATTTTTGATATGTCGTTTATAAATTTTCTCCTTCAAATATGGCCATAAAAAGAAATCGCACGGTGCTAAATCGGGCGATCTAGCTGGCCAATTAATTGGACCACCTCTACCAATCCATGAATTTATAAAACATTGATCCAAATATAATTTAATGTTGCAGCTGTAATGTGCCGGACATCCGTCTTGTTGATACCAGACAACATTATCTTGAGTTGCACACTCTTCTAACTGCGGACCAATATGATTTTGCAACATATCCAAATATTTTTCGTTGTTTAAATTATTTTCAATAAAAAATGGCCCAATTATACACCTGCCAAAAATTCCAGCCCATACATTAACTTTTTCTGGATATTGGGTACGTGTTGCTACCATTAAATGAGGATTTGTTTGGCTCCATATTCTAAAGTTTTGTGTATTAGGTTCGCCGTGTAAAGTAAACGTAGACTCGTCAGTAAAACAAATAGATTTCAAGAAGTTTCTGTCTAAATTGGATTTTTCCATAATAATGTTACTAAATTCGCTTCTAGCCATTTTATCCGCTTCAAATATCTCTTGGTGCGTGGAATATTTATAAGAATGATATTTTTCATTTTTTAGTACCTTATGTATTGTTGAAGGATGCAAATTTAATTCAGCACCAAGTTGACGCACACTAACATTTGGGTTTTCCGTTACACACAAAAGTATATTCAATGTATTTTCTTTAATTGCATTTTGATTTAAATTCTCCTCCTGATCTTCTGCGTTGATTTTTCTACAATTTTTACAACGTTTTAACACACTTCCAGTTTCTTCGAATTGTTTAATTATCCTACGAATAGTCATAGCGGAAGGTATGGGACGGTTTTCAAAGAAAGCGCTGAATAAATCTCTTACTCGTCGTATCGAATTTCCAGTAAAATACCATTTTACGCACTGAACTTTTTCATTTACCTTAAGTTTATTCATTATTTTCAATAATAATGATAATAATACAGAACGTAACAATAAAATAAATACGATCTGTCAAACTCAAACTCCAGAAGAAATGAAATTATTTGTTTAATTTCCATGGCACTTTGATGTAAAGAGCGCAAAAATGGAAATTTTAATTTGCTTCTAATTCTTGATCGGAACATCCTATATTGATAAATTTGGCATCATTTGATGCATTTTTGAATTCTAAACAACTTTTGTATTTGTACTTTTGTTCTATAATAATTAGGGGAAAATTTATCACCAAATGAAAATTTTAGCATTGTATTCCCTATGTAACAAAAAAAAAGTAGACACCCGGTATATGTATGCATATATTCTGAAAGTACCAAAGGTACATTCTTACGATATGTGAATGAGAATTTTATTACTGGTTATTATCAGAACTTTTGACTGGTACTGTACATCTTATTTGGTTCATGTTTCATTGAAAAATTACCGAAGATAACCGGTTAAATATTTAAATTAATTTTTACCGTTTACGCATGTCAAATTGGCAGGGTTGTCATAAATTTTACTTATGTTTATTTAAACAGACAAATTGCCTTTTTTGACTGGTACGTCCAAATATGGCTTTAAACAATTTTTAATATCAATAAATTATACATGTATTTACTTTTTGAAGTTTGTTAAATTGTTGTATTTTTTACTTGAAATGCAATGCAATTTTATTGCATTAAAAATCGTAGTACAGCTATATAAAAAAAACGTAAAATAATTTATATGTTTTTGCTAAAATATGATGTAATATAAAAGTGAAATAAATAATGCATATAATGTGCGAACTTTATGCGATAATTCGTTATAAATCAAGGCTTAGAAAAAATATTAATATTGCAGAAATATATTTTAATCTAAATGTTATAAATAACATTCTGATAACTGATAAATATTTAAAAACTTTATAATAAATTTTTATATAAATTATGCAATCTGAGCGCTGTAATTTTTTAAATTATTTATTTATGAAACAAAATTGTTTCAAATGAAGGACAATAATATCTTTTCAATTTATTAGATCGTATAAAATGATTCTTAGAATTAAATTAAATTATAATTATATACATAATATATATAATATTATATATATATAATATATATATATAATATATAATAATAATATATATAATATATATATATATATATATATATATATATAATAATATATAATATATATAATATATATAATATTATAAGTATACAAAAAAAAAACTACTATAAGCTCTTATTATTGATTTTGTTTTATATTCAGCTCATTTAGTTTTATACATTTTTCTTGAAATAATCAAAATGATATTAGGTTATATATAGTGCGATTCTGAATAAATCTATGAAATTTTTAGCGTTAAGGGTTTAATTTTTTTATATCGTTGAAGCTGGCAGACATATTTTGGCAGAATGAGATAAAATTATTCTCAAAATTTTAGGCTCATTATGGGCTATTTAAGGCCCTAAACGCCAAATTTTAGGCTTCAGCCGTTTTTTCAAAAATTTGATGTCTGCAAACTTCGCCGCAAAGTTAGCAGAATCCATAAAAACGATGTCAAAAACACTCGCGATATGATTTTCTAACATTTGTTAATTATGGGCTATTTTTGGGCTCCATTTTCAATGCAAAATTATTTTTTTGCCAAAATATGTCTACCAGCTTCAACGACATAATTTTTTTTACTAGATGAGGAGGTATAATTGAGTGTATTTTGTATGAGGCAATATTCTGGAGTGGTAAAAATAAAAGAGCATGTATGAAAGGTACAAGGAATGTGGATGAAGCAAAGTTGTTTCATCCACATCCACTTGTTTCTCTGTTCTGTTATTTTCTGTAAATGTCATTTGTATCATTTTTCCTGCTGAAGACGGACGTTGAGTTTGTCGAAACGTCGATTTTAAATAAATATTAATACAAAACTTTAACGTAAAGCAGTTTTGTTTTAATATAATGAGTTCTAAAAGATTTTTTATTATGTTATAAGATATATTGTTTCTTAAACGTAGGACTAATAAAGATAATCCGTATCAAATATTTAAGAAATGTGACATATCTAAAATTGTTAAAAGTATTTTAAATTATATAACAATTAAGAGGCATAGTTGATTTACTGCATTTGTTTAGCATATAACTTTACATTACGATAGTCAATTGTTTTCACCTACATAGATTACTTACCGGATAAAAACAAAAACAAACGATAGTGAAGGTGGCGGCAGACATATTGTAAATTTTCATTTATTAATCGGAATTCTTTCGCCCGTGATGTTGGAAATTATAGATGCTTGTTTTATGCTAATTTGTTTAGTAGAGAACATCTTAACCGGTTTTTGAAGTTTAGTGTGTATTATATCTATCTAAGATACTTCAGTTCCAGTTTTTTGTTTTAACCGTATTTAAACTGTTCGTTTCTTCTCTGTGTTCGCCTGTAATGATTATGTTCTCTTAGTGTTTTGCAAAGAGATGCGGGCATTCCATGTGCCCTGGATGCTTAGTTATAGTTCTTATTTTTAACTTGGGACGTAGTTATTTTATTTGTCTTTAGAAATCTATTTTTTCTTGTTTAGATTTGTTGTTTGTTTTCTTCTAATAGTAGAGAGACTGCATATCAGAATTTTTGATGCATTCTTCTGCTAGTCAGGCGCCATCAATTGCCTATAGGGAATTGCATATTCATGATGGAACAGTTGGGCAAAGCAAAGGATTCTTTTATAATTGAGAATACTCTGAAAGTGATATTAGTCCTAATTGTTGAAGCTACTTCATCTGCACTGCATGTGTTCACAAACATCAAAATAATTATTTAAATAAAAAAATATTATTTTTAATATACCACGTTTTTAACACGGACTAAAATGTATAAAATAATTTCTCCTACAGCCCCATACAGACTGTCCTGAAAATTTTTGTATTGTGAATTTTTAATAGCTATGACAATACTTATAAGAGGTAAAACGAAAAACGTGGGGGCGCAACGATAACTACTCCCTACACTTCTTACTATTATCTATTGCATGCACTAACTGAACCTGCCCTGAAAATTTGGTACAAATCTAGGAGGCAATATAATCTGAAAATTTGAACGAGCCACAGAACGAACATATATATATATACATACACCCTCATAAATAAATCAGATTTGTTTAAAATAATTATATATTGGATATTGTGAATCAGAAATTAATGTATTTATAATTATATATTAAAGCAGAAAACTACATATTTTTTTTAAATTTTTTTTGGGATAATAAGGTTATTTTGAACCTTATGCACTATACGGTTAAGACCGGTTATAAGTTTATTGCTTATTACTTCCCTCCACATAGTCTGTAATTTGTTTTTGATAATTTCAAATTGTTTATAATATATTTCTGTGTATGTATGTAAAAAATTGGGATCCAAGAAGTAAATTTGTAGGAGTTATTTCAATTTTAACTGTCTTAACAGTAATGGCCAATATAAGAAAGTGTTGCTATATCAGTGTTGCTGAGAAACTAATATTTCGGTTTTGAACGCAAAAAACCGGTATTATTTTTTCGATTAAATCTTATCGGTTTTTGAAGATTTTAAAATATTGGTTAACGTAAAGGTTTTACGTTCGCAAAATTTTTACAAAAATATCGGTTATTTAACCGGTTTTATTACCCTGGTTTCAATGCACTTTTGGCCACTTTTTTTAATATTATGCCACTTTCTTTAATATTCATAGTTCAATGGAAGTATTATTGTGAGAAAATATTGGAAATTAAAAAGATGTTTTAATTTTACATTAAATTTCTGGTATTAAAAAAAATTTAATACCTCTGAACTGATATCGGCTATATCTGAATGGTTTAGAAATCACTATAGACTGTAGATCTCTTGTTTGGCTGTGGATTAACGATCTTCACATGGAGCAGCCAATATGTTCCCAACACCAGCTCCACCCCTGCTCCGAACAAAATCATGCTACTTCGAGCTTTGGCTGCAAAGCTTTGCTTTATCAAATAAATGAATGATATATGAACTATAGTTGTAAAAGAAGAGTACAAAAACGAAAACAAAAAGAAAAAACTACATTTTTCTATTTCAATATTTCGGTAAACTTCTGCTCAGCTGTATAACTCTTTTTGTTCATCTGGGAGTTTCTTTTCTGATTGTGAGTTTAACGTCAGCTTAAGTGGGTAATAGGTCTTGGATTTATAGCCACTAGGAGATTTTAAACAATTCCGTTTTTTTGTATTTGCGCTAATGAAAATTGAAGAATTATTGTATATTTTATTACTTTCTTATTGAAAATGTAAGAATATCTAGTTGTTTTTCTCATTATTTTAACTTAATCGTGAAATGTTTGAAAACTTTCTAAATATTTTACAGATTATTATTAAATTATGATAATATTAAATCAATTTGAACTTATTAGGAAAAATTTATGTTCAAGATATATCTTTGAATAATCTGATTAGTTCTAGAAAATGTTATCATTCAGAATCACCTATATTCGATGTGAAATAAAACAAAGTGTCTCGTTTCAAGTTTCTAGTTAGTGCATTATTAGCATTCTTTATAAATAAGATTTATAAAAGAACTTGAGACACAAATAATAATAATAATAATAATAATAATAATACCTTATTTATACTACAAGTATACAGAAAATACCCAATTAAAAAATTACAGTGATATTATATTTACAAATTGATTTTTCAAATTATTTTGAATACAACGAAAAATAGCAATATTCTGATTCGAAGAACAGACTTTACTGCACAGTTTTAAACAACTAAATAATAGTCTTATATCAGGTACATGTTAAAGTAACAAGGATAATAAATCAGAAACAACAAAATTATTAATTATACTCTATTTTTGCAAATACCATATTTGCTCGAATATATCGCGATATTTTTTTTTGACTAATTAGCTGTTTTTTTTTTTACCGAAAAACAGCTCAGATCAGCAAATATCAGTAACCTTGAAATAATAGCTGTTTTATTTATCGTCTCGTAACTGAGTTTGAAGTGAGTGAATTGCTTTCCCCCCTTACTGATATTGAGTTTGATATTTATTTATCTAGTGCTTAGCTGAGATTCAAGTGAGCGCACATGAGCAATTCAAATTTTTCTAGTTTAAGATTTGATAACGTGTTTGATACTGGTTGACATTTATATTTAAATATTTTATTTTGAAATCAAACAATAGATATCCCCGGTGAGTTGCAATAAATTATCAACGCAAACAATCCAAATACATCTAATATTTTAGGTTATATCATATGTGGAACAGTGGAATTTACGATTTTAAACGTCACTTTCAAATAAACTGTTTTATTTATCAATACAACTCACTCAGCAAAACTAAGCTCAGCTCAGCTCATTTAAAAGATTTACTGATCTGAGTGGAATGCAAAAAAAAAACAGCTATTATTTCCAATTAAAAAATTGACTCGCGCTAAATTCAAGATCTAGGTAATGGACTTGAATTTTATTTTCTTTAAATTCTTTTATGAAAAATGAATGGATCACATTAAATTTGGATAATTTTCTTTTCTAAATATCTTTACGAAAAATGTCGGTGTCGCGTTAACTTCGGGGTCGCGTTTAATTCGGGCAAAGACGGTAGATTAAATCTTCTGGTGTTTTTTATTATATTTTTTATTAAATTTATTATATTTTATTATAATGAAGCATTCAGAAATCCCATGAATATTTTACATACGTATACACACTCACGAAGATAATCACAATCACGAAGACATATTTTATTTAATTAAAAATTTATAAATTTTACGATCTAGTTACTTATTTTGTTACCTAATTACTGGTTTCTATGTTGTGTTTATTTACTGTAAATGTCATTTGTATCCTCATGAAGATGTACGTTAAGTATACATACATACATACACACATTCATACACATTCACGCCATGTACCCAAAAGGGTGTGGCACAAACTCTTTTCATCATCCCGAAATCAGTCGCCTCCAATCATTCCTATCCAAACAAGCAACTTTCGCTTCATCCACATTCATAATTTCTCTCATACATGCTCTTTTATTTCTACTACTTGGAAACTTTCGCTCACGCAAGCCACTCTCTCAATCATACCACTCCAACTACTTATCGGACGTCCACGCAAACGTATACCATCAAAATCATTCAAATAAATCTTTTTAACCAAACGTTCATTAGACATTCGCTCAACATGTCCGAACCATCTTAACTGACTAACACCGCAACTTTTGCTACAACATTTTTTTCAATTTCACACTCATCATACACTAATCTATTTCGTACCCGATCTATCCTACTTACACCACATACCCTACGTAAAAATCTCATTTCCACAGCAGTCATTTTCCGTTTATGCTTTTACAACCTAACCCAACATTCATTTATTAATAAATATTAATACAGAACTACAACTTAAAGCAGTTTTATTTTAATATAGAGTTCTGAAATTTTTTTACTATGTTACTATTATAATTATTATATTCTAATAAGTTATAAATCGTTTAGTATCTGCAATATGAATTTCAACCTCCAATAAACGATCTATTGATCAGTGTATCAGTTTTTCCTAATATTGTATGATACATTTATCATCAAATGATAAAAATCCCCAATTTTTTTTCCGTGGACTGTACTTGTCTAGTATGATAGTGTTTATTTATAGATATAAATATATGAGACATTATAATGTGATTGTCTGGCTGGTCCCATAGTATATATTGTAAGTAACTCTACCCATACATACTAAACTTCATACGTGCTACATGATACATCTGTACCGATATAAAATGCAACGATGCACCCATTGCATTATGCACGCACTACACACGTATTTCTCAATGAGCCGCTGCTTATGTTTCTATACGCCGATTCATTTTTTTAATGAAATACCGATTAGGTCATGACCCTAACTACAATATATAAACATATATTAGTACTCGCTACCCGTTATTTTTAATTGGGTACTTTATTATCGGTGATTTAAAATCGAATATAGTAGCGGTTACCAAAGTGTAGAATAGATACACTGTTCGAAAAAAAATACCCTTATTAGTGCCTATATAAGTCCGTTCCCTAAAAATGGTAAATATGATTACCCTAAATAGGTAAATTCAAAAGAGTACTTTATTATCCCAGAAAAGGGTAAAAAGGCAGTTATTTACCCTTATTTTAATATATAATATATAATATAGTTTATAGTTGTTTTTTTTTTTCTAGTTTTTTTAGTTTTTTATTTTTCGTATTTTTTGCCTTTCCATCAAGGTAAAAAGTCAAATATTTTAAAATACACAAGAGCAGGGCAATTTTTTGCACTAATAAGGCTACAAATTCAATTACCCTCGAAAATTTTTACTCTTTTACTCTATTATTTTGAACAGTGTAGGTAAGTACAGTTAAACTTGTTTTTGTGCGGAAAATGGGACCGAATAAAAAAAGAACGCACAAAAAAATATTGGAAAATTGGAAAATTTGAAAATTGAAAATTGGAAAATACTTATACAGGGTGTATAACGGGCGTGAAAAACGGGAAAAGCGGGAATTATACGGGAATTTTGTTACGCGGGAAAAAAGCGGGAATTATGCTAGGAATTTTTGGATGAGGCTATTTATACATACGGTATGTATACGCAATTGGCTATTTATACATACTAAAAAAAAATTGTATATCAATTTATTATACTAATAAAAATTATGCAAATAATCTAATAAATATATGAAAATGGCTATTTATACATACGATATGTATACGCAATTGGCTATTTATACATACAGTTTTTTTACGTAATTGGCTATTTAGGGTAGGTTAGGTTAGTACGTTGCAACCTGCTAACCTGACCTACCCTAAATAGCCAATTACGTAAAAAAACTGTATATATAAATAGCCAATTGCGTATACATACCGTATGTATAAATAGCCACTTGCGGAATTTTTTCGTTGTGCGTGAATTTTTAAAAAATTTGTAATATTTAAAAATTTAGAACGAAGAAAGCGATCGATAATGGAAGATCTTCATACAATTTCAGAAGAAATAAAGAAAAAGAAGACGGAATTATAATTTGATGATTGCGATAGTTCATGTCCCATGCTGTAATTGTGATAAATAAATATAATATATGCAATAAATAATTTCGATTTAACTCTTCTTTAACTTCCTTTATCGTTAAACTTGTATATTTACATACGGGATTTTTTTTAAATATACGGGAAAAAAGCGGGAAATTTATTTCAACTTTCTGTTATACACCCTGTTATAACAAATAATTTCTTACAACATATTAGAAAAAAAAAGTCTATTAGAGATTGAATGTGCATTGTCGGGAAACTGTTGGTATCAAATGAACATAGCGCGTAAAGAAGCATAGCGCCTTACAGTGTACACATGTACATATGTACACTTATATAAAACATTACATTATAGGATGAGGCTATTTATACATACGGTATGTATATGCAATTGGCTATTTATACATACTAAAAAAAGAAAACCTAAACCAACCTACTAACCTAATCTACTCTAAATAGCCAATTACGTAAAAATACTGTATGTATAAATAGCCAATTGCGTATACATACCGTAGCCACTTTCTACATTATAATGCCAACACCGTTGGAATTCATACCGCATAAAAAAAATCGCACAAAGTTAGTCGCATAAAAAAAAAATCACATAGAAAGGACCGTACAAAAACAGGTTTGACTGTATTCGAGTTCGATAACACAAATATTAAATTCATCTGTTTAATACATTTACATATTAATTAAAAAGTAATAAAGCTGAATTTATAGAATTTTTTGAGCTGGTATGCCGTGATTTATCTGCAGACGTTTCGTCATTATTGTTTCTATATTAGTAGTAGGAATAAAAGAGCATGTATGAGAGGAATTATGAATGTGGATGAAGCGAAAGTTGCTTGTTTGAATAGGAATGTTTGGAGGCGACTGATTTCGGAATGATGAAAAGAGTTTGTGCCACACCCTTTTGGGTACATGGCGTGATTGTGTATGTATGTATGTACGTATGTATATTAAATAATTATTGATCTTTTTAGAAATAATTTTATAAAAATATCTGTGACTTTTGGAAATATGTTAAATATAATATTATTCACAAATGTTAAAAAAAAAAACACAAACAAATAGTATATATTTGTAGTACGTACTTGGTTATCAAATTTTTATGATCGCATCTCCTCTTTGACTATACATGCGAGATATGCACTAAATTTTCGAACACGTTTTTAGTTTTGTATAGTGTTATATTATTATAATATTTCAATTTATCAAAAAAAGTTTGATTTCAAATACTGTACATATTTGAAATAATTCTAATTAAATTAAATAGTAAATTAACATATATCATTAAATCTTTAATATAAGTAATATATATTTACGTATGTAATATATATAGATATGTAAACATATAGACATATGACGATTAGGTTATCAGATAATACGTAAATATCGTTATCGGATATTTCCTAAACGGAAAATTTTAATACCTACCGTTTTTTGTGTACATAAAAATATCGAAATATTTATCTAAAATATAAGTTTAAATAATTTATACGATAAATGTATTATTAAAAATTCATAAATTATTATTTATAAAAATAATTTTGCATTCACTCTTAAAATAAATGTTGATAATCTATGCAGACTATTTTTATGTACTTACACGTGTTTGTATTTTATTTACATAACTAATTACATATTCTGCAATGTTTAATTAAAATAACAAATACTTATTTCCATAACATGCTTATATTTATAGTAAAATAAAAATAGAAATAAGGATAACGATATTAGAAAAACACATCGTGTATAATTGCCTCATACACTGCATCTCCGTGAAATAATACAGCTTATGTAGAGAGGAAGATATTTTTTTTAAATGAAAGATTGAATAAATTGATTAACATTAGTTTTTGTTTTCTGTCCAAATTTAACTAAAAAAATATATAAAAAAAAAATTTTTTTAAAAACCACGCTTATATTTAAATGCACTAAAAAGAGGAAAATAAATTTTTTCCTGGTTATCCAAAATTTTTAGAATGAAATAAAAGCGAGGAGCGCCAGGAAACTATATGTTTTGCAATGATGATTAAGCGCTAAACGCTTTTATTTCTTTCAAAATTTTTTGGATAACCAAAAAAAAATTTATTTTCCTCTTTTTAGTGTATTTAAATATAAGCGTGGTTTTTTTAAAAAAAATTTTATATGTTTTATTTTCTGCTTTTTAGTTTGTTTTTTTTTTGTTCAAATATTGTGTTGTCTCCTGGAATGAAACTACATGCAAAATTTTAGTGAGATCAGATGATAGGAAGTGGTCTAAAAATTAGTTACAAGATTTGACCGTGACAACAGAGTGAGCTAATATAAGCGTGGTAAAAATATTTTATAAATTATAAAATCAAATTTGTGTTTAAAAATGAAATATTTTAAAATAAGATTTCTGTTTATCGACCGTCATATCACATATGATAAGGGGAGGTTTTGTAATCATACTAAATTTGACATACTGAGATTTTTACAGATAAGTTGGAATTAAACTTATAGTAACACGAATTAACTATTTCTAGCATGATGTGTATCTGTCGGTCTGTCTGTCTGTAAACATGTGTAGAGCAAACAGATTGTTAAATTGTCATATTTAAGCTCTGGAGGTGAATATCTCAATTTGATCAACTTTTGATAAAAATCTGCTAACTTGAAGTGGTAAATTACTGATGTCACTGTTATGTGTTTTACGAATGTTTCGTAACGGAGATATATTTCGAAAAAATGTTTTAACATGTTGCTAAACAAGTTATAACTAATAATTTTTATTTGTAACATTTTTCGAAACGGCAATTTTTTGAAACGGCAATTTTTTTTTTTAATAATTTTTTATATATTTTAATGTTATATATACATATAATTTGTAAATAAGTGGTGATGAATTTGTGTATTTGGGTAGTTTGCTGTTTAGAGATGGCCGTTTTGATCGTGAAATTGAAAGGAGAGTAAATGCTGGTTGTAAGGTTTTGGGTGCTTTGGGAACTTTTGCTAGGAATGTAAATGTTTCCAAAGAAGCCCGTTTGAGTATATACAATGCAGTTTTGGTGCCTACGTTGATGTATAGGGTAGTGAATGTTGGGTTTGGTTGCAAAAGCATAAACGGAAAATGATTGCTGTGGAAATGAGATTTTTACGTGGGGTATGTGGTGTAAATAGGAGAGATCGGGTACGAAATAGATTAGTGTATGATGAGTGTGAAATTGAAAAAAATGTTGTAGCAAAAGTTGGTGTTACTCAGTTAAGATGGTTCGGACATGTTGAGCGAATGTCTAATGAACGTTTGGTTAAAAAAATTTATTTGAATAATTTTGATGGTATACGTTTGCGTGGACGTCCGATGAGTAGTTGGAGTGATATGATTGAGAGTGTTTTGCGTGAGCGAAAGTTTCCAAGTAGTAGGAATAAAAGAGCATGTATAAGAAAAATTATAAATGTGGATAAAACGAAAGTTGCTTGTTTGGATAGGAATGTTTGGAGGCGACTGATTTCGGGATGATGAAAAGAGTTTGTGCCACACTCTTTTGGCGTGATTGTGTATGTATGTATGTATGTATTTATGTCAAGACAGTTTTGATTTTAGTTACACCTTGATGACTACAGTAGTTGATGTTATACAAATTTTTCTATTTCATAAATATATTTAATTGGTAACGGTCGGTTCGACAAATTTTTGTTTGCAGTAGAAAAAAGTTGAAAATTATCGATGCATAGTTTGAAATTTGAAAATAATTTTTATATAGAAGCCATTTAATCTTCAAATTATTTAGTTTCAAAATGTGCCAAAAATATATACGTTTAATGCCTGCAAGTATACCAGTATTTAAAATTCAGATAAACTATTTCTTATACATATATAATTTATTAGTTTTAATCTTGTTGTGTTATTACTAGGCAACCAACTTTACGATAGTGAAATCGGGTTATCTAATTTGTTAACATAACTTTTTCAAGTACGGAATGTTGCAAAATATTAAGTGTATTGTGAATATTATTTATTTATTACATAATATATAATTGATAATAATTAGAAATGCTATAGGTAATTACCAAGTAGCGTGTATTTATTAACTTTTTGTTTAATGTTTTCTGACAGGTTTTCATTAAAATATTTTTACAAATTTTTATGATTAATATTCTCAAAGATTTGTATTTTAGTTTTATGTAATTTTATTATTATAATAATAAATAATTATGAAATTATTTTTCTTGCAAAGATAGACAAACTAATAGATTTGATATATTTTTTGTAGTTTGAAAACAAAAAATTATTTTATTCAAACAGCTCTTCAGGTACGCTGTTTTATTTTTTTATATTTCTATATGTTCTTTTTTAATCATATATTTTTAAAGTTATCAAATTTTAAAATGAACTACATAAATATTATTATAAATAGCGTATTGTTTACAAATTTAAATAACAAATGTGTTACAATATTTTTATGTTTTATTAATCTTTTAAAAATAAATCTAATAGTAAATAACAGAAAAACATTTCTGTCTACAAACAAACGTACGTTTTTTTTTTAAATCATGATTAGCGCTTATTTGTCGGAATAATTAACACAAAAATTATCATATCGTTACGCAACATGTGATTATTTTAAAAATACCTTATTATCTAAGACAAGCACATCTATATATCCATCTTAGTTGTTTACATAAGAAATAATGAAACGTAGACAAAGAAAGCTATAGTTTTGCCTGGTCAGTAATTTGTGTTACGAATAATTTTGTCGAGCAGGTGGTGGTCTGATATAGTAGTTGTGGTTAGATGTGTATTAAATTATTTTTTATCTATTTTGTGTAGCTGGTGACCTTTGAGGATTTTTTTTTGTTTCAGTTACATATACGAAATGTGTGGGTGTAGTGTCATTGTCTCTTGCCTGTAAATTCTTTAAGTAAAGCGAGTTTTGTGCGTCAATAATCAATCTGGTTTTCTGACTTAATTGTGTGAAATAATTTGTAAATATTCTGGTTATATCTGGGTAGATATATCTATGTTTAAATAATAGCAGATGTGTTTTTTAAATAATTTATATGAATAATGTAAGTAAATAAATTTACTATAAAATGAAATATGTAAGGTATGCTTGTTGATAGTTTTTGCCACTTTGATTGAAATGAAAAGAGGTATAGTGTTCGGTACGGTGTCTGTAGCATTGTTCAAAATTAAAACAAAATATATAGAAATCCTTCATATAGTTTCTTGATGATGAATTCGAAATTAGTTTATGATGGTGTCTGTGTGTGCGTCGTCAGCTCGCTAGCTCGGTTGTCAGTCACAATTTTGTGCTCGCAATTTCTTCTGGACGGTTCAACCGATTTTGATGAAATTTTCCGAATAGATTTGCTTAGTATCTAAGATGGTTATGTGATTTAAATTTTTTCCAGTGATGCCCACTTTCCGAGAAAAAAATTACTAGTTTTTAAAATTTAATTTTGGCTTTACTGTTTATCGGAGATTAGTCAAAGAGATCATCAGATTTCTAGTACAATAATGACATTATTATACAGCAGTTACCTACTATATACACTACTGATATCAGCACCAAACATAACTACAACGTCAAGTGTATTTAATCTGATATTTTCGGCGGCTATATTTCGAAAACACTGTTAAATCAAATTAAGTTAATTGATAATTGCTTGAATTTGAATTTGATTTAGGAAAATGTGAGAAAAAATGTAAGAAATGCAATGTGTACTGGTCCAGGATGGCCAGGAACTGTATATTTCAGGGGTGGGCACACATGAGGCCTAAGGGAGCCGCAATCCGGTTTTTAATATTCTATAAAGAGCCATACACAAATTAAATTTTTTTATTTAATATAATTGCATATTTTCACAAGTCACAATATAAAAACATAGAAAAAATATCATTATAACATATAAACATAAAAATATAACAATGAAAAAGAAAATAATTATTTCAAAATTTTAGTAATAAAATTCAAATATAATAAAAATGAAATATAACAGAAATCTATATCATAAAAATATATTTACTAATAAAATCTAAGGACAATCTTTGGTCAAAAATTGGTTTTTAAAATTTGGTGTAAAATTAGTTAATGCTGTCCGCAGAAATTCTGTAAGATGTCAACTAAATATGTCACCCATCCTCTAAAACTTTAATGGGAGCCGCACTTGACTCAGTGAAGAGCCGCATGCGGCTCTCGGAGCCGCATTTGCCCACCGTTGGTATATTTGACCAAATAAACACGGACAAGTGTATTTCATTTGACATTTTCGGTAGCTATATTAAAAATTATTAAGTTAAGTTAATTGACAATATTGTTTTGTTTATTTTTGCTTGAATTTGAATTAGATTAGCCAATAATATTAGCTGACACTAAATAAAAAATGAAAATGAGAACTGTTATACTTGTTTCTATTAGTTAGAGTTGATAACAACGTTGCTAAAACTTAGCAACTTTGTTAGAGAATCAGGCCGATTGTATACATATACATACTATTCTACAATTGTTAGTAAGATTAAGGTAATATGGCATGCATTTCTATTTATTTTGAGTTTAGTTTCTCGTTTAGAACGCATGAAGAAAAAATCGTATATGTCTGACTCGGAATAGAAACCTTTTTTATGTGTTTCGCCCAGATTGGTTAGCCTCGGCTGGGCTCAACATAATTCCTCGTAACATAATATACTATTATTTGATTAGTAAAGTATGAAAATTTACACAGATTTAAATGGCAGTATTTCGATAGTACCACTTTGCCAAACGATCACAGTGCCGTCATTGGTAATTTCTGAGGGCAATAGGCATCAATGCAATCTTGCACGTAGAACACACGTACATATACGGTAGCAAATATGCAAAATAATCGTGCAACGTGATTTCATGATTGCTAAACATCATTGCATATGCGCGGACAATTTAACCAACAAATCTTTCTCATATGTACGCCGGCGTGTACTTCAACATTTGAATTGCGTTTGCGTGGGTTTTGAACTGTATGCGACACACACGCACACACATGGTGGACCAGCTCAACTCATATTTAGCTATAGTCAGAGCTTGCTTACTTTATTTTCATTTGTGAGCCGAGATATAATGTTACGGTGTATTGTGACGGTGTGACTAGATACAGATTGCTATCGACTCAGTTTTTGATCTATGATCTCGTTTGTTTTGATTTAGGCGATTGGTTTTTGTTTCTCCTGTTTGTGTTGCGCTGTTGTAGATGATGAATTGGTTTTTGCTATAGGGACAGACTATATTTGCGAAAGATTTTTATAAATATAGTTTTAGAATATGAAACGAAATTTAAATTGTTAATTATTAATTTGATATATTTGATTGTTTATTTTGAAAGTAAAATAAATTTTAGGATTAAGTTTGGTATATACAAATATACATATATACACAATCACGCCATGTACCCAAAAGGTTGTGGCACAAACTCTTTTCATCATTCCGAAATCAGTCGCCTCCAAACATTCCTATCCAAACAAGCAACTTTCGCTTCATCCACATTTATAATTCCTCTCATACATGCTCTTTTATTCCTACTACTTGGAAACTTTCGCTCACGCAAAACACTCTCAATCATACCACTCCAACTACTCATCGGACGTCCACGCGTATACCATCAAAAATTACAAATATTTTATTTAAAAATCGACATTTTGATATACTTTACATATATCATTATGAGGAAAAAATATATACAGAATAAGTAATCTTCAGATTTTCACGGCCGATATCTATTGAATTTATAGAATTTTCTGGGCTGGTATGCGCCGTGGTCGATCTATCCTCATCGAAAGACGTTTTACCATACATCGTAGATGGCATCCGCAGTGCTTGGTGACTGAATGATAGTTATATATACGGTATATAACTGTCATGGATGGATCACGGCATACCAATGAAATTGAAAATAATGTTGCTGCAAAAGTTGGTTTTAGTAAATTAAGATGGTTCGACCTCGTTATATAATTACTATTGAAATGTATTGTACAATTGCAATATTATTATTGTATATAATATTTCTGTATTTGTAACAATAATTACTAGAAATTTGTTTTAAAAAATTCAGCAATTTATTGTATATATATGTGAGTGCAATTTATTAAGTGATAAGATATCATTAAACTATAAATTAATATCATATTAATCAATAAGCTGTAATTATAACTTTATCATTTTACATAGCCTACATGATCAGATAATGTTACATGTACAAGTGGTTTCTATTATTATATGTCATATTACTAATATATAGAGAACAATTATTATATTTTATATATTTGTTAATAACAATTTTATAATTGTCTATTGCAGTTGAAAGTTTCACTCAAGTATTACTCACTAAATTATAATTTTTTTTTAACATAGTAAAAATCTTTCTGAATTCATTATATTAAAATAAAACGGCTTTAGGTTTTAGTTTTGTATTAATATTTATTAATAATCGACGAACTCAACGTACTCAATGTTCATTTTCATCAGGAAACATGATGTTGTTGAAACGTCGAATATTAATAAATATTGATACAAAACTACAACCTAAAGCTATTTGTATTTCAAATATATATAAATGAACTGATAATGACTGGTAAATTTATTTGTGTAAAAATAATGGGTATTTCAGTCAATTTTGGAATAGATGTTTAATTAAAACACATTCAAGCTTGCCTAGTAAACTATATATGTATATATATATATATATAATATTTTCCCAAATTGAATAGTAAGAAAATTTGTAAAAAGGTTTCAAAATAGTTGTACTATAATTTACTATTATTTATTTTTAGTATAAAAACCCAATTTTATTGATTAAAAGTATAATATTTATTTTTGAATTAATAGTAAAAACGTTGGTTTTAATGTAATATTTTTTTGAAAATATATTTTTTGAAATAATTTTCTGCAACTTTTTATGAAACACTCTGTATATTCACATAGTTGTATTCAAACTCTTGCACAAACTCTTTCCACTATCATGAAATTCAAACATCCCTGTTTAGACAAGCAACTTTAGCTGTCTTATATTATATATATTATAATTATTGTACTATTTTGACTCTGTATATTAATTTATTATAGAAATAACATATGATTTTATAAACAAAATTATAGACATTCTGACCTTTATTTAGTTTTGAAATTTTTAAAATTAAAATTTTCAAAATTATTACAAATTGGTTTTTTTTATTTGGTGTTTTAGTGTATTTATTTAGTCCTGTTCTTAAGACAGTTTTGTTATCTTAAAACCGGTATTTGTTTAAACCGAGCTTATAGTATCAGCTATTATAATTTGTTATATTTTATGCTGTGCACTGTGAACAGAATATTTTTTTTAGAATTAAAACTACAGCAATTTACATACATATATTTTGTAATACACTTTTTTTATATTTAAATTTAAAAACATATTTCATGAATATTTTGTCTGCTTATTATATATAATCATCAAAATATTTTAGTAGTTTCATTTTTTCATTCTGACAAAATTAAAAAAAAAATATATATTTCGAAATAATTCTCATGCAAAATATATTCACAAATTTAACAATGAAGATTTTTTTTTGTATCATCACGTATTTCTTTGCGGTATAATGATGTCATCAAATTCATATATTTAGTCTGTAATAACGTCATCGTTCACGTGATATTTTTTGTCTGATTATTTATTTTTCTCGTTTAATTTGTCGTATTTTACGGTTAACTTGCTGCAAGCGAATCATCAAGTCAAAGTTTATTAATAGAATATTAATAACAATTTCTTTTAAATGTTTTATTTATATAGGTATGTACAAGTTATGAATTAATTATTTGCCTATTGTGTTATTTGTGTAGTGTCTGCTATGTAAATTTTATATATATATATCTGTGTTATAATTTTTGTTTTGTTTTTGCATTTGGGTCAAAATATGATAAAAATATTATCATATCATATCAACTGAATATGTAATGTATATTTACTTATTTTTTTAATTTAAATTTTAATATATTTTTCTAGGTTATTTTGATGTAATTTAAAAATTTTAAGTAATTTTTTAGCACTGAGATAAATATAAGCCGGTATTTATATTTTTTACAAGTGCTTTTAATTAAAAACAGTTTTAACACGTATTTTAACACTTTTGAAAGCGCTGTTTAGTTTTAAAATTATTAGTTATATTAAAAAATATTTTTCTTCAAGCGTATCATAATATTAATATTATGTTACCATATTGCCTATGTAGAATGAGGTCATTATGTTACCAGTACAATAATGACATTATTATACAGTAGTTAGTTACTATATAAACCATTGGTGGCTGCACTAAACATAACTACAACGTCAAGTGGATTTAATCTGACATCTTTGGTGGTTATTTTGCAAAACTATTACGTCTAGTTAAGTGAAGTTAATTGACAATTGCGTTATTTATTTTTGCTTGTGTTTTAATTCGATTATTACAAATTGGTGAAGACGTGCAAGAAATGCAATGTGCACTGTTTAGAGTGGTCAGAAACTGCACATTCACTGTATTTAATTTGACATCTCCGACGGCTATATTAAAAATTATTAACTCAAGTTAAGTTGATTGACAATTACATGTTTATTTTCGCTTGAATTTGAATGAATGAATGAAAGAAATGCAATGTTATACCGCAAAATACTCTCAATCATACCACTCCATCTAATCATGGGACGTCCACTTGCAAATGTATGCCTTTAAAATCGTTTATATATATATATATATATATATATATATATATATATATATATATATATATATATATATATACAGTGTGTTGACTTGGACCGTCGCGTCGTACATAGGGATTTAGCATGTAAAATCAGACATGTGCGATTTCCTGCTTCCCAAATTATTTTACAAAACAAAACTTATGATAAATGTCTTAGGGCATACTTTTCTGCATGTAAATCAATTACTATAAAAAATTTGGAACCTTCCTAACGTCAAGAATTAGGTCTAAAGTTAAGAAATTGACTGGAAAATGGCAATAGCCGTGAAATTGGAACAAAAAATCAAACAAATGCTAATGCACGGCCGACTAATGCCATTTTCAGCCAATTTCTTGACAACTTTAGGGCTAATTCCTGACTTTGGGATGGTTCCAAAAAAAATTTTGTTGATTGATTTACATTTAAAAAAGTGTTTCCTAAAACAATTATCCCAAAGTTTTTTTTTGTAAAATAATTTGGGAAGCAGGAAATCGCACATCTCTGATTTTACATGTTAAATCCCTATGTACGACGGTGTAAATCAACACACGGTATATATATATATATATATATATATATATATATATATATTTAACCAAAAATTCATTAGGCATTTGCTTAAAATGACCTAAACATCTCAACTGACTAACACCAACTTTTACAACATTTTTTTCAATTTCACACTGATAGTACCCAATTCCTTCTATTTGTACCACATACGCCACGTAAAAATCTCATTTCTATAGCAGCCATTTTCCTTTTATGGCTTTGCAGTCAAATCCAACACTAACTGCCATACGTCGACACCAAAACAGCATTGTATATTAGATGTAATAAAATCAGGTCATATACCCAAAAGGATGTGTCACAAATTCTTTCCACTATGCCGAAATCAGCTTCCTCCAGACATTCCTATCCAGACAAACATCTTTAGCTTTATCCACATTTATAATACCTCTCATACATGCTCTTATATTTCTACTACTTGGAAACTTTCGCTCACGGTCACTTTCTACAATAGAAAATTAATACATATCTGATGTAAAACAGTGGTAAAATTATATTTAGAAATAAATTATAAAAACTTGTCATTAATTGAAAATAAATACGGTCCAGATTTTTCGAAAAATAAGTTTTTACATTTATCTTAGGACTATGAAATTGTTTTGACAAGTATTGATACATCTGAAATATGCACACAAATTTCATTTAATCGTAATTGCATCTCTTATAGTTTCTAAGATCGACAGGTGAAAATTATATTTAGAAATAAATTGTAAAAACTGTCATTAATGAAAAATAAATATGGTCCAGAATTTTCGAAAAATAAGATTTTTCAGTTATCTGATGACTATGAAATTGTTTTGACAAGAACTGATACATCTGAAATATGCACACAAATTTCATTTAATTGTAATTGCATCTCTTATAGTTTCTAAGATCGACAGGTGATAATTAAATTTGACTTGAATATAATCAAGATTTAACATGAAAAAAATATTTTAATTTCTAAGAAAGAAATAATGAAACAATAGTACGTAATAAAATATATTATATCTCATATCAAATTAACTTAAACTTCATATCTAATTGTGGTTTACATACATTACAACACATATATAATGTCAACATATATATTGATATATTTTCAGTGTGTGTGTAAATACACTGCGGTAAAAATCACTTCAGTAGAGATAACCGATGTTTGAAACAAAAAACAGAAAAACCTAAAACATAACAAGTCAAACTATATATACGTGTGAAGTGTTTTGTTTCAACAAAAACGAATCGAAAAGTGAGACACACAGTGGGCACTCTTTAACCAAGATCAGTCGAATCAGTCGAGGTTTTAAACAACCATTTTATAAGGGGCCTACAAACTACATCAGCGCACTCTGCTTATACACAAACAACTACGGGCAAAAAGCAGTTCGATTCTGAATGCGTTACAATCCAAGTGTGCCGTGTGCATCCGTCGTCGTTCACTTGTTTTCTAACCTTAAATTTTGCGTCTCGATACACCCGAGCGTATTTTGAAAATTATTCGGTTGGTTATAAAATCCGAAATTCGGTCGCAATTGTTTTTATAGTGCGTAAAAAAAATTGTTTCAATTTGTTTTGTTTTGTTTTTTTTTCTCTGGTGCGTTGTTATTCATTTGTTTTGATCGTGTTTTGTTTTTTCTGGCTACTGAATGAGTTGATTTTCTTGTACTTCTATAGTGAAAGTGCTCTATTTTGGAGATTATTTTTAAGTCTCTCGTATTTGAAGAATCTGAAATGATACATTAAATTTTTATCGTCAGGTAATTAAATGTTTATTATAAGTAATTTTGATTGAATTATATTTATTATTTCATTTTTTTAAATAACTATTTTTTGTATGTATTTGAATATTTGCTATAAATAATATATATTTCGTAATATATGTATAAATAAGTTTTATAATACGTAATTGTACTGTATGTATTAAAATTAGTGCCAGACATTATTTTCATTTATTTTTGTTATATAAACCAAATTAATTTTATAAGTTAGCGTTTATTAAAACTTTTTAGGATTAAGTTCTATATAAATATTAATTAAAAATCGACGTTTAGACATACTCTATGTAAATCATCATCAGGAAAAATTATACAAATAACATATACAATAAATAAACAGAACATAGAAACGAGTTATTCGGTAACAAAACAAGTTACTAGATCATAAAATTTATAAACTATTAAATAAAGGAAGCTAATTTTTATTTAAATCAGTGCCTTTACGCTGATTGATAAATTTCTATTGCTTCTCTTATCAATCTACTGTTAATATTAGTTTTATTACGAGTATATTTAATAAACAAACAAATAATAATTTTACAATTATGGTTTATGGCGCTATTTTGGTCATTAAATTTAGTTTAAATCTTTAAATTTAAAGAATTTTAAGTTAATTTAAATTCCTATCGCTATTGTAAGCGCGAAATTTTTAGCTTAAATTGCTTTAAAATTAAATGGAACGTATGTTCAAAATTGCTCTATTTAAATTTATTTAAGTCGACAAGTTAAAGTTTCATTTAAGCTAAAGATTTTTAAATTTTGAATGCTGTGTCAAATGTTTTTACTTTTTATTACAACATCGAAAATATTCTTTCAGAACTCATTATATAAAATAAAACTGCTTTAGATTCAAATTCTGTATTAAAATTTATTTATAATAGACGTTTCGACGAAACTCAACGCTCGCCTTCATCAGTTTTCCTGATGAAAACGAGCGTTGAGTTTCGTCGAAACGTCTATTATAAATAAATTTTAATACAGAACTTGTCTTATTTTGTCATTTGCAAATTTATGTATAATTGTTAAATTTGGTGTTAAAAAAGTAACACTATTCATTGTGAACAATTATATGTATAAATGACACTATTTTCATGTATAAATTATACTTTGAATTAGTTTTTAATAATGTTGGTGTTAGTTTTGATAATCTACACGAAAATATGTTAATGATATAACCTTGAATTTATACATTTTTTTAAATAAATTTTTACAATATTTAGTTGTGTCTCAAATGGGACACTGAATAGTGTTAAATATTTTTTACTGTGTATTTATTCATATTAAATGTAGTTTTTATTTTTAAGATTTTCGGCACAAAATTAGTCTAATACGTTAAAAAATATTTGTGCTTAAATTGTTTTACAGTAGTAAAAAAAATCAGTTGTAAAATCAAGAATTTTCTAAGAATGTTATCAACGTAATTATTAAAAATAATGCCTTGATATTGATAAGCTATCACTACGAATCTTATCAATTGGAACAAATATAATTTTTACAAAAAAAATATTATAAAATTTGAAAATGTTTCAATTACACGTTACGTAACCCGAAATACGGTTTTTGAACTTTAATTATTCAAAATAAAAAATAATAGTTAGCTCACTATATATATATATACATATGTAGTTAATTAGGCTTATTCCTATAGTTTAAAATCACTTATGTCATTGAACTAAAAATGACAAGATCTATTTTAATTAATTTGTTTACCAATTTCTTCATCTCTCTCTTCATCTGTTAACGATTTAATTGTAATAAATGTTTTCGTCGAATTCTCTAGATTTATAATCACGCGAAGTTTTTACTGTGAACATTTGAATAACTTTGGAAATTAAATTTTGTTTTAAGTTTTTAGCGCATTTTTGTTTTCAAAAAGGAAGCTCAATAATACGCTTTTGTCCGTTCGGTCGGTCGGTCGGTCGGTCGGTCGGTCGGTCGGTCGTTCGTTCGGCTCCAGAAAAACTTTTAAACTGGACATCGTAGAGAGTTCTAGTTTTTTGCATTAGTTCGGTGCTGTCGAGTTATTGGCGCATCGCATTAAAATACTGATCCGCCCGCCAAAAATGCGCTTAAGTCCCTTGATCAATAGCACGAGGACTTTTTTAATTTTTTTTAAAATATATATATATATATATATATATATATATATATATATATATTACATACATACATACACAATCACTCCATGTACCCAAAAGGGTGTGGCACAAACTCTTTTTATCATCCCGAAATCAGTCACCTCCAAACATTCCTATCTAAACAAGCAACTTTTGCTTCATCCACATTCATAATTCCTCTCATACATGCTCTTTTATTTCTATTACTTGGAAACTTTTGCTCACGCAAAACACTCTCAATTACATAACGTATCCAAATTATATATTTTTCTATTTCACTAAAAATCTATCAACTATCAAAATAGAACATGTTACATAAATTGACACTACATTTTTAAAATACATTACAGTAGCAAAACTGAGTATTTCCATTTGCAAAAATGAGATTTTAATGTTTTTGAACTTCAAGTTTACAGTAATATTCTGAACATATTTTTAAATCTATTAATCTATTTAATCTATTTTTTTAAGAAAAAGGTAGTCCAAAGCTACTCAATAAATCCTCGTTTACAAATTGCAAATATTTGATTACATTCTTAAGATACGAACTATGAAAGATGTTGTCAATTTCAAACATAAAATTTAACAAGATTAGAAGTATATGGGTAAACCCATATATAGACTACTTTGACATTTCTCGGAAAGTTGGCAACACTGTATTTTAATAATATTATAATTTATGTGGGCAATAGGAGATACTTTTCTGAAAATTTGATCAAAATCGAATAAATAATGTAGCCACAATGAATTTTTTAAAAATTTTGTGATTTTTTTTCTCGATAAGTTGGCAACACTGTATTTTGTTAAAATTGCATAATTTATTTAGGCACTAGGAAAAACTTTTATAAATATTTGATTAAAATCGGTTAAATAAAATGGTCAAAATAAATTTTTTTAAATTTTACTAATTTTTTTTTCGGAAAGTTGGCAACACTGTATTTTGTTAAAATTACATAAATTACATGAATACTAGGAGAATCTTTTGTGAAAATTTGAGTAAAATCGGTTGAATAACATGGCCATAATAAAATTTTTAAAACTTTAGTAATTTTTTTCTCGGAAAGTTGGCAACACTGAAAATTAATAAAATTATGTAATTAATGGGAGCATTAGGGAAATCTTTTCTGAAAATTTGATCAAAATCGGATAAATAACTTAGCCAATATGAATTTTTAAAAACTTTAGTAATTTTTTTCTCGGAAAGTTGGCATCACTGGAAAAAAACAAAACCACATGACCATCTTGGGTACTAGACAAATTTATCCTGAAAATTTCATTAAAATCGGTTGAACCGTCTAGGAGGAGTTGCGGCCACAAAATTTTGACTTACGACCGAGCGAGCGAGCGAGCTGACGACGCACACACATACACCCTCATAAACTAAGTTCAGATTCGTCATCTACAGGCTATATGAAGGATTTCTATACAATTTTTTTTTTTTTTGAAAATGTTACAGACACCGTACCAAACGCTTTACTACTTTTCCTTGCAGTCAAAGTAGTAAAAAGAAATGTGGCAAAACAGTTGAACTAAAGTAACATATTTTTTGGATGTGTATCATATGTAAATTTTTTTTCTACTTTCAATAATAAATAAAAAATGAGGTATTCCATTTAAAATAAGGAAGTTATAGTCGATTTCCGGAAATGGTATCTGTATGCCAATATTTGACTGCAACTGAGCATATCGGATTACTTCCATATACCAAATTTCATAACATAATATTATATAACTTTTAAAATATGGACAGCGTAAGCTCATTGTGGGACACTCTGTATATATATATATATATATATATATATATATATATATAGTTTAAATTTGGATACTTTTGTATATAATAAAATTGTTAAATGTTAAAGTAAAACAAATAATCTTTGTGTATTTTAAAAGTTTTGGTCAATAAGTTTTAAAACAGATAAATATTTTTTTTGTATAATTGAAAGATGTATAATTTATAATATGTATTAAATTTTTATATATATATATATATATATATATATATATATATATATAAATGGTAAATACAGCGATTCAAATTTTAGAAGGAATCGGATACGAAATAGTGTATGATGAGTGTGAAATTGAAAAAAAATGTTGTTGCAAAAGTTGCCGTGTTAGTCAGTTAGTCAGCGAATTTTTAATGAACGTTTGATTAAAAGAATTTAAATAAATGATTTTGAAGGTATACGTTTGTTAGTGGAGGTCCGATGAGTAGTTAGAGTGGTATATATATGATTGAAAGAGTGTTTTACGTGAGCGAAAGTTTTTACACCCTTTTGGGTACATGGCGTAATTTTGTATGTATGTATGTATGTATGTAAAGTTTTCAATTAGTAGGAATAGAAGAGCATGTATGAGAGGTGTTATGAATGTGGATGAAGTTCGAGTTATTTGTCTGGCGAATGTTTAGAGGAAACTATAGTGGAAAAAGTTTGTGCCACATTTTTTTGGGTACATAGCGTGATTGTATATGTATGTACAGATATAATTTGTAATATTGGATTTTTATATCTAGATGGAAAATATAGCAATTAAAATTTTAAGAATGTATTAAACACAAACTACAATTTTTGTTCTCAATAATTATGGGAAACTATGTGATATATGAAAATTGATATGCATTTCGTTATTCTTTTTAATTCATATATACGTGTTTTTGTATATTAAAACAAATTTACTTCAGCTTAAAATTATCGTTTAATTTTATTATATATACTTTTTTCATAATTATTTAAAAGTAATCATCATAAATATTAAAAAATTTCTCAACAAAGTATAAGTCCATAAATATATAATTGTTTCACGGAAGTTAAAAATTAATATAATAACGGAAAATTATAAAAATTATAACTGTTTATAGAAAAATTTCATCATTTTATTAAATTTTTTTTTAATTTATTGTAATATACTCAATCAGCCTATTAAGATTCTCGAAAAAATAAAAAAAATTGTTTATTTCGATAATAAATAAATATTTTTATTTATGTCCATTTCTGTTTTTAAATCAGTTAATAGTATATTATGTTACGAGGATTAAAAAGTGATTTTTATTGTATTGAATTAAATATTCACGTCCGAGGCTAAGCAATCTGGGTGAAACAAAGCAAGAGCATTCTGCTCCGAGAAACATATACTATTTTTCTTCAAGCGTTCTGAACGAAACGAAACTAAAAATTAATAAAAATACATACAAGTAACTTTCACTTTACGAACAGTTTGAGAACATTATATTTGTTACGTGATTTGTGAGAATTAATGTTTCTTAAGCTACATTCACAACCTCCAAATTAGCAGTAGGATTAGTAGCTATAATTAACCGTAAAGGTTTGGCATATGCAAGCGCATGAAGTCGTTCACACTGACCGAAATTAGTACTTAATGCAGACTTGCAATTAGTAAGCTACGCAGAACCTTGCAAACTCCAAGCTTTTACGTTAATTTATGTACTAATTCTGCGCTGCGGTCAAACTGCGCATACTCCGAGGTTATGCAAGTATAAAATAATTAAATAGTAAATATATTAGGTTATGTTAACCACAAGTCAAACGTCACTTTTCAAATTACAGATATTTATGTATCCGACTTCTTACGTTTCAAGCTTTTCTCCCTAGGTGGATTCATGCATTTTTGCCGTAAATTAGTTGGCAAAAATTTACGTTATGTTTTATGTACAATTATATCCACAAATTCTACTGCTAATTTGGAGGTTGTGAATGTAGCTTTAGGTCGAATATGCAATTTTTAACAAATCTAACGGTATACCTTGTACTTCTTCAAACATTTTCAATAATCAAATTTAAATTCGAGCAAAAATAAATACTGGAATAATCACTACATAATTTTCAATATGGCCGATGGATCTATCATACCATGTAGTCATATTTGGTGTTGCCATTAGTGGTGTATATAGTAACTATTGTATAATAATGTTCACATAAGAGAAGCAATAGAATTTTATAAAGAAAAAGATAACATCAATCACCGTGAAGAGACACTGATTTAAATAAAATTTAACTTCCTTTATTTAATAATTTATAAATTTTATAATCTAGTTACCTAGTAACTTGTTTCTATGTTTTGTTTATTTATTATATATCATTTGTATCGTTTTTTTCCTGATGATCACGTACGTAGAGTACGTCGAAATGTCGATTTTGTAATTAAAATTAATACAGAACTAAATCCTCAAGTCTTTTTTTTAATTTAAAAACATTTTCGCATAACTCGAAATTTTATTTAATGAATTTATATTATTTTATGTTCTGTGAGCGCAATTTACAATATAAACTCTCAAATTTTGGTTCTGAAAATTTACAGTGCAAAATATCGAAATAGAATTCAAAAATAAATAGTTTAGTTTAAAAAATAAATTTTGGACAGAGTATATATTACAAGATTTGCAATATGTATTTTAGCACGACTGGTATTCGTAAAATTTTATAAACAGATATAATATTTACATGTTATTTTAGTTGCGAATGTATCGTGCGTAAATTAAGTTGCACAGTAGTTAGTGGAAGGATATTTAATATCAGTTTTATATTTGTTTTTGGTTAACTAGGTCTAGTATTTGGTTAGTTTTCGATCGTTAAATTTTATAGTTCACTATTTATATACATGTTTGTACATAATTTATGCTGCTTCATATGTAAAATCCGTCGTAGAAAGTCATAATTTTTGAACAAATATTTATTAATTTTATGTTTATTATGTGTCGTTATGTTCTCGAAAAAGAGGTATGATTATCAAAGAATGTTTGTGCGACAGAGAAAGCTACTGATTTTTAGTAGGATAGCAATAATAAATATTTACAAATTATGATTGTTTAAGTCGAACTAGTTTGTTTATATTATGGGTAAAGTTTGTTTGTGTGGTTTTTGTTTTCCTAGATATTTTTGGCTTTTATATTTTATAACAGTTTTTTTTAATTTTAACAAAAATTATTAAATTAAAAAATATTTTATAATTTAACTACCTACCGTAGATCGGTATTTTATGAATATATATATATATATATATATATATATATATATATATATATATATATATATATATATATATATATATATATATATCTTTCTTTCAAGTAGTGTGTATGAGAGGAATTATGATGAATGATGCTAAAGTTGCTTGTTTGGATAGGAATGTTTGCAGAAGGTTGATTTCGGGATAATGGTAAGAGTTTGTGCCACACTCTTTTGGGTACATGGCGTAATTGTATATATATATATATATATATATATATATATATATATATATTTGTTTCTTGGGATTATCAGTCGGGCAGAATTCAAATGAAACAACTCAATTCATTGAGCAAGCTTTCGGAAATATTTTATTTCCTTTATCAGGCCCTGTATTATAACACATAAATTAATTATATTATAATTATAAAAACACACTATAAAAATATATGTAATTTTACCTGTTTTGTGAATGTATTATTCATAAAAATTGTAATATTAAGTAAATTATTACAGTAAAATTACAAAATATTGTTATTTTTACTGTTAAAAATCTATATAAAATTACATAAATTTAAGATATATTTTTTTACAGTATACTATATATTTATTTATTTGTGTGTTTGTAAATTTTATCTTGAACACGACTTCTAACTATTTCTATGAAATGTTATGAATCTGCGTTTATGTTAATCTGATTTAAACTAACTAATTCTAATTATTTCTATTACATTAATGTATTTTACATGTATATGTAGTCACGTCATTTTCAAATAAAAATTGTTAGGGATTTTATATATATATATATATATATATATATATATATATATATATATATATATACTTATATATAAAAGCAATTTTTCAATACTATTTGTGTCAAAGAGTACTGTAATTGCAGATGTATATGTTAAAAGTGAAATATTTCATAATTTAAAATTGTTATTTTTTCAAATTTTAAAATAAAATCGACAAAATACAATATACAACAAAATTATCAACAACTGTAAGTACAGATTTGTTTAATATTGCGTTTTATTTAGATTTTTTTCTAACTATATAAATACGACATGATAAGAATTGTGATAGATTAATTGAATTACTATTATTTTGTCATATCACTGTTTATCACTTGTAATCAATAAATATTATCGAAAATGATTGTAAAAATAAGTGAGGCATGCAAAGTGACGTCAACGGTCTGGCATGATATTCAATTTATATTATTGTCATATTTCTTCATTTAGCTTTGTTTAAGTTAATAGATTTTGATTTCGAAATTTTTTAAATTCAAATATTTTTCTATATTAATTAAAAGCTTCCAGAAATTCTTTTACAATATAAACGTATAACTGTTAGGAATAATTGCTATGGTAAATATCTTATTCAAATCAGTACAATAGATCCAGAGATTAGGTCCGGGAAGCTAAGCTAGTCCTTGAAGTATGCCAAAAGTGAAAGCGAAATATGCCAAAATTATTTGCCTTTTATGTACTGTTTATTTATGTGCCAAACCCAAAATTTTTGTGCTTAAAAAGAACTTTTGATGTAATGCTAGGTTAGGTTAGATTACGTTAGGTAAGGTTAGGTTAGTTTTAGGTCGAACCGGGAGTTCTATTGTTTTTTTAGCACAAAAATTTTGAGTTTGGCACATAATTGACATATTTCATTTTTACTTTTGGCATACTTGAGGGGCTAGCTTCTAGGACCTCCAGAGATCAGTTCTTTCTAACAAATCAAGTCAGAAATTTTTCTCTATCAAATTAAGCAGAGCTTCAAAACTAAAGTCTTTTTTAAAATAAAACGGCTTTAGGTTTAAGTTCTGTATTCATATTTATTAATAATCGACGTTTTGACGAACTCAACGTCCGTCTTCATCAAGAAAACTGATACAAATGACATTTACAGTAAATAACAAAACATAGAAACAAGTTACTAGGTAACAAATAAGTAACTAAATCATAAAATTTTTATAAATTTTTAATTAATGGAAACCAAATTTTATTTAAATCAGTTCCTTCAGTGATTTTTGTTATCTTTTTCTTTATAAATTTATAAACATTTAAAAGAAAAATGATAAATTTATAAGGAAATGGATAACATAAATCACTGCAGAGACAATAATTTAAATAAAATTTGGTTTTCATCAATTAAAAATTTATAAAATTTTTATGATTTAATTACTTATTTGTTACCTAGTAACTTGTTTCTATGTTTTGTTATTTACTGTGAATGTCATTTGTATCGGTTTTTCCTGATGAAGACTGACGTTGAGTTTGTCAAAAGGTCGATTATTAATAAATAAACTTAAACCTAAAGCCGTTTTATTTTATATAATGAGTTCTGAAAGATTTTTTACTATGTTAAAGCTTTTTTTTTAAATATAATGAGTTGTAAAATGGTATGGATTAGTATAGATCCATATAGAAATACCTTCATTAGTTCCCGTAATTCCTAAGTGGAACATAGGGGGCTACATGCCCGAGAAGCTGAACAAATAGTTTCTTAACAATTTTTACTGCATGCGAGTCGTTAGCTCACAGCTAGGCAAGGCATCTACAGTTTATAGTAGGTTCCGATCAGTTTATAGTGGGTTCCGAACCAATATCAGTTCAGTTGTTTCAAGGTTTTAATACCAGAATTAATATTTAATTTAATTTCTGGTGTTAGCGCGGCGTGAACCAGGGTACAGATAATAATAATATTTATTTATTTAGACAAAATATTAATTAATTTCCAATAAATTATTTGTATTTAACAAATTAATGTATTGTAATATTACTACTTTACTATTATTCCATGTTATTATTTATTACGTAAAAAAAATAAAATTTATAAAATATTGAAAAACACTTTTGCTATATTTAGATTTTTTTAATGCGTTGTTGTTACAATTACGAAAACATGTAAATTATAAAATTTAGTTAATAAATTATAATTTTAATTTAAAACAATAACAAACAAAAAATATGACTACCTATCTACAGACTGTAAATAACGATAATGTCTTTTGAAAATAATACTCCTAACTTTTTATATAAAAATTTTTAATATATTAATTTAATTTTGAAATAAAATAATTATTTATGTATGATAATGGTAATAGTTAAATAAATGTTTATATCAAGTATATATCTTCTTTATCGATATTTATAATTAAATATACATACAAATATTCATCAAACAGACATACACAATCACGCCATGTACCCATATGGTGCGATACAAACTTTTTCCATTATATAGAAATTAGTTTCCATTAAACATTTTTTTTCGACAAGCAAATTTTATTTTATATACATTTATAATGCCTTTCATACATGCTCTTTAATTGAATATATATATATATATATATATATATATATATATATATATATATATATATATATATGCAGTGTGGAAATTAAGTAAGGAATAAATTCAGTAATTCCGTTGATATTAAGTTTTGGAAAAAAAATTTGAAGGAGTATACCGATTTTGACTACAGCGAATATTTTCAGCCTATTTTAAGTTTCTTATTTCATTTGTTTTTTATGTTATGATGTCATCAACTTTTTTTTTAAATATCAACCTATATTTTTACTACTTTGACTGCAAGGAAAAGTAGTAAAGCGTTTGGTACGGTGTCTGTAACATTTTCAAAAAAAAAAAAAAATTGTATAGAAATCCTTCATATAGCCTGTAGATGACGAATCTGAACTTAGTTTATGAGGGTGTATGTGTGTGCGTCGTCAGCTCGCTCGCTCGCTCGGTCGTAAGTCAAAATTTTGTGGCCGCAACTCCTCCTAGACGGTTCAACCGATTTTAATTAAATTTTCAGGATAAATTTGTCTAGTACCCAAGATGGTCATGTGGTTTTGTTTTTTTCCAGTGATGCCAACTTTCCGAGAAAAAAATTACTAAAGTTTTTAAAAATTCATATTGGCTACGTTATTTATCCGATTTTGATCAAATTTTCAGAAAAGATTTCCCTAATGCTCCCATTAATTACATAATTTTATTAATTTTCAGTGTTGCCAACTTTCCGAGAAAAAAATTACTAAAGTTTTAAAAATTTTATTATGGCCATGTTATTCAACCGATTTTACTCAAATTTTCACAAAAGATTCTCCTAGTATTCATGTAATTTATGTAATTTTAACAAAATACAGTGTTGCCAACTTTCCGAAAAAAAAAATTAGTAAAATTTAAAAAAATTTATTTTGACCATTTTATTTAACCGATTTTAATCAAATATTTATAAAAGTTTTTCCTAGTGCCTAAATAAATTATGCAATTTTAACAAAATACAGTGTTGCCAACTTATCGAAAAAAAAAATCACAAAATTTTTAAAAAATTCATTGTGGCTACATTATTTATTCGATTTTTATCAAATTTTCAGAAAAGTATCTCCTATTGCCCACATAAATTATAATATTATTAAAATACAGTGTTGCCAACTTTCCGAGAAATGTCAAAGTAGTCTATATATGGGTTTACCCATATACTTCTAATCTTGTTTATTATGATTTTGATAGTATTTTTTATTCCATTTCCAACTGTATAAAATTTTCAATTGTTACATTTGAAAAAATTGAGTAAAATAGTCTTAAAGTTCAAATATTAAAAATTAATTAAATTTGTCAAAATGACGGAAAGTTATCTAAGGCACATTCGTTTTTATTTTGAGATTTCTAAAAAAAAGCTTAAAAATTGACCTAGAAATTTATTATCTATTCAATTCAAAGTTACATCAATAACTAGATTTATTTTGCTAATTTAATTAATTTTTAATATTTGAATTTGAAGATTATTTTTCTCAATTTTTTTCTAATGTAACATATTGAAAATTGTGACGTCATAACATGAAAAACAAATGACATTAGAAACTGAAAATAGGCTGAAAATATTCGCTGTAGTCAAAATGGCTATACCCTTTCGAGATTTTTTTGAAAAAATTAATATCAACGGAATTACTGAATTTATTCCATACTTAATTTTTACACTGTGTATATATATATATATATATATATATATATATATATATATATATATATATATATATATATACCGGGTGTATACTTGGTTTATGCAATATAGGAAAAACAATGTTATTTTTTTAACATCGCAATTCCTGCTTCCCCGTTAGTTATAGAGAAAAAATATAAGAAACAAAAATTGTTTACAATTAAAAACTACATTATTTACGCTTAAAATAATTGCGATATTGGGTCTCAGTAATTAATTATTAATTAAATAAATATTAACAGTTTTCGGCAATATCAGACAGCCATGGACGAAACGCATTTAAATGCATTTAAATGACAATACACTGACATTTGTGCACAAAATACATTCGCGTTTTGTCCATGGCTGTCTGATATTGCTGAAAACTGATAATATTTATTTAATTAATAATTAATTACTGAGACGTAATATCACAATTATTTTAAGCGTAAATAATGTAGTTTTTAATTCTAAATAATTTTTGTCTCTTATAATTTTTCTCTAAAACTAACGGGGAGGCAGGAATTACGATGTTAAAAAAATAACATTGTTTTTCCTATATTGCATAAACCAAGTATACACCCGGTATATATACAGTGTGTCCCAGGATTGATGTTACAAGAGGTGTAATGGACTAAAATTTTTTGAATTTCATTTCAAGATTCTGGAATTAAGCCCTGCTTCGCGTGAAACGAATTTTAAGAATTTTTTCGTTTTTTGAAAAACAAAATGGCCGTGACGGTGAAGCAAGAACTATTTTCTTTTCAGGTAAAGTACCCTTTTTGTTTAGGATACGACAAAATTTTATTAAGAAAAGTTGTTTATAATGACAAATCATGGCCGTATACCAAACTTCAGGACGATCTACCTACTTTCATTAAACTGTCTGTTTTAGATTGAACAAAATAAATTGTAGGTATCTATTAATTTATTAAAATTTTTATTTGTAGACCATTGAACGAAACAAATAGTATTTACAACAAATTTAACTTACGAAGCTTAATAATATCATTGATGTGCAAAAAATTTATTAAAAAATTACTCAGCGTTATCTGCGAATTCGGAATTTACACCAAACGGCGTGAAATAAAGAAAATAACAATGAAAGTAGGTAGATCGTCCTGAAGTTTGGTATACGGCCATGATTTGTCATTATAAACAACTTTTCTTAATAAAATTTTGTCGTATCCTAAACAAAAAGGGTACTTTACCTGAAAAGAAAATAGTTCTTGCTTCACCGTCACGGCCATTTTGTTTTTCAAAAAACGAAAAAATTCTTAAAATTCGTTTCACGCCAAGCAGGGCTTAATTCCAGAATCTTGAAATGAAATTCAAAAAATTTTAGTCCATTACACCTCTTGTAACATCAATCCTGGGACACACTGTATATATATAAAGAATAAATGTGAATGATTTTGATGATATGCGTTTGCGTGGACGTCCGATAAGTAAATAAATAAATAAATAAATATAAAATTCAACGTCTGTCTGTAGCGAATAGCTTGAGATCCACGGAATAGATTTTGATGGAAGTTTTATTAATAGTTGAGTTTAGTTGTAAACTATGAAAATTGACCAAAAACTCTGTCCGCTTTGAAAAGATTTTGATAGGAGTTTTATTAATATTGAGTTGTTTTTCCAGAAAGGTTTTATTATAGAACAATTTGTTTTTTTATGAAATATGTGTGGTTTAGAAGCAAATTCTTTCTCCAATATTCTTTTTTGCTGCATTACTGATTTAAACTTGAAAATTTAAACAATTTTACTGCAAAAAAGAAAAAGTAATAAAATATTTCGTCCAAATAAAATTATTTAAATTAAGTTAGTTGTATTTTACGAGTATACAAGTTTCTTCACTAAAAAACTGTCACCTTATAAAGCATTAAAAATTTTGTATGCTGACTTTTGCCATAATCCTATTTATATATATATATATATTGTTTTTTATTTCTTTTCTTTTTGATTCTCGGGTGAATAAATTGCGGGCCATAATTTTTATGTATGTGAGAATATTTGCTCCAAGTATAAATTTCACCAACTGCAAATGTTACAACCGTGTATAACCACGTTTTTACGACAAGGTGTGGTTAAATAAAATACTTCTTTTTTTTTTTGGCCAGTCTCATTTCGGTTGCACAGATTGAGCGGCAGAAATTGTCCGAATATTTCTGATTGATTTCGGATGAAAGAGAAGCGCACATCAAGCCCCGATTTGTTCAGAATTTAAACTTGTCGCAATTAAATAACAATTATGTGTTGTTATGACAACATTATACCGATGACTAAATATGTAAAGACGCACTGTCGGTATTTGAATAAGAATTTACAATTGTACTTTATGTACTACATACTAATTTCTTGTCGTGTTTATATCTCTTGTTTTTATTTGATTTTGATATTTAAAAGTGAATTTTTTTTCATGTACATATTTATTTTAATATTTTTAAGAGTTAAAAATTTGAAATACTATTATAATTAAAGAAATAGTATACAAATTTAATTTGGTGTTAAAAAATGCACTGTTCTTTGTATAAACATTTTGTGTTAAAAAGAACATATTTATGTATTTTTTATTTTATACTTTACAACAGTGTCAAAAAATTATAATACCAAAACGTGCATGTTTTTGACAGTTTTTTGGTGTAATTTTTAAATTATTTTGGTGTTAAATAATTATACTATTCTTTGTATGAACGTTTTTGTGTTAAAATAACACTATATTTATGTAAATTATACTTTACACTATTGTCAAAAATGATGATACCTACCAACAAGTGTTTTATGATATTTGTTGGTGTAATTTTTAAATTATTTTGGTGTTAAAAAATTACACTATTCTTTCTATAAACGTGTTTCTGTGTTAAAAATGTCACTATATTTATATATATTATACTTTAAAATATTGTCAAAAAAATGGTAATACCGAAAAGTGTATGTTTTTGGCATTTTTTTTTGTCTAATTTCAATTTATTTGGATGTTAAAAAATACACTATTCTTTGTATAAATCTTTCTGTGTTAAAAATGACACTACAATTTTGTATATTATTGTCAAAAAAAGATAATATTAACAAGTATATGTTTTTGAATTTTTTTTTGGGTGTAATTTTTAAATTATTTTGGTGTTAAAAATTACACCATTCTTGGTATAAACGTTTCTGTGTTAAAAATGACACTATGTTTATTTGTACTACTTTACAGTAGTATCAAAAAATGATAATACCAACACACACGGAGAGAAAAGTATGCTAAAATTAAAGAGAATTCTCTTTATATTAAACATAATTTCTCTTGAAAAAAGTGATAAGTATAAATTATTTTCAATAAAAGAATATTTGTATACTTAGATATTATATTAAATATAAGAAACAGTATTTCATTGGATTGAAAATAAATATGGTAAAAATAAATAAACTGAAATATTTATCATATGTATATGTTTTTATTAAATTTAAAGAAACAGTATATTTGGTACAAGAATAAATTATATTATAAAAATAAAAAATAATATATTTATTTTAAGTATACGCTGATACTAAATTTTATCTAGTAACATATTTATGTCATATATAATATTGTATTCATTTTAAAAAAAAATATTTTATAGTAAATTATCAGTTTTTTTTACAATGAATACAATATTATATTTGATATAAATATGTTAGTCGATAATATTTAGTATCGGCGTATACTTAAAATAACTAAATACATTGATACATTATTAATTAGAAATATATCGATTTAAAAATAACAAAATATTTTGAAAATAATTAAAAATTATCCAATACAAATTGGGCAAATTGACATAGATTATCATAATTATAAGTACTACAAATTAACTACTACTAACTACAAATTAACATCTACTTTTTCAGAATTCTTTGTTACAATATCTTGCGCTCCATCAATGTCTTCTGAATACAAAATTTCGGAAGAACTGTTAAAAAATTCTTGGGTTTCACTGGATGTTAAACTAGTGATAGTTATAGTCGAACTTGATGATTCACCATCATTTTCCTATTGTATAAAAATATAATTTATTTATATTATAGATTGAAATAATAAAAAATAAAATATACATACTTCTTTGTCACGTATATATTTTCTAAATTTTTTTTAAAAATAATAATCGAATTCCAATTTTTGGAATTAATTCTTTTATTATATTTTCATCAAGCATCTCAAAGTTTGTTTCATCAATTCCTTCATCTGCAAAAATGTAAAATTAAAAAAATAGTAAATTTACAGTATATTAGTATTTTTAGTGCGTTTTTTTCAATTACTCCTTTATAATTTGAAATTTTAAGATCTATAAAAAGTTAAAAATTTAGAAAAAAATAATAAATATATATCACTCTATTCTCTATATAGACCATGAAAAAACAAATAATATCAAATAAGAACAAATATGCCATTCTATTAAAACTAACTTTATATGAAACATCTTGTACAATTGAAAATAATATCAATTTGCGGATCTGAAAAAAGTATATGATTCCATCATATATTTATATTGAACGTTACCTTACGTTACGGCATTTCAAGTCAACATTTCAATCTTTCAATGTTGTTTCAAATATTTTACTTTGTTTCTAATAACAAAGAAGTAATTAAAGAAGAACGCACTAACAACTCAACCAATATGTGCATGTACAGGTTATTGAGCTAACCTGCAAAAAATATTATACGTATTATTTATTTACTTATAATTATTTATAGTATACGTACTTAAATATCTGCTTACCTTTAAATTTTTCTTCTAAACTTTCTAACTGCCACTGTTTTAAAATATTTACAACAAAATTATCCATTTCTTTGTAATCCAATAACCGCGAACACACAAAGGTGTATGACATACAGATAACAGACTGGATGGAACAGGCATAGCGCAAGTAATATATTGTATATTCATATTAAGCATATAATACATTAAAATTTGTTGCTAGGAATAAAATATATTTAATTTAAATAATTTTATAGATTTAATTGTGTTAACAAGTGAAAAATATACTTAAATGAAACATACATATTTTTAATATATTATTAAATTATTTTCAAATAACCTCGTAAACTTTTTCTTAATATTCATTAGTTTATTTTAAAGAAAAATATATTACATTTAAAAAAAATAAATTTAAGAATACGCATTTTAAGAAACCTTTTTCTCCGTGCATGTATATTTTTGACATTTTGTTTTGGTGTAATTTTTAAATCATTTTGATGTGTCTCAAATGTAATGCCGGATGAATTATTAATGTTTTCTTTTTTTAACTTTATACTTAATTTTTCTTTAAATTTTTATATTTTTTATTTATTAATAGAAAACAATAGATATAAATAATTAATAGAGCTATAAACAATTTATTAGATTATTTGTTCGGTATGTTTACAAAATACTTTGGCATTTACATTCATAATGTATAATGTGTTCATGTCGACTTGTGGACATATATATGATCGGGAATTCTTATTTTAGACTCGTAAAACTCTGTGTATTTGGCAACCGTTTATATAAACAGTTTTACTCAAAATTCTGCTTCTTTTAATCATTTTCATTTAGGTTTTTTTTTTAGTTTTATGATATTATTGATTTATATTTGATAAAAAAATCTATCTTAGTTTTTATGCAAAAATTTGTATGGAAAGAAGAATCGCAAAATTATGTGTAATATAATAAGCATAAAGAACAATAATATTAAGTTTGCAGATATACTTTAAAAAATACTTGAAAAAAGTGTTTCTGTTCTTGTTCTATATGAAATTTTGTTTTTGACAAGACAAGAAAATACTTAAATTATATATTAATAAAGTTTCTATTTTCAAAATTACGAAATAAATAAGAAATAAATAAGAGAATAAACTATAGAACAAATGTTGCAAATCTGTTCGCATCTCGTAAGATTCGAAGCTTTATTACGAAATATTTTGTTTGATTTTATTTTCTATCAAAAGATAATATCTCGAGATATTCCTTGAAATAAATAGTTATTTCATAAAATACTGATCTTAAATTTTAGAATAGTTTAGAAGGTTAGGTTAGGCTAGGTTAGGTTAGGTATTTTGTGAAATAACAAGTTACTTCATGGAGTAATTATACGCTTTAATAGTGACATATACATATTTGCAGCAAAATTTTTTATCTTATTTCGATACATATGATTAGGCTAGGTTAGGTTAGTTTAGGTATTTTGTGAAATAACTAGTTATTACATGGAATACCAAAATTATACGCTTTAATGGTAATTGTAAACAGATACTTAACTAAGAAATATATACACGTATCTGTATCTTTTTGAATAAATGCTCGTAATTTTTACATTAATAAGGAAAATAAAATAGCGACAATGAAATACCTAGTTCATAAAGAATTAATTACATTCAATAAGTTATCTAGTAATATAAAAAAAAACTGCACATCATTAATTTCATTTAAACATGAAACAATATTTACATTTATGTAATAACTATATTTAAGTATATTGTAACAAATGTGTTATTGTATATTGTAAGGTATTTATTGTCTTTGTAATAGCATTTTTTGCTAATAATAATTATTATTATTATTATAAATTAAAATTAATATTTTGTTTCTTTTTGTGTGTTACAGATTAACTAGTGGTGCCATCAAGGATAAAAAGTGTTTTTAAAAATATTTTTTAAAATATTTCGTGCAATATTGGTTTAAGTTTTTTAAATTTTATTAATTATAGTTTATACTTCATATTTTAAGCTTAAAGATTTTAGTTGATTGATTTTTGAAAAATTTATTTTATTTAGTGCAATTTTATTATTTTATTTGTTTATATTTTAAAATTTTATTAGCGAAAATTACATTATTTTTGAAACTATTAATATTAGTTATTTTATTGTGAAAATTTTATATAAAAATATTTTATTTAAGTTTTATAATTGTGATTTTTATTAAACCAATATTTTATTTTTAATACAAAAGTGAATTTTTATTTTAATACGTTACGTTTTTAACTGATAAAGTGTTTATATTTGAATAATTGTGTGTGTGGGGCACTGTGTTTGTTGAATAATCTAAATTTGAATTTACTTTTCACTGAGCGTGATCGTCAACTGTTTTGCACTGTTTCACTAAACAACACTTGCGGCCGAAAATCTGAGAGCATTGACGAGTTCGCGCGTCGTTGCAGGAATAACCGTATAATCTCGCGCGCGTGTCCGTGGCGTCCGAAATTAGTTGCGTCGTTTTCTCGCTAGGGTGTGCTCGGTGCACGTCGATTGAATGCGTGTGTGTTTTGACACGTTCTGCTTTACCTCACGGCTACACGCTGCCGACGACGACGATTCACCGGGCGTCGGATTATCCGACGCCAACACGACGCTTCATCCGGTCACGATTTCGCCCGGCGAAATGGCGTCCAATCCGCAAGAGGTACAGGCCCTCCTCCAGAATCGGGAGGATAAAATTCGGGAACTAGAGGAGAAGTTACGCGCACGTGACGAGGAAATCTCGCAGTTACGTTCGCATCTCGATAAGTTTCAAAGTGTTTTTCCCTATCATTTTAACGCGGCATCGCCCATTCATAAGGGCTTAAATAATAATGTGGGGCCGCGACAGAGAAAACAAAGGGCACAGGGTATTTCCGCCGAGCCACAGAGCGAGGCGTCGATTCAGGAACTTTCCAGGAAGACCTTCCAGACTTATGACAAACAAGAAAGGTAGGAACTGTACTATTTTTATTGATAAACAATTAAAGACTACTTATTAGTTGATTATATGGTTCAATTATTAAATTATTGACTGTTTTTGAAACAGCTGATTGATTAATCAGATGACAACTATGTGTTTAACATTTCTAATTTTATGATTTATGAGAAACAGTTAAAAAAAATTGTTTCATAAAACTGACAGAAATTGTGTTTACAATAAATACACTGAAAGTGAATTTATAAATATCAACAGATATTTTTTAAGCGTGTTATCAAATAGTTTTGGCAAAAACTTTGAAAATCATTTATCTTTATATTACACTAATTATTTCTAGCTTTGACAAAAAATTGACATTTATATAAAAGTTTTTAAAATTAATTTTCTATAATACAGGGTGTTCTATTTTCTTTTGTATTTATTACAAATAGTTAAAAAACTGCTTTATAGTCTTTTTTTAAAGAAAAAAATATTGTGAAAGTGCAAATTTATTTTAGGTAATGCAAATTGTTAAATTTAATTAAGAATAGATATATAAAATTTTGTCCAATTTTAGTTAGAATGTTTGAACTCATAGTCAAACATTACATTTTGGAATTATACACTTTTAGCTGTAACAGAGATGTAAAAATAGTAATCTATGTAATAGTAATTATAATAATAATAGTAATAGTATATAGTTTCATCCAATATTTTTTCTACGACTGTCTGACTGCTGTTAGACTTACTTTACACAAACATCAAAACACAAATCTAAAATTTGATGGTTTTATAATGACGAGATAACTTTGTTTTCAATGTACTCTTTTTAACGCTAGAATGAAATATTGATAATGGATACGTTACAGAATTTTTTTTTCACATTTTTTTACTTTTTTTTATACTAAATAGATATTTCACGCTCAAAAACACAAAGTAGGTACAATTTTTTGAGTCAGCAGAAAAAATGTATAATAAAATGAAAGAATTATATAAAGGTGTCCCAAAATTCAGGCAAGCTTTGAATTTTACGCCATTTGTGCGGTAAAGTGTTGCCAACAAAAAAAAGAGACAGCGTGACAGCTGACAGTTCAGATTGTACCTGTACAGCTATACTATATATATATATATATATATATATATATATATATATATATATATATATATATATATATATATATATAGAAATATAAGATTTTGACCGTAAGATTATATTTAGAAAAAAGGAGATATTGGGATGTCGGTCATCAATGTTCGGGCTAAATAATTCAAACCTCTATTTGAATTTAATTCCGAGCTTTCGGCCTTATTTTAGACCATCTTCAGGGAAAAGTTCGAAGAGATTAATGTTAATGGTTGAAGCTCGCGAAAACAAATACATATCTTTGTTTAGAATTCATGAAATTGGAATTAGGTGTTTGAGATTAAAATTATTTTTTATTGTTACAGTTTAAAATGAAATAAGTTATTAAAAATAAAAACACATTATTATGTTGATGTATAAAACTTGTCTGATTTACCAGAAACCGTTGTACTAATAAATAAAAATGTCGTTAAAAAATTTTTATATTACTTTTGAAATTTTATTTAAAATTTTGATACCATTTTATATATATTTATATATATATATATATATATATATATATACTTTATGAATCAATAAGAAATTTACAATTTTTAATGAAAAACCTGTGTTTTTTTATCAAAACTATTTCTTGCGTGAATTTTGGGACATTCTATATATTTACAATTACTTATTATTACTTAATGCGTGACATTTTAATCTAAATAATAAAGTACTTATGTCATACCAATTATTTTTCTACTCAAATGGAATCTGTACAATTTTTTGATTGACATATGGAAAAGTCATAAATCTTATAAAACGTGCAATTATTAATATAAAAATGTTTTCACATAACATTTTCAAACATGTGCAACATAATACATCATAAACATCTAGGTAACAAAGTGCATTTAATAAATAATTTTCGTATTCTCGACCGACCGTAATACTCGCTAAAATTTATTGTTAAATCTAGGCTAAAAACTATAGAACACATTAAGCGAACTGAAATAGCTTTTTGTGATCTATATAATGTTTGGCGCCATCATTTCACTTCATAATTTATAAATTTGACATTTTAACGATATTTTTATTTTATACTATCATCTTCTATGTTCCTTGTTTGTGATTTTTATTTTGCTAGTTTTTTTTTTGTTTTCTTCTACAAATATTTGACTAATATTTGCCAAATTTTTTTTCGGTGAATATAAAAAAAATGTTAAAAATAGTTACTGAAATTTGTTAATTATAAATCGATAATAATAACTGAGATGAAGGACAAATATATTGGCTTACAAATGCTATTATTATGGCCGCATAACTTTGGTGATACAGTTTTTTATGATTGATTTTTGTTTTTATTAGTTTTGATAGTGGAAAATTATTTCTGTTTAAAAAAATTCTTGAAATTTCTAAGTTAATCATACCTAACATAACATAATCACGCCATATAGCCAAAAGGTGTGGCACAAACTCTTTCCACTATCCCACTATTAGTTTTTTTCAAACGTTCCTGTTCCAGACAAGCAACTCTCGCTTCATCCACATTCATAATACCTTTCGTACATGCTTTTCTATATTTATTACTTGGAAATATTTTCTCACACAAGCCACTTTCTCAATCATACCACTCCATCTACTTATCGGACACGTAATCGTTTACTTTTGAAATTATTCACATATATTCTTTTAATCAAGCATTCCTTACACATTCGCTCAAGATAATCGAACCATTTTAACTAAGTAATACTAATTTTTGCAACAACATTTTTTTTTCAATTTCACACTCATCATACAGTAACCTATTTCGTGCCCGATTTCTTATACATTTATGGTACAAACTCTTTCTTCAAACATTCCTATCCAGACAAGCAACTCTAGCTTCATCCACATTTATGATACCTGGAATGAATACATACTCTTTTATTCCTACTACTTGGAAACATTCGCTCACGCAAGCCACTGTCCCGGACGTTCACGCAAATGTATACCTTCAAAAATCATTCATATTTATTCGTTATGTAATAATTGTAAAGCTCTACTGGCGATTAACAAATAATATATTTATTAAAAGAAACGAATATGGAATGAATATATTACTTAAAGTGAGTAGAAAAATAAATTTACTACATTATATTTTAAATAATAATTATTCTTTCGACATTTTTATTTAAAATCTTGAAACCAATTACATAGAAATTTATATTATTACTGACTTAATTTAAAGTGGGAATTTATTGTTCAATATCGTACTTTAAATGAACATTAAGCTCTGGAAACATTATGAATTATGATTACATTAAAAAAATTGTATTAATAAAATTTGATAAGTGGTTTATTAACTCACAGACAAACAAGTGTGTGTATGATGGTGTACGCGTACTTGGTTGCTTAGCAACGCAAGAAGACGATGAAGAAGAATATAGTAAAGAAGATGAACATAAACTCATATTATGATAAAGTAGTTATTTACACATTATAAAGCCGAGCCAATCTACAATCTTATATTTCTTATTTAAGTGCTGTTCAACATGAAACACTTTGGTACTTGAGGGACTCAAGCTGCATTTACAATTAGAACTTATCATTCACAATGATAACGCTGTCAAATTTGCTTATAATTTTTGATTTTTAAATCAAATTTTAAATAATAATTCATTACATATAATATACATTATATATAATTATATAAATTATATACAGGGTGATTTGTGACGTCGGGGAAAAACTACACCGGATGATTCCTATGAATAATCTAAATGAAAAACTTCAAATAAACATATGTCCGAAAATGCTTTCTAACGGAACTGCAGCCATTAGAAGTTTATTACATGTAACATCAATCGCGTTAGCCTTATTTATTATGTCAGGAAAAAAAAAACAAGTCTTAAACTTCTGAATAATTGTAAAATTACTGATATAAATTTTTGTACACACATAAATAAATATATAATAAACAATTTACAATAATTAAAAATCGAAGACAAATTTTATCGGGACGCAGTAAGTCATAACTAGTAAGTGGCGAAACGTCTACGACGAAGATATATCGACCACGTCATACCAGCCCAGAAAATTCTATAAATTCAATTCACTGTCTACTCTTTTTAGGGAACGAGTTATATAAGCACTTTTTGGGGTAATTTTTTTTTTCGATCAGTGTAGCTTCAATGCGAATACAACTTTAAAATCATACCTAGTATGATTAGTATCCATATCTCAAAACATTTTTAATTAATATATTTAAAAAATAAAATATAAAATCCGCAATGTCCTGGCTGTGTAACTTTAAAATTACCAATTACATATTACTTTTAATAAGCCCGAGAAATAGAATTCTAGTTTCAATGTTTATAGCAAAAAGCTCTCATTAGCTCATATTACGAAATTTGCATCTTCCTTATGCAATTAAATACAAAATTTATATATATATATACAGTGTGTCCCAGGATTGATGTTACAAGAGGTGTAATGGACTAAAATTTTTTGAATTTCATTTCAAGATTCTGGAATTAAGCCCTGCTTGGCGTGAAACGAATTTTAAGAATTTTTTCGTTTTTTGAAAAACAAAATGGCCGTGACGGTGAAGCAAGAACTATTTTCTTTTCAGGTAAAGTACCCTTTTTGTTTAGGATACGACAAAATTTTATTAAGAAAAGTTGTTTATAATGACAAATCATGGCCGTATACCAAACTTCAGGACGATCTACCTACTTTCATTAAACTGTCTGTTTTAGATTGAACAAAATAAATTGTAGGTATCTATTAATTTATTAAAATTTTTATTTATTTATTTATTTTTATTTATATATTTTTTTTATTGTTTATGGTCTACAAATAAAATTTTAAAGAAAATAGTTCTTGCTTCACCGTCACGGCCATTTTGTTTTTCAAAAAACGAAAAAATTCTTAAAATTCGTTTCACGCCAAGCAGGGCTTAATTCCAGATTCTTGAAATGAAATTCAAAAAATTTTAGTCCATTACACCTCTTGTAACATCAATCCTGGGACACACTGTATATATATATATATATATATATATATATATATATATATATATATATATATATATATATTAACGTTCTAGCGTTATTTGCTTATGCTAATTATATAATACAGAAAAATATTTTCAACTGTATGCATAGAAATTACAGTGATTATAGCGGAGAAATCGGTATTAATATTTGATTTCTTGATCATGTCCAGTTATATTTATTTTTTACAATAAAATGTTTTAAAACAAATCGTGTAAGTAGTTTTATCTTGGCATGAGAATTTGCATATGCAAATCATATAATTGATGTAATAATATTTATATTTTATAGATTAGCGTGTTTTTCTATGTAGTGCCCGATAATTTCATACTGTTTATTTATACTTATTGTCGCTTGTGTTTACATGTTGAACAGAATTTAGAAAATTAAATTTAAATGCATATAATATTAAATACAAATTATAGTAGTATTTTAATTATTTTTAAGAGATACGAAAGTTGATCAAATAGTAATGCATCCGAATTTATATTTTAGTTGCATTATTGAAGCTATTCATATTTTTTTTTTATTACTGCAGTTTTAAAAGTACTATTAGTTATTCTTCAATTCTTTTTTACAATAAAAAATATTACTTTAAAACCAACGTTTTCACGATTACTTCAAAAGTAAACAACATACTTTTGATCTGTAAAGTAGTTTATTTTCAAATAATAAAAAATCTTTCAGAACTCATTATGTAAAATAAAACTGCTTTAGATTCAAGTTCTGTATTAAAATTTATTTATAATCAACGTTCGTTTTCATCAGCATACAAATGACATTTGTATCAGTTTTCTTGATACAGAACTTAAACCTAAAAGCAGTTTTATTTTAGTTTTAATTTGAATTTGTTTATTAAAAATATGTGAAGAAATTGCAATATGCACCGTCATTTTTATCAGAAATTGCATATTCGACCAGACAAACACGGTCAAGTATATTTAATTTGACATCTCCGGCGACCATATTGAAAATTATTAAGTCAAGTTTAGTTGATTGAGACATTTGCTTTATTTTTGTAAGAAATAGACAGTATACATGTCTAGATTTGTTCGAAATTATATATTCGACTATAAAAAAACGTTAATTATCACAAATCATGTAACAAACAAAAATTATATACATACATATTATTCTACAGCTGTTAGTAAGGTTACGGTTACTTGGTATGTATTTTTATTTATTTTTAGTTTAGGTTAGGTTAGAACGCTTGAAGAAAAAATAGCATATGCCTGATTTGAAGCAGAATTCTTTTTATGTTTCGCTCAGATTGCTTAACTTCAGCTTTGCCTCTGCAAGTATCTGGGCTTAACACAATAAACATCGATTTATACTTCTCGTAACATAATATATTACTTTCAATTAGAAAAACAACAAATTGAATCTACATTAAACTACCATGACGATATTTAATTATTTCATAGAAGAAATAAAATATAATTATAAGGAAAAATATTAAAATATTACTTACCGTGAATTATTTAATAATCATTAGTAAATACGCATTATACATTTTAAAATTATCTTTAAATAATTGCTGTCTAACTAAAATTGTATATACGTATGTATGTATTCATATTATAAAATTATATTTTATATGACCAGCAAGTTATCATTAATGCCAGACACGTATTTTTAATATAAAAATCACCACAGTTGGCTGTGTGATTTTAATCTAAAAATTGTATAAAAATTTTATACGCGGTTAGTAATTATATAATGATATAGCGATTGGAAAAGTGTTGGTAATATGAATTGCACATACCTATAATTAATTAATTTGTTATTGATTTGTTTTAATTATTTCATCTAATTTATGGATTATAATCTAATGAAAGTTTTTATTCTAAAATAATTAATATTTTAACGTAGTAAAAAATCTTTTAGAAATCATTATATTAAATTAAATTAAATGAAAGTTTAAAATAAAACTGCCTTAGATTAAAGTTTTGTATTAATATTTTTTTTAAATCGACGTTTCGACGAAACTCAAAGTCCATTTTCATCAGGATAAATGATATAAATGACATTACAGTAAATAACAGAACATAGAAACAGGTTACTAGGCAACTAGTAAGTAACTATATCATACAATTTATATATTGTATTTTTAATTAAAGGAAGCCAAATTTTATTTGAATCAGTTACTAGTGATTGATGTTTATCTTTTTTTTTTTATAAATTTTGTATTGCTTTTTTTATCAATCTGCAACAGATTGATAAGAGAAGCAATAGAAATTTATAAAGAATATACTGGGTGATTTATGACGTCGGGGAAAAACTACACCGGATGATTCCTATGAGTAATCTAAATAAGACACTTCAAATAAACATATGTCCGAAAATGCTTTCTAAAGGAACTGTAACCGTTAGAAGTTTTTTACATGTAACATCAATCGCGTTAGCTTTATTAATTATATCAGGAAATTTCTAACATTTTGTTTAAACACTAGTAAACCAATTTACTAGTAATGACTTACTGGGTCCCGACAAAATTTGTCTTGGATTTTTAATTATTCTAAATTGTTTATTATATATTTATTTATGTGTGTACAAAAATTTATAAACTAGTAAATTGGTTTACTAGTGTTTAAACAAAATGTTAGAAAATCAATCAGTAATTTTACAATTATTCAGAAGTTTATTACTTGTTTTTTTTTTCCTGATATAATAAATAAGGCTAACGCGATTGATGTTACATGTAATAAACTTCTAACGGCTACAGTTCTGTTAGAAAGCATTTTCGGACATATTTTTATTTGAAGTTTTTTATTTAGATTACTCATAGGAATCATCCGATGTAGATTTTCCTCGACGTCATAAATCACCTTGTATACATATAGTTACCTAGTAACTTAAATTAACTTATTAATAAATATTAATAGAGAATTGCAACTTGAAGCCGTTTTATTTTAATATAAATTTTTTGTATAAAAAAATGTGTCGTATAAAGCCAACATAAAAGATTTCTATAAAAATAATATATTTATTTTTTGACAATGTTAGAGATGTCGTATTAAACGCATTTAGTCGAAGTTGTAAAAATAAAATTTCCTGTTCAATATTATTAAGTTTAATGCACTCAGTATAACAATTCTTAATACATTTATCACCCTATTAATAAAGTCATATGATGTTTTTGATAATTTATCGTGTCTGGTAATTCTCCTATATTCAGTTATTTGCAACGCAGTACAGCGTTGTGTCTGTTAATATAGGCGTATTGTATTATATCAATTCGAATGATCTTATGACTCGCCATTAATTTATTCATTCTTGTTCATTGAGGTATATTATATATCAGATGAATTCATAATTCACGCTATATCTATCTGGAGAAGTACTATAGATGCTGATGTACGACTGCTTAGCAGCTGCTAACTTAACACATTTTCAACATAATTATTTACCAGCATAGATTTTATATAATCATTTGCAGTTGATCATAAATTTAGTTCTTAAATAAAAATTTTCAAATATATTTAATATATAATACATACATACATACATACATACATACATACACAATCACGCCATGTACCCAAAAGGGTGTGGCACAAACTCTTTTCAACATCCCGAAATCAGTCGCCTCCAAACACTCCTATCCAAACAAGCAACTTTCGCTTCATCCACATTCATAATTCCTATCATACATGCTCTTCTATTCCTACTACTTGGAAACTTTTGCTCACGCAAGACACTCTCAATCATATCACTCCAACTACTCATCGGACGTCCACGCAAACGTATACCATCAAAATCATTCAAATAAATCTTTTTAACCAAACGTTCATTAGACATTCGCTCAACATGTCCGAACCATCTTAACTGACTAACACCAACTTTTGCTACAACATTTCTTTCAATTTCACACTCATCATACACTGATCTATTTCGTACCCGATCTCTCCTATTTACACCACATACCCCAAGTAAAAATCTCATTTCCACAGCAGTCATTTTTCGTTTATGCTTTTGCAACCAAACTCAACATTTACTACCATACATCAACGTAGGCACCAAAACTGCATTGTATATACTTATTATTAAATTATTAACAAATTTTAATTTATAAAATTTGTAATTTATTTAGTAAAATAAACATAATGTATTATATTCATCTGGGCACAAAATATCACAAGCACGATTTGGTCCGATGCCTGTAAGACAAGTTTTTGGGCGATTATCTGGAAAAATGGCTAAAAATTGCATTTTTGAGAGCTCGGTGGACCCTCTAAATATTTTTTAAATGGCGAACGGGATCGTATCCGTCTATTTCAGACCAAAATCAATGGCACGTATTCTCACCTCATACGAAAAAGTGCTTTTTCAAAAAAGTGCTTTTGACGTTCACTTAAAATCAGTTATTAAGCATTTTAAAATAGTTTATTGAAATTTTATAATACCAAATATAATAAAAATGATCAAATATAGAAAAATTATTTATATTTGATGACAAACAGAAGCAAAAAGTTATTTTAAAATTAATGATAAAAGCTCTTTTTCACGAAAAAGTGAGGTGAGAATACGGGGCCATTGATTTTAGCGCTGAGCCAGCTGTTTCGATTTTTTTCGAAACACCCTAATAAATATCGTGACAAACCTTCTCATGCAGCATTCACTTGATATGTTGATATGCAGATATGTATAAAATGTTTGCGAACAAAATGTATTTGGCTTGAAGTGATATAGAAGTAGCAGAAATGTCTTCAGCGTATTTCTCTATCTAGTCTAGAAGAACCTACACAGCACACACACACACACACACACACTCACACACAGTCATAGCCTACTAGGACTCATAAATTCTCCTATCATTAGATAGGTTGGTGTAGTATTCGCTTTATTTCTACTCTGAAATAGATAGTATTAATTTTATGATGCTTGCACACTTGCCTCGCACGATTTGAATTAAATGCGAAATTAACACGTTTCATGTTGGGCGAATTAATTGATTAACTTGTTACTATCTTTCCTATAGATGTTCCATATACAGTGTGATTCACATTTTATTCAATTTATATATCATTCATTCAGTAAAACACATTTCTAATTTGTTTTTGATATAATTAAATTAAATAAAAATATATATGATATACCGACATATTCCCAAAAAAAAATCTATCTACTTTTAAAATAAACTGCTTTAGGTTCAAGTTAAATAAATCAAAATTAAATAAATTGATTCAAATTTTTCAAATTACAGTAAACAACAATAGATAGAAATAAGTTAACAAATAAGTGAGTAGATCATAAAATTTTATCGGTTTTTTTTAATTAATGGAAGCCAAGTTTTATTTAACGCAATCCTTTCACAATGATTGATGTTGTTTTTTTTTTATCAGTTTATCCCAATGAATACGAGCGTTGAGTCTCGTCGAAACGTCGATTATAAATTAATTTTAATACAGAACTTGAATTTAAAGCAGTTCTGAAAGTATTTTTAATATGCTATCTACTATTATCAGTGAAACATGTAAAAATAAGTAGTATAGGAAAATCGCTCTTAACGTACAGGCAAGTCTGCATACAAATATAACTCACACTTTAGAAGGCAAACCCTATAACCTCCAATATAATGTGAATAGCAAATTTGCAATGATGCTAACGTAACAATCACGTTTCAGAACAGTGTATTCTTTTACACACCCGATAGCTTGAGGCATAATACGAAGCAAGATATGAAAATACAATCTCATAAATTTCATTCCATTTTGAAGGCGAATAATTAACTTGTTTTAAGGTTTTTGTTATTCGTAAACATCACGAAACGGCGATGAATACCCTACTAATTTTTTACTCTTTGTAAAGCCTCATTCAGACTGACTGTTTTAGTTTTACGCACGAATACAGGAATTTGATCAATCCAAACACAGTTTTAAATTTAACATGAAGTGTTTGAATTGGTCAAATTTACATTTTTCTACTTGTCTTTAAATTAATTTTATGTTTTAGTTTGCTCTTTACTAGCTTTTGTATTTGTATCAGTTTTTTTCCGTTGAAGATGAGCGTTGAGTTTCATAGAAACGTTGATTATAAAAAACTTTTAATACAGAACTTGAACTTAAAGCAGTTTTATTTTAAAGAATGAATTCTGAAAGATTTTTTACTATGTTAGCTTATATAAATAAATTTATCAAAAAATATTTAATAATCTCAATTTTTGCCTGTAATAAAACTTAACAACTGGTTAAAATTAAAATAATGCATTTGCGTTGATTTTTCATGTGAAATTTTTTGCTTTAGATTGGAAGTTTTTACTTTTAACACAAAATTAAATGTGTTTTTGAACTGTAAACTTACGTTTTTCTAATGAAAATAAAAATTTAATAGAAAAAAAAATAATAATAATTAGCAATAGTACAATATTTCCAAAACTTTGTATGTATGTATTTTTTTTATTATTATTAGCTTAATGCTATTTAAATGAATATTGTTATTATTATTCCGCTTTATAAATCTCACCACGTCAGCAAATTTTGTTGGGTACAATTAACCGGCCCTGAGGTCAATTATTAATTAATTTATTATTATTATTATTATTATTATTATTATTATTATTATTAACATGAATATGTGCAAACGCCCTTTTTGGTAACAAAGTTTAAAATTCGTAAATTACATTATATAAAAATTAGTTCGGTTTTGTTTCAAAAAAAAAACCTATATTTTTTCGGTTAAGGGTTACTGTTACCGGTTTTAAAGGATTTTAGAATATCGGTTAAGGTTACAGTTAATGTGTGCAAAATATCAGAAAAAATGATACAAATAACATTTACAGTAAATAAACAGAACAATGAAACAAGTAACTAGATTATAAATTTATAAATTTTTAATTAAATAAAATTTACATACATACATACATACACAATCATGCCATGTATCCAAAAGGGTGTGGCACAAACTCTTTTCATCATCCCGAAATCAGTCGCCTCCAAACATTCCTATCCAAACAAGCAACTTTCGCTTCATCCACATTCATAATTCTTCTCATACATGCTCTTTTATTCTTACTACTTGGAAACTTTTGCTCACGCAAGCCACTCTCTCAATCATACCAATCCAACTACTCATCGAACGTCCACGCAAACGTATACCATCAGAATCATTCAAATAAATCTTTTTAACCAAACGTTCATTAGACATTCGCTCAACATGTCCGAACCATATTAACTGACTAACACCAACTTTTGCTACAACATTTTTTTCAATTTCACACTCATCGTACACTAATCTATTTCGTACCCGATCTCTCCTATTTACACCACATACCCCACGTACAAGTCTCATTTCCACAGCAGTCATTTTCCGTTTATGCTTTTGTGATCTAGTTACTTGTATTTTGTTACCTAGTAACTTGTTTCTATGTTATGTTTATTTACTGTAAATGTTATTTGATGTACTACAACCTCAAACCGTTTTGTTTTAATATAATGAGTTCTGAAATTTTTTTTTACTATGTTAAATAATTATAATTTAAAATTTACTAAGAAATTAATCAGATGTTTTTGCCTCAAACAACTTAATAATTTTTCTTTCAACCAATAACTCTTGTTAAGTAATTGTAGTTACGTGTAATTTTTATCTAGAAAAATGTACGTTAATTTTCTCAGACAACAAACATAATAGAGAAATAAACAAATTACAAAATAAAATAGGACAAATTTGATACCTTCTCTTTCCTTGACCAGGTACTTTAAAATTTATTTATCAGATAAGCAATACTGCTTGTTTCAGAGATTAATAATATACGTTGTTTTTTTTTTGTCAACAGAATATTTATATAAATAACGCGGCAAACTAATTAATATAATTATGATAGGAACTATTTTTAAACGTGTTTATATATTTATATGAAAAGATAACGAAATTATAATTGATATTGGTTGAATATTTTTCTGTAATTTAATACTCGTGGAATTATTTCAAATTTGAATTCAGTTAATTAATGTTTTAATTCCAGTTTTCAATTAAAAACCGTGTTGACTTTTATAATACGATTAAAATTTTAAATTTATGTCATTGGATAGAAATAATGTACATTTATTTTTTTTAAAATGAACATTTGGTAACATGAGTCTCTCTCTTTCTCTATAACAGTAGTATAACGCTATATACAGGGTGTTCAATTTAAGTACACCACTATAAATAAAAATATGAGTGTATTATGTTACGAGGAGCAGAAAACAATCTCTATTGTGTTGAGTTCAGGTCGAGGCATTAATCTGAGCGAAACATTCTGTATCTATTGACATATAATTTGTGTTTGTTATGTGATTTGTAGAATAAATATTTATTTTGTTAAATATGCAGTTTCTAAAAATCTGCCAATGTATGTTGTTGCATTTCTTGCACTTCTTCACACATTTTCAATAATAAAATTCAAATTCAAGCGAAAATATACAATGTAACTGACAATTAACTTAACTTGACTTAATAATTTTTAATATGGCCGCCGAAGATGTCAAATTGAATACACTTGATCGAGTTTCTTTTGTCGAATATATAGTTTCTGACAAATTTGGTGGTGTACGCATTTCTTACACTTCTTTACATATTTTTAAGAATAAAATTTAAATTTAAACTAATATTAAAAATGCAACTATCAATTAACTTAATAAATTTCAATATGGTCCAAGAAGATCTCGAGGCGATATGAATTTTTCATTTTCAGATTATTCCTTTATGATTATATTTGAGTATATATATATATATATATATATATATATATATATATATTTGAGTATATATATATATATATATTTGAGTATATATATATATATATATATATATATATATATATATATATATACACTTAACCATGTTTCTTTAATCAAATATACAAATTCGGACAAATTTGGCGGTGTACATTTTGCATTTCTAACACTTTTTTGTAGATTTTCAAGAATTAAATATTCAAATTCATATGAAAAGCAATGCAATTATCAATTAACTTAGTAAATTTCAATATGACCGCCGGAGATTAAATACACTTGACTGTATAGTCATGTTTGGTGCTGCCACCAGTGATGCATGTACTAACTACTGTCCGAGTATAATAATGTTACATTATTGTATTAGTACCAAAATTACCTTTTTCTATTTCTAAATGGGCAGTTTGGTAACAACGTAATATCAATATTTCGATGCGCTTGAAGACAAAAATTATTAGTTTTTTGAATGAAAACTTTGCAAATGAACGTATTATGTATTTTATGGGTACACTGTAAAAAATCAGTGTAAATTTACATCAATAATCATAATAATTTTACTATATTTCTTACTGTAATTTTATAATTTTTTGGTAAATTTACAAGAATTTATATAAATACAATTAAAAACATAGTAAAATTACTATGATTATTAATGTAAACTTACATTGATTTTTTACAGTGTATGACAATAAAAAAATATCTTATTTACGTATTACAAGAAATTTGTTTTACAACAGTATTTATTTTTTTCAAGTTTTATTGCAACAGTATTACCAATCTTATAATTTTAAAAATACTCCATAGTGTCCCTGTATGAATATATACAATTTACCATCATAAATCCGCAAGAACCATAATCAATAATAACTGTAAAATTCTTTTCGAAAAAAGTCAACCGGGTAAACAAATCGGATAATTTCGAAAATCGATTTTCAACAGGTAAATACATGACTTACACTCCATTACGGCACCGAAAAAAGTTTAAAAATCCGAAAGGAAAAACAAAAAGATTATTTAAATTACATATTTACAGTGTGTGCGTAAGCAAGTCATAGGCGTCGTCGTGAATGGGACAGTGAGGGGGCGTGAACGTGAAACAAACTACCGAATGCCCACCAGCAGAGGAGAACCGGGCTGAACCGGTTTCATACGGTTCCAGAAGTCTTTTATTCTCTTATTACAACCGTACTTACCAAATGTATTCTATCCAATTAAAGTGGACTGGTTCTCGGTCGAGTATTTGTCGCATGAAATTTTCAATATATATATATATATATATATATATATATATATATATATATATATATATATATACGAGTATGTGTATAATGTGTAATATATTTATTTATTTATTTAAGAGGTAAAAATGTTGTTGATATTTTGTATGAATATGTAATGGCCCGTACACTGAGAAAAATGGATAGTTACCGTAACGCTATTTATATTTAAAAAGGTGACACAAACACAAGATATTAAAAATAACAAAATAAGTATATTTAAAAATTAACTATAAATATAATAAAAACAAAAATTTAATACCATCAATTTGTATATAGTATTACAGTCTTAATTATTAATATAGTATTAAAATATATATGTGAGTAGATTTTAAAAATGTATAAATTTGTGAACACAGTAAACATACTCGTATATTTCAAATAAATATCTACTTATTATTATTATTTGTTAAATATCTATTTTTCTCAGTGTATTACGAGCTCGGTTTTTAAATTGGTTATAACTAATATCGGTACTAAAGCGAGCCTTGCACGGTCAATCAGGAATGACAGTCTAACTGAAAAGTCATTCCTGATTTCAATCACAAATCTCCTATACTTATCAATCAAACTGACAGTCTGATTGAGGTAATTTTAGCTTTAGATGACGTAAATGACGAAAATCTTTTTAACACGTTGATCACCATGTTGCCATACCATATTTATCCAGAATAAATACAGTTAGTGAGAGAGAGATTAGTGGTTACTTTAAGATATCTTGCGACATGCGACAGGGAAAAGCATTCAGACTGTCAGTCCCCTTCACTTTCCATGATTGAAGCTCGGATTTCCAAATATATGGAAATCCGTTAATTCATTCATCAGTCCATCGGTTTTGATCTTACACTTACATCTGCAATCAGAATGTTAATCTTCCGTCTGAATGTCATTCTAAATGATCGTATAAGTCCCACTTAAGACAACGTAACTGTCACAAGAGGTGCAATAAACTAAAACTAAAAATTTTGCATATTATAATTGTTGAATTTATAGAATTTTCTAGGCTGATATGTCGTGGTCGATCTATCATTGTCGCAGAATCTAAGAATCGGCCAATGGCGAACGTCATTTGTTGGGGAGGGGTATATATATACCAGATTGCTGAGTAAAAACTGTCGTACAGTCACAAGCACTGTGGATGCCATCTACAATGTATAGCAAAACGTCTGCGATGAAGATAGATCGATCGCAGCATCGGAGTAGGTAAATTGCACAACGCGGTCAGAAATCCCAAATTTGAGTAACCGAATTGCACACCGGTTAACCGCTGAATGACCCAAACGGTTTATCGGTTTATAAGGGTCTTCAACCCATACGCAGGTAGTTTTTACATTGAGCGTTCGTTTATTCTATAGCATATTTTTACGCCGGTCATCCGCCACTGTTGGCTTAGGACAGGTTTGGTTAAAGGTTTTAGGAAAATTTGCGTGAAAAGATTCGCAGGCGTTTGTGGTACGTTCTAGAGACGAACTATTTTCGATTCTACCTGGTTTTAGGTTGAAATCTTAATTCCTTAATCTGTTTATGACCGGTGTGCAATTTGGCTATGCAAAATTTCGGTAAGGGATTAAAACCCAACCGCAGTGTGCAATTGGTATGTACCCCGCAGCGTACCAGTCCAGAAAAATTTATAAATTTATGAATACCAAAAGTATGTTCACTTTTGAATTAATAGTAAAATCGTTGGCCCGTATTCTTACCTCATATGAAAAAGTGGTTTTTCAAAAAAGTGCTTTTGACGTTCACTTAAAATCATTTATTAAGCATTTTAAAATAGTTTATTTAAATTTTATAATACCAAATATAATAAAAATGATCAAATATAGAAAAATTATTTATATTTAATGTCAAACAGAAGCAAAAAGTTATTTTAAAATTAATGATAAAAGCACTTTTTCACGAAAAAGTGAGGTGAGAATACGGGCCATAGATTTTAAAGTAATATTTTTTTCATTGCATATGGTATGACATTGAACGTTAATGCGTGAATTGCAGAACAAGGAAATTATAGATAAATCTGAATAAAGCTTAAAACCAAATCAGAACTAATAATATATGTAAATAATAAATTAACTTAATTCAATAACTTCATTAAATCGAATATTTCAGATAAATCTAGAATTGTCTAATGTCAAGACAAAATAATCTTATAGAAGTACCAAGTATTAATTTTGATGAAAGATAAAAGATTCTTAATTAACTTATTTTGTCGCCAAAGTAGACGATTTATGTTCTGCACAGTCGATATAATTTACAATCTTTTACAATTACATACATAATTGTACATATACACACTCACATATGAAGTGAATTGCCTGCCAATAAATCATATAATATACAGCAATGTCATCAGGCAGCAACGTTTAACATTAACAGTGTACCCCCACCAAGTTACACTGTTATACAGGGAACAGTTGGTTCAAAATGTCCCGCTGATTTCAATATATCAGTGTCTTTTAATATACAGATTGTCAAATCTGTACGTATGCGTTATGTTGCGCTGCACTAACGTTAACTTTGCGTGTTGAGTTACAGAGTTTCAATAAGTATGTTGAATGTGTTACGTGCAGAATTATTAATAAGTTTACTGTTTATGTTTTTTTTTTTCTTTTAATCTAAACGGTAGTCGCAATTATGTCAACTTGAACTATGAATATCATTTTTAATTATTTTATATCTCAAAGATTTTATTAAAAAGAAAATTTATATTTGAAATAAAAAAAACTGAAGATGCAAATTGCAGCAGAGAAATAAAATAAGGTTATTATAATGAAATGTGATATTTTTGAACCTGTCATTAATTAGTAAATGTAGTACATTGTACACGACTTTTTATTTTCTATAGTTGCCATTGCAACTATACTGGGAAAATTTTTACGTTAGATCCGAAGTTTGTACTGTAAACTGTAAACTTATGTTTTTCTAATAAAAATAAGAATTTTAATAGAAAAAAAAATTAGTAAATAACAGTATAATTATTTTCAAAGCTTTGTATGAAATTAGTTAATATTTGGTTTAATTTTAGTTTAAAACACATCAGAAACTGTAGCGTATCCACTAAACGTTGGATAAATAGATTTTACTGTGGAAATGATATACGAGAGGTATTTTTATATCCAAAATTTGGGCTGAAATACAGTATTTATTTTTTTCAAAGCCATTATTTACATTTATTTTAAATGCGCAAATATTTTTACGCCATTATACAAGTAGCGTTTTTTTGTTCTTTTCTCTCTACAGAAGCTGTATTATTTCACGGAGTTGCAGTGTACGACGCAATTATATACGTTGTGTCTAAGAAAATTGTATATAATGTGTTTTAAAAAAATTATTGTGTACAATGTGTTTTTATCGGGTACGAAATAGATTAGTGTATGATGAGTGTGAAATTGAAAAAATGTTGTAGCAAAAGTTGGTGTTAGTCAGTTAAGATGGTTCGGACATGTTGAGCGAATGTCTAATGAACGTTTGGTTAAAAAGATTTATTTGAATGATTTTGATGGTATACGTTTGCGTGGACGTCCGATTAGTAATTGGAGTGTTTTGCGTGAGCGAAAGTTTCCAAGTAGTAGGAATAAAAGAGCATGTATGAGAGGAATTATGAATGTGGATGAAGCGAAAGTTGCTTGTTTGGATAGGAATGTTTGGAGGCGACTGATTTCGGGATGACGAAAAGAATTTGTGCCACATCCTTTTGGGTACATGGCGTGATTGTGTATGTATGCATGTATATATGCAATGTATATAAAGAATTTTATATAGAATGTGTTTTTTACACATGAATATGTAATATATTTAGTTATTTGCAATGTGTCCCAAAATCATATATTCAAATAAAGAAAGAAATTTATAATAACTTTTATAATGCTATGTAGGAAAATTTTGTCTAATAATAATTATATTGTCGCTTTTATTTTTACATTCTGATTCATGTAATTTTTTTCCTAGTAAAACAAAAGATATGCTAATGTGGTATCTTGTCACAATCTACCCACCTAGTCAACTAGCTTACATAGCTTACATACAAATAAAGAACTTACAAGTAAGATTTTCTAACATCTTTGAAACGACAAAATTTTAAGTTTTTATTTATACGAGTATTTGTTTTTGGTTCTTCAGTCTAAATCAAATATACACATATATATTTACTTTATGAACTTATAAGGATGTGGCATAAACATCTTATTTATTTAAGGAGAAATTTATTTCAGTCAAACATTATCTTTCGCTTCATCTACATTAATTATAATACCTCTCATATTTTTACCGATCATTATATCACATATGATAAGGGAGGTATTGTAATCATTACCAAATTTGATATATCGAGATTTTTACAGATAAGCACGAATTAGGCATATAGTAACACGAATCAACTGTTTTTAGCGAGATGTCCGTCTGTTTATGAACCATTGTAGCGGCTTAACGAATTATTATAAAATTTCATATTTAAGCTTCCTAGGTGAATATCTCAATTTGATTAATTTTTGGTAAAGATCTGCCAACCGGGAAGTATAATTTACTGATGTCACGTTTATGTGTTTTACGAATATTTTACAACATAGATATATATTTCTAAACAAGTTATAATTAACAACTTATACTTTGAACATTTTTCGATGCAGTTAAATAATTATTATAATAATTTTATATATATATATATATATATATATATATATATATATATATATATATATATAGTAAATAGATGGCATATTTATGTCAAGACAGTTTTGTTTTTAGTTACCATGATGGCTAGACTAGTTTTTGTTATACAAATTGTTCTATTCTATAAATTTATTTAATACAATGACGATCGGATCTGATTTTTATTTTATTATTTTTGAATACTAATTGTTGGCTATAAGGATCCCATATAATAAAATAAATCCACTCAAAAGTTTGATGTATATATTTTATTGTACATATTATATTGTATTGGAGACGTTTCGGCCTATTATTCGGCCATCTTCAGTCATTTATTAAAATCTTATTAAAAACTTTTTAAATTATTATAACAACATTATACGTTTTTATTCTGTTGCGAGCACATGTGTAATTAATTTTTTCATTTTTAATGTATGTAAACTAATTTTGTTGTGAATATTATATATTTTTTTTTTTTTTAATAAATGACTGAAGATGGCCGAATAATAGGCCGAAACGTCTCCAATACAATATAATATGTACAATAAAATATATACATCAAACTTTTGAGTGGATTTATTTTATTATATGGGATCCTTATTGCCAACAATTAGTATTCAAAACTCTAACCTAGGATCAGCCAAAATTTAATATTATTTTTTATTATTTGGAAATAATATTCGCTCAGATGAAAATAAAATTATTTATCATAAATTCATAACCTGCCACTGCCATAATATTCAGATTACCATGTTTTCAATATTTTATTTTATAGGATTTGGAAAATCTTCCTTGTTAGTAACAAAGAGCAAAACACATTCTATCTTGTACTCAATCTATCTATCTTTGTATCTAAGTTAAAACAAAGACAAAACTAATAGAAAAAAAGTACTTTAAACAACTTTAAAGTGACATGACAAACAAGTACACTAGTCATATTAGATTACTTCAAAAGACAAACACTTAACAACAAGTTTAAAAGTCTTTGGACTTACAAAAAAAAGACAATACGGCGACCTGATCTATTTCCAGTGTAATGATATCATTATATTCTTCATAAAGAAAAAAAAAACTAAGGTTGATGTGTTAATAATAGTTGATAAAATTTAAATTCGACACGCCTACTAGATGACACAAAATAAAATTATATATTGTCATCGGCTTTGTTAGTTTTTTGTTTTGTTTTGCTAAGTGGGTATTTGATAGATACATGATATTGTTTTGGATTAATACGTGACGAAATATATGAATATTGGATTGAGAACAATACGATTGCGATTATAAATTTCAAACATAATTAGTGAGGAATTTTTATTGATCAATTTTGAAAGTGATATATTGAATTGCTATACTTGATTTTTACATACATACACAATCACGCCATATACCCAAAAGGGTGTGGCACAAATTCTTTCCACTATCCCGAAATTAATTTTCTCCAAACATTCCTATCCAGACAAGTAACTCTAGGTCCGTCTACATTCATCTAACCTAACCTATCTCATGCATCCTTCTATTTCTATTACTTGGAAACTTTCACTCACACAACACATATTCAATCATACCACTCATCGTAAGTAGCATTTTTAGTGATGTAAGTTAAATTTTTTCAGAAAACTTAAAATTTTTATCATAAAACATTTTGGTTTGTTTATGTAATTTGGGGTCGTAGATAAAATTTTGATTGCAATTTGTGAGTAAACTGGATTTTCTGATATTCTTCTGTACAAAATTTTCTGAGCTCATCTTATAAAACTCATTTTTACACACTTGTTACATAAATAACTATTATGCAACAAGTGCATAATGTAGCACTTTTTACGAATAAGGAGTTTGAGAAATCGTATGAGAGACAAAATTCATGAAGGAGTTAAAAAATTTATAAAAGTTTATTTTTACATGTACACAGGGTCATTCAACTTTATTGTTTCTATAATAGTTTAAGCTAATAATAAAGAAACAATTTTAACCGATTTCTTGGATTTCTATAGATAATTACGAATACAAGTGTTTGAAACAGACGAAAAAAATTGGTACTACTTGCCAAGGTTAAAAGTGCCTACCAATTTGAAGTTTAGAAAAAAATATACATCTGTTTGGGTTATAAATAAAAATGTATTATCTTTGGCATGTATTTTTATATAATTGAACGAATAATAATGTCATTTATTTGATCTAGAATGAAAGATAGACAATCAGGAATAAATATATTAAAATTTACTATTTTTTACATATGATATGCAACTCATAAGAGTGTAACAGGTATTATTTCTCATCGGTTTTCAGGTATAGAATCCCGTGCGAATGTGGTAATGTATATTTTTGATAAACAGACAGAACTTTTTCTACTAGATTATCAAAACATAATAAGTCAATGCGTCTAAATCATCTAGATAATTCTACTATCGCACAACACGCGTTAGAAAATTTTCATGATATAAAATTTGTAGATATTAAAATAATTGCAAGATTAACAGTAAATTTATAAGAGAAGCAATAGAAGTTTACAAAGATAACATCAATCATTGTGAATTCACTGATTTAAATAAAATTTAGCTTCCTTTAACTAATAAATTGTAAAAAATTTGTAATTTAGTTATTTGCATTGAATTTATAGAATTTTCTAGACTGGTATGCCATGGTTGATCTATCCTCGTTGTGGACCTTTCGACATGCATTGTAGATGGCATCCTAGTATCTTATTTTTATATTTCGTTTGGTTTTAATTTTTTGTTTGTATATATTTTTTCTTGATGATGATATAAGTTTAGTACATTAAAACGTCGAATGTTAATATAAATTTAAACAGAATTTGAACCTGAAGCTTTTTTATTAAAAAAATGTCAATGGAAAATTTATAGTTTTTAATTAATTTCTGATAATAAAAATATTTCATATAACAGTTGATAAAGAGAAAAAAAAAACTCAGTTACAGATATATATTTGTTATAAATATGTTAAAGCAAAACTGTAATCAACAGATAAGATTAAAACTAATGTAATCTTGTCTAGTTTTAACATAAATACCAGTCAATAATCTCAAAATTATTCTTATTTAATTGACACCACATCTAACACATAATTCGTAATTTAGTTTCTATATAGTTAACTAGATAACTTAACTAGCATTTCATAGACATATACGAGAAATATAATTAACATGAAAAATAATTGCGATAAAATTGAAAAACAAAAAAGAAAAAAAAACTCGTTTCAAATCTGATTTCTATCAATCAACTAACCAGTTTATTACAACTTGCAATTCATATTAAAATCAACTTCTACATCCGATCTCAGTTACTGTATAATCGAAAACAAATGACTGTTGAAGTGCGACTTTATCACCAATCATAAAACAAAATGATAATAATTAGTCATTAGTTTATGCTGCAATTAATATGCCATTTCAAACGCTTGCTTGTACGCATGCGCGGTTGAAAGAAATGAATGAAAAATATGTGTGTGTCTCCTATATAAATATGTGGTAGTCGTTTATTTATAAATCTACTAACTGTTGTACAGTAATTAGTTTAGTATGAAACGGTGAAGATATTTATAAGCTTCCGACTTAAACAGTGATGAATTAGGAAGCGAAGTGGAATCAAAGACGCTTATGACTTGGGAAAAATAATTATTGACGATAGAGCAACTGTTACTGTCTCTTATAAGATACAAATACCCCGTTTCATAAATAACAGTTAACTCGAGAGTTTATCTAATGCTGGATTAAATTTAACTTTAGTCAGAATTTATATGCGTTTCATAAAATATATTTTCAATTAAAATGAAACGGCTTTAGGATTTAGTTTTGTATTAATTTTTATTAATAATCGACATTTCGACGTACTCAATGTATATTATCATCACCTTTAATAAATTAAAATGTTATTAAAATAAAATAAGTTTTCTTAAACCACGAACAATAATATTAAAAAAGTTATATACGTATTTCGAAACCTAAACTTTCATCATCAGTTGCAAAAAATAAAGATAAAGTCCTAATCAGTGATCTAAGATTACACATATACTCAAGGTATTCAGTGGTCAAAATAAATCATTATTGTTGATGGTTTCAACTTCTTTGATTTTTGTTTTTTGTTCGAAATTAGTAACTTTTTTCAGGATCCGTATCTCAAAAATACAATCAAATATTTGCAATTAGTAAACGTTGTCTAATTAAAAAAGCTTTGGGCTACCTTTTTTATAGAAAAATAAATTAAAACTATTTAAAAATGTGCCTATAATATTGATATAAAGTTGGATCAAAAAACATTAAAATCGCTTTTTTTTATGTAAACCTTACATATTTTTTTACTACTTTAATGAATTTTACGTTAAAAAATAGTAAAAATTTGATTATAAAATAATATTTTTTCGGTGTACCTATATAGAGAATAAAATATTTTCAAAAATTTTATTTTGTTTTTATCATTTGTTTCTTCAAATTATCAATTTAATCTTTTAACGGGTTATAGTTAATATATTAATCACATCTATTAAAGACAATATCATAAGATATGTATACACTCTATATTAATTGCTAATGAACGTTAAACACTCTATATTAATTGCTAAACATGCTGTGGTCGAAACATTTTATTGCAGTATGGAGATACGATAAATGAGGTTTTATATTTGACCACAGCCTACTTGCATATCCAGCTTTTTTGAAAGTTCAAATAGGTGACTTGGAATATTTTATGTTCAATTTAATCATTGCTTTTTATTATTTTACTTTTTAAATATTTTTTTTTATTTTATCTAATAAACATCTTATATAAAAAGTGGTTATTTTATTAACCACTGCTACATCGCTTTTATTTTCGTTCGTAAAGGTTTTGTGGTTTTTATGTTAACCATAATTCCTACAAGCCTCCAGACCCTAATAAAACATTTTTGAATAATATATATATATATATATATATATATATATATATATATATATATACCGGGTGTCTACTTTTTTTTTGTTACATAGGGAATACAATGCTAAAATTTTCATTTGGTGATAAATTTTCCCCTAATTATTATAGAACAAAAGTACAAATACAAAAGTTGTTTAGAATCAAAAATGCATCAAATGATGCCAAATTTATCAATATAGGATGTTCCGATCAAGAATTAGAAGCAAATTAAAATTTCCATTTTTGCGCTCTTTACATCAAAGTGCCATGGAAATGAAATTATTTGTTTAATTTCCATGGCACTTTGATGTAAAGAGCGCAAAAATGGAAATTTTAATTTGCTTCTAATTCTTGATCGGAACGTCCTATATTGATAAATTTGGCATCATTTGATGCATTTTTGAATTCTAAACAACTTTTGTATTTGTACTTTTGTTCTATAATAATTAGGGGAAAATTTATCACCAAATGAAAATTTTAGCATTGTATTCCCTATGTAACAAAAAAAAAGTAGACACCCGGTATATATATATATATATATATATATATATATATATATATATAAGTATATTTTATTTACCAAATATAAATTAAAAATTTTGTCTGCAATAATTCTGCCCTTAAAATTAATACCGATCATTCGCTTATTAAAATCATTCGACATAATACATATTTATATAAAAAGTATTTTTTTTTTGAATTTTTTGAACATTTTTTCGTATCAGTAGCATATGAACAGTACAGGGGGAAAACATTTTTATTTTAGCAAAAATGAGTTTTATATCGATTCTTTTAGTTTTGCATGTGTTCTTTCATGTAGTATACTAGGAATTTACGAAAAAGCGATCTAGGTCCCTTAAATCTGCACCTAAAGAAACCCTGTTGCATTGAAAAACGATCTAAGTCCATGCGTTTTACGTAAAACCGATCCAAGTGTCCACAGTAGCCAATCACATTCTGCTTATCGACAGTAGCCAATCATTAATGTATTAAGGGGGTAGTACTCTTTGCAAGTTTTAAAAAATCGATTTTTTTTTTGCTTAAAAAATTCTTTGGAGTGTCTACTTTATCGTAAACTTTACCCAAAGTTCATGAGACACTCCGTTCCAAAGTTACAGGCCGAAAAGTGAAGCCGTGTAGCAGACTGGAGGTATGTAAACGAATTTGATGAAAAACTGGACTCAAAACTTCAATAGCGATTATCTCGAAACCATGTTTTCAAAGTTGGCGGACATCATAACTCAGAAACGGTTCGTCCGATTTGAACGCGGTTTGAATTTTTGAATTCTACGCAATTTTTTCTGTTATCGTACGTAGCCGTTTTTCTTTATCTTTAAAAATGGATTTTTGGTGCAAGCTTTTATGTCCATTTTTGCGTCCGAAAACCTGATTTTTTTTCAAAACGTTGTCAATTTTTCATTTTTCAACATAATCAAAAAATCCTACGTACGATGACAGGAAATATATCGGAGATTAAGGGAAAAATATCGATTTTGTTCTAGCTCCAACGGTGCGGCCTCTATGATGTCCGCCGATCAGCAGGTTGCCCTCATAGGTGCCACGCTACACATGGTGTAGCGGCCGAAGGAGTTGCCCAATGTAAACCAAAAAATTAATTTTTGTAGCCGGAAAACGGCAGAATAAATATATGTATTCCATTTTTGTCATACATTTATAGTTATCTTTTAAAAAAATCCCGAAAATCACCTTTTTTTCAGGCCGCCAAAGAGTACTACCCCCTTAAGTAAATAATATAGAATATTTTTCTCAAATCTAATTTACATTCAATTTTGTGAGTTTAGTTTCCCGTGGTCTCAAATTTTCAATTCAATTTTACTCGCTTTTATAAAAATGTGACAGATCGTTTTTTCCCTGTAGCCTTCATATATACTCGTATTTATTATCTATCAAAGAATAAGTTAAAAAATTTTGATCAAAAATAATTCTGCCCTATAAAAGGTTAAATTTAATACCATTTAATCCTGATATTTTTATATTCATCAATATTAATAATAATTTATCTGATCAATTAAATGCTAATAAAATTTTAGAATTATGTAACATTCAATACAAAATAAAATTAATAAAATCTCATATTTTTTTATTATTATTATTTAACATACTATTATATAAAATGAAATAAAACCCCATATTAATTCTGAAAAATATTTTTTGTATGTATTGCGTGACGTAGATTTATCTGAAAATCGCATTCTCGCTATGCAACACCCATCCTTGTAAGTTATTAAGATGTCTTTATAAAAAACCAATTCTGTTTTGGTACTGTATTTATAATATAGCTACAACCAAACAGCTACAGATATAATAGTTGGTCGGTGTATGTGTGTGTGCCGAAATATAAATTGTGATTTTGTGAGAACGTGTAAGTCATTTGTAAAACGGGTTAATTATATACATGTACGTGTTTTGGGAATATTTTCATGTTCCGCCGAGCTTACGGGCGAGGAACGGACTATGAAATTTAACGCCAACATTTATTATATTTAATGCGCGGCCATTTTCATAAACGGGGCCTTCCCGATTTCGATTTAATCTACATTTTATAGCTCAAGCACTGAACATATTTTATCGTGTACTACTTTCGTATTAATGGTACAGAAGTATATGCTTAGTAATTTTGTGTGAGTATCAACAGTAACATGTTAATCTGATAATCTGGTTTTTTAAAATACGATGTAACGAAAATAATTTTGAATCTGTTCTAGAACACCTTTATGAATTAACTTTTATTTTATTACTATATCGTTAGTTTGAAGGTGAAACTTTTGATTTGTAGCTTTGAAATTATCTGTAAAGTGTAAATTAAAGAAAATATTACCGAATTAATTTTCTTGTTTGAAATACAAACAAAGTATATCTTTAACACTGTAAAAAAAAATCTTTCAGAACTCATTATATTAAAAAGAAACGGCTTTAGATTTTAGTTCTGTATTAATATTTATTAATAAGTGTGAAAACACTGATTTAAATGAAATTTGGCTTCTTTTAATTAAACATTTATAAATTTTTTGATCTAGTTACTTATTTTGTTATCTAGTAACTTGTTTCTATGTTCTGTATATTTACTGTAAATGTTTTATAAAATAAATATTCAATAGGTTTGTTCAATTGACTCTCTTGCATTTTACTGCAAAATGCCACTTTAAATAATGCAGCGGTTTGCCCTTTACACATGTGACTGCGAAGTAAATAAAATAATAAACATTGATGCAAGGGTGCGAATCGAATAGTGCTTCATATTTTCTATATTAGTCATTAAAATGTTTTAAGTAAAAATATGAAATTCCCAACGTTAAGCTATCAGTAATCAACAACATCAATTACAATTGATAAACTGATAAGAAAATGTTTATCAAAAATCAAACAATGTAATATTGGAACCACTTCATTAATCCTAAACAAACAGTGCAAAAACACATGCTTTATAACTCGTTCACAATTGCATCACACTTAAAAAGCAAACACAAACCTATTACATATATAACTAATTCAGTTTATAAATGCCTGAACTGAACTGAAACTGCTACGAACGTTAAACGAATTTATTTCGAAAACGCTACCAGATTAGATATGCTAATCAGGAGTATATGTATATAGTTTGATAGTTGCGTTTTGCGTTAGCACTTTATGTCGGCGTTATGTTACGGCTAAAGAATATACAGTTGTTGCTAAGTCCACTTATGTCACCATCAGCGTCCAGTTTGATGTTAACATAGTAATGTTACTATGTTGTGTGCTACAAGACTGAGAGATTTTTGCGTTTCTATGATAAAGATATTCAAATGAAAAAGGTTAATCTTTATAGAGCGAGTTTTTTTTTTCGAAATTTTAATCTATTAATATTAGGTATAATGTGTGAGAAAACAAGTGGTAATTGCCAAGTTATCTAGTTGACATGTTTTCTTTTTAAAATATTTTAATTGCGTTACTAGACAATAATATAATGTTCAAATTTTAACTTCTACTATTGCAATTTCTTGTTCTTCTAGGAGAAGCAAAGGGCTTCTACAAAAAATTTCTAACGGGTCCGGTTCTTGGCTAGATTTTTAATTTCGTTCCGATTTTTTCCACTTTCTTGCACTTCTTTGAAAACTATTAGTTATTGGAGGTCGTTTTTGTACGTATATAATAACGTCACTGCGACTTTGAAATTTGTGAAGTAAATAAATATTAGGTATCTTCGCGACTTAATATATTTAGGATGAGGCTATTTATACATACGGTATGTATACGCAATTGGCTATTGCGTAAAAATACTGTATGTATAAATAGCTAATTGCGTATACATACCGTATGTATAAATAGCCACTTTTATAAATTTAATCAACAAACAGAACCAATTCTTTTTATTTATACAAAGTTACTGCATTAGAAAATCAGGTGATGATTTTTGCACCACCTTTTACAACAAATAGCCATCGTTGAACTTTAAACTTTAAAATTATTATAAAAGGAATTAGTGTTGTTAATCACCAATTTAAGAAAATTAAAAACAAATCTTTTAATCATTTGATTTGTCCTCGTATTTTATTCAATATTTTTCTAAAACAGTATTTCATTAAAAAATTTTACCTAATCTACTAGAATTAACATTTGATTATATTTGTTTATAGTTATTTTTTAATACCTTTTATATATTAATTAATTTACTCGTATGTGTTTTGAAAGTGTACACACATTATTTATCTAAGAAATAAAGCTATTAAAATTTCAACTTCGATTTGATTTTAGTGCGTAAATTGTGTAGACAAGTTATGTCAGTCAATCAATATTAAAGTGAGTAAAAATCGATGTTTTTAATTATCCGTAAATTAAGAGATTAATTTTATTCGTCGGCTTTATGACGATTAACCGCCTCGATACAGACTTTCTCTCTCTCGATTATATGGCGCGAGTAGCAACCAAGTTAAAACATAAATACATTTATTTATAAAACTTCTACATATATCGGATATTGGTGTGTGTGTGTGTGTGTGTGTGTGTGTGTGTGTGTGTGTGTGTGTGTGTGTTGATCAGTTGACGTTAACCTATATATCGAAGATTTGTAATTTAATATAGATATTTTGTTCGGCTGTCAGCAGGTTTGATTCGATCGAGTTTGTACTGTTGTGTGTTGCAGTTTCGAAGGCAAAATGCGGATTATTTATTGACTTGCCTTTGTATCAACGCAGCAGTCACTTTATATTGACAATGAGACTGTTTTCCAGTTGTTTAAACACTCGTAAAAATTAAAAAGTATTTGTTTATGTCCAATGATTTATCGACTGTTTGAAATGTTGAAAGCGTTTATGGCATAATTTGTTTTGTTCTTTTCAACAATGTGTTTCGTAATAAATTAAATTATATGAGGAATTGATTGATGTGAAATTATTTTTTAATCATATTTAAAAAAATTTCAAAGCTCATTATGTAAAATAAAACGGTTTTTGGTTTAAGTTCTGTATTAATATTTATTAATAATATAGACGTATCGACGAACTCAACGTTCGTCTTTATCAGAATAACTGATACAAATTACACTTACAGTAAATAACAGAACATAGAAACAAGTTACTATTTAACAAATAAGTAACTAGATCATCAAAATTTTATAAAAACGAACGTTGAGTTCGTCAAAACGTCGATTATTAATAAATATTAACACAGAACTTAAACTTAAAGCCGTTTTATTTTATATAATGGGTTCTGAAAGATTTTACTTATTATATTTATTTTATTTATTTACTGTACATATATGTCATTTTTCCTGATGATGATGATGAAAAAAATAACACAGAACTAATTCCCTTAGCCGTTTTAGTTTAAATATGTACCAGTTCTTGAACTTCTATAAAATGAGATACTTTACTAACATGAAAAAAGTTGTTCTGAATATTGTATTTTTGATAAAAGTTAATCGTTACTTTAAAATCAAATTTAGTAGTAAATATAATTATTATGTCAGAGTTAACGACATTTTTAGATCTTGTTTTAGACAGAAACGAATATGAAAATAGTATATTTAAGACAGTTAACCTTTACCTAAAAACAAAACAACGTATTAAATTGAGAATTATGAGTAAATTAAACGAAAAATTTTAATAAAATGTCAGCCACATCCGGTTTTTAAAACATAATTTTTAAGTCACGATCAACAAAATATTCAGCATAATAACATTTTTGTTTATATTATTGATTATATTTGACTCATAAATTTTAATATGTATATTTTTATTTTTAATTATAACAATTTAATTAATGACAAATGTGCTATTAATCTAATAAAATAATGATATGTATTTATTAGATTATTAGTATATATTTATCAATAAAATAAACTAATGTGGGAACATTTTGCAAAATTTTATGTATGCCTATTAATCTGTTGTTGCAAAAGTCTGTGTTAGTTTGGTTTTCAAGTGGACGTCCGATGAGTAATTGAAGTGGTATGATTGAGATATTGGCTTTGAGCGAAAGTTTCAAAGTAGTAGAAATAGAAGAACATCAATTAGAATGTGGATGAAACTAAAGTTGCTTGTCCGAATAGGGATGTTTGGAGGAAACTGATTTTGGGATAGTGGAGAGTTTGTGCCACACCCTTTTAGGTACATGGCATAAACTGCAAGGGTTCTGCAACGCAATTTTTGTTTTTACATAATTTGAAAATGACAACTGAGTATTTTTCGCAACTTCTCATGGGACATCCTATATTTGGCTGTGTTTTCACCTCGTTAACATTTTTTATTTCAGATGCGTAAAGTTGTAAACCATTGATTTTAAAGACACATATATTTTAAACCCTATATTTTACATAATTTATCTTTTAGTATATTTATTATCTCCACAATTATTACAACTTATTTTTTATTCTTTTTCAGGTAAATTTAACTCATTACTTTCATCTGGCCGATGTTCAGTTTTTTCGTAAGTACCTACCACACACACACACCCATCATTAATTTAACATTAAATTACACTTAGTTTAACACAAATTTACTTAATGTTCGAACATTAACAGCTAGAGTTTGCGAATATATTTTTAATTAATTCTGATACCAAATTATTATTATTAATGATATTATCATATAAATGGTTATTTAATGTGTATAAGCATCGTATTTTTTTCTACGTAATTATATAGAAAAAATTTCTGTAATTAATTGAAAAATTATGGATTGAAATGTAGATGAAGGCTGAGAAAGATTTTAATTAGATTTATGGCGAATATTTAGTGGTTTTAATATAGTTTCTAATATTTCTGATTATAGTAATCGCTAATTTGTTCTAGTTATTATTAATTAGTATATATATGTTGATGTAATAGTGTATTAATTATTATGATTTCTAAGTATATCTTGTCTTGACTAATAGACTAATAAGGTTGGATATTTATAGTCAACAAAAACTTAACTTATCCTAATAAAGACAAATTTGAATTTTTTTATTTATTTATAGCTTTTGGTTAGTTGTTTTTGTTTTTACTTATTACTAGATTGAGAGCACGAAAAAAATATATATTTTACCTGTCATAATATTTTTGAATTTTAGCTAAATTAGTTAAGTAGAATATGTATTGATGATAATTTTAATTTGTGGAAAACAATTATAAAATTTAATCAAATGTAAGTAAAAAAATGAAATACTTAAATCTGTTGCAGCAACCACAGAACTGACCGTTATCGTAAAGTACTTATAGAATTATCATATTACGTTTAACAATTTCATTTTACGTATTTATAATTTACCGTAAACATAAAAACGAACCTACATTTTATGTCAAAATAGATACTTAAAAAAAATATGAAAAAAAATATAAAGATTTATTAAATCTTATCAAATAAAAATTGTTAGTTGACAAGCAATTTTTGTTAATTTTTTTTTTCAAACTATTAATAAAACACATAAAAATGACTTTCTGTGGACGGATCAAAATTTGCACCGAATTTTCTCTACTCGTGTTCACAGACAAGCAAATCGACAAACAGTTGATTTATATTATAGAAAGTTTGATTTGTGCTTGTTTGTAAAAATCTGGAAAATTCTAAATTGATATTATTATTATTACAATAGGTACCTCCAGCACTATATGTGCAGGTCGGTAAGAAACTAATGATTATTTTACGATGAACTGAAATTCAGTTTTATTATAAAATATAACTAAATTGGAAAATAATCGGCCATTAAAATTTAAAAAATAATAAATAATAGACGGAATTTAGTCAGTTAAATATTTTTATTATCTTCTATGCCAACGTTTCGGCAATCACTATTGCCTTCTTCAGGATTAACAGAACATAGTTAGCTGATGTTACATGTGTGGAACATAATTAGTGTTTAATATTATGTAACGCAATATATACATAACTTGGTTAAAAAATTAAAATTATTGTTGTTACAGTAAATGCATGTCAAATTATTTTAAAAATGAAAATTTGACAACTTTTATAACAACCTTTATATTAATATTGAACAAAAAATGTTCATAAGTGTATGTCTGTGAAATAAACTAATTTAAACTAAAGTTGAGATTTTTCTCAAAATTTCACAAATTACTCAGTCATTGAATCGGCTAGCTAAGCTAACTCAAGCGTCAATGAAAGGCCAGGAAACAATTAATCATACTGGCGAGATCCTAAAGATTGAAACACGTGTCTATGGTTAACTGGCTTTTTATTGATGCTTGGCTAGCTGAGCTAGCCGATTCAATGACTGAGTAACTTGTGAAATTTTGATAAAAATTTCAACTTTAGTTTATAGCTTTTATATTATTAAAGAGTAAAAAATACTCTTGCTTTTCGCAACTTTTTTGCTCTTTTATTAGTGTACAAAGTTACATATTTTAAAATACATAGAAAAATAGCAATATATTGCAATAATAATGGTACAAATTTAATTTCCTTTAGAAATTTTATCTTTTTTTACTTTAAAATTTTGAACAATGCAAAAAAGACATGTCAAGGTTTATACATTAAAATATATACCAACTACAATGTATAATAATACGAATTAAATATAATCCAGTTTCTCTACAATACCAATATAAATTTAAAATGCAAAATCCGATTTCTGATTGATATCAGTATAAAACTCGAAAACAATAATTAATAATTCACCGACATCAACAGTTAACCCAGATGTCACAACATGTCATCTTTAAATAGAGCGGTTGTATGTATTTCAAAAAAAGTTACAGAGACCACACAATTTACAGTTCACACCCAAACATATAGGACAAGAAATCAAAACTTTCAAAATCCGTATCACCACGATATAATTGTGCTTCTGGCCAAATAATACGATAACGCCACAATATTTAATCTATGAAAATACTCAAAGATAATTTCTCTTCTCGTTGAATACCGCGAAACCGCATTGATGGTTATCTTAATGCGTTATTCATGATGATGACGGGAAAAAGATTTTATTTTATCTCAAGGAAAATACTATATTGTACACTCTAAAAGAAAATTAGGTAATTTTATCTACAAATCATGAAACACTATGATGCCCAGTCTAGGCAGAATTAAAAATACATAATATCAGAACTATTACAAACATTATGTAATATGATATTACCAACGGAATGGAAAAGTTTATATATATATATATATATATATATATATATATATATATATATATATATGTATTATTACAGTTTTTTTTAGTAAAGTCTTTTTTAGTAAATTTATAGAACTTCAGTAAATTTGCTGTCAGGAATTTACCATAAATAGGTAAAATTTATTTAGTTATGTAATATTATTGTTGGTATTACATATACATTTCTAAATTTACATAAAGGATGTATTTTGAAATGAATGGATTACACTGAAAATATTTTATTAATATTATTACACAAAATATGTACTAAAGTCTCATTATTTTGATGAATTATTACAGATATTAATATGCAATCTGTAATATTAAATAATAATTTAAGAAGTTATACCAACAATATGTAATTCTACATGAAGTATGTGATGTAATTTGCAGAAAGTAAGCAATTTTACATACTTGTTACTTACATAACGTGATTATTATGAATTATATAAAAATTACAGAATTTTGAGATAGAAATAGAGAATATTTATAGTAAAATGAAATTACAGATTTGTTAAGGTAAAATTTTACTATTATTTTTTTACAGTGTACATATGTACGATATCGAAGTTGTATGAATAAAAATTAATTGCACTTTTTCGATCAAATTAAATGCGATTGGTAAAGTAACCGTGTTAAATTTGTTCGAATTTAAAGTATTTTTTCGGGTGATAAAAAGAAATTACTGACAGTTTTGTGGGCTGAATGATCTGTTTTTTTGCGGTTTTTGTGTCCTTTAGATTGTTTTTTTACGGAAAAATAATGTCAAGATTAAATGTTCATGGGGTTTTCGAGTTTTAAGTTTACAGCTAAGTTAATTAGTGTTACGCAAATATTAATTCATTAATGTGTTTATATAAAAAAATATCGAATCGATAAATGTCAATTAAAAGTGATTGCTTAAAATTGGTTTGTAAGATTTTGGAGGAAATATAAAAGTTTATTGGTTTTTATTAAATACCTTATTAAAATTATTAAAAATTCTACACAGGAAAAAACGGAATAGCTATTTTATTTAATTCGAATTAGATGGATGAAATTTATATGAATTGTCTATTTAATTAGATATTTTCTGTAATATTAGTTTTTTCATTTAAATACAAATTAGTTGAAATAAATTGTTATTTCAATTGTTATTTAATTTTCGCTTAATCACAGTGAACTAATATACCTATAATTAGAAAATTGAACAAATTTGGAAAAATGTATTGTTCTCATCGGGATTTGAACTCGGGACTTTCTGCTTTCGTGACAGACGTTCTAATCACTGGAATATGAGCTTATGACGAAACAAACATTTTTCCAATTATATTGTGTTTGGTCAGTCATAACTAAGTTATGCGTTTAACTGGTATTACAGTAATATGATATTAAGTTTGAACAAATATTTTAATTTCCACTTAATCTATAATTAGAAAATTTTATACTTTTGAAGAAAAAAAATGTATCATCCCAGAAAACATTGCTTTAATATCATATTACTGTAATACAACTGACTAGGTTAACGCATGACTGAAAAATGTGCTTGTTTCGTTGTTGGCTCGTAGTTTAACGATTAGAACATCTGCTGCGAAAGCAGGAAACCCAGATTTGAATCCAAATTTATAAAATTTTCTAATTATTATCTATTATTAGTTCACTGCGATTAAGTGGAAATTAAAATATTTGTAAAACTCTTAGGCAGTTCACACACCATAGAAACATGAAACATAAATCGTGAAACAAGAAACATGAAACATGTTTCACAAAATAACAACACATTATTTAAAATGGGAATCCGCAAATGTTGCATGAAATAGAACTTGTTCTATATTATTCACGTTTCGCGTGGTTTCCAGTCACTGTGCATAAAAATTAAAAAATTTCTTGTTATTTAAAAACGCGTAGCTTCTAAACCGGAAGCTCTATTAAAAAGTGATGCAAATAAAAGTTGTAGGAAATTTTATTGTCTATAATTTTATTTCTGTAGAATTTTTTGATAAAATGCTTATTTAACCCCAAATTGCACTAAATATAAAAACATTTAAGTTTAACATTTTTTTTTAATTACTGTTATTCAAACTATCGTCGGTGTTTGAGTTTATTGTGAATTGAAACCAATTTAATTTTTGTTTCTTCAATTTGTATATCACTGTACAAAAAGTTTCATATTTCGTGTTTCATATTTTCAGCTTAGTATTTCATATTTCATGTTTTACGTTTCTAGTTTCTCTGATGTGTTTCTAGTTTCTCTGATCGCAGAAAACATTCGAAAACATTGAAACCCGGAACCTCTTGCTTTCGTGGCAGACGTTCTAACCACTAGACTACGAGCCCACGACGAAACACATTTTTCCAATTATATTGTTGGTTATATTACAGTAATATAATATAAAAGCAATGTTTTCTGCGATGACATTAAAATTTTTAACAAATATTTTAATTTCCACTTAATCGCAATGAACTAATATATAATTAAAAAATTTAATAAATTTGGAAAAATATATTGGATTATGTGAAAATTAAAATATTTGTTAAAATAACTGCTTACATTTGCAAATGACAACTGATTAATTTCAACAACTTTTCATGGAACACCCTATATTTAATTCGTAATCACTAAGTGAAATAACATTTATTAAACAAATCTATCAACAACAAAACTAAATAACCAGTTATCATATCAGCCAATTTAAAAAATTCAAATTTTGCATATTTATCAATAATAACGTTATGACAGCTTGAAAAATATCCACACGACAAAACCGTGCCAGAAAATCGATCAACTGCACAAGCAAATTCAAAAAAACCAACGAACGGTGTTAAAATTATCGACGCGAAAAAATCACTACGGCTGTAAAACGAGAAAAAAACAACAGCAAAAAAAAAATCTCGCCCAACATTTTGACACGTAAATTATAGGATACCCACCTGATTGTACCGATGCTAAAATGTAATTTAAAATGCTAAATTTTGATCACGTGATCTGCCGCGGTGTTTCAGTTGATGGACAAAAGAACTGCGAGATACGAGATGTAAATTAGCAAGTGTGTTTGTTATTTATATATAACTACGTTTATCTCGACATTTCAAGCCGCTTGAAATCAGTAAATTCTATTTCTATTCGAGATAAACAATTACGTTGAATAAAATATTACTTTAAAACTAACTTTTTTACTAATTAATTAAAAAGTAAACATACTTTTGATCTGTAAAATTGGATTTTCATAAATAGAAACACACTTAATTCATACAGTCTTGTTTGTGATGTCTGTCTGAACAGCGGCGCTAATTGTAAGAACTATACCAGTGTATTTCAGTGTAGGATTGTTGATCAGCTTCAAATGTTCAAATCAGTCTTCTACATAAGCAGGATTAACTAACAAAGCTAAACATGTCGTATTTCAATTTTAAGCAGCTTCAAATGCCGAGATAAACGTACTGTATGGAGAACGCCTATAAAATTTTGTGTATGCGTGAATGAAAATAGAGATTTGATAAGATTTGACAGGCGATTGCAAAAAGTTGTTATTAATTACTTCTTCGCTTGATTGTAGTGTTGTATACGATTGTAGATTTATGTAGATTACTATCTATTTATCTAGTTAAGAGTTTTTTCTTTGCGTGTTTTTTGATGTTAAAGATTAGAATGGAATATATCATGAATAGAAATAGATTTAATTTTAAATGATTAATTTCTGAAATGCTATTGATAACTGTAATAGATAATCCATAAGAAAGTTGGGTTTGTGTTTTAATTATTGTTTCCTTATTGTATTTGTGTAGTTTTTCTAATTATTACAGTACCTAAATGTATGATTAAAAATGGAATTGTAGATAATAAAAAAAAATACGTCTTAATATCTACATGAACTATTTCTAATGTAAATTAATTTGTTTTTTTTTTTAATTTTATTTTTTATTTTATATTTTATATTTTCAAAATTACATTAGTAGGTACTAACCTACTATTGTAATTTTGAAAATTTTTAAATCTAATTTCTGCAGTTATAAAGCAAGCGAAAAGTCTCGCTTAGTGATTTAAATGCAGAATTTTCACCTCTACAATTATTCGAAACAATTAATTTTCTCAAATAATTTGGGGACTAACCACTTAGATACACAGGTATGTCTTACCATCCGATATAACTATAATAAATATTAATAGTAATCTTTAAGCTTTTACGGTCTGTATTTATTGAATTTATAGAATTTTCTGGGCTGGTATGCCGTTGTCGATCTATCCTCGTTGCAGATGTTTTCCCATGTATCGTACACTGTTCGAAAAAAAATACTCTTATTAGTGCCTATATAAGTCCGTTCCCTAAAAAGGGTATATATGAATACCCTAAATAGGTAAATTCAAAAAGAGCACTTTATTATCCCAGAAAAGAGTAAAAAATATATACTCTTTTTTAAATTAATTTTTTTTGTCTGCCACACGCATGTTGGACCATGCGCAGTAACAAGAAAATTTTGAAAAATACTCAAAAAAGGGTAAATTTTAATGTTTTACTCAAAAACAAAATGAGTGAACAGTTATTTACACTTATTTTTCGTATTTGTTGCCCTTCTATGAAGGTAAAAAGTCAAATATTTTAAAATACGCAAAAGCAGGGCAATTTTATGCTCTAATAAGGCTACAATTTCAATTACTCTCGAAAATTTTTACTCTTTTACCCTACTATTTCGAACAGTGTAAATGGCATCTTTAACAAGTACTGAGGATGCCATCTACGATTTGTGGCGAAACGTCTACGACGAAGATATATCGACCACAGCATACCAGCCGAGAAAATTCTATAAATTCAATATAATAAATATAGTAAAGTTTCCAAGTAGTAAGAATAGAAGAGCATGCATGAGGAGAATTATGAATGTGGATGAAGCTAAAGTTGCTTGCCTGGATAGGAATGTTTGGAGGAAACTGATTTCGAGATAACGGAAAGAGTTTGTGCCACACCCTTTTGAGTACATGGCTTGATTATATATGTATGTAATAAATATATTATTTAATAGGATTTTAAAACAATTATTATTCAAATTGATATAATCAGCCACATCACCTAGAAAATATGCAATTTTAGAAATGCACATAATAAATCAATTGAGAGAAGTGCAATAAAATAAACAAAAACCGTTATTGCATTAAATAAAAATTGCATCGTGCGATAAATATTTGCTATAGAAGTTTTAGTGTTTACTGTATCCGCACGTGGAAATTCGATTCTGGCTTATATCCAATAAAATGTTGTTTTCTATCTGTCTCTGTGGCCCTGTTTCACTCGTTCGGGCTGATACGAGTATATTCTCAGCTTTGTGTGTGGTGTTGGTGTCATTTTGATCATGACGAGTGAAAGATTCTAATTTTATTTTCGGTTGAATTCTTACTGTGACCTTGACAACAATTATTTCTTTTTTATACTAGTATATAGTGTAATTATTATGTCAGATTCTTTTACGATTCAAATTAATTTTTCTTTATTTCTAAAAAAAAAAGGAATAAATTTTAAAAATATATATTTTATTCTGTATATAACAAATTACATTTCATATATACTAATAATAATAATAATGTTTATTACTCAACAGAATTAATTACATTCCTGTTACAGAGAAATATTTAATGATACAAAGAAAAATATATATAAACCATCATAGATTTGAATACATAACAAAAGAGAATAAATACAATTGTGAAATTAGTCAGTTTTAATAATAATAATATTTAATAAACAAGTCACAATTTTGATATAATACATTATAGAATAAAATAAAATAATAATGTCAGCTATTTACTCACAATGTGTAAAAATAATAAAATATCTTTACAAACTCAGAATATGTACATTAAATATAGAAGCACTCATTTAGTAGTAATTTTTTTACCCAGTTTGAAAATTCATTTGGTGGTAGTGATTTTATAATTTATATATTTATATATTTTTTATTTATATATTGTATTATATATTTATATAATATATAAAGTTAAAATTAATTATCAATATATTCATGCAAGTCTTTAACACAATTTTTAAATTGTGTATATATGACATATGAAATATATCTAGCCTAAGTTGATAATAATTATAAAGTTTGCACATAAAAATAATTGAAGAATACTTATATAAGTTAGTGCGAGCAAAATTAATATTGAATGTTACGGGATTTCGTGTATTCACGGACGATACATTAAGATTAACCGTTTGAGTGCCAAGCAGCTATTTTGCGCTTCTTATGTTTCGCCCTAGCAAGCTCGGTTTCTGTCGATGCACGACTTTACGGCTACCGTTTTATTTTAGGTAAAAATAAAATTGGAGTAATATTACACTTTGTAGGTGTACACTTTTTTATTCTTATAAACAACGATTACTATAATAATAGAATTAACTAAATAATGTAGAATAGGGAATGAGGCAAGCGCAAAAGCGCTTCTTGGTATTTTTGGCAGAGGAAACAGCAAAGACCCGTGGCACTCAAACGGTTAAACAAATTAAGAAGCATTGTTACATCTAACTAATTATTAATAATCTCATATAAAAATAGTAGCAAATTTTGATTTCTGCGTTGTTGAAACTATGTACAATTAAATTCTTGTAATAATTGTTGATAAACTCATTGAACTGAATTGAGCGTGCCTCTTTAAATAACAATATTTTAAGAATTTATAATTATTTATATTGTTTGAAACCATAATAATGTGTTTTAAATAAATTATAGCCAATTACAGAATATATTTATTTGTATTTTCTGTAATTTTATTAGTAATTGTTTTTGTATTGTTAGTTATACATATGTGCCAATTTATAGTTTTATTTTTAAACTTTACATTAACTAATTTCATTTCATTTTGAAAGTAGTTATACTGTTACTTACTATTATTTTTTTTAATAAAATTTTTATTTCTTTTAGAAAAACGTAAGTTTACAGTTCAAATGCATTTTTACTTTTGAAGTAAAAACTTCCGATCTAAAGCAAATAATTTTTAAATGAATTGGAAAATTATATAAACAAAGTTCTGATTTCTTTTTTTTAAATAAGATCAATCAAATTATTATAGCATTATATTTATATTAGAATAACGATCAATTTGATTTCAATAGAAATAAATCATACTTGAAATAACCTTCATCTGCAAAATAGCACGAATTAATTTGAAATGATTGACCATATCTAATAGTCGAACAACACATAATAATCTTCAAATGTCTTATAGCAAACAGCACACTACATTATACAAGATCGCTTACAGAAAGAGAGACTGTTAGAACTAAAAACCTAGTACACAAGAGATAAAACTATTTTGCATACAATATATATGTAGATATGAGTGTGAACGTATCACGTCTTCATGCAGAACATGATTAATTATAGGTTTGCCGCCCACCCACGTGAGGTGCACAACATCAGATCAACCATTAATATAGATACGTAATAATATTCGAATAACATTAGTCATTGTGAATGCACCGAGTTAAATAAAATTTAGCTTCCATTAATTAAAAATCTGTAAATTGTATGATCTATTTACTTACTTGTTTTCATGTTCTGTTATTTACTATGATTTATTCTGATGAAGACGGACGTTGAGTTTTGTCGAAACGTCGATTTTAAATAAATATTAATAAAGAACTTTAACCAAAAGCAGTTTTATTTTCATAGAGATGCGTAATGTCTATACCTAAAACATACATTATTATGAAAATAAAACGGCTTTAGATTGTAGTTCTGTATTAATATTTATTAATAATCGATGTTTTCTGATGAAGATGTACGTTGAGTACGTCGAAACGTCGATTATTAATAGTGCTGTCAATATTTGAAAAAAGGATAGAAATAGTGTTTGTTTACATTTTGAAACCTTGCATGTTTTCTTCTTTTTCTGTTGGAAATTTTAAGGTTGGTTTGCAGCTTTCCACCATAATTCTCTAGCTTCAGCTATTCTTTTTATTTAGTTTTAAATATTCTAGCGTTTGCCTTCTTTTACAGTTCTCTCCATCCGACATTCCTTCTAGTATGATTTACACTAATTCTTTATATTTTATAATATGTCCAATCTATAAATCTCTTCTCTTTTTAAAATTTTCCACAAACATTTCTATCTGAAATAAACTCGCCAACTAACACAGAGACATCTTAACGAATGTACAAACAAACATGTTGATAAGAAAATTTTTTCTTTCTTATTAATATAGCAAAACATTATTTTGTGTTCTTCATCTATATTATAGTTGATCTGATTACAAAACTAATATGGCTCGTATACAAAGTTATATTATGCACTGACAGCGGCCAATGTGTGCATTTTCGTATTGTCTGTGTGAGGTAATCAGGGGAAGTTTTATGAATTACCAGGAAATATTATGTTTGCTATACTGCATATTATATATTTGTTGTTTTTTTTTCCTGCAGCATAGTACTTTATTATTGAAATTAATGTTTTGTAATTTAAATTCGGACTGAGGTTATGAACTATAATATTATACTTATTTTTTGCTGTTCGCATTTCGAATTAATGAGTCTATTCGTTGTTTACATCTATAATCCCTGTATTCCGAAACATTTTCGTTAAAAATAATGATTCATTACAATTAAATTTCTTAAGCGGGCCTTGCACGGTCAATCAGGAATGATTGACTGAAAATTCAGACTGTCATTCCTGACTTCAATCACGAAGCTCCTATACTTATCAGTCAAACTGACAATAATTTTAGCTCAGTTGACATTGAAACGCCAAAAAGTGCGAATAACATTAATTATTTCATCTATACATAAATTAGTTGAAATCAATTTTATGAACAAAATGCTTGCACTGTATGTGCATTTAAATTTGACAGCATCAAAACATGTGTTCAGATGTTAAAACAGCTGATTGGGGCATATACATCTTTGCGCAAGTACTTAATTGAACACCTGGATCAAAAATTAAAAACACTTATTTATCGTTGTTTATAAAATAACAAATCGCAAATATTAAATTATAAATTTAATTGAAATAAAAATAGCTAATTTAATTTTAATACATGGTTTCGATAACACTGTACGTACTTGATTTTGATTGATTTCAAAACAAAAATTAACTATGAAATTGATAATAATCACTTCCAAAAATAAATCGCACACTTTTTTTAATTAAAATAACCTTGTATATTATATCAATATCAAATTTGCCATTTAATTATTACACAATATAATGTACAAAATTTCTAATAATGAATCACAAGTCTGTACGTGTAAAAACCCAATCAAAATATCAAAAAAATATATGTATATCAGAATTCTAACCTAGAAAAATGGAAATTATAACAAATGCCTGCCGGGTGACAGGTAACAAATGCTGGGCAGTGATTGGTTGGGATATCGGGCGGGTCCCATTTCTGAATTGAAAAGTGGCGGGAAAGGTGGGGAAGCAATTTGCACTAACCATGGCCTCCTTTGCCGATTTGCACAGACAACTGAATAAAATCAGTTTGCGTATCTGCGTTCACTAAACACACTCTCGGCCAATTAAAATCCGAAGCATAAATTTTCTGATAATTTATTGAGCCAGTAAAAGGTGCACACTTGGGAGATTTGTTTATGTGTGTGTGTGTGTATGCATGTTTAGTATCAATAAAATTATTGCTAGAATTATGTCAATGCGATCAAATAAATAAACATGTGCGTATAAGTATCTATAAATTATTTTTTTTGAAAAAACTTGTAACATTTTTATTATTTTGTTTGATAACTTTATGAAATTAGGCTTGCTGTTGCTAATTGGAAAAATACGTGAGGATCTTATGGAAAGAGTAGATAATAAATTTTATTTTGATTTTTATGAACATTTTACTAAATTAATTAATATGAATTTTTAGTAAAAATTATGAAATGAAATAGCGAGTTATTATTGAGATATTAATTTTTATGAAGTTTATTAGTTTAATTAATAACATAGTAAAAAATCTTTCAAAACTTATTATATTAAAATAAAACTGTTTTAGGATAAAGTCCTGTAGTAATATTTATTAATAATCGACGTTTCGACAAATTCAAGGTTGATTATAAATAAATATTAATACAGAACTTTAACCTAAAGCAGTTTTATTTTATCTATTAATGAAAAAACTAATGTTATGCATTGAAAAAAAAAAGTTATTTTAAAACCAATTCTCGTATTCACATCTCATTTATAAAAGTGATTTTTGCCAAAAGTACTTTTGACATTTATTTAAAATTATTTATTAAGCATTTTATAATAGTTTATTTAAATTTTATAATACCAATTATAATAAAAATGATCAAAAATAGAAAAATTATTTACATTTGGTGAGAAACAGAAGTAAGAAGTTATTTTGAAGTTAATGATAAAAGCACTCTTTCACGAATAAGTGAGGTAATAATACGGGCCAATATTTTTACTATTAATTTAAAAGTAAACATACTTTTGATGTGTAAATTTGGGGTTTTATTATAGAGTTTATATTATTTAATAAAAATAAGTAATAGTAAGTTATAGTATATAACTATTTTGAAAGCTTTGTATGAAATTATTTTTTATTTGGTTTGGAAACACAACGCTATCTGGAAAAAATATTCAAGAAACTATAAAAATTATATAATGTAATGTAAATTTTACTATTTTAAGGCGAAATATTGAAAGATTATATAAAAACATTGCCATAACATATTTTATTTATTTAAAATATATTACAGTATTTTTTATAAAAAATTCGGAACGCATTTTGCTTTCTGTGATTGATATCAAAGTGTTTTTCGAATAGCGTCTGTTAATTTATCGGTCAGCGTTGCCGTATGTTATGTTTACATTTTGAAATTTAAATTAAGATAAACATGGTTGTGAAATATTGTTTTATACCAATTATTATATATTATAATTACATATTGTGAAGAGAAACATAAATTTTCAAATGTAACATGTGGCTTAAATTGTTACATAAGAGATATAGGCAACACTGTTTTGTTTTTGTCGCAAGAATATTTGCTGAAATCAGTCAAGTTTTTCTATGATAAGGGCAGCAATTAATAACAACTCAATTGCAATTGATAAAATCCGGGAAAAAATAAACAAAATCCTACAACTTCTGTTTAATACGGTTGTATACGTTTAATAGCTGTGATGAAATTCATTAAAACCAATTAAGGATTAATTACAAAATTTGTTTTTCTCCCAATCAATCTATACAGATACACAAACTCAATTTAAAACAAAAAAACCAACAACATTTTAGTGCACTTAACAAAAAACGTTTTTAATCAGCGGTTAACGACATCTGAACCAATTAATAAATAATTACTGAAAGCGGAATTCGTTTTCTTTCGAGATAGACGCGCTCTGTAATCTTTTCCTGTAGAGTTCCAGATGTAATAGAGACGATAATCTTAGGATTTACAATTTGCAAACCGACACGGCTAGTGTAAAGATCTCTCACTAGGAGGCAGTTATTATGCAAAATACATCTCATCTGTCATATAGCGTGGTTCTTGTATTTTGCTTTTTCCTATTGGTTGTACGCAGGCGTACTAGGGATTATGTAAGAAATTTATAATGTATAGAGTTTCGTTTAGCTGGAGGTTATTTGTGAATACGTTGAAATCGTAATTTATTTAACGATTTTTATTTGGTTATTCAATTAAGATTATGGAGAATTATCTTTCAGCTATATATGAAATACGATACAGCTGTATTAATTCATTTTTTATTTTGTATATAGATATGCTAAATAAATAAATCAAAAAATAATACTTTGGAAATTAGAATGGGAAACCATTTTAAAGATGCAACAAGTTTAAAATTTGAAGTTATTTATATTAGGGTAACATATTATTTCTTTAATATTAAAAAAAATTGTACACTCTTATGAGAAGTTACCTACTGCAACTATCAGCTGTAAATTTGAAAATTTGAGGAAGTGTTTTATGTATATACATATATACCGGGTGTTCGTTCGTTAAGTTCGTATGGGCGTTTAACATGCAATTTTGATAATTTGCGATATACTACTTTCTCGAGTTAAATTCTGAGAAATACTTAGAATACTTTTTAATAGACAATAAAAAGTTCTATAATTTGGTTTTAGTTTTAATTTGCTAGCATGTGCCGTTTGGACGCTAGAATTTTTTTTTTGATTTCTTGGTTTTTATTTTTTTTCCCAAAAACTATGAGGTGTAGGAAAATAAGCATGATATGGAAAAATGCGGAATAATGAGTACTATAATTTAGTAAATAAACCATTATTCTAGGATGCATCGTTTAGTAGAAAAAAATTTAAAACTGAATTTTTCAAAATCTCAATTTCTTCAAAATTTGCTCAAAAAAATCTGAAAATTTTTTGTAAAATAGAGAGAAAAAAATTAGCTACATAATAGCTAAGTAACTTTTTTCTCAAACTCATGTTGGTTTGGCAGGAAAAATTATTAAAAATTCTAAAAAACATTTTAGAATTTTCAATAATTTATGATTATGTGGATAACACTTTATCATAAAAATTGCAGAAAACAACTGTTACAGGACATATAAATATATACAACAAAAACTTTTATTTTCATTACATACACACAAGTATTTTCAACTGCAGTTGCACCAACCTGAATGCATATATTTTTATACTATTTCTAACCACCTAGCCGCATTCAACAACATAAACTAAACTAAAAACACATGTTGCTGATGTCATATCTAAGTTTTATTATACAGCACACATACATCTCGGATCTAAGTTGGCTTCGGTTTGGATCTAATGGTGGTAGCTTGGTATGTACGGCATTTTACCAACTTTAAAAATAATAAATCTCAAACCTGTTACATACGTACAATCACACATATACACATACAGGACCGGACTATTATTTTCTAGTTTAAGAAAGCTATAACTTTTAGGCCTTCAGAGAATTTTCGACCTCTTGATAAAAGCAAGAAATTTTTTACTAAACAATTTGTATTTTCATATTCTATACGTTTCTATTTACTCTACGAATATCATTATCAGGAAAAATATATACAAATGACATAAATAATAAACAAACAAAACATAGAAACAAGTTACTAGCTAACAAAGTAACTAGATTAAAATATTTATAAATAAAAAAAAATTACCTCATTTTTAAATAAAATATACACGAGTACAGAGTAATTTAATTAAATGAGTTTACACTATGAAAATTTTTGTGTTAAAAATCGTTATCTTTTATCTAATTTAGATAAATTAAAAATTTTATATGTTATCTAATTTAGATTAATTTTCTTATCTTGCATTTGTTATCAAATCATCTAAATAAAGTCGCTATGTTTAAAAACAAAAATAGCATAGAATAATAACATAATAAATAACTAACATAGTACAAAAATTTTCAGAACTCATTATATTAAAATAAAATGGTTTCAGGACTTAATTTGACGTAGTCTACGTACATCATCAGGAAAAATGATACGAATGACATTTACAATAAATAAATAGAACATAAAAACAAGTTACTAGGTAAACGAAATAAGTAACTTGATTCTATGTTTTTTCTAATTTATTAATTATAGGAAGTCAGATTTTATTGAAATCAGTATCTTCACAGAACTAAAATTTGAAAATTTTTTATTTTCATATAATGAGTTCTGAAAGATTCTTTATTATATTAAAACTTATAATACAATACTTATGTACTTTTAAATGATACAAATGACATATCATTTTTCTTGATGATGATGTACTTAGAGTACGTCGAAACATCGATTATTAATAAAATTAATAAAGAACTAAATCCTAACGTTTTTTTATTTTAATTCAAGTAACTAGATTATAATTTTTTATAATTTATTAACTAATGGAAGCCGGATTTTATTGAAATCAATGTCTTCATAAAACTAAAACCTAAAGATTCTTTACTATATTAATAATTATAATACAGTATGTACTTTTATATCGGCCTAATATTTTCAATAGTCTTAGGTCTATATGACCCTTAATCCGATGCTGTATTAACATGGACACCGGTCTTAACTAGATGATATTTTATGAAGAAATTTAATTTTTTTTTTCCGTCAGTTGGTAGCGCTGAGTTAGTATATTATATATTTACGTTTGATCTAACGTGTTGCATATATGAGCGGTGGCATATTTACGTTTACATAATTATGAATTATAGTTTGAATTTTGAGACAAGATAATTATTTTTCATTTCGCGAGGAAATGTTATCGAGGTTATATATTATATATATATATATATATATATATATATATATATATACTGTATTTTATTAAATCATATATAATATGTTATAATTTTTATTAACGTAAATGTCAACTACAAGCAGGATTTAGCTGAATCTGAAGAGCAACTGAGAAGGATGATTGGTAGAATTAATGTTTGTTGGTAAAGTTGAGAATCTTGTGTTGAATGTTGATAAGTGCAAAGTTTTAGTTTTTGAGAAGGGTAACTTGACGATTGAATGTAATGTATATATTGACGGTGCACGTTTAGAGCAGGTAGATGAATTTGTGTATTTGGGTAGTTTGCTGTCTAGAGATGGCCGTTTTGATCGTGAAATTGAAAGGAGAGTAAATGCTGGTTGTAAGGTTTTGGGTGCTTTGCGAACTTTTGCTGGGAATGTATATGTTTCCAAAGAAGCCCCCCGTTTGAGTATATACAATGCAGTTTTGGTGCCTACGTTGATGTATGGTAGTGAATGTTGGGTTTGGTTGCAAAAGGATAAACGGAAAATGACTGCTGTGGAAATGAGATTTTTACGTGGGGTATGTGGTGTAAATAGGAGAGATCGGGTACGAAATAGATTAGTGTATGATGAGTGTGAAATTGAAAAAAATGTTGTAGCAAAAGTTGCCGTGTTAGTCAGTTAAGATGGTTCGGACATGTTGAGCGAATGTCTAATGAACGTTTGGTTAAAAAGATTTATTTGAATGATTTTGATGGTATACGTTTGCGTGGACGTCCTATGAGTAGTTGAAGTGGTATGATTGAGAGTGTTTTGCGTGAGCGAAAGTTTCCAAGTAGTAGGAATAAAAGAGCAAGTATGAGAGGAATTATGAATGTGGATGAAGCGAAAGTTGCTTGTTTGGATAGGAATGTTTGGAGGCGACTGATTTCGGGATGATGAAAAGAGTTTGTGCAACACCCTTTTGGGTACATGGCGTGATTGTGTATGTATGTATGTAATAATCGTCTTTTCGACGAACTCAACGTACATCTTCATCAGGAAAAATGCTACAAATGACATATACAATAAATAAGCAAAACATAGAAACAAGTTACTAGATAACAAAATAAGTATCTAGATTATAAATAATATTTATTTCTAATTATAGGAAGTCAAATTTTATTTAAACTAGTGCCTCTTCACACTGATTGATGCTATCATTTTTTATAAATTTCTATTGCTTCTCTTATTTTAAAATTAATCAGTAATAAAAAATATACAAGAAGTTGAATTATGACAACTATGATATATCTACATGGCATAATAATTTATACTTATTGTATTTAATTTTACGGATATCCTTTATGACATTTACTATTTCGAAAAAAAAGGCTGTAATGTATTACAAGGATTATAAAAGAACCTGTTAGAAAATTTTATTTAAGAAAAAAGAACGTTTTGCTATATTTCTTGCGATAATATAGAACATTGAAACTGATTTATAATCACACTTAATTATTGCTTATACGAGTAACAAAGATGTCAAAAAGATAGATGTTGCATTAGTTATATTATAGTATTACAAGTACTATATACGTAAGTCTACAACTGTTGCATTTTTTTTAATTATTATTTCTCAACTAACAGTGCAATCAGCAACAGAAGATTTTAACATCTTTATAATTATAATATTTCTTATCTGAAATAGCACTATAATATGAATGGAAAAATATTAAATATACAATATAATTTTATATCTTGTGTATATTACATTATATTTTTTAGTATAAGATGGAAACATTCTTTGACTTAACTTAGTAAAAAATCTTTCAGAACTCATTATATTAAAATAAGGATGCTAATTTTATGATCCAATTGCGTATACATACCGTATGTATAAATAGCCGCTTTTTTAATATGATGGATCAAATTTTATGGATCGATAATTATATCAGTAGGTATTTGATCATTTCCATAGGTCGATAATTATTTTCATAGGTCGATAAATATTTCTATAGATCATCAATAATTAATTCTATAGATCAAAAATTAAAACCATAGATTTAATTATTTAATACATAGGTAAACTATTATTTTCATAGGTACTATTCGGTAGATCATATGTTTTTTTCATAGGTCAAATATTTTTATCCTTAAAATAAAAAGACTTTTAGATTATAGTTATGTATAAAAATTTATTAATATTCGACGTATTCTACATACATCATTATTAGGAAAAATGATACATATACATACATACACAATGACGTCGTGTACCCAAAAGGGTGTGGCACAAACTCTCAGTTTCCTTCATACATCCCTATCCACATTATTTTAGCTTCATCCACATTCATAATATTTTCCACGCGTACTCTTCTATTAATTATTTCTTCTTGGAAAATTTCGCTTACGCAAACCATTCTCTCAATCATATTACTCCAACTACTCATCAGACGCCCACTTGTAAACATATTTCTTCAAAAGATTCATATTAACTTTTTTTTAACCAAACGTTCATTAGACATTCGCTCAAGATGATCGAATCAGCTTAACTGGCTAACACCAACTTTTGCTACAACATTTTTTTTTCAATTCTACACTCATCATACGCTAACTTATTTCATATTTGATTCCTCCTAGTTACACCACCTACTCCACGTAAAACTATCATTTCCAAAGCGGTCAAATGACATTTATAGTAAATAGAAACAAGTTACTAGGTAACAAAATAAGTAACTAGATAATAAAATTTATAAATTTTTGATTAAAAGAAGTCAAATTTTATTTAAATCAGTGCCGATTTAATAGTAACAATGCTATTAAATTTTGTTCATTTGTCGGTGGTACGTATACGCTTAAATACCAGCGCAATTAAAATAAAGTAAATAATTTTGTACACATTTTGTTCATAATTAAAATTTATGTTTAAAATTTTGAATGTTGATGGAAAACAGACATTTTTTAAATGCCGAACAAGATTACAACATTTTTAAATTTAATTATACTAGTTTGTCCATTTATTTTTAAGTTTGTTTATTTTTCATTTTTATTTTCGGGCCAAAAATATTTTTTAACAAAGCAAAAGATTAAAATTAAAAATAAAATATTTGAAGTTTACACGAAAAGAATTCCAAAAATTTCAATTAAGTTTATCTTTAAAAATATTTTGGATATTTTTAAATATATAATGTGATTAAAATATGGAAGTACACAGTTGTATCATGAGAAATTGTTGATACTAATCCAGTAAATATAAGCAGTTATTGAAACAAAACGCATTAAAAAGATGAGGGCTAGAAGTTTTTAATAATTGTAAATAAAATTTAGGATGAGGCTATTTATACATACGGTATATATACGCAATTGGCTATTTATACATTCTGAAAAAAAAAACCTAAGCCAACGTACTAACTTAACCTACCCTAAATAGCCAATTTTTTATTTTTTAGTATGTATAAATAGCCAATTTCGTATATATACCGTATGTATAAATAGCCACTTTCTAAAATTTAAAGGAATAGATGTGAATGTTATTGAAAGTATACGTTTGCGTAAACGTCCGACGAGTAGATGGATTGATATGATTGAGAGTGATTTGTTTTTAAGTAGTAGGAATAGAAGAGCATGCATGAGAGTTATTATAAACGTGGATGAAGAAAATTTTATTTGTTTAAATAGGAATATTTGGAGGAAACTAATTTCGGAATATGTATTTAAAAAATTGAAAAAAAGTTCCAAAATTTATTGTTAGTCAATTAAAATAGTTCGGCCATCTTGAGCAAATGTCTAATGAACGTTGGATTATAAAAGAATATATGTAAATGATTTTGAATGTATACGTCTGCATAGACGTCCGATGAGTAAATGGTTAGGTATGATTGAGAGTATTTTGCGTGAGAGAATGTTTCCAAGTGATAAAAATAAAAGAACATGTGAAAGAGGCATTATAAATGTGGATAGTTACTTGTCTAGATAAGATTGTTTAAATGAAACTAATTTCGGTATAGTGGAAAGAGTTTGTGCCACATCTTTTTGGGTACATGGTGTAATTGTGAATGTATGTAAGTTTGTTTGTAAAAATATATAAATAATTTAATTATTATATTAGTATAGTTTTTTTATTAATAAAATAAACTGATATACAAAACATTTTGTTAAATTTTATTTATACTCATTAAAAACTGCATACTTTGTTCGTTTCAACGCAATTTTTGTTTTTTGAATTACTGCCATTTATGTAAAATTGTCAGTTGATTAGATTTAGCAACTCTTCAAGAATCGTTCAAGAAAAATATAAAACTCAAAACCAACAAATTTATTGCTTATTTATAACACCGTTCTCTTAACTGTAAAAATTCCATTTCAACAAAATAGAATCGAATAAATCAAACTCGAAAATCGTAAGCTAATATTTTTAAATCATTGACAGCAACTAAACTAAATATCATTAATTTTTTAATTAACCAGATACACATTTCTAATCAGCATTCAGTAATACATTCAAAATAACCAATATCAAATAAGGACGCTGACCATTGAAATAAATTGGAGTTAAATTATTATTTATTAAATATACAGGGTGATTCAGGATTAGTGTAACAAACTTTAACAGCTTATTCCTGAGGTCATTTCGAGCCAAAAATGTCATATGAACATAGGTCCTATTCCTTCTAGTTACCAAAATGCAAGAGGTTGAAGTTCTATAAATAACACGAAATTTTTTAATTTTTGTAATCAAGATACTTTCGGAAATTATTGAAAAGTCATACTTTATTTGTTTTAATTAATTTTATTTATTAATATTAACGAATACGATTTAGAGAACAAAATAAAATGACACAATTAAATAAACAAATAAATAAATTCTAAATACAGAACAACATAACCAAACAAAGAAAATTAGAAAATTTCGTGTTATTTATAGAACTTCAACCTCTTGTATTTTGGTAACTAGAAGGAATAGGACCTATGTTCATATGACATTTTTGGCTCAAAATGACCTCAGGAATAAGCTGTTAAAGTTTGTTACACTAGTCTTGAATCACCCTGTATATATGTACCATTTCTCGAACAAGTCACACAATAAATAATAATCACGTACGATGAATTATTATCGAAGTGAAGGGACACATGTTTGAACTTAAACAACATTGTATTATCGCTGTATATGACTGGGGTCTAAGCGGTGATTTTTCAGGTAGTTATGAGGGACTTTTGTGTTTTAATGTTGGTATCACTGGGAATACACACACACGCTGCTAAGATAACGCAGGTGATTAATGTAGCTATTATTCATAGGTGATATGATTGGTTAAGTTTGTTGGAACATCATTTTGATTTTAATGCATAGCATTCTAATTTATTTTACTGGTCAAGAGCTGTAATTACCAGTAATTAACGATTGAGTTATTCAAATTTAGCTATCTGCTCTAAACGTACACCATCAACAAATATATTATATTCACTCGTCAAATCACACATCTTAAAAACACAATAGCGCACCTTTTACAAAACGACCTTTTGCTTTACCGGAAATAGGCTCACTTGCGTACGTGTCAGATGCGTACAAACATTATTTAGTATTACTTGCGTGCAAATAAGGGTCGGCTCAAGCCCAGGTAGTGAAGGTACTTAGGCCGATTGTCAGATGCGTACAGCGATTTTACAAATAATCAAGTTAGTATTCAATTTTAATATTGACCAAGTTTATATTTAGTGGTTTAAATTTAATTTGTGTAGATTAATGGGCAGGGCCGAGTTGTCTCCCAAAATTTGAAATTATACCTAGACAAAAAAAGGTCGTCATTTGCGCCGATGAGATAAGCGCCTATATTGAATAATAACATAACTAAACCTTAACCTAACTTACCCTACCCTAAGCCAACAGTGGCGCAGATGATAGGGTTTTGTGGCGCAAATGATATACTACTATTGACGCAAATGACAACTCGACATTTCCCAAACCTCTCTACGCATCTGTCACTCGGCCTGAGTACCTTCACTACCTGGGCTTGAGCAGACCCTTATTTGTACGCAAGTGATACTAAATAATGTTTGTACGCATCTGACAAGTACGCAAGTGACACGACACCGCTTTACCGATCTTTTGCCAGCTTCCGGATTTTTGAACTTTCTTAACTAATATTTTTACCGGTTACATGCCTTTGCGCACATTATTACAATATTTTTTTTAAACTTTTTAAATCTTTCTACACGTTAAATTTTAAAATTTTTGAACAATAAAACAAACACGTAGACCTTGAGAAAAATCTATTTTATGAATGAACTAAAATAAACGCAGTATAAAAAATTGAACAGTTTCAATGTCATTCATGAAAAAAAAATGTATTTGCTAGAATATTTATAGATATAATTATACGTTTCACTAATGTATAAAAGCGAAACCATTAAATTAATTTTTTGGTGAATTATATTATCAAAATAATCTTGACCTAAAGAATTAATTACATATGGGTCACAAAACACCTCCCTAAAAATAATGATAGCAAACTTACAACGTGTTAGAAAGTCAGAAAAAAATAACTAACTTATCGTTAGATGTTTTGAATATTTATAGTATGTACATATGTATTTCTTTATGCACGAATAATATCAAATGGTATTAAAGAATTTTCTGTTATTTTAAAGTTGTGTTTATAATAGAAAGGTCACATATTTTTTCGCGATAAAAATTACTGATTTGTTCTATAAATAAAGTTAGATGTAGGTGCGTTCTATTATTATAGAAAGGTATAGAAATTATACCTAACCTATAAATTGTTATTTTTATTATGTAGCAGTTTTTTATAATTATTATAATTTTTTTGTTTATAAATATTATAATGCGTCATAATATTAAACTAATAATATCAATAGTTAAGGAATTATTTCTAGTATATTATTATTATTAAAATATAAATTACTTAAACAAATATCGTAAAATATAACTTAATTTGTTATTGTTCAAAACATATCTTTTTAACAGGTATTTTTTGAAAATAATTTTTAAAAGAGATATAAAATTATATTTTTATACTAAAGCAAATTGGCGTATTTTTTAAATTTTTAAAAATTACGAAAATGGTTGTTTTGAAAAAGATGTTCTTGTTTTTTTTTTCAGTGTAAAAAATCAACTTTAAAAAATCAAAATTTAAATCTATATAACTACGTTTTAAAGTGAAGTAAATCGGATGGATAGTTTCCGAGATCTCGGCGGGACTATGTTGAAAAACGTGATTTCGAAAAAAAAACGCCTTTAAAGTTTGTAGTTAGTTTTTTACTGCACAACTTATCCATGGTCTGTATTGATTGCTGTAACTCCGCCGAAAGTTCGAATTTCGGAAAACTGTTTTAACACAATATTCTACATACTATAAGCTTTCAGAAAATCGATTTTATTTTTATAAATAGAGCAGTCTTTTTCATTCAATAGACACAGTACCTAGACTCGTGAAAAATATTAGGGCAGAACTCGTGAAAAGTAACCAGACTCCCATACTCGTACATTTTATTGTAAACTGAACGACTACTGGTTTTACAATTTCTGCTAAATTATTAAGAATCCAATGAAGCAAGAGCGCCTTAAAAAACTATAAAAACTACTCGGTATTGTGTTAATTACTTGCTTATAAAACTCTCTTTAATAAATAAATAGATTAAACAATTTTAATTGTGCTCGATAAAATTAGAAATAAAATTAAATAGAATAATTTCAATAACATAATTTTCAAATATGGCAAAAGATAAAATATTACTTTAATGAGATTAGACATAATTTTAAATGACACCAATTTATAACATTATTAAAGTGTATATATATATATATATATATATATATATATATATATATATATATATATATATATATATATATATATATGATTAAGCGATTATTGAACGTATATATTAAATATAAAATATACTATTAGTGTACTAAAAGATATAAAGGTGAAAACTAAATCATACTAGAATAAATATGAAGAAAACATTAGTTCGATTTATTTAACATATCCTGTTTTCTGGACTGTATTTAGTTAGCATATTTTATTCAGCGAAAAATATCGAATGAAATAAATATTGGGATGTAACATTAATAAGATGGCGGCATCGTGTAATTAGAGCCTGATTGGTGTCGTGAGGCTCACTCTATCGCGAACCTGTTTAACTACAACGTAAATTTTTATATAGCTGCTTTCGTAAATGAATTCGTTTTTGGATATATTACAATCATTATCTCGCATTCCAAATTTGCAAAATTATTATATCGCATTTTTGCGAACTTCGTTTAGTAACCAATAAATGTTTTGATTATTATTATTATTGGTGATAATATTTAATTTATAGTTTAATTTATAGTTGTTTGTAGTTGTAAAAATAAATAGTCTTTTTTGCAGTATGATCGATTTTTATGGAATTTTAAGGAAAACTTTTTTTATCGATTTGTAGAAATAAAATTATTTAAAAAAAAAATGTGTTTCTAATATGTTTACTTAAATTTTTTATTTAAATCAGTGCCTTCACATTAATTGATATTATCTTTTTCTTTAGATTAGTGAACGATGAGTGTAAAATTGAAAAAAAAAAAGTTGCAAAAGTTAGTGTTAATCACCAAGCTAAAGTTGCTAGTCTGGCTAGGCAATTTGGAGGAAACTGATTTCGAGATAGTGGAAAGAGTTTGTGCCACAGCCAACATTGATTTTATTTGTTTAATTGATTATTTCTGTGTCTAGATTTTTTGACACAAACTTGTAATATAACTGCAACAATGTTCTTCAATTAGCTAAAGTATTTCAAATTTACTAAACATATCTAAATAAAAATTAAACGATATAAATTAGTAAAGATTATTATGAATATGGATGAAGCTGAAGTTGCTTGTCTGGATAGGAATGTTTGGAGGAAACTGATATCGGGATATTGGAAAGAGTTTGTGCCACATCCTTTTGGGTACATGGTTTGATTGTGTATGTATGGCTTTATCTTTTTCTTTGTAAATTTCTGTTGTCAATCTTCTTGTTTGTAATGTTTTGGTTTGTTTATTATTTAGGTCATTTATAAATATTTTTTCCTAATGATAATATATGTTTAATATATTGAAACGTCGAATTTTAATGTAAACTAAAACAGACCTTTAACTTAAAGCTTTTTTATTTTATTATTAAATTTTGTTTTGAAACCAAATTAACTTTTTTAATTATTTATTTATAAAATAAGACTTGTAAGCATGTAACAAGTCAGGATTATTTAAAAAATACATAGATTTGTTATTTTTATAAAAGTTATTAAATTTTAATTTATTTTTCAATAGAAATTCGAAAATAGTAATGAATATATGTATGTGTGTAGTTTAGGCAAATTGCAAGTCACTGGAATGAAATTTCCAATCATGCGGCAAAACATCAAAGCCATAACAATTAAAAATCATGCTTGAACTTATTTAGTATGTCAAATTAGGCAATTTAACAATTTTATCACTGGCATCTATCGAAGGTACAAAGTGAATAAATTATACGTATCTTGAATCAAATCGAAATTTAATTGGTTATCGATTTAAAAAAGACAGACCGTGTTACTTCAATCTAATTTCGGACAGATTACATCCAATATGGACTAGATCGGCGATTTCCAAAGTTTGAATTACGACCCGCTGATGAGTATGAATAGAAAAATAATTTGCGTGGTCGACCGATGAGTAAATGAAGTGGTATGATTGAGAGTGTGGCTTGCGTGAACGAATGTTTCCACGTAGGAATAGAAGAGCATGTATGAGATAGGTTAGGGTAAAATGAATATGGATGAAGCTAGAGTTGCTTGTCTGGATGGAAATGTTTGAAAGAAACTAATTTCGGGATAGTAAAAAACACTTGATAATGATCGCAAGATCGAAACGCGTCGTAGAATAAAGAAAAAGAACTGTACAGAGGAAAACAAAAAACAACAATATGAATATACAAGTTCAGGAAAATAAAAACAAAATAAATTATAGTAAAAAGAGTTTGTGCCACACTCTTTTTGATACATGATGTGATTTTGTATGTATGTATGTATATATAATAAAAAAATTTAAAGATCGAAATGGTTCTTGAATGTTGAATGTTTTGAAGAGTTTGATGAACAGCATATAGTGGCTTGCGTGAGCGAATGTTTCTAATTAATAGGAATAGAAGAGCATGTACGAGAGGTATCATGAATGTTTGGAAAATACTAATTTCGGGAGAGTGAAAAAAGTTTTATGCCACACCCTTTCACACTTGGCGAGATTGTGTACACTCTAAAAAAAATTATGAAATTTTAGCTAGAAATTATGAGACACTATGATGCCCAGTATTTCTAGATATAATTACTGAACTGCTGTAATTTTAACATAATTGTTTGAAAATACATAATACATAATATGTATTTAATATAATATGATATTACCAACGGGATGGAAAAGTACATATTTATGTAATATTACAGTTTTTTCTATTAAGGTCTTTTTTAGTAAATTTACAGAACTTTGCTGTCAGAAATTTTCTATAAATAGGTAAAATTTGTTTAGTTATGTAATATTATTGTTGGTATAATTACATACATTTGTAAATTTACATAAAGGATGTATTTTACAATTATTACAGGTATTAATATGCATATACTGTAATATTATATAATTTAAGAAGTTAAACTACAAATACGTAATTCCAAATTAGAAAATAAGCAATTTTGCATACTTCTTAGGTCATTTTTACTTATTTTATGTGATTATTATGAATTATGTAAAAATTACAGAATTTTGAGGTAGAAATATAGAATATTTATAGTAAAATGAAATTACAGATTTTTTATAGTAAAATTTTGCTATTACTTTTCTGTAATTTCGCTGTTTTTTACAGTATATATATATTAATAATGCGGTATTTTTATTCGAAACATACATTAATATTTTCTCATGGTATAATTTAAATTTTTAAAATATTTCTTAATTTTTTTTTTTTAATTTTACTTGCCCATAGACATTGACTAATTTAAATATACAAGCAAATATGTTAAAATTGAGTTACATGTTACTTTATAAATAACATCATTTATTATTATCTTAAATAAAAATCTGATAATTACAAAAAAAAGATCTATATTACAAAAGGTATATTAAAAAAAAACTGATGATCCAATATATAAAGTACGTGAATCGATCGATCGATAATTGAAAGTAAATTTATTCCTTTAATTATCGAGTTATTAATATACTTTACGCTGAATACAGGTGTACGAAAATGTATAACATTACATATATGTATTGTGTGAAACTGAAAATGTCAATTTGTAAAAGTGTAATTACTTAGTGTTGACATTTAAATTTCAACAAACAATATATATTTTTTGATTATTTATTTTAATTATAATAAACAAGTTTTTAATTTAAATTAATATGTAAATTTTGCTGTTTATTATAAAATTTATTTTCTTACAATAGTTATTAAATATTTGGAGTTTAATTCTATTAAGCTGATCTTACACGAACAGAAAAACTTGATGCATGATGGATTTGATTTAAAAATTTAAAATTTACATTTAAAATATCACACTATTTTATATTCTAAATTATAAATTTTAAATCGAACCAATCATATTACAGTATTTTAAACATGTGACACTTGCACATAGTTTACTTGTTTCATTGTCTTTAGCTATCATTGAATAGAGGAAACAGATTGATTAAATTTTAATAAAAGTTAAGTTTTCCTGTATTTACATTTATTATATATTAACAAGAATGACTCTTGTGGAAATCAGATTTTTACATGGGGTATGTAGTGTAACTAGGAGGAATCGGATACGAAATAGATTAGTGTATGATGAGTGTGAAATTGAAAAAAATATTGTTGCATAAGTTGCTTGTTAGTTCAGTTAAGAATCCTAACTTAAAATGGTTCGATCACCTTGAGCGAATGTCTAATAAATGTTTGGTTAAAAGAATATATACATAAATGATTTTGAAGGTATACATTTGCAAGTGGAAGTTCGATAAATACTTGGAGTGGTCTGATTGAGAGAATGGTTTACGTGAGCGAAAGTTTCCAAGTAGTAGGAATAGAAGAACAAGTGTGACAGGTGTTATGAATGTGGATGAAGCTAAAGTTTCTTGTTTCGATAGAGATGTTTGGAAGAAACTAATTTCGGGATAGTGGAAAGAGTTTGTGCCACACCTTTTTAGGTATATGGCATGATTGTGTATGTATGTACATATTAACAACATCATTTCTGAGATAATTATGTCACTTTTGCTATCATTTGAAAAATCAATTTTTGTAAAATTGAAACCTCAAAATATATATACATTCTGTCATATGATTTCTAAGTCATGCTCTGATTGGTAAGATTTTTGTATTCTAAATTCATCATGTACATACATACATACCCAAAAGAGTGTGGCACAAACACTTTTCACTATCCCGAAATCTGTCTCTTTTAAACATCCCTAAATTAACTAGTGCTGTGTAAATTTTAAATCTAAATCTTAAATTTGTAAATTAAATTTATCATGCGCAAGGCTAAATACTGTCAATATCAAAAAATATTAACAGTAATAGGTATGTGTGTTAGGTTGTAAAATATTTGAAAATTTTGATATTTATTGATAGTACTGTCAATATTGATCAGAAATTACTGACAGTAATATTAACCGCGTAGGATCTGCTTTAGATATTAAAAAATGTGATATTTCTATGTTAGTCACCGTCGTTTGAAATACATGATGAAAAAAGTGATTCTTAAGAGACGCTTGGTAGCATAAAAAGAAGAAATGATATGTCTTTGTAGACACACCATGACATGTTTCTATTTATTCAATCCACATGGATGATGTTTTTATTCCAATCCAAAAGGAAATTGTCTATTAAATGTAATTTGGTTGGAATGCACCAATGATATAGATAAAGTCTTGGTTAGTTTTTTTTTAATTTTTTGTTTTCTTTAAGTGATAAGTATTTTGGTTTTATATTTTTTTTCTGTTAATGTATACTATCAAATACATTAAATAATTAATTAGTTTAAAAAACTTTTAAGTAATTTTGATTCAAAGTAGTGTAAATATTAAAATAAAAAAGCTTTAGATTTAAGTTTTGTATAATTTTAAATTAAAATTCGATGTTTTGATATACTGCTCGTATATTATCATCAGGAAAAAATATACACAAAAGACTACATTTGGACTGAAAATTATTAATGTTTTGCATAGTGTGACATGACAATTATTTTACAGAATTTCATAATATTTGTTTTAAAGATTCGTTTTATTTAACGGAAACTTTTACGAATATTAGAGATTTCACTAGTAAAAAATAGAATAATATTTATTTGGTGTTAGTAAGTTACGATGGTTCGGACAGGTTGAGCGAATGTCTAATGAACGTTTGGTTAAAAAGATTTATTTGAATGATTTTGATGGTATACGTTTGCGTGGACGTCCGATGTGTAGTTGGAGTGATATGATTGAGAGTGTTCTGCGTGAGCGAAAGTTTCCAAGTAGTAGGAATAAAAGAGCATGTATGAGAGGAATTATGAATGTGGATGAAGCGAAAGTTGCTTGTTTGGATAGGAGTGTTTGGATGCGACTGATTTCGGGATGATGAAAAGAGTTTGTGCCACACCCTTTTGGATACATGGCGTGATTGTGTATGTATGTATGTATGTATTTACAATACATATTACATTACATAAAAATTGAAAATGTTTCATATTTTATTTATTTAGGGCTCGTATTTTCAATTTTATTTATCCTCGGAATAAATGACAATATTTCATTGACTAATTTTAAAATTAATTCACGAATAAATTTATTCCAACATTTGAAAATACGGACTCTTATTTAAAGAAAAAATAAATAATAACATAGATAGTATTAGCAATAGCAGATAAATCTGCTATTACTCAACATGCGTTAGAATATCTTTATGATGTAAAATTTGAAGATACTCCAATAATTGCTAGACCAATCAATATTAGAAACAGATTGATAAGCTAAGCAATAGAAATTTATAAAGAAAACATCAATGACTATGATGGGATTAAAAAATATATAAATATATAAATTGTATGATCTAGTTACTTATTTGTTACTTAGTAACTTGTTTCTATGTTCTGTTATTTACTGTAATATCATTTATATTATTTATCCTGATAAAGACGAACGCTGAGTTTCGTCGAAACATCAATTAAAAATAAATATTAATATAGAACTTTAACCTAAAGCAATTTTATTTTAAAATATAATAAAATTAATTTAAAAATTGTATTTTATATCCAGTAATAATACATCTTAATAATTAAGTTATATAATAAATTCCACGCCAACTGTGGTATTTTAAAATTTTTTATCTGATATGTTAATATCTCTGCTATCACGTAAAAATCTTACAGCAATTTAACTTATCGAAATTTGGAAATCTGAGCTGCTATTAGCATAATATCTTACTTAAAAATCATCTTTGTAAGCTATAATAAAAATATTCTAAAAGAAATTATTTAAGTTTTATCTAAAAATTCTTGATTTATTAAACATTATTACGAACATATAAAAACCTGTTACGAAATTTTCGATAGGATTTACATTTTCAATATTTAAATCTACAACAATCAGAATTATGATTCGTTAACTTTTATCTGAAATATAAATTTGACAGCTGTCATGTAGTTTTTCTCTTATTTGATATCGTTTGATTTGACAATATAGACTGTAAAAATACCATGTTGTGAAATAATACAGTTGGAAAATTTTAATTTATTCTGTTTATAAATTTCGTGTTGTATCTTAAAAATAAATAGTTATAGTACACTGTAAAAAAATCTATATAAAGTTACATTGATAATTACGCTAATTTTACTATATTTTTTATTGTAATTTTTATAAAATATTTTTTATAAATTTATAAATTTATCAAAAAAATTATAAAATTACAATAAAAAGTATAGTAAAATTATTATTTTTTTTTTACACACGTACATACATACATACATACACAATCACGCTATGTACCCAAAAGGGTGTGGCACAAACTCTTTTCATCATCACGAAATCAGTCGCCTCCAAACATTCCTATCTATACAAGCAACTTTCGCTTCATCCACATTCATAATTTTTTTCATACATGCTCTTTTATTCCTACTACTTGGAAACTTTCGCTCACGCAAGCCACTCTCTCAATCATACCACTCCAACTACTCATCGGACGTCCACGCAAACGTATACCATCAAAATCATTCAAATAAATCTTTTTAACCAGACATTCATTAGACATTCGCTCAACATGTCCGAACCATCTTAACTGACTAACACCAACTTTTGCTACAACATTTTTTTCAATTTCACACTCATCATACACTAATACTTAGTGACTAATCTATTTCGTATTCGATCTCTCCTATTTACACCACATACCCCACGTAAAAATTTCATTTCCACGGCAGTCATTTTCCGTTTATGCTTTTGCAACCAAACCCAACATTCACTACCATACATCAACGTAGGCACCAAAACTGCATTGTATATACTCAAACGGGCTTCTTTAGAAACACTTACTTTCTTAGCAAAAGTTCCCAAAGTTTATAAAAAATATTATAAATTTAATAAGCTGATAATAAAAATACTGATTTATAAACAGATTCTTTACGCACAGAAAAAAAATATAAATAAAATACAATTTATGGAGAAAAGAAATTTGTTTCAAGTATTATTATATGTAATTTTGAAAGAAAATTGTAAAACAAAAGTAAAATTTAATCGTAGATGCACGGCGCAACACTTTTGAACATTTAAATATACCTACCAAGTGAGTAAAGTAATGATTAAAGATCAGAGTGATAATTTTTGAATAAATTACAGACGATTATGCAGATTTAAGCAATTGATACAGCTCGTGCAAGATATGAATAATTTGGGCTCCGTATCTAATATCTTAATTAATATGTCACGAACTATTACCGCGGTTTACTAGTCAGTTATGAATCATGAAAATTAATTCTCTATTTGGTTGTCAATGACACATTACATTGACATTTAGCAACAGATGAAACTGTCATTGTTCACCGATATGTTATTTGACAAATTTTTACGAACGAAACAGAATTAAATAGGGTTTCGTTACAAAAACAAATCGTAAAAGTTGTTGCATTTTTGTTAATAATACTTTTGGGATATTTTTCTTTAGTTGTTTTTACCGACTGTTACATAGAGTGAGGGAGGTATTATGATCATACCAATTTCGATATTTTAAGATTTTACAGAAAAAGCATGAATTAGAGTTTTTATAACATAATATAATCAACTGTTTTAGCGTTAATGGCGCACAAGTGCAGAGCAAATTTGATTGAAAGGATTTTTAACAATTTTTTTTTAAAGATTGTACTAGTAACACAATACCTTCAATATAGTGAAAAATCTTTCAGAACTCATTATATTAAAAATGAAACGGCTTTAGGTTATAGTTCTGTATTAATAGTCGACATACATACACAATCACGCCATGTATCCAAAAGGGTGTGGCACAAACTCTTTCCATCATCCCGAAATCAGTCGCCTCCAAACATTCCTATCCAAACAAGCAACTTTCGCTTCATCCACATTCATAATTCCTCTCTCATACATGCTCTTTTATTCCTACTACTTGGAAACTTTTGCTCACGCAAAACACTCTCAATCATACCACTCCAACTACTCATCGGACGTCCACGCAAACGTATACCATCAAAATCATTCAAATAAGTCTTTTTAACCAAACGACGTACTCAACATACTCAATATCCATCTTCATAAGGAAAAATGATACAAATGGTATTTACAGTAAATAACAGAACATAGAAACAAGTTGCTAGATCATAAAAATTTACAAAATTTTATTTAACGGAAGCCAAATTTTATTTAAATCAGCGCTTTAACAGTCATTGATGATTTAAATAAAATTTGACTTCCATTAATAAAAAAATTATGAAAATTTTAGGATCTAGTTACTTAGTAATTTGTTTCTATGTTCTCTTATTTACTATAAATGTCATTTGTATCAGTTTTTCTGATAAAGACGGACGTTCAGTTCGCCGAAACGTTGAACTTAAACCGAAAGACGTTTTATTTTAATAGTAACCCTTATCTACATAGACAGTACAGTAACGTAATATCAATATTTAAATACGCTTGAAGAAAAAATTTCATAAATTTTTTTTTTATTATTTTATATTATTTAACAGGAGTAAACACCAAAAACCTATCTAACATTATTGAGTATTGCTACTTGAACAAGGTAGCTACTATAAATTTACTATAAATAAGTTTACTATAAATTCTCGTCATCAGATAAAAACAAAACAAGATCAACTTGAAAACATGCCGCGCCGCGTTGCTATGGAAACATTATTGGATATAGAAACTGATAATAAAAACAAGAAACAAGAGATGGCGATAAGACCTAACCTCTATACAGACAGATACAGTTTAAACTGTAATAACGGGCGGTATAGACGAATTATTGTTATTGCGAAATGTATTTATTTATATTTATGTTATATTACGTTGTTATTTATTTGTTGGGACCATGTTACTGAATTGTTCGAATGTTTTGATCGGTTTTTAAATTATTCGTTTATATCCAATGATTTGTATTATTTCCATTAAAGGATATACAAAATTTAGATTTGTTATCTTGTATATATGTGTGTGTGTGTGTGTGTGGGTTGTGGACACTTGAATTCATGATTTATAATAAATGTTAAATTATACAATGCAGTTTTGGTGCCTACGTTGATATATGGTAGTGAATGTTGGGTTTGGTTGCAAAAGCATAAATGGAAAATGACTGCTGTGGAAATGAGATTTTTACGTGGCGTATGTGGTGTAAATAGGAGAGATCGGGTACGAAATACGATTAGTGTATGATGAGTGTGAAATTGAAAGAAATGTTGTAGCAAAAGTTGGTGTTAGTCAGTTAAGATGGTTCGGACATGTTCAGCGAATGTCTAATGAGCGTTTGGTTAAAAAGATTTATTTGAATGATTTTGATGGTTTACGTTTGTGTGGACGTCCGATGAGTAGTTGGAGTGATATGATTGAGAGTGTTTTGCGTGAGCGAAAGTTTCCAAGTAGTAGGAATAGAAGCGAAATGAAGCGAAAGTTGCTTGTTTGGATAGGAGTGTTTGGAGGCGACTGATTTCGGGATGATGAAAAGAGTTTGTGCCACACCCTTTTGGGTACATGGCGTGATTATGTATGTATGTATGTATGTATGTTAAATTATAATATTTATATTTCAATTCTCAAATCAACTCAAAACTATTAACGTAGTAAAAAAATCTATCAGAAATCATTATATTAAAATAAAAAAACTTTATGAACAAGTTCTGTATAATTTTTAATTAAAAATCGATGTTTCTATATACTCTATGTGCATCAACATTAAGAAAAAATATTCAAATGGCATTACAGTAAATAAACAGAATATAGAAACTAGTTACTAGGTAAGAAAATAAGTAACTAGATTATAAAATTTTAATTAAAGGAAGCCAAATTTTATTATAAATTTCTATTGCTTCTCTTATCAATCTACTGTTAATATTGTTGGGTCTTGCAATTATTATAGTATCTTCGAATTTTACATTATAAAGATTTTCTAAAGAATGTTGTGCAATAGCAGATTTATCTGAATGGTTTATATTTGAATTCTCAGTTTAACTCAAAAATTATATTAAAATATAAAAGTTTTAGGATTAAGTTCTGTGTAGTTTTTCATTATAAATCGAAGTTTCAATATACACTACGTATATTAACATCAGGAAAAAATATACAAATGACATAAATAATAAACAAACAAAAACATAGAAACTAGTTACTAGGTAACAAAACACAAGTAACTAAATTATGAAATTTATAAATTATTAATTAAAGAAAGCCAGATTTTATTTAAATCAGTGTCTTCACTGCCTTTGATAACATGGGATTTTTTAACTCGTATTCTCACCTCACTTTTTCGTGAAAAAGTGCTTTTATCATTAATTTCAAAATAACTTTTTGCTTCTGTTTTTCATCAAATGTAAATAGTTTTTCTATTTTTGATCAATTTTATTATATTCGGTAAATAAAATTTAAATTAACTATTTTAAAATGCTTAATAAATTATTTTAAGTGAACGTCAAAAGTACTCTTGGCAAAAATCACTTTTATAAATGAGGTGAGAATACGTGCCATTGTTTCGCAGTAACGGTTTCCATTCTGTACTAATCCTTGTGCTTTCATCAATGGCGTAACTTCATTTGTACATACAGATAAATATATACACCAAATTGAGGAGCAGAAATTGGTCGACCACGGCATACTAGCCGAAAATTCTATAAGTTTATTTGCTATAAGATTCAGCATGCTAAAAATTAATTATATATTTATTTATTATAGTTTATTCACTATGAATCTTAAAGCAGTTTTTTTTTTAAGTTTATGTATCAATTTGTAACAATTAATTACAAGAAACAATATTCTAGTAGCACTGTCCGTAACAACTTTTTTCTTGCCTTAATAATTGAAATGATCAAAGTGAGGTGTAGAGAGTAGATTTGAAAGGAAATCACTCGTTAAAGTTCAGCCCACTCAACTCGGTAATTATTTGAAACGAAAGATTTAAATATAGATACCACCTACCCTCATCTTATATGAATGTGTAGACATGAGCAACGACCAACTACTGGCTACATTTATTTATTGCTTTACCGAGAAATTGACTCATAGCGTACACTCTAACCTATGTAACTTACTAATTTACAGATTGTTTATAATTTGTTAACCTTTTTGAAAATATCAATATTTATATTGAATTTATAGAATTTTCTGAGTTTGTATGCCGCGATCGATCTATCTTCATCGCAAACGTTTCGCCATACATCGTAGATGGCATCCTCATTCAATAAAGTTTTTGAAAATTAATAATTAAGTTGATAAATAATAAATTATAAATGTAAATATGTAAATATGATAATGCTACAGTAGTAGATTTCTTGCAGTTTTTATAATTTTGTAAATATGTATTATAATGTAATTAATTAGCCAAAAAACTAAATAATGTTTGGTTATTATTATTATTGTTATATAAATAAATTGTCAAAATTTTATTTCCTATCGTGTAAAAGATTATTAATTTTCTATATACACAGTGGCGTAGCTAGGGGAGGGCGAGGGGGTCGATCCGTCCCGGGTGACACCATTTTAGAGGTGACACCATTCTCGGGATGACACATTTCACCAACTGAATTATTTTAGTGAATTTGTGATTTAAATACATTTAATAATTTGAATTTTTACTCTCAAAATCAGAAAAATATTTCTTTTTGCTTAGTTTGTATTTACTGTCTGATAGCAACAATATGTAATTTTAGCTTTAAAATGTTATTTCTGCTATAAAAAATGTATTACTTTTTAGTATTACTATATAGTATGAATTTCTATTTCCATTTGTGTGATTTACGAAGTACATATTTTAAAATTTTATTGTTTTATGATTGTATAACTTGATTTAGTTTATTGTATTATTATTTTTATTTTCCCGCGTTATTGTATAACTCTCTAAATTTTCTTTAATTTATAGGATTTCTAATTTTTTTTACAACTAAGTATAGGGGGTGACATTATTACCTCCGCCCAAGGTGACACCCACCCGAACTACGGCATTGTCTACACATTATAATTTTGTATAGATTTTTGAATATATATATATATATATATATATATATATATATATATATATATATATATATATATATATATACAGGCCTATTCAAAAAGAAAGAACAGATTTCAAACATTTAATGCTTTCAAACTACAAAAGATAGAAACATGATTCCAACGTTTATGGAGAGAGAAAAGTTTACAATTTTATGTTATGCTTCATGTGCAGACGATGTTTGAGAATTTTCCATACCGTTGGTTGAGGAATGTTAAGTTCTATGCTTGCTCGTGATGTGGATTTCTTTGGGTTCCTTTCGTAAAGTGTACGAATACGCTCTACATTCTCGTTCGATGTGCGTGGACGTCCCGTGCTTTTCCTTTTACAGATGCAACCATCTTCTACGAATTTTCGATGCCATTCGTAAATTTGCTTATGACGCGGCGGTTGTTTATTAAATTGACGGCGAAATGCACGTTGAACTTCAACAAAGGACTCTAGTTTTGCTAATTGCAGCACACAAAATGCGGCCGTGATTGGAACTTTTACCACCCCTCTATTTAAATTGTAAACTTATCTCTTTCAATGAACGTAGGAATCATGTTTCTATCTTCTGTAGTTTAGAAGAATTAAATGTTTGAAATCTGTTCTTTCATTTTGAATAGCCCTGTATATATATATATATATATATATATATATATATATATATATATATATATATATATATATATGAAAGTTTAAATGTTAATAATAATACATGTAATTTAATTGCATTTTACTATTCTAAACCAAACTTGCATGGAAGATAAATTCCAGAGATAATTTCGTCATTCATGATGCACTGAATATGTAATAAATTAAACATTATAGCAAGGCAAAAATTTATCATTTAACCTCTATAATACACACTACATATATTTATACTTCGTCCTAAAGTGAACGAAAATAGAATCACATGTTCCCATTTAATAAACGAATAATAATTCTTTTGATTAAGTTAAACAATGTGTGCAGCTTAGAATCACGCGCCCAAGTATTTTACGAGTAGTATGGTTCGGACAATGTAATGTATTATATAAGTATATGCAAGTTGAACGCTCATTCAGACTATCCTATTTATCACGAAATTAGTGTTATGTTTTAGCATATAGCTACTGATTCTGTACCAAATTACAATACTTACTGATTTACGAAAAAACACCGCAAATGTATGATTTTAGTTTTATCAGTTGTTGCTGGTTTTATATCAGTCAAAATTGAGTTTATTAATGCTTAAAATTAAAAAGCTTTAACTTAAACTACTTATAGACTCAAGTTAAACTGAAATTATAATCGACGTTTCGACGAAACTCAACGCTTATCTTCATCAGAATAAACTGATTTAATTAACATTACAGTAAACAGTTACGTACATAATACACAATCACGCCATGTACCCAAAAGGGTGTGCACAAACTCTTTTTATCATCCCGAAATCAGTCGCCTCCAAACATTCTTATCCAAACAAGCAACTTTCGCTTCATCCACATTCATAATTCCTCTCATACATGCTCTTTTATTTTTACAGATTGGAAACTTTCGCTCACGCAAAACACTCTCAATCATACCAGTCCAACTACTTATCGGACGTCCACGCAAACGTATACCATCAAAATCATTTAAATAAATCTTTTTAACCAAACGTTTATTAGACGCATTCGCTCAACATGTCCCAACCATCTTAACTGACTAACACCAACATTTTTTCAATTTTACACTCATCATACACTAATCTATTTCGTACCCGATCTTTTCTATTTACACCACATACCCCACGTAAACAATTACCTAGTAACTTATTTCTATGATCCGTTATTTACTGTAATGTCATTTGAATCAGTTTATCCTGATGAAGACGAGCGTTGAGTTTCGTCGAATCATCGATTATAAATTCATTTTAGTACAGAACTTACACCTACAAGTAGTTTATTTTATATAATAAGTTCTAAAAGTTTTTTTACTATGTTAAAAAACTTTAGTATTAAGTTCTGTATATATTTTGTTTAAAAATCGATATTTCGATATACCCTACTACTTTAAACATACAAATAACATAAATAATTAATAAATAAAACAATATTTACAGTAGATTGATAAGAAAAGAAATAAAAATTTATAAAGAAAAGTTTAGTTATTTTGTTACCTACCTAGTAACTTGTTCGTATGTTTTATTTGTTTATTATTTATGCCACTTGTATATTTTTTCCTGATGATGATATACACAGACTATATCGAAACGTCAATATTTAAATAAAATATATACAGAACTTAATCCTAAAGCTTTCTTATTTTAACATAATGAGTTCTGAAAAGTTTTCTACTATATTATTTATTAATTAAATTGGAAAATAGTCTACTGGTAAAATTTAATAAATAATAAGTAATAAATGGAATTCAATCAGTTAAATATTTTTATTTTGTTCTATGCCAAAATTTTTGTGCAATCACTATTGCCTTCTTCAGGGCTCTACAATGACATAAATATGTAAAAATAAAAATACATTCATGTATACATATATAACAATATACAGAAAAACATCAGCTAATTATTATCAGCTGTAAGTGTATTTTTATTCAGTTGTTCTGTATATTATTGTACATATATGTATACAGGGTGTAACAGAATAACTATTCCTAATTTTAACTGGAGTATCCTGGGCTCAGAATATGAAGATTTAATGCAAATCACTTAGATAAAATATGGCTCCTTACTGAGCTACAGGGTGTTTTATATAAAAATTTAAAAACGATTTTTGCCTAGTACTTTAAAACTATTTGACGTATCCTTATCATACTTGGCAGGAAATATAGGTACCGTACACCATACTAAATTATGTTAAATAAAAGTTTCTGGCTACTGCCAGTGGCGTACAACAGGGGCAAGTGAGAGGTTGATCCTTCCTAAATTCTACGCCACTGGCGGAATTGTCATTTTAGCACAATTTTTCGATTTTCCAATACTTGCTGTGTAAAAAACATACTCTTCCTTTGTAACGATAAAGTCACTGTTTTTCGAGATATTTAAAGTTAAACATAAGCTGCACCCTTGGGATTTTTTCAAAATTTGCTCAAAAAAATCTCAAAAAATTCAGTAAAATAGAGAAAAAAATTAGCTACATAATATATAAGTAACTTTTTTTCTAACTCATTCTGCTTTGGATGGAAAAATTATTGAAAATTAATATTTTTTGCATTTTATTTTTTTTATTTTTAATAATTTTTACAGCCAAATCAGAATGAGTTAGAGAAAAAAGTTACTTATTTATTATGTAGCTAATTTTTTTCTCTATTTTACTGAATTTTTTCAGATTTTTTTGAGCAAATTTTGAAAAAATCCCAAGGGTGCAACTTATGTTTAACTTTAAATATCTCGAAAAACAGTGACTTTATCGTTACAAAGGAAGAGTATGTTTTTTACACAGCAAGTATTGGAGAATCGAAAAATTGTGCTAAAATGACAATTCCGCCAGTGGCGTAGAATTTAGGAAGAATCAACCTCTCACTTGCCCCTGTTGTACGCCACTGGCAGTAGCCAGAAACTTTTATTTAACATAATTTAGTATGGTGTACGGTACCTACATTTCCTGCCAAGTATGATAAGGATACGTCAAATAGTTTTAAAGTACTGGGCAAAAATCGTTTTTAAATTTTTATATAAAACACCCTGTAGCTCAGTAAGGAGCCATATTTTATCTAAGTGATTTGCATTAAATCTTCATATTCTGAGCCCAGGATACTCCAGTTAAAATTAGGAATAGTTATTCTGTTGCACCCTGTATATATTAGGGTGGTCCTTATTTTGGCAAAGTCGGAAATTTGTTGCTCCCACTCGCCAAAATTACTCCAAATAAATAAATAGAAATGTCCATACACTTCCCAGACTTGTCAGATGATATTAACCCGTGTCTGTTGAAGGCTCAAAATTTGCATTTAGCTTAAATGGGGAAATCGCCTTTTTAGACATTTTGGGATATAACTTTTATTGTATTCACTATAAAAATATTTCAAAATAATAATCAAAAAGATAATGAAATATGGTTTTTAGTAGTCAAAAATTTATGCAATTCCGATGATTATTAACGCAGTGATTTCTGACTCCGAAAAAAGCTATAATGATTAATAATCATTATTCTTTCTCTAAATAAGGACCACTCTAATATATATGAATATATTTTTATTTCTACATATTAATATCTATTGTAGAGCCCTGAAGAAAGCAATAGTGATTGCCGAAACGTTGGCATAAAAGAAAATAAAAATATTTAACTGACTGAATTTCGTCTATTACTTATTATTTATTAATGTTATTTTTTTTTAGAAATTTTAATTGTTTTTATAAACTTGTAGATAGTGTAGATCAGATCCAATAGCATTATGACTAAAACATAAAACTAATTTTGAGATAAGTGAGGAAGTGTGAATGTGTCATAATTTTTTATATTCTGTATGTTTTTTATTATGTCGAGTAACAAACAGAGATCTCTGTTGACTGTTATTTAAAATACTAACATGATTAGTTTTAGTTGATGCCGACAGATGGTACTACCAGTTTATTTGCATATTTATATGTTTGTATATATTTATTATATTTTTGCGTTATTAATTTATGACATTTGTAATATTAGATAACTAATTTAATTTGTAGATTTACTTGTTATATCTTTCAAACATTATTAATTTGTGTTATATAACGATTATACTCGTAATATCATATTTTGGAATTGTGAAATATTTGTTAATTATATCAATACACATATTTTTTTTAATTATTTTATTAAAAATAAAAACACGCGTTTGTCTTCCGAGAACACAAAATTTTTCTCCCGAAGTAATTCAATTATTTATTCAAAATTTGTTAATAAAAATTTATCTTATAATTTTTTTTAGAATATAATTATTACACATACGTTTTACAGCTGTTACTAAAATTTGAATAAAATTTAGCAACAAAAAAAAACTAAGGAAATGTGTACTGTTTATTAATTTATTTTTTTTATTATTTAAAATAATATGAACCATTATAATAACTTCCGTTTGATATAAAATTATCAAATATTAACGAGGCAAGTTTTTTTTTTTTTTTTTAATTAAATCGCAGATGTTTTAAATCACTTTTTTGTTAACATATAATTAATAACAAAATATTTAAAACAAAACAACAACTCTGTAACCTATATACATACATAAAAACATTGCAGAATAATTTAGTAAAAATTATGTATCCATTTTTGTCACATATGTTATTATCTATAATTTTTTTGCGATAATAAGAGGACACAGTTTTATGTATCAAATTATAATTTAAATAAATTTGAATTCAATTTCATTGTGCAAGTATTAGAAGGTCATTTTTTTGCTTTATATTTGGAATAATTTATTATTATTTAATTTTACATATATTATTATGTACTTATGTGTATATTTATATGTATTGTAAATTATACACAATCACGCCATGTACCCAAAAGGGTGTGGCGTAAATTCTTTCCACTATCCCGAAATTAACTTTCACCCTCCAGGAGATGAAGGTAGACCAACCAGAATTGGTTAATGGCGTAACGGCTCCTGTAGAGAATGGTGGGGGTACAGGTATATATACCAGATTGGGCAGTATAAACTGTCATTCAGTCACCATGCACTGAGGATACCATCTACGATGTATGGCGAAACGTCTGCGATGAGTATAGATCTACCCCAGTATGCCAGTCCATAAAATTCTAATTTAAGTAGAGAACTATGAATAAAACTTTACATACCAATATATTCTTACAACAATTATAACATATCACAACATGCATTCATAGTCAACTAATTACAATCCTTAATTACACGTCACTCTTATATCAGCCTGTTTGAGAAGACAAGTTGATAAGTGTGCGAATATTTTTTTTTTATTTCTGCAACAGTGAAAAATAAAAATTTGTAATTAAAGTCGTGTTTGAAAACGTTTATGAAATATACGTAAGTACAAGTATGTATATGAATGAAATTAATTACATGTGTAATTACCAGTACAGAAAGCACACACGATGTGTTGAATTGAAGATATTATTTACATATCATTAATTTAAATTATCACCTTGACTGTTACAATGTTTAGTAAAATACGAACGTGATAATATTGTGACATGATCGTTTTCATTCTAAATGGTGATTTTTTTTTGTGAAATTACATGAATATATTACATCTCAATCGTAAAATTTTCCCGTATGTGATTTGGTTTCTTACTTGTATTTACTGATCACAATTATTTAAATAAAAAAAATTGATATATTACCTTTTTAAAACGGACTAAACAGTATAAAATAATTTCTCCTGGCCTCATACAGATTTATAACACCATACAGATTCCTGAGCCAATACAGATTGTCCTGAAAATTTGTGGTTGTAAATTTTTATTAGTTTTATTAGTTTTATTAGTTTTATTAGTTTTAAAGTTTAATAGTTGTAAGATTTAAAAGGAAATACATGCGGCGCGTGCAATAGATAATAGTAAGAAGTGTATCTATGGAGTAGCTGTTGAAGATGTGAATTCATAGCTTAAATCTTCTTCCAACAATATCCAATTAACCTATTTTTCATTTACATGAAATGATTGATCAAATCAGTTCATAAAATGGAAATTTTTTTGTCCAGTTTACAAACTAAGCAATATCACTATTGAAATGTACACAAACATATTTACAGATTCATGCCATATATTTACACTAATATAATACCACTAACAGAATCCAAAAAATTTCTCAATGTTTAAATTTTTGTGGAATCGTAGCTTTAAGGTTACTTATATTTTCTTGTCTACATTTATAGTGTATCCAAAATATAAATTTTATGCTAATTTTCCTTATTTTGTTACAGGTGAGAATGAAATTCAATATAATTGGTTTTCATATCAGTATTTTATAAATCATGACGAAAAATTGGAAGGTAAGAAATTTAGCTTCAATAATATAATAATTTTTGAATAATTTAATCACAGTTTATAAAAAGAGTAGTGCTATTAAGTTGGTGTATTTGAGATAAATGGCTTTTATCAGCATAACAAAGAGAAGTTAACTACTTACTTGAGAGTTTTACAAATATTCACTTAATTGGAGTGAATTAATACATAATTAATAAATTTAATAAAGTTTTATTAAATTTCACTGCGATTAAGTGGAAATTAAAATATTTATAAAACTCATCGCAGTAAACATTGCTTTAATACTAACTAGAGAATAAATTCAGGTTAAGTTATATCGTCAGTGTATTCCTAGACTAACTAATTTGAGAATAAGAAATATCTATTATTGTCAAACTTTATGTTTTAATTTTTTTTTGTTTAATAATTTTTCAAATTATATATTTTATTAATTAACAAAAGAATTTATTAATGAATGTATAATTCTTAATTTTTTTTAATATATTTTTCATTGATAACAGTTTTTATTGAAATTCTTCCAGACATTCATAATTTTACGAAAACCAAAGCATTTAAATAAAAAAAATCTATTTATATTAAATGATTAAAAGAAAACCATAAAAAAATGTTCACATAATAAATTTGAACCTTGAAATATTCCATATGTAAAATAAACAAAATCGCATCGTCGCGCCACCAATATGACCAACTGTAAAAACAAATGTGTCCCTAGTGTAAAACGGATATACGTTGCACGATTTCTCAGAAAAAGTTGTTTTTTCTTTGATCATTTTTCCCCGCAAAAGACAAAATCGTAAATTACATAAAACTATCACCAGAAGAAACTCTTTTATGTATTTATAGCATTTTAATGCAATGCTGAAGTTAGTTTGTATTTATATACTTATATAAATTTATAAATTATTTATCATCTTTTTAATCTAGTGGTATATATGACCACGAACGGGAAATCGAACATTTATTAAATGCGCAGTTTTTTTTTCATTTTGCTTCCTATTTTGTTTGCTATAGTTTAGAATTTGAAAATAAAGCATTATTCGAACCGTTTATTAGGAAATGGTATTAAATTAAAATATTGATATTACTGTGGCCAAAAGTTAATAAAATAAAGCAATTTCCCTTAACCTACAAACAACAATATTAAAAAAGCTATATAGGTATTTCAAAAGATAAACTTTTATCATTAATCAGTGATCTAAGGTTAGACAAATACTCAACTCAGTGATCAAAGATCTCTGAAGTTTACGTAACTTTCGAAATACGTTAGATTAATAGTTTTAGCAAAATCACATCTTTGGAAGTTGACAAATAAAATTACATAATCATTTTGAGCCCAAAGAAATTTTTTTTTGTAAAAAATTAAATATATTTTTTAGTCGAATATTTCAATATATTTTTCTTGTGCATCAAGAAAACTTACATACACAATCAGGCCATGTACTCAAAAGGGTGTGGTATAAACCGAAATTAGTTTCCTCCAAACATTCCTATCCAGATAAGTAACTTTTGCTTTATTCACAGTCAGAATACCTCTCATACATGCTACATCTACCCTGTAAATATAGTATAAATACAACATACAACTAACAATAGATTTATATTCGTCATTTGGAAGCTATACGCTAGATTTTTATATCATTTTTATTTAAATACTTTTGACAATATTATAGTCACCGTCGGAGTAGTAAAATCATTTTAATGTATTTATAAATGCAAATTTTATTCATACTAGTAAAAAATTCAAAATAACATAATTATTATTATATAATACATTACGTGATTGTGTATGTGTGTATGTATGTAATACATAAATATAAATAAACATTTAAAAGAATTATTAAAAACCGTAAAAAAAAGTATCAATAATTTTAAATTAAAAATACTAGTTTTTTTTTACATATAAAATATAAAAATTTTAAAAATCAGTTTTATTATCTTGTATGAATCTTTTAATAAATTAAAACACATAAATATAATAAATTATACCTAGACATATATAACAACTAATTATTTTCTTAATTAAATGATGAATCTCAAAACTACAAATCAGATCTGGAAAATTTCAAGATAATTAATTAATTTGACACAGCTTGTGCTAATTAGAATACAAGATATATTTATACTAATAACACGTACGCGTACGTGTAAATTATATACATACATATTGGATACAGTTCAACAAAATTATTTTTACTACCAGAAAAATTTGATATTAATCACTTAATTAGTATCATTGTTTTTTTTTTTAATATTATGATAAGTATTTGTACCGACCCTCTTACATACAGTGTTTCGAAATTTTTATGGATAAGCACAATTTTTTTCTGTTCTAATGCAATTTAAGTTTCTAAGTTGAAATCGTTATTTGAAATATAATATTAATAATATTTTTTGTTGGGGAAATAGTTTCAGGTAAATTCAAGATACTTCTAAAAATTTTGAGAAGAATTTTATATTACTATATATCAATGATAGGCATTATACTAAAACAAAACGGTTTTATGTTGTAGTTCTATTTTCATTTCTATTATTAATACAGAACTGTACAATAATAATTATTATTAACCTAATAATACGTTTCATTTATTATTACTATTTTAATTATTATTTGTATCGTATCTTGAAATTACATAAGAATTTAAACGTGCAAACAAAATATGTGCTTTACCCTAAGCATATATTTCTTTAAAAAAAATTCCAAAAATATATCAGATTTTTACATCTTTGTTTTAAGTTTATGTATTAGTTTATTAATATATTTAAATAAAACGGCTTTTGGTTATAGTTCTGTATTAATATATATATTAATAATTAACGTTTCGACAAACTTAACGTTTGTTTTCATTAGAAAAACAATTATACAAATGACATTTACAGTAAATAAACAGAACATAGAAACAAATTACTAGATATAACAAAATAAGTATTAACTAGATCATAAAATTTATAAATTTATAATTAATGGAAGTCAAATTTTATTGAAATCAGTGTCTTCACAGTAATTGATTTTATCTTTTCTTTTTTCATAATTTTTTATAATTTTATAATCTAGTTACTTATTTTGTTACCTAGTAACTTATTTCTGTGTACTGTTTATTTACTGTAAATGTCATTTGTATAATTTTTTTCTTATGGAAAATGTACATTGAAAACATCGATTATTAATAAATATTAATACAGAACTACAACCTAAAGCCGTTTCATTTTAATATAATAAGTTCTGAAAGATTTTTTACTATTTTAATTTACTGTTTCTCTAGCAAAATAAAACGCATTAAAAAATTTTAATTATTCTAAGAAGTAAAATTTGTTGCTGATTATAACAGGAAAATAAGTATCTAAAAATATATATTTGGCATTAATAATAACTGGTTAACCACAAACGTATATTTATTTGAAAGTGATTATATATTATATAACAGTTATCGTGGTTACAATGCTAAAGAATAATTAATAATTTCGTAATTTAAATAAAAACATTTTATTTAATACAGTTTGTTGTTTAAGTTAACTGATTTGATTTTGTTTGTTTAAATAGATAAAAATTAGAAGAATTTATATTAATTTTGTTTATAATTATTTATTCATCCGTTCAATTGATTACTGAGCACTCTGTGTCGGATTTTTTATATGTTATTAGGGTATATTTGGAACTACGTTTTCGAATTTTTATGTCAAAAATATATTTTGAAATTGTGACATGTGGATTTATCAAAAAAGTCCTGGCCACTTGTCCGGTCTCCCGAGAAGTTCTGAAACATAAACAAAAGTTTCCTTAGAATATCTTAAAACATACATACATACATACACAAATACATACATACACAATCACGCCATGTACCCAAAAGGGTGTGGCACAAACTCTTTTCATCATTCCGAAATCAGTCGCCTCCAAACATTCTTATCCAAACAAGCAATTTTCGCTTCATCCACATTCATAATTCCTCTCATACATGCTCTTTTATTCCTACTAATTGGAAACTTTTGCTCATGCAAAACACTCTCAATCATACCACTCCAACTACTCATCGGACGTCCACGCAAACGTATACCTTCAAAATCATTTAAATAAATCTTTTTAACCAGACGTTCATTAGATATTCGCTCAACATGTCCGAACCATCTTAACTGACTAACACCAACTTTTGCTACAACATTTTTTCAATTTTACACACATTATACACTAATCTATTTCGTACCCGATCTCTCCTATTTACACCACATACCCCACGTAAAAATCTCATTTCCACTAAAATAAAAATTACGAAAAAATGGGTTCTTTTCTTTTTTAAAAATCAACTTTTTAAGCTTATAAAAAATGGGAAAAAAGAGATATCAGCAGTATCGTTTTTAGATCATTTAATTCTCTGTAATTACGTCTTAAATCGAAGTAAATCGGATGGATAGTTTCTGAGATCTCGCCAGGACAAAGTTGAAAAACATTATTTCGAGAAAAACACTATTAAAGTTTGCAGTTGGTTTTTTTACTACCCGATCTGTACGTTTAACCTACTCTGTCATAACTCTGTATTGGTCGCTGTAATTCCGCCAAAAGTTCGAATTTCGAAAAACCGTTTTAACACATTATTCTACATACTGTAAGCTTTTGTAAGTTTCAGGGTGGTCTCCTTACTTAACACAAATAAAACCAAAGACAGACCAATCTAATGCTGGCCGATAGGTCGAAACGCGTTATTGATAATAAAAAAGATGAATAAAAGTTTATCTTTTAACATTAATATTAGTTTTATTTTACTGTAACACTAGTTTACTTGAAGTAAGAAAGGAAAGTAGAGAAAATTTACATTAATTTTTGCTGTGTGTATTATTAATATTAAAATATTATATTATTTTAAGAAACCTCATTTTTTTGTTCTCAATTCCAAGTGTAAAAATCCAAAAATGTAAGAAACATCTCTGCTATGCCTGTTTTTTTCTCAAATCTAACATGCAATGACAACATTTTATATTGCCAAAGGCAGCAGTACCAAACCTTTTAAGGCATTGTACCATTTTCATATTTAATAGTTACTTAATCGCGTATTACATAAATACTATGTACTATTTATTCATTGGCAAACATATGTTCGATTGAAATTTTTTCTTTGTATTTATATGTGAAGAAAATATTTAATTTTCACATTTAATTTTTTCGCTAATTATTCTAACTTGATGTTTGAGATATATATATGTCGTGATTGATAAAAAATTTATCTTGGTTTTTAATTGGCGATTAAGTTTTAATGTGAGGTAAACTAGAGCATAATTATAATTCCATGTGTCATAATTAAGTTGTTATATGGAAAAATTAATATATATTCATAGAATTTTTTTCTAATTGTATAATTGAAAATATTATGAATAATCATGTCATGAGATAATTTAATTTTATGGATCAGGATATTTTGAAAAAAAAAACTGATCTTGGTATTAATTTACTTAAGATAAATAAATAAAAATAACTTTGTTATATCACTAAAAACAAAGTTATTTTCATTTATTTATCTTATTCCAAAATGTATCACAAAGTTACGGCTAATCAAGTTAAATGTTAATTTACTTCTTATCTGTATTAATAAGGTAACCTTTATTTTCGAAAATGTGAAAATTTATTAAGTTTATTGTTTCTAAAATTTGCAATCTAGTAATAATAAATTTTATGCCCGTCACACGGAAAAATTTAATAATCGTTAAGCTACATTCAAACTGCGGTTTAAGCAGTAGCAGTATACTATAGTAGATACACAGTGGTAGTAGCTACACTGTCACTGCAGTTCACAGCTTTATAATCGTCGATTATTAATAAAAATTAATACAGAACTAAATCCTAAAGCCGTTTTATTTTAAATGAATTATTATTTGACAATAATATCATTAGAATAGATTATTATATTATTTACTAATTTATAAAACAGTTTTGTTATTATTATTTTATTTTTTTTTGTAATTTTTCATAAATAAATTTATTATCTTAAATTTCTTAAATTCATTATATTCAATACAAAATTTATGTCAAATGGAATGAAAATATTTATTTAAATGGATATTATGCATATTTGTTTAAACTATATTGATATCTTTTTGAGTATAAGTTCTGCAAATTAGCTACATAATTTTTAAAAATATTGTACAGGGGCCTAAAATGTTATTGTTAATTTTTTTTTTTTTACAAAATAGTTGTACTATAATTTATTATTAAATTATATTATATTAAAAAAAATATTTCCATTATAAAAACCCAATTAAATATTGTATACATTTTTTTATCATACATATTGCATATATGGAAAGATGTTATTATATTACTAGGCAATAATGACATTATTATACAACAGTTAATTACTATATACACATACACCACTGTTGGTAGTACCAAACATAACTACAACATCAAGTGTATTTAATCTGACATCTTCGGCGGCCATATTGCGTAAACTATTACATCAAGTTAAGTTAAATAGTTATGTACTATAATTTATTATTAAATTATATCAAAACAAATTATTTCCATTGTAAAAACCCAACTGTATAGATCAAAATATGTATACTTTTGAATTAATAATAAAAACATTATTCCGTATTCTCACCTCACTTTTAAAAGTGATTTTTGTCAAAAGTACTTTTGACGTTCACTTAAAAATAAGCTATTTTAAGCAAAATATAATACAAAATATCAAAAAAGAAATGCTATTCATATTTGATAAGAGATAAAAAATACAAAAATTTATTTTGAAACAAAAGATAAAAGCACTTTTCACTAACAAAAGAGGTGAGAATACAGGCTTAAAGTAATATTTTTTTCCGTGTACGACTCGTGCCTTATGAGTAATAAAATAACCATTATTACATACTCATTGTATAATATAGCATTACTCATTTATAACATTACGTTAATCGTACTGTATATAATAAACGAAACAGATGACAAACAAAAAAATGTGGCGACAAATTTTTCAACAGCTCGAAAAATTATTTGACACAATACAAGATTTCAAATATCTATTTTTAAATGCGCACAACGCGGCCTGAACCTAAATTTATGATTCTGATGTAACTTTAACACCGAAAACAAAACATTAAAAAAAATAGTATTCCATGTTGCATATTAAAAAGATGACATATTTTTGCCGTCATTTCTGAATGTTATAACAAACGATTCAATGTTATGGTCAAAGGTTGATACTGTCAATGACTTTTTTTTGTCCTTGAACAACGAATCCTTCCAACTGACAAGCAAACATATTGAGGTGTCCATCGCCGATTTAAATGAGCTTTGGAAAACACTAATAAACTAAGCGACACGTATTTTTTTCTTCAAGTGTATCATAATATTAATATTACGCTGCGTTTTTTTACATTCTACTCAGATCAGTTAATCTTTTAAATGAGCTGAGCTGAGCTGAGTTTTGCTGAGTGAGTTGTATTGATAAAACAGTTTAAGTATTTGAAAGTGACGTTTAAAATCTGAGTTCCAAATATATGATATAACCTAAAATATTAGATGTATTTGGGTTGTTTGCGTTGATAATTTATTAAAACTCGCCGGATATGTATTGTTTAATTTCAAAATAAAATATTCAAATATAAATGTCAACCAGTATCAAAACACGTTATCAAATCTTAAACTAGGAAATTTGAATTGCTCATGTACGCTCAATTGAAACTCAGCTAAGCACTAGCTAAATATCAAACTCAGTATCGGTAAGGGGGGAAGCAATTCACTCACTTCGAACTCAGTTATTAGACGACAAATAAAACAGCTATTATTTCAAGGTTACTGATATCTGCTGATCTGAGCTGAGCTTTTCGATAAAAAAAGCACAGCTATTACTAGTACAATAATGACATTATTATACAGCAGTTAGTTACTATATACACCACTGGTGGTAGCACCAATCATAACTACAACGTCAAGTGTATTTAATCTTCAGCGACCATATTGCGAAAACTATTACGTCAAGCTAAGTTAATTGACAATTGCATTGTTTATTTTTGCTTTAATTTTATTTTGATTATTGAAAATGTGTGAAGAAGTGCAATGTATACCATCCAGAGTGGTCAGAAATTGTATATTCGACCAAAGAAACATTAATTCCCACAAATCACGTAACAAATATAAATATTATATACTCATACATACTATTCTACAACTGTTAGTAACTGACTAAGGTTACTTGACATGTATTTTTATATATTTCGTATATGTCACTCGGAATAGATAGTTTTTTTGTGTTTCGCCCAGATTGCTTGGACTCGGCTTTGTCTCAGCTATAAATATCTGGACTCAACACTATACTATTACCCCCTTCCCCAAATAGAATAAATTTTTTCCTTGAAATCTATGCATCTTAAAACAAAAGTGTAACTGTACGAATACCTTTTTTTAAGAGCTATTCATTGATGGTATTTTTTTTTTTTTTGTAGAGTTACCTCTTTGCACCCCTGACATATATTTTACTTCATATTTAATTGTTACGTAATTTTTTTCCAAATTTTTTGTTATATTAAATAGCCTAATTGACTATTTTTGATATTTTTAAATTATTTATTGTTTTTAGAGGATCATCTACCTCTTATGTAGATACTCGTAATTTACTCAAAAGTAAGTTTGATTATTTAT